>JARQOC010000001.1:352198702-352798702 GCA_033576535.1 Allobates femoralis
AGATTCATTTATTTCACTACAGCTTAGCTGCATGACTTATCAAAACTCATTGACAGGTGTAGCACTGTTTCTTTGCAAAATCTACCATTTTTTCTAACATTGAACAACCTATTTAAGTAATTAATGAGCACTTCAATCAATTCTAATATTAAAGGAATTGCTCATTACAAGGACAACTTTCCCTTTACTAATATTTGGTCTTATAATCTTATTAAAAAAAAGCTTAAACTAACCTCCCAAGCTGATGCCATTCCAATAGTACTAGAATGATTGGCCCCGTTGAAATACAATAGCTTATACTCACCTCCGCTGCTTGGCACTATGTCAGCAGTGCTGATGCTTAAGTTTCCAGGGCTTATCTAATAATGCAACATTTATGAGACCAATGAGCCTGAAGAGAAAGAATTGACAAACACCAGCAGTACTCCATCTTTTAAAGTATCAAATAATACAAAGTTTATTAAAGACCAAACCACAATACATTTAAAAACCATTAAAATCATACAAAAAAAAAACACAGACCATCAGAAAGGAAAGGAACCCCTGCACAGTGGCGCACCCAAGGGGGGGACCTACGTGTCTGGACACCCCCCTTGGATGGCCCTGAGAAGCTGGGGGGGCCCACCGTGCAGTATTAAGCATTAATTAGGTATTCAAATTTACAAAAATCGCTTGGCTTTTAGGGGGGCTTCGCTCCCCCAAACCCCCCCACCGGGGGCTTTGCCCCTCGGAACCCCGCTGGGGGGTGACACCCCCCTTTCAGGGCCGGTGTGTGTTTCTTGGACCCCTACCTTGGGAAATTTCTGGGTGCACCACTGCCCCTGCAAATATATTCCATAACTTTTCAATAACAGCAAATCCCCAGTAATTATCAGAATAACAGTAATTGTGACACAGCACCCCTATAGTTAAAAAAAAATCAACAATTTGGTCATAAATCAAATTAACATATGGTTTGACATATTACAGGTATAAACTGTAACAACATGTAAAGAAGAGCGTGTGTCTGCCACAAATGGAAAGGCAGGGAACTGCAATGAACTGCTCCCAGCACAAGGGCAGCCCGGCATGCACAAATAGAAAATGTACAAGTAAAAAATGAATGAAATGAACCACCCCACTGAAACTACTTTCTCACCTAAACAATAAGACTCCTTGGTGTACCAGTCATGAGGAGAAGTGTCCAAGAGGTGGGAGGCAAAGTCAGTGCATGGCCGGCCGAGCCACTGGGAACAGAGCGTGGATCAGGGGGCCTATCTCCCACGCGTATCGCTGTATTATGAGACCCACACACCGAATTAACCACCAGCTTCTCTCTCCCTGCCTTTGGAAGTGTCAGTGAATAACATGAAGTGGGTGGCCAGCCACAGCTCTTACTTCCTGTTGATCACTCATATGTCTGAAGGTGGGGAGAGAAAAGCCAATGGTGATTGGGTGTGGGAATCATATGATTTCACATCCCCACAAGAGCCCTGGGAAGTCGGGCATTGGCACTGCTCAAATGGTGCTAGCAGTAGAGATTAGTATAAGCTATTTTATTTCAGTGGGTAATGAGAAAGGGTTGTCAAAATAGTCAACACTGGACAGTCCTTTTAAAAGTATAACCCTGCTGTTACTTTTTAGAATAAAAAAGATTTTAAAAAAAGTATAATTCTGACTGAAGTTGTCTCTATTCTTTGCCACTTTCTACTGGCCCCATGTATTTTTAATAAGATGGTGAAAATTACAGTAACATTAAACGGCTGTCATAAAGACAATAGTTCACTAAAAATTGAGCAATACAATAAGGATACAAAATTGGTGAGGAGTATCAGGATAAGAATTTCAGTGGTTAGTACACTATAAAGATTTTTAAATTTTTCAGTCCAAAAAAGCTGTTTGATCCAATGACAGTAAATGTAATTATACTGTATTATTGATTTATTTTATTTCCATTCCATCAGTTTTTGTTAACTACTTGATGCTTTAGTTCTAGTCTGTTACTTTATTATTATACCTGGTGTAATTATTATTTTATTATTTTCCAGCCAATTTCTCCATTGTAGACATAGATACAAATGAAGAGGAAAAAATAACTACTACATCAGGAGGAAGTAATTTTGGTCTTAACCTAAAAGCTGATGAGAAGATCTATTTTGGTGGCCTTCCTGGATTAAGCAGTTTAAGGTAATGTTTACTATTTGTAGTCACGAAACCTGCAGTCTTACAGTGATTGTGAAAAGTAACTTATACTGTATATATTGAACAAAGCATAAAGATTTTTTGGAGGGTAAGGAACAGTTTCAACAGGACCATTTATTTCAGTAAGTTTACATTAATAAAAGGAACTGTCCATGAAGATACAGGTGCATCTCAATGAATTAGAAAATCATCAAAACTTTAATATATTTCAGTAAGTCAATATATTTCTTCTTCTCATTGAAATTTTACCTTACCTAGACATACTTATTTCCAGAGGATAATCACCAAAAGTATATTTAACCCCTTAAGGACCGAGTCACTTTGCACCCTAATGACCGGACCATTTTTTGTAATTCTGACCATTCTCCCTTTATGAGGTAATATCTCTGGAACGCTTCAACGGATCCTAGCGATTATGAGATTGTTTTTTCGTGACATATTGGGCTTCATGTTAGTATTAAATTTAGGTCGATAATTTTAGCATTTATTTGTGAAAAAATCAAAAATTTGGCAAAAATTTTGAAAATTTAGCAATTTTCAAATTTTAAATTTTTATCCTGCTAAATCAGAGAGTTATGTGCCACAAAATAGTTAATAAATAACATTTCCCACATGTCTACTTTACATCAACACAATTTTGGAAGAAAAAGAAAAAAATGTTAGGACGTTATAAGGGTTCAAAGTTCATCAGCAATTTCTCATTTTTCCAGCAAAATTTACAAAACCATTTTTTTGTGACCACATCACATTTGAAGTCTCTTTGAGGGGTGTACATGACATAAAACACCCAAAAGTGACACCATTCCAAAAACTGCACCCCTCAAGCTACTCAAAACTACATTCAAGAAGATTATTAACCCTTCAGGTGCTTCACAGGAACTAAAATAAAGTTGAAGGAAAAAATGGACATTTAAATTTTTGTAACAAAAATGTTCTTTTAGCCTCAATTTTTTCATTTTCACATGGGCAACAGGATAAAATGGATCCTAAAATTTGTTGGGCAATTTCTCCTGAGTACATAGATACCTCATATATGGTCATAAACCACTGTTTGGGCGCACAGCAGGGCTCAGAAGGGAAAGAGCGCCATTTGAATTTTAGAGCCAATTTTCCGTTCAAAAAGTGAAATGACACTCCTTCATTTCTGAGCCCTGCCGTGCGCCCAAACAGTGGTTTATGACCACATATAAGGTATCGGTGTGCTCAGGAGTAATTGCTCAACAAATTTTGGGATGCATTTTATCCTGTTGCCCATGTGAAAATGAAAAAATGTAGGCAAAAAGAAACTTTTTGGTGAAAAAAAAGTGTTTTTTTTCATTTTTATGGATGAATTTGTAAAGCATCTGGGGGTTCAAAGTGCTCATTATGCATCTAGATACGTTCCTTATGGGGTCTAGTTTCCAAAATGGGGTCACTTGTGGGGGAAGTCTAATGTGGAGACACACCGGGACCCTCCAAACGCAACATGGTGTCCGTTAACAATTTGAATGGAAAATGAGCTCAATTTGTTAGCGGACACCATGTCGCGTTTGGAGGGTCCCTGTGTGTCTCCACATTGGAGCTTCCCCACAAGTCACCCCATTTTGGAAACTAGACCACCAAAGGAACGTATCTAGATGCATAGTGAGCACTTTGAACCCCCAGGTGCTTCACAAATTGATCCGTAAAAATGAAAAAAGAAACTTTTTGTGGAAAAAAAAGTGCTTTCTCATTTTTATGGATTAATTTTTGAAGCATCTGGGGGTTCAAAGTGCTCACTATGCATCTAGATACGTTCCTTAGGGGGTCTAGTTTCCAAAATGGGGTCACTTGTGGGGGAGCTCCAATGTGGAGACACACCGGGACCCTCCAAACGCAACATGGTGTCAGCTAACAATTTGAATGGAAAATGAGCTCAATTTGTTAGCGGACACCATGTCGCGTTTGGAGGATCCCTGTGTGTCTCCACATTGGAGCTCCCCCACAAGTGACCCCATTTTGGAAACTAGACCACCAAAGGAACGTATATAGATGCATAGTGAGCACTTAGAACCCCCAGATGCTTCAGAAATTCATCTGTAAAAATGAAAAAACACTTTTTTTTCCACAAATAATTTATTTTTTCATTATTACGGATCAATTTGTGAAGCATCTGGGGGTTCAAAGTGCTCACTATGCATCTAGATATAATCCTTTGGGGGTCTAGTTTCCAAAATGGGGTCACTTGTGGGGGAGCTCCAATGTGGAGACACACAATGACCCTCCCAACGCGACATGGTGTCCGCTAACAATTTGAGCTCATTTTCCATTCAAATTGTTAGCGGACACCTTGTTTCGTTGGGAGGGTCCCCGTGTGTCTCCACATTGGAGCTCCCCCATAAGTAACCCCATTTTGGAAACTAGACCCCCCAAGGAATGTATCTAGATGCATAGTGAGCACTTTGAACCCCCAGGTGCTTCACAAATTGATCCGTAAAAATGAAAAAAGAAACTTTTTGTGGAAAAAAAAAGTGCTTTTTCATTTTTATGGGTGAATTTGTGAAGCATCTGGGGGTTCAAAGTGCTCACTATGCATCTACATATGTTCCTTAGGGGGTCTAGTTTCCAAAATGGGGTCACTTGTGGGGGAGCTCCAATGTGGAGACACACAGGGGCTCTCCATATGCAACATGGTGTCCACTAACAATTGGAATTGTTAGCGGACACCTTGTAGGATATAAAGAGCCCCTATGTGCCTAAACATTGGAGCTCCCCACAAGTGACCCCATTTTGGAAACTAGACCACCAAAAGATTATATCTAGATGACTTTGAACCCCCAGGTGCTTCACAAATTGATCCGTAAAAATGAAAAAAGAAACTTTTTGTGGAAAAAAAAGTGCTTTTTCATTTTTATGGATGAATTTGCGAAGCATCTGGGGTTCAAAGTGATCACTATGCATCTAGATATGTTCCTTCGGGGGTCTAGTTTCCAAAATGGGGTCACTTGTGGGGGAGCTCCAATGTTCAGGCACACAGGGAGGGGCTCTCCATACCCGACATGGTTTCCGCTAACAATTGGAGCTAATATTCTATTGAAATTGTTAGCGGACACCATGTCGCATATGGAGAACCCGTGTGCCACCAGCATAAGGGCAACTGGTAGAGTTGGGGTACAGCACCAGAAGATGCCGCCTCTAATGAATGTGCTATTTTCTTAAGTGGCTGTGGGTTGAAATTTGCAGCGCGGGGGACCCACAACATTTGGGTCTCTCCACACTGAGGATTCCAGTCAGCCAGCTACCAAGTTGTACATGGCTGGCTACAAAAATACAGCGGAGGCCTTTTTTTATTTCTAGAACTAATTCTAGAAAAAAAAAATGACATGGGGCTCCGCCATATTTTTGGTCGAGCCAGGTACAACTTGGCAGCTACAGACTGTCAGCAACCCCCAGCTGCCTCGTTGTACCTGGCTGCAACCAAAAATACAGCGAAGCCCATTTTTTTTTATTTCTAGAACTAATTCTAGAAAAAAAAAATGACATAGGGCTCCGCCATATTTTTGGTCCAGCCAGGTACAACTTGGCAGCTACAGACTGCCAGCAACCCCCAGCTGCCTTGTTATACCTGGCTGCAACCAAAAATACAGCGAAGCCCATTTTTTTTTATTTCTAGAACTAATTCTAGAAAAAAAATGACGTAGGGCTCCGCCATATTTTTGGCCCAGCCAGGTACAACTAGGCAGCTGGGGGCTGGAATCCTCAGCATGGAAAGGCCCAAGCGTTCTGGGTCCCCCATGCTCCGAATTGCAGCCCGCAGCCGCCCCAGAAAATGGCGCATTCATTGAAGCGCCATTTTCTGGCGCTGTACCCATGCTCTTCCAGTTGCCCTGGTGCCGGTGGCAAACTGGGTAATAAAGGGGTTAATGCCAGCTTTTTATTGGCAGCTGGCACTAAGCCCGAGATTCATAATATAGGGCCAATGTTAGACCCGCCATTAGCAATCTCTGGTAAATAGTCAGAAAATACACACATAGAAAAATCTTTTTATTTGAAAAAAAAACACAGACAAAATTCGGACTCCATCTTTATTATAAAGATCCGACGTAGTCCACAACGAAGGTTCCACGATGCTCGATCGCCTCCGACGTAGTCCACAACGAAGGTCCCACGACGCTCGATCGCCTCTGCTCAATCCAGAGACTACAGCAAGGGATCAATTGTCCTCTTCCTACAGTCTAGGGGGTCAGAGTTATGGTGCACTGTATGACAATGATCTGTTATACAGTGCACCATGACTATGATCCCAGAGACTACAACAAGAGGACACTTGATCCCTTGTTGCACCCATCCATCCACCTATGCACCCATCATCCACGCACGCATACAACCACGCACGCACATCCACACATGCACACATCCACGCACGCTGACATCCTTGCACGCACATCCACGCACACTGACATCCACGCATGCACACATCCATGCACGCATGCTGACATCCACGCACACATTCACGCACATCCACATCCACGCAGATCCACGTACGCACAGATCCACACGCACACATCCACGCACGCTGACATCCACATATGCACATCCACGCACGCACATCCACGCACGTACATCCACGCACGCACATCCACACACGCACATCCACACACGCACATCCATGCACGCACATCCACGCACGCTGACATCCACGCATGCACACATCCATGCACGCATGCTGACATCCACGCACACATCCACGTACGCACACATCCACGTACGCACAGATCCACACATGCGCACATCCACGCACGCACATCCACGCACGCACATCCACGCACGCACATCCACGCACGCTGACATTCATGCACGATGACATCCACGCACACATCCACGCACGCACGCTGACATCCACACACGCACATCCACGTACGCACACATCCACGTACACACAGATCCACACATGCGCACATCCACGCACGCACATCCACGCAGGCACATCCACGCACGCTGACATTCATGCACGATGACATCCACACACACATCCACGCACATCCACGCACGCACACATCCATTCATTCACCCATCCATCCATCCACCCACCCACCCATCCATCCATCCTTCAATCCATCCATCCATCCACACATCCATCTATTCATTCATTCATTCATACTTACCCACCGATGAGGAGTAGCCCCTGAGAAGAGGAGGAGCCACACCGGAGACTGCAGAGGACTCGGAGGCCGACGGTGCGGGCGGGTGCACCGGCGCGTGCAGCCCGACGGGATAGGTGAGCGGGGCTGGGGGGTGAGTATGAGCAGAGGGGGCATGAGCAGGGGGGCATGAGCAGGGGGGAAACGAGCAGGGGGGAGGGGGCCCTGCAACTTGACCAGCGGGCACATGAGCCCGCCGGCAGAAATACTATTGAAGGAGAGCGGGTGGTTGGCGGGGACCGGGGTAGGGGGTGCCGGCCGGACACAGGGGGAACTGGACACAGGGGGGACTTGGGCAGCACACACAGGGGGGGCTGGACAGCTCACAGGGGGGGGGGCTGGACGGAGCGGGGAAAAGACACAGGGGGCGCTGGAGTATTAGATAATGGCCGGCAGGTGCAGTGCAGCCCGCCGGCAGATAAGTATGATTGGGGAGGGGGGGGTGAAGGGGTTAACAAGGGTCCCCACACCTCTGCCCCTGACCCTCAGCTGTCACTGACAGCTTTTAGAATTGAACTGTCACTGTTTGTTTAGAAGCAGTGACAGTTCAAAGCCATGACGAGTATACTCGTCATGATGCGGGAACTGACATCTTTTCATGACGAGTATACTCGTCATTAGTCGTAAAGGGGTTAAGGCACCACAAGTCTTACTTTGAAATATAATTTGTATTGCAATTCAACATCTGAAACGAGAAGCTGCGATCTGGGGATTTGCCAGCATATTCAATTATCACTTAGAGATTGGATGATAGTTTGATAGTCACAGCATATTTAATGGGTTGTCTATAACTAGGACACTCTCTTCTCACTCTCCAAGTTTGGCCCCATTAAAATATAAAGCTTAGACTCACCTACCATACCGGCTCTGTTCCATTGTTGTCAGCACTCACATTCTTGGGGTTTCAGTGAGATTGTGATGTATTGTGAGCCCCCCCGTCCAATCACTGCCAGCTTCTCTTTTCCTACCTTTGGACAAATTATTAATTAACCTGAAGTGAGAGCTATGGCTAGACACTCACTTCACGTCTTGTTGATTAGTAATTTGTCCGAACATGGAGAGAAATAAGCTGGCAATGATTGGTCACAGGGCTCGCATAAAATCAAATCCAGATGTGAATTCCGGGAATGCAAGTGCCAACACTACTGGCATGAAAACTAAATGGGAGGTGAGTATAATCTTTTTATTTTAATGAGGTCAAATATTAGAAATGACTAGGCGTTGTCCAAGTAATGGACAATCACTTTAATACTCCATCTTGACAATATATGAATGAAATATATACTTTATTCTATATGTATTTGCTGCATGTATGGAGAATTTGACTGGATGAGAATGAGATGATAGTAAATGCCCAATCACCTGCTGACCTTGCGGATGGATTTCCCACATAAAGCATATTACTAATTAGAGTAGGAGGTCTAAGTACTAATGTTTTTCCTTGCAGACACTATAAAGTCAGAGTAAGGAAACTTGGATTATAAATATGAAATTAGCTTGTCATGGCTGAAGAGGTAAATCTACTTATTATGTGTCTAATTATACACAGTTGGCACTCTCCGCAAGAAGAAATGTTACCTTTTAAATCCTCTGTCAAATCAGACCTCCTGCTTTACACTTTTGAGGTGCAAACACCTAAATAGGGGACTGTAAGTAGAGGTTCTGAGTTAGCTTTTTATTCTGTCATGTGCAAGGTTCAACGAAGGGTTAATATTGAATTTTAGATATGCTCTTTTCAATAGGTGAGATTAAATTGGTGCACTATGTATTCTAGTATAAATAAGATATGTTGGACTGATATGAATGGGTCCTTTCATTTATGCTGACTCTGAGGGCCTACTACTCAGCAACACGCAAATATTACTTTACCCTCAAGTACAAATTTACTTCTGTTTCATAATCATAATAATATTAATAATAATAATAATAATAATAATAGGTAGTTTGTTAAATGGGTGTTGAGATGCTGCTTTTGTCTGGCAAGCTCAGTCAAGTGTATTGTGATAACTACTGCTCATATAGGGAGGTAAGAGACCCACTTATGCACAGAAGGTAAGAGGCCCACTTATACACAGGAGCCCACTGGGGAATGCCCCTGTGCTTCTGTCTGGGCATTGTTTGCAATCCATAAAGTTTATGAACTCTTAATTTTATCAATTTAGACATGTAACAAGTTTGCTGGAATCTTTTTGTTTTTAGTTTATACTCCGTAGCTTATAAAGATTCTAGCTTTCTATACTTCAGTGTCTTGTATTAGACTTTGTGATATAAATAACCCAATAACTGTAAGAATGGAATGATATTTTCCCAAAAATAATTGCATATATATTTTTTTCTTTTATTTAACTTCAGTCCCAGTATAAAAGCAAGGTAATAACTGATTTTCTATTTATATCATGCTTGCCCTTGTGGTGCCTATGCTTGATAATGGTGGCTTTTGGAGAAGTTATGGTTAGATATTCTAACAACGTAACACTGAATTTATCATTAATGCTATGTAAAAGCAGAAACTATCGTACCTCACTGATGTGCTTCCTGCTGACCCCATGTGTATCACATGCTGCTGTCTAGATTATGCATTTTTCTTCTAGCTATCTCATACAGCTGTGATCTGCTTGCTGGGTTTGTTTTGCAAGGGATGCTACTGAATTACCAATGCAGCATCTATATACTTTCTATACTTAAGGCATAAGCGATAATTTGCACACAGCAGGGCTAAGACCAATTACTTTAAAACATGGTCAACAAATGTGCAAACCTGTTCATACCCATATAAATTAGTGATATTTGAAGCAAAAAATGAACACCAAGAATAAACTTATATGTAACGGCACGAAATTATGCTTTGGGCAATGTTCAGTTAGTTATAAAAAATTAATGGTTTTCCTTTATAACTGATCCATCATCCCTACATAAACCTGCATAGGAGGTCTAAAATGTCAGCATAAGTGTATTTACTTACAGTTGTAACTCAAAGAAAAAATATAATAAAACTATAACTATGCACACCATAAAAATATAATTATACGTATAACACCTGAATGCCTTAGGAACACATTCTTAAAAATACCCTTTAAATCTTCCCACAATCATTTGCTTCTGCCATTAAGTTTTAAAAATAATGGAGCATTAATACTGACATGTGTTGTACTATAAGGATATGCTCACATCTGCATATCTTGCCTCGCCTAAAAACTCAGCAAAGAAAGTAACAGTCATGTGAGGGTCATGCATTTTTTCAGCCATATGACATGCATATGACACGTGTATGTCATGCGTATGTCATGCTTATGAGATGCCAGTGTGCGTTTTTCCCTTACCTAGCATCCGTATATCATGAGCATGTCATGCGTATCACAAACATTTTTAGCATGCTGAAAAGAGAATAGACAGATAGATAGATAGATAGATAGATAGATAGATAGATAGATAGATAGATAGATAGATAAATCCAAAAAAGCAGGCAGCACTCCTATGATTTCTCAAAGTGGACTTAGTTTATTCCAGCCTTGTGGGCACACAAGGCTGGAATAAACTAAGTCCACTTTGAGATATCATAGCAGTGCTGCCTGCTTTTTTGCATTTATGTGATAACGGATGAAGCACCGTTTATGCAGGAAGTATTGCACCCAACTGTGTGAATAAGGTTGTGCTGATTCTGTATTTTCTTTTTTAGATAGATAGATAGATAGATAGATAGATAACCAGAAAAAAATTCACTGCAGCACTCAGTTACTACCAAAAATGTATACATGCTAATAAGTGGTTTATACATGAGGAAAAAATTTAAAAACTTACTTTTTTTTTCAAAAAACTCAATATTCTTATCTTTTTATTTACTGGGGTTCTTGGTACATATATTGGATAATATCTGTGTGCTCATCAACCACTCCACGGTGACCCCAGATCTGATGAGTCCTACGCTGACATTTAAATTAATATTAATTTATTTTTTTAAATTCTTTATTGATTGTGTTTAGCATAGGGAAACACATTAAAAGAACATTCAGCTAAACCAATATTCAGTTATGAACATTCACAAATAGGAGCACAGACACTCCTGACAACCAATATTAACTGGGCAAGATTATGAAAGAAGAAGGCAGGAGAAAAGACAGAGAGAAAGAACTTGAAGAAGAGAGAGAGGCAGAGGAGGGGAGAGGGATGGGAAGAAGGGGGGGGGAGTCCAAGATAGAAGAAATCCCCTCCCTATGACATTACTTCTGCTCTTTATAGGTCTAGGCATTCCCCTGTCCTCGACAATCTCTATAGGTTTCAGACTGCTGAAACTGCAGCCAGCTAAACCACATGTTTCTGTATCTCATATGAGTCGTGAACTGTAGAAGAACTGTAGATCCTCCATATACATGAGGTAATTTACCTTCGTGATCCACATCGAATACGGTGGGCAGGTCGTCCTTCTCCAGAGAAGCGGAATACATGCTCGCGCTTCCATAACCAAGAATCTCAGGAAAGAATACTAATATCTTTTAATAGGCATCTCACAATGATGAAGCAAAAATAATGCAGGGCCCAGGTCTCCTTCATAATCCGTAACTACTCGGAAGACCCTTGTTGCGGAATTATTAAAAAAAATTCCCTTCTGAAAATGCAGGCGGCAGAGGTCACAGTTCGACAAACAACCAAGGAGTACAGGCGAGAGAGACACAACTCCAATCCAGCAGAGGCAGGGGAACATTGTCAAAGTTCTGGGAGAGTTTTTTCAGCCCCTCCCATGGCACAAACCCTGAGGCGCGGGGTACTCTCACAAGAGACTGCAAAGTTTGGGAAGATGCTGCAGGAGTACCTTGCCGACCGTACCAATGCCCTCCGTGATTCCTATGTGCCTTTACAATTATTCGGTATCCAAGCTGGACACGTGACATAAGCTGGCTCTATACGCCTTGGAAGTCCTGGCCTGCCTTGCCTCTAGCATTTTACCAGAGCGGGTTTTTAGTGTCGTAGGGGGAATTATTACTGATAAGCGCACCCGCCTGTCAACTGAAAATGCTGACTGGCTGACTTTTATCAAAATGAACAAGAGCTGGATTGGGCCAGACTTTTCAACACGACCAAATGATAGCAGCGTAATATAAGCTCAAAGCCAGTGTCTTTTTTGGGGAGGTATATTCCCATGCTTCTCTTCACCCCCACACATGGGTAAAAGCTCCAAGGGCCATAAGAGTGCCTCCCAATTTTTGGTAGCCATGCATAGGGCAACACTATGGGAGTCCCACTTTCTAATAATGGAAACATTATTTAAAGAGGCCCTCCTCCACGTCTCTTCAAAGGGGCATCAGAGAGCCTCCCAATTTTTGACAGCCCTGCATAAGGCGGGTGAGGAATATGCGGTTCAGACTCACAGCTACTGAGACTTGACAGTGTGGAAGACAGGGTGGTTGTGGTGATGGCAAACTAACTGGAAGCATTATCCGTAATCCAACCAAAAACCTTTTGACACTGATCTGGGTTTAATAGTGGTGTGCTGTGGTCCCCTAGGAATTGGGACAGGAAGGTTGGACGAGAAGATGTGGGTGTTTGTTGTTGCACAATTGTAGCTTGCCCACGGCCTCGGCCTCTGCATGCACCTGTCATGCTTGGGAGGTGATGGATTCAGGTAACTTGATGGTGTCATGGGCAAAGGGTGTCAGGAGAGCCTAATCTGTCCCTGATGCTGGGGTCCCTGCCTTGCCTTAATCTCAGAGGTACCAAGATGCCACCCTTTACCCTAAGCTCCTGATTAGCCCTAGGCTGAGGGAACCTACCTCCACCCACGGGTTGGTGATCACAGCTTCTCCCACAGCAATAGATTTCCAGGAGAGGCTTCAGCAAAGAAGCAAGACGTCTTCTCAGCTTAATGACCAAGAGCCAACTAACTCTATACATCTGACAGAGGAGAGAGAAGGCTATTTAAAGCCAGGGGGAGGAGATTCCCAGTGAGTCACACTTCAACCCCTCAACTAGCAGCTAAACATAATAGTGAGTGCACCTCTAGAGCACAACACAGGTGGCAAGACCTTCACACCAATACCTCATGCAACCCTAAAAGGAAAACAACACATACAGCAGCATCCAGCAATGTCAGCGCAAACTAAGCGCATGACAGAACTATCTCCATTACATCCAGTTCCTTATCTCTTGCCACACGCCTTGCACATTTTAAACGGAGGACTATATACACTGCCTATATACCCTGCCTGTATACAGCTACATTAATCCTGAAAAGGAGTTTACACACCGCAGTCTGCATTATACCCTGCCTGTATACAGCTACATTTATCGTGAAAAGGAGTTTACACACCATAGTCTGCTATATACCCTGCCTGTATATGCCTGTATACAGCTACATTAATCCTGAAAAGGAGTTTACACACTGCAGTCTGCTATAAACCCTGCCTGTATACAGCTGGATTAGTCCTGAAAAGGCATTTACACACCTCAGTCTGCTACTACATACCCTGCCTGCCTGTATAGATGTATATTAGAAGCCTATTAGAAGCCTATTACACCAGCCCCAGATGCCACTGGTATACAGCCTCTTGTGCTAAACTGCAGTGTGCTATATACCCTGCCTGCCTGAATACAGCTAAATTAATCCTAAAAAGGACTGTTGTGGATAGATAGATATTAGAAGCCTGTACACCAGCCCCAGATGTGCTGACTGGTATACAGCCTCTTGTGGTACATCGAAGTGTGCTATATACCCTGCCTGCTTGTATACAGCTAGGATCGTCTTTAAAAGAACTGTTGTTTGGATGGATTTTGTATCCCAGCACTTAAACTACCGAAAAGACCCAAAATCTGTCCCTCAATCAGCAGCACCCCTCCCTGACAATGTGGAGCAGAGTGACAAGAACAGCGCTGTCAGGTCTCATATAGACCTGATGACGCTGTGCAGCCAGCCAATCACTGTAATGCCACAACCAACATGGCTGTGGCATTACAGTGTGTGGCAGCCAATTCCTGAATGTGGGCTGGCTCTGTAAAGAGTGCCATCATGCAGGGAGGTGGATCCGAGCATGAGCCCATACTCGGTGCTCGCTGAGCATCTCGTCCATACTGTCGAATACTGTGAAGCTCGGGCGAGCACAGGCAAGCATGCTCGCCCATCACTACACAAGACATCAGGATGAGGCAGCTTCAAGTCTCTTAAGGGGAGTACCGTATATACTCCATGTAAGCCGAGTTTTTCAGCCCAAAAATTGGGCTGAAAAGTAACCCCCTCGGCTTATACGCGAGTCAGTGCTGTATACCGATGTATACATCGGTAGATACCGATGTATACATCGGTATACAGCAGCCCCCGCATCCCCAGTAATGCAGGGCCCCCCCAGCCTCGCTCCGGTCACCTGTAAAGCAAACTATACTTATCACTGTCCCGCTGTCCGCGCCCGCTCGCCGCTGCCGTCCGCGATCCTCCATCTTCATGCGTCTTCTTCCTGTTTCTGTGCTCGTCGCAGGCAATGACGTCATTCCCTGCGACGAGCACAGGAAACAGGAAGAAGAGCATGAAGATGGAGGATCGCGGATGTCAGCGGCGAGTGGGCGCGGACAGCGGGACAGTGATAAGTATAGTTTGCTTTACAGGTGACCGGAGTCAGGCTGGGGGGGCCCTGGATTACTGGGGATACTGTATACTACCGCTGAGGCTGCTATACACTACTACTGGGGCTGTATACACTACCACTGGGGCTGCTATATACTACCACTGGGGCTGTATATACCTCTGGGGCCCTGTATACTACCATGGCTGTTAACCGGGCTGTATATACTGCTGGGGCCCTGTATACTACCACTGGGGCTGTATATTCATGGGCTGTATATACTCTGGGGCCCTGTTACTATCACTGGTATATACTGCTGGCCTGTATACTACACTGGCTATATACTACACTGGGCTGTATATACTACTAGAGCTGCGTCTATACTACCACTGGGGCTGCTGTATCTACCTCTGGGACTGGTGTATACCACACTGCTGGGGGCTGTATATTGTGCTAGGGTCCACCCTCGGCTTATACACGAGTCAATAGATTTTCCCAGGTTTTGGGGGCAAAAGTAGGGGGGTCGGCTTATACACGGGTCGGCTTATACACGAGTATATACGGTAATAGAAACAATAAAAGTGGAGGAAAATGTTTTTAAAAATATTTAAAAAAAACAAACCCCACAACAGTTCAAATCACCCCCTTTTGCCTCATTGAAAATAAAATAAGAAAAAAAACACATGTTTACTATTGCTGCATTCAAATATGCATGGTGATTTCATCTATGATAGCCCACATAGATGTTTATGTATAACAACAACAAATATATTATCTTAGTGGCACAACATCCCAACATGTTTGCCCATTTTTTCTTTCTCCAGGGCATCCTTGCTGTGAGGAAGACAAAATTGGGCACAAAGCTCAGATGTACACTGCAGTGCTAGCATACCACAGTATTGACATGCTAACCTCTGTGGTTAAATTAGGGACAATCTCCTTGAGCTAAGAGCCCCTCCCTCTGTCCTTCCAATGCATTTTCAAATAATTTGTGAACTGTGCATAATATCTGCATCTATGTTTGTGTGTATATCTGTTTTTAATTGTAATTTTAATAAATTGTGAGGATTAACTCAGGAATCTATTAGCAGTTGAAGCAAAGACACAGTGAGACCAAGTTTAAGTATATGTGCCCACTATGCTTTTCTGCTGTGTTTTTGTGCTGCATTTTCTGCACCAAAAACGCATGATCCACAGTTTTGTAATGAAAGTCAATGTGATTTTCAAAAAGCTGTGCCCACGCTGTGCTTTTTTCAGTGTAGCCAAAACGCATGCTTTATTAAAAGACCCTGTCAATTATCTTGTGCTTTTTTTGGGCTGCGTTTTCCAGTTGCCAGCAATTCTAATGAGCTGATAAATGCAGCACTTACAAAAATGCAGCAAGAATGCACCAGAATTGCATGCATCTGTTTTTGAATATGCAAATAGAGTCTGTGGAGCCTCGTTTAGGAGTCTCAACACAGGACTAGCCAGATCTTCCTCTAGTGAAGGACCTAGCCATGATAACCACCATATTAAGTGGCCCTTTGCGTCAATATCCAGATCTTTACAAGCTTAAAGATATGACAAGGGAATACCAAGGCCAGGTATCCATCCACAGACAGCTGTTTCGGGGTGTTGCCCCTCATCAGTGAGGAGTAGGATTTTGGCTAGGTGGGAGCAATGCCTAGTAGACCAACAAAACAAAGTATTCACTGATCTCAGGGAGACCAGTTCAAAAAAACATGCATGTGTTTTTGTAACAGGTGCATTTTTGAGGTTGGAAAATACAGCACAAACGCAGTCCAAACAAATATGCACAATGGGCACTTAAGCCTGAAGGGGAACAAGTCTGTATTCAACACACATTGATGGCAGATAACAGATGTGATGTGCAGCAAGTGAGCAAGTTCATCAAAACACGCAGTAAACTGATTAGTCTCTAGAAATATTTCTTGCACAATTATACCAATATGGAAGTCTCTAGAAATAGTTCACACAGGAAGAAACCGATAGAAATATTCTATGATCACAATACACCCAGGAAGGCCAGGGAATGAAAAATCTCAGAAAACAGGTCCAGAACGTTTGTAGCAGTGCAACTTTAAGAAGAATCCAAAGTCCAGAACGGTGTTAATATTAAGAGCTGCAAGTACTAGCAGAGCACACAGGGCTTACATGTCACAGAGCTGGCAGAACAGTGGCAGGATTAGGAACACACAGCACAGGCAACTTGTAGCAGGAGAGTAGCTGGAAACAGAGTGCAAACTGCAGATGTTGGTAAAGCCATAGCAGATTAGCAGGAAGTGCCACAGTTTCCTCCCACACTCCTAAGACATACTGATAGGGAATTTAAACACAAAGGCTAGGGTCACAGTAGCATTTTTACAAGCGTTTTTGGAGACCTGCATTTTCAAAAACGTATGTTAAAGCGCACCCATAGGCCCCCATGTTAAAAAACGCATGCCCTAATAGCAAAAACGCATGTGTGACAGTACCATGCGTTTTTGGTGCATTTCCAAAAACGCATGCGTTTTTTAATATGGGGCCCTATGGGAAACGCATGCAAAAACGCATGTACAATTAGTGCCATTCAAAAACGCATGCGTTTCCATAGGAGCCCATGTTAAAAAAAGCAAGCGTTTTCTACAAAAACGCATGCGTTTTTCAAAATGCACCAAAAAATAGTACATGCACTTTTTTTTGGTGCAGATTTAAAAACGCAGCCAAAAACGCAGGGAGCCATCACACACCTTAAAAAACTCATGCGGACATGTAAAAACGCATGGTAAAACGTATGAGTTTTTAAAAGGCACTACAAAAACGCATGCCAACTGTGACCCCAGCCAAACTCAGTATTATGCCTCCAAAGCAACTCAACATATTATGATGACCTACAGCTGCTCCAACACATATAATGTCCCCACACACAATATGTTTGCCCCACAGCTCTCCACACTCACTATGTTGTAATAATAAAAATGAAGAAGAGCTGCACTCACCAGAGATGATGAAAAACGGTCCTTTATTGGGGTTGCCAAGACATGATGCAGGGAGGGGGAGAGACCAGAGTGACTACGGCACCGTTTCGGGCTCTCGCCCTTCAACGGGTCACAGGTCACTCACTATGTTGTTCCTCACAGTTCATACACATACTTTGATGGTCCTCACAGCCCCCTTTGCACAATATTATTTCAGACAGCCCTCACACACAGTATGTTGGCTACCACAGTCCCTCACACAGTATACTGACCAATATGATGGTCGCCACAGCCCCCCACAAAGCTAGCCACCCATATATTCAGTATAAGCCCACTGTATACCCCTGTATACAGTATGAAGCAACCCATAGTCCCCTATTTACATGAAAACAATGCCCCTTGTCAAGAATAAGAGATATCATATCATGCCAATCAACTGTAAATCATAGTCATCTTATTCAAAGTTGAAATCTGAGACAGGATGCCTCCATCCACCAGCAAATGGGTTGAATTATAAAATAAAAAGTGAGGAAAACTAATTATAAATGAGATAGTCAGAGGTTGTACTTATTGAGGCTGAGACCTCCTGCAGGGCCAGGAAATTACTACAAGAAAGTCTACTTTGAGCGAGACAGAAAGGTTAGCTCTTATATACATAACAGTGGAAAATTATAAATATTGGGGTGTGCATTGCTCACACAAATATGGCAAACATATTTTCAGCCTCAGGGTAGAGGGACTAACATAATACATATTTTCCCTTAACTGTGAGATGTCTCTATGGAAAACGACAGGTGGAAGGCAGTCCACATGTCATGTTTACAATCCTTGAACAGGTAATTTCATGATACGAAAGATTATGATAATAACTCTTGCCTGGGTCCCACGAGCAAAATGCTCAAAGATGGGATTTCATAATTGTCTGTATTTTTGACCACATTTCACAGACAGCCTCACATGAGGTCATCAAGGGTTTGGTCAAGTGAGGTGTTAAAAGGTACCTACCACATTATTATGTAGTTGCCTTCCATAGAGGGAACTGGAAACCCATGGCCCAACGCACTTCTCATGGGGATGCCAGAAATTAGGCCTAATATCAAAACTGGTACTTACGTATTTCTAATTATATTTGTTGTACGTCTACCTGTATTTACACATCTGATCATCAAATCTGTAAATCATTCATTTAAATAGTGTTTTTTCTAGTGTGCCCTTTATGGGATTAAATATATAGTTTCATCCTGAGTTTGTCTTTTATCTCAATCCACGAATACATACATACATGTTCTCAGTTTAACATTACATGCTACCGGAGGAGGTTTCTTGACAGATATAATTCCATTAATGGACCTGGCTTATATCTGACAAGGAACTGGCACAGTTCTGTTTCACTGAAGCTAGTGAACGGGGTCTCCCAGCCTTTCCAGGTTTTGAGCAAGTGAGGTGACATGTCTTCGTGTTTTTGTGTGTGGAGGACAAAAATGTATACACATATAATATATATATAAATATATATATATAGTGCCTTGTAAAAGTATTCATACCTTCTCATGGCTTTCTAAACATTTAAAAAGTATAAATCTGAAAATTGTGATGTGCATTTGTATTCACCTCCCCTGAGTCAATATTTGAAGGACTACCTTTTGTATCAGTGTACTGATTCAGGGCTCTTGTGGTATTACTCTACCAACTTTGCACATCTAGAGTCTGAAATCTTAGCCCATGATTCCTTGCAAAATAGCTCTAGCACAGTGGGATTGGATGGAGAGCGTCTGTAAACTGCAATGATCATATTTTGCCACAGATTCTAAATTGGGTGTAGGTCTCGATGGTGACTGGTCCATTTATACACATAAATATATTTTGATTTAAACTAATTAATTGTAGCTCTATCAGTATGTTTAGGGCTATTTTTCTATTGTGCCTTAGTCTCAAGTCCTTTGCAGTCAATAACAAGAAAGGCAAAAGAGCCCTATAAGGGCGAATAAGCCCATGACGAACTGGAGGGGACTGAAGGGCTGAAAGGGTTAATAGGTGTAAGATTACAGGGCACAAACCTGGCCTTAAGGGGATTGGTTGAAAAGGGGAACAGTGGGGATTGGAGGAAAGGATTGGGGGGACGGACGGGCTGTGATAGGGTATATAGAGGGGGCAGGGTTTGGGTACCTCCTCTTCGCTGGACGGTGCCAGATCCTGGTGTGTGCTGCAGCTCCTGCTCTGCGATGGCCGACCTGGCTGCATTATTGGAGATGGTGCGAGGGGCCTCTGAGGTCCTTGGAGTGGATGTCCTGCGGGAGCAGCTGGCAGCTGTGTTTGCTCCCAGCCCGGCGGTGCCTATTCCTGCACCCGGGCCTGAACTGCGCGCTCGGCGGTCACGGCCGCCGGAGCGCTACTCCCCTGTGGGGGGAGGAGACGATCTAGGAGCCCCCTTGGGGACCCTCTGGGACTGGGGAGCCGTCCGATGCCTCCTGGGCTCTCCCCAAGCACCGGGAGGAATCCGCGCCGTGGAACCCGCGAACCGGAAGTGGGCGGAGCTACACGGAGATCTACTTCCGGTTTGCGGTCTGCAAGGCCCCGGACCCGTTCTACGGCAGCCCCCGGTGACCTGCGGGCCGGGGGAGGTGCCCAGCTTGAGGGGAATATGGAGGATACTCCCTGCAGACCGCAGGGGAGCAGCAAGGGACGGGATCGGCTGCAGACAGGACGGATTACTGGAGGGATGGAGGACGGCAGCCCGGGAGGAGTGGATGTGAGCTCCTGCAGTCGGCAGGGGCATAGTCTGCGCTCCTTGGTGACGGTTCCCTCCAGTGGGGATCGTGCTGGAGGGCGTACCCGGCAGGCAATGGACACTGTACGGCCTTCCTGCAGCCGGCAGGGAGGGAGACCAGTTGGGATATCTGAGGAGCCAGCAAGGTCCAGTGGCAGCAAGGCGCCACGTCGGAAGAAGAGGAAGCGAACCAGCAGGGCACCACGTGCGGATCAGGGTGTGGTGACCGTGGGGGTTGACGGCCGCCAGGAGCTTGCTGTCCCTCTGCTGGTCTCCCTGAGGCTGCCAGCAGCGCTACAGATTCCGAAGAGGAAGGACAACTGTCGGCTGCGTCCGGAGAGGAGGAGAGTCTACAAGAACCACGGGATACGGCTGTTCCGCGACCGTCTCAGAGGCAGCCGGGTGAGAGATCGTCTAATGCATTGAATGTTGCGGGCTGTGGGGGCACGTTGGCAGTGGTGGGGCCGAGTGATCGGGTTGTGGGTCCGAGTGGGCAATTAGCCGGGTTACCTGGGCCGGAGTTTTGGGGGCAGTTGTTAGGTGTGTTAAAAGGGTGGGTAGCAGAGGGTTCGGCAGCGGCCGGATCGGGGACTCCGGCTGGAGCTTGGGTGGGCCCCACTGGGGTGGCACAGCCGGTGGTGGCGACACGGGAGGACAGGGCGGTGGCGGCTGGGGTTGCAGCTGCGGTGGCAGTGTCACAGGTAGCGGAGGTGGCGGCCGAGTCGGATGGGGCGGTAGACAAGGAAAAGGAGAAGGAAGAGGAGTTAGTGCGGTTGGACGATAGGGCGCGGAGCGAAGTGTATGTGTGCTTCGAAAGTCCGCTTGGGACCCATTTGAAGAAGGAGGTGAGGGAAAAAATCTGGAAAGGGGAGTACGTGGAAATATTTTCCCTGCTTCCGTTAGAAAAGTTTAATTTAGATAAAATTAAGCCGAGCGACTCCAAAAAGGAAAAAGAGGATGAGGAAAAGAGGCGATATAGATTGATCCCCAGGACCTTTACTAATTGGCTACAAGCCTTTGCCATTCTGGCTAGTGTCATTGGGGAAAAGGAGTCGGAGCATTGCTCCGCTCTTTTCGGTTATATGGACTCGATAGGGGAGGCGTACAGAGTGTATGGAGGCTTGGGATGGTTAAGATATGATGAGCAGTTCCGACAACGGAAAGCTCTGCGGGCTGGAATCAGGTGGGATCACAAGGATATTTCCTTGTGGATGCGGCTCATGACGGCTCCGGCTCAGCCCTTTCGTGGGGGCGCCGGGAGCCCGGGCACAAGCGGTGGGTCCTCGGCGGGACAAAGAAAGGGGGCTTGTTGGCAGTATAATGAGGGGCACTGCAAGTTTGGGGCGTCATGCCGGTTCAAGCACGAGTGCTCCGGCTGTGGAGGTAACCACCCTTCTGCCAGGTGTTTTAAAAAAGGAAAGGGGAAGGCAGGTGAGGGTGCTGGAAAGAGGGAGGACGCCAGTGAAGGTAGAGGCGATGCTTCCCTATTTAAATAGATACCCGGATGTACAGGCAGCGGAGTTGTTGCGGCGAGGTTTTGCTGATGGCTTTAGGATCCCGTTTGATCCTGATGCTCCCGTTTTTCGCCCGGGTAATTTGAGGTCCGCTAAGGAGCATCCGGAGGTCGTGAAAGAAAAGCTATTCAAGGAGGTGGAATTAGGTAGGATGGCGGGTCCGTTCACGGACCCTCCACTTCCTAATCTTAGGATTTCGCCATTGGGGGTGGTACCCAAGAAGGAGCCGAATAAATTCCGTCTCATACATCATTTATCCTACCCGGCCGGGTTGTCGGTTAATGATGGGATCTCACCCGATCTGTCAGCAGTTTGTTATGTTTCGTTTGACAGAGCCTTGGAGTTGGTGAGAGCTGCGGGACGAGGGGCATTGTTGGCGAAATCGGATGTAGAAGCGGCATTTCGATTGCTTCCTGTTCATCCGGATAGCTTTCATTTGTTGGGGTGCATGTGGGAAGGGGAGTTTTATGTAGATTGTTGCCTGCCCATGGGTTGTTCCATTTCGTGTGCGTATTTTGAAGCATTTAGTTCTTTTGTGGAATGGGCAGTTCGGGATGTTGCAGGGGTGCACTCTGTGATTCATTATCTGGATGACTTTTTATGTGTAGGGCCTGCGGGGTCATCGGTTTGTTCATTGTTGCTGTTTACCTTGGAGAGGATAGCGAGCAGTTTTGGTATTCCTTTGGCGAAGGAAAAAACGGAAGGGCCAGCAACTGTTTTGTGTTTTTTGGGCATTGAAATTGATACGGTGGCCATGGAGTGCCGGCTGCCAGAGGGGAAGTTAGTTGATTTGAAGGAGTCGGTCCGAGCATTAATTTCGGCTAAGAAGGTGAGGTTGAGGGAGTTGCAGTCAGTGTTGGGGAAGCTGAACTTCGCTTGTCGCATTATGCCGATGGGGCGGATTTTCAACAGGAGATTAGCAAGTGCGACTGCGGGTGTCACATCTCCGAATCACTTTGTCAGGGTGACTAGGGTGATGAAAGGGGACTTGGTGGTTTGGGGCTCCTTCTTAGACAGGTACAATGGGAAGACATTATGGATGAGCAAGGTGTTGTCCAATAGGCAGTTGGAGCTGTTTACGGATGCGGCGGGAGCTGCAGGCTTTGGAGCGATTTTTCGGAATCATTGGAGTGTGGGTGAGTGGCCACAGTTATGGCGAGAGAAGGGGTTGGTTAAAAACTTGGCTTTGCTGGAGCTCTTCCCAATCGTGGTGGCGGTTGAGTTGTGGGGTTCAGACTTTGCAGACAGGAAGGTTTGCTTGCATTGCGATAACATGGCTGTGGTTCATTCCATCAATACTCTTTCTGCAAAATCACCACCGGTAGTGGAGTTGTTGCGACATCTAGTGCTGCGTTGTTTAGACTTTAACATCTGCGTGGTGGCGAAGCACGTGCCGGGCGTGGAAAATGAGGTAGCTGATGCGCTGTCCCGTTTTCAGTTTTGCAGGTTCCGGAGCCTGGTGCCAGGAGCAGACGAGGAGGGAGAGCAGTGTCCCGATTGGTTGTGGGATCTGGTATCAGTTTAGCTTATGAAGGGATCAGGAGATCGGTGACCGAGGCTACTTGGTGCCGATATCAGTCGGTGTGGCAGGAATGGGAGGAATGGGAGCGAGACGGATTATTTGGGCCAGGCTACGAAGGCAGGGTTTTTGGGGTGTTGTCGTTTGTCAGCGGAGATTTCGCGGCAGGCCGGTCAGTGTCAGCGATGGGACACAGGTTGTCCGCTCTAGCATTTTGGTTCAAGTTACAAGGGGCCAAAGATGCAACGAAAGATTTTTTGGTACGGCAGGCCATGAAGGGTTTTAAGAAGGGGGCGAGGGCCCGTGACACCAGGAGGCCGATTTCATTTCAATTGCTAGAACGGTTGGTGCGCAGTTTGGGGGAGGTGTGTTCCTCCCGGTATGAACAGAAATTGTTTACGGTTGCATTTGTTTTGGCGTTTTTTGGGGCGTTTCGCATTAGTGAATTGGTTAGTCCTGCGAAGCATGTGTCAGGAGGTCTTTTGTTCGGGGATGTGGTGATTACGGATGATCGGGTGGAGTGTAAGTTGCGTCGCTCCAAAACGGATCAGTTGGGTCGAGGACGCTTGGTGGTGATGTATGGTATACCGGGACATCAGTTGTGTCCAGTTTTGCAGGTGGCGGGTTTTGTGCGGCTGCGCGGAGGATACCCAGGGTCCTTCTTACGACATGAGGATGGGTCATCATTGTCTAAATTTCAGTTTGTATCAGTGTTAAAAGTTTGCTTGGCACGGTTGGGAGAGATGCCAAGTGAGTATGGGTCTCATTCCTTTCGGATAGGGGCGGCGACGGAGACTTCTAGATGGGGGTTGAGTGAAGAATTGATCCGTCAGATTGGGAGATGGGAATCCTCTCGTTTTCGACTTTATGTGCGGCCTCATTTATTGACGGGAATTCAGCACTGAATGTGCATGGGGGGAAGTAGCTGTTGTTCAAATGGGGGAGTTAACTATTGTATGCCAGGTTGGTGTTTTCGTTAATGGTGTTTATTTTATAGGTACGTGTTTGGTCTGGATCCTCGGGCACTCCTACGTTTATTGGGGAGCGATACGTGCGGATGCACGTCCGGAGGGCAGACAGCTCGGACTGGCAAGAGAGGACGCGCGGGTAAAATGGATTGGAATACGTGGGATGACGTGGGGGAGAGTGCTCCCGGAAGTCGCGTATTATGCCAGGGTGGATCAGGACCCCAACATCCTTGTCTTGCATGTGGGAGGGAATGATATGGGGGTGAGGACAGCCAGAGACCTGAAGAGGGAGATTAAGTTGGATTTGTTGCGGTTGTGGAGGGAGTTCCCGGGTCTAATTATTGTGTGGTCCGACATAGTGGCGCGGAAAAATTGGCGTTTTGCCAGGTCGGTCGATCGGATTAATAAAGCACGCATTAAGTTGAATAGGACGATTGGTCGTTTTGTTGCCAGAAATGGAGGTTTGGTAGTACGGCACAGAGAGTTGGAAGAGTCATTTGATCAATATTTACGGCAAGATGGTGTACATCTTACTGACATTGGTTTAGATTTGTGGATGCTGGGACTGCGGGATGGTTTGGAACAGGCCATGGGTGTGTGGAGGGCCCGGGCCACATAAGGGCTCATGTGGCCGGTCTGTGGCGGGGGGATAAGTCCGATTCCAGAGGCTGGGAGTACCAATATTTCGTGGTGGTACGAAGTCATTCATGGTAGTGGCTTCGTAAAAGAATTTGGGAACTTGTGGGTGTAGGTCCTGCAGGTTCGGGGAAGGGGTATTTAACGATGGAACGTTGATACCTCACACCTTGGGTCGGTTGGTCACGGCCGAGGTGGTCCCCTGGGCTGGTTTGAGGATACGGCCAGGGGATAAAATAATGGTTGCTTCTGGGACGGACCTATCGGTTTTTAGGTTATGGTTGTGTTATGTATATATATATCGGTTATAGTTGTTATGGTTGTATTAAAAGGGGGCGGCATGGGGAGCCGCGAAAAGATATATATATACTTGTTAAATAAAGCTGTGGCCATTCGTCCAACATATGTAGTATGTCTTTTATTTATGGGTTTGCGTTACAAGGAAGGAGGGGGGAGTTTATAATTAAGGTAAGACAGAGGTATCCCTCATAGCATCGTCAAGAAAGGCAAAAGAGCCCTATAAGGGCGAATAAGCCCATGACGAACTGGAGGGGACTGAAGGGCTGAAAGGGTTAATAGGTGTAAGATTACAGGGCACAAACCTGGCCTTAAGGGGATTGGTTGAAAAGGGGAACAGTGGGGATTGGAGGAAAGGATTGGGGGGACGGACGGGCTGTGATAGGGTATATAGAGGGGGCAGGGTTTGGGTACCTCCTCTTCGCTGGACGGTGCCAGATCCTGGTGTCCCACCCACCCACCCTATATGTTTGTGGTTTGTTTGTTTTGTTTTTTTCAAAAAAAAAAAAAAAAAAGAAAAATTTTGATAAAAAAAAAAAAAAAAAAAAAAAAAATAAAAAAAATAAAAAAAAATAAAAGAGAGAAAACCAAATGCGAAGGTTGATGCAAAAAAAAAAAAAAAAAAAAAAAAATATAATTTTTTGTATTACAATGTTTGTCACAGCGGGGGGATAGGTCCGATTCCAGAGGCTGGGAGTACCAATATTTCGTGGTGGTACGAAGTCATTCATGGTAGTGGCTTCGTAAAAGAATTTGGGAACTTGTGGGTGTAGGTCCTGCAGGTTCGGGGAAGGGGTATTTAACGATGGAACGTTGATACCTCACACCTTGGGTCGGTTGGTCACGGCCGAGGTGGTCCCCTGGGCTGGTTTGAGGATACGGCCAGGGGATAAAATAATGGTTGCTTCTGGGACGGACCTATCGGTTTTTAGGTTATGGTTGTGTTATGTATATATATATCGGTTATAGTTGTTATGGTTGTATTAAAAGGGGGCGGCATGGGGAGCCGCGAAAAGATATATATATACTTGTTAAATAAAGCTGTGGCCATTCGTCCAACATATGTAGTATGTCTTTTATTTATGGGTTTGCGTTACAAGGAAGGAGGGGGGAGTTTATAATTAAGGTAAGACAGAGGTATCCCTCATAGCATCGTCATGTATTCCTCCAGTATTGTTCTGCATTAAGCTTCATTCATCTTTCCATCAACTCTGACCAGCTTTCCTGTTGTGCTGAAGAAAAGCATCCCCACAGCAGGTTGCTATCACCACGATATTTAAAAGTGGGGACAGTGTTTTCAGGGGGATATGCAGTGTTAGGTTTCTGCTATATATAGCATTTTGCATTTAGCCCGAAAAACTGTATTTTGGTCCTATCTAAGCAAAGCACCTTATTCCACATGCTAGACGTGTCCCATATATGGATTTTTGTAAATTAAAATGGGTTTAGTATGACTTGATTTCAAAAAGGCTTTCTTCTTCATTTTCTTCTATAAAGGTCAGATTTGTGGAGTATAAAACAAATAGTTGTCATTTGGACAGATTCTCTCATCTTAGTAGTGGATCTTTGCAGCTCTTCCAGAGTGACCACGGACCTTTTGGCTGCTTTTCTAGTCAGTGCTCTCTCTGCTTTGGATGGTGGATGATAGATTGAACAGTGCTCTGTGAGATTTAAAAGCTTGGGCTATTTTTTTTATTCCACAACCCTGCTTTACTTTAGTTCACAACTTTATCCCTGACCTGTCTGCTGTGTTACTTGATTTTCATGATGTTGTCCGATCTCTAATGTTCTCAAACAAACCTGAAGCCTTCACAGAACAACTGAAGTTACTTCAAGAAGTAAGTGGTCACCCAGGATTTAATTTAGGACTATCAGATTACAGGAAGCAAAATACAAAGGCATGTCATAATTTTTAGATTTATATATTTAATAAACCATGTTTAATTTCCTTTACACTGCACAAATACTTGCTACTTAGTGTTGGCATCTAATATATAATCACCAATAATATGTGTCACAGACTTCCGGCGCTTATGTCGCTATCTCACAATACACTGCGGCACCATTATGGGATAGCGACACAGGCGACAGAAGCTAGCCACTGGCCTCCCGACGGTAGCCACTGCTCATCTCCCACTCATCTCCCAGCTGCGCACAAGTGGAAGTATACTGACAGCCATATTGGAACACCCAAGTTATGGGTATTCTGATATGCGGGCCGGGACACTGGAGTTACTTTCCGGTCCCCAGTATAGTCGCACTTTGCGGGCTCTTTCCTTGGTGTGCTACCCCTCGGCATCCTCCTCCACCTCTGACCTCCGTCAGCCCCCCAGCAGGAAGATGGGGATGGCGATCCACACCAGCCCGATCAGGGACAGGACCAGCCTGCGCGTCGTGCGCCTCTTCGTCTGTGGGGATATGGCCGCCCCGGAGCCTCGCTCCTCCACATGTATCCTGTGCTCAGTCCTGTCCGCCACCTGTCCTCTGCTCGGTGATGTGTGCGAAGCCCGGAGACCCCTGAGCAGCCGATCCCGCTGCCAAGCACTGGAGCACAGCGGCGCAGGACGAGGTGGAGTGGCTGCCCCCTGCTGTCCCGTCCACCGCCCGTCCTCCCGGCCACCCCCTGCTGGACAGAACAGGCTCTTGCACACTAGTGGCTCTGCCCCTACACCTGACCAGGTGAGCGGAGGGGGAACACAGGAGGACAGAGGAGGGAAAGAGGGGGAGCACAGGGGGGCACAGGGAGGGCACTGCCCGCTACACCTACCCAGGTGAGCACTGGGTGGGAGACCATATGCTGTGCTAACCACTGACCCACTGCATACTGTGCTAACCACTGACCCACCATATACTGTACTGACCACTGACCCACCATATGCTGTGCTAACCACTGACTCACTGTATACTGTACTAACCACCATATGCTGTGCTAACCACTGACCCACGGTATACTGTGATAACCACTGACCCACCGTATACTGTACCAACCACTGACCCACCATATGCTGTGCTAACCACTGACCCACCGTATACTGTGCTAATCACTGACCCACTGTATACTGTACTAACCACTGACCCACCATATACTGTGCTAACCACTTACTCACCATATACTGAGCTAATCACTGACCCACCGTATACTGTACTAACTACTGACCCACCATATGCTGTTCTAACCACTTAGCCAGAGTATACTATGCTAATCACTGACCCACCGTATACTGTACTAACTACTGACCCACCATATGCTGTTCTAACCACTTAGCCAGAGTATACTGTGCTAACCACTGACCCACCGTATACTGTACCAACCACTGACCCACCATATGCTGTGCTAACCACTGACCCACCGTATACTGTGCTAATCACTGACCCACCATATACTGTACTAACCACTGACCCATCATATGCTGTGCTAACCACTTACCCACCATATACTGAGCTGATCACTGACCCACCGTATACTGTACTAACTACTGACCCACCATATGCTGTTCTAACCAATTAGCCAGAGTATACTGTGCTAATCACTGACCCACCGTATACTGTACTAACTACTGAGCCACCATGTGCTGTTCTAACCACTTAGCCAGAGTATACTGTGCTAACCACTGAGCCAGTGTATATGGTGCTAACCACTGACCCACCATATACTGTGCTAACCACTGAGCCACCATATACAATGCTAACCACTGAGCCACAATATACAATGCTAACCACTGAGCCACCATATACAATGCTAACCACTGAGCCACCATATAGGGCTAACCACTAAGCCACCGTATACAATGCTAACCACTGAGCCACCGTATACAATGCTAACCACTGAGCTACCATACAGTGCTAACCACTCAGCCACCGTATACAGTGGTAATTACTAAGCCACCATATACTGCGCTAAACATTGATCTACCATATACAGTACTCACCACTGAGCCACTATACAGTGCTAACCACTCCGCCACCGTATACAGTGCTAACCACTGAGCCACCATATACTGTGCTAACCACTGACCCACCATATACTGTGCTAACTGAGCCACCATATACAATGCTAACCACTGACCCACCGTATACTGTGCTAACCACTGACACACCGTATACTGTGCTAACCACTGACCCACCGTATACTGTGCTAACCACTGAGCCACCATATACAATGCTAACCACTGAGCTACCATACAGTGCTAACCACTCAGCCACCGTATACAGTGGTAATTACTAAGCCACCATATACTGCGCTAACCACTGACCCACCATATACTGTGCTAACCACTGAGCCACCATATACAATGCTAACCACTGAGCCACAATATACAATGCTAACCACTGAGCCACCATATACAATGCTAACCACTGAGCCACCATATAGGGCTAACCACTAAGCCACCGTATACAATGCTAACCACTGAGCCACCGTATACAATGCTAACCACTGAGCTACCATACAGTGCTAATCACTCAGCCACCGTATACAGTGGTAATTACTAAGCCACCATATACTGTGCTAACCACTGACCCACCATATACTGTGCTAACTGAGCCACCATATACAATGCTAACCACTGACCCACCGTATACTGTGCTAACCACTGACCCACCGTATACTGTGCTAACCACTGACCCACCGTATACTGTGCTAACCACTGAGCCACCATATACAATGCTAACCACTGAGCTACCATACAGTGCTAACCACTCAGCCACCGTATACAGTGGTAATTACTAAGCCACCATATACTGCGCTAAACACTGAGCTACCATATACAGTACTCACCACTGAGCCATCATACAGTGCTAACCACTCCGCCACCGTATACAGTGCTAACCACTGAGCCACCGTATACAGTGCTAATCACTGAGCCACCGTATACACTGCTAACCACTGAGCCACCATATACTGTGCTAACCACTGAGCCACCATATACAATGCTAACCACTGAGCTACCATACAGTGCTAATCACTCAGCCACCGTATACAGTGGTAATTACTAAGCCACCATATACTGTGCTAACCACTGACCCACCATATACTGTGCTAACTGAGCCACCATATACAATGCTAACCACTGACCCACCGTATACTGTGCTAACCACTGACCCACCGTATACTGTGCTAACCACTGACCCACCGTATACTGTGCTAACCACTGAGCCACCATATACAATGCTAACCACTGAGCTACCATACAGTGCTAACCACTCAGCCACCGTATACAGTGGTAATTACTAAGCCACCATATACTGCGCTAAACACTGAGCTACCATATACAGTACTCACCACTGAGCCATCATACAGTGCTAACCACTCCGCCACCGTATACAGTGCTAACCACTGAGCCACCGTATACAGTGCTAATCACTGAGCCACCGTATACACTGCTAACCACTGAGCCACCATATACTGTGCTAACCACTGAGCCACCATATACAATGCTAACCACTGAGCCACCATACAGTGCTAACCACTAAGCCACCATACAGTGCTAACCACTGAGCCACCATATACACCATATAAATCCCACAACAACAGCGTACTTTCTGGAGAGAGGAATGTACTATTCAGTGGCTATTTCTACGGCACCTGTTAATTTCACCATACTCCCAATGCAATAGCATCGGACCTATTTCTAGTATTACATAAAATCCCATAAAATACATCTACGTTTGTAGGAGTAATGTGAAAAAATATGTCATAAACCATGTGAAAATGCAACTGAAGAAGACAGCGGACTGCTGTTTAAATGCTTATTGGTGTTTGAAATAAAGGAGGTTTGTTATACTAATCACTTGAATCCCTGTCACGTCATGCTTAAGCACTCCTAATCTGACCACAAGCATCTCTCTCACAAATCATGTGCCTGACTGCATGCCGAGCCCACATCTTAAGCAGAAGATGATGGCTGAATTATTCAGCCATCATTTTCCTCTAACAGTTGTGCATAATGTAGAGCTCCACACTTAGCTTTCAGCTGTTGAAGACCTCGGTCAATTTCTGACATAGACATTTAATGCATGTTGGCAGGCTGGGGAAGTCCATTGGTACAACCGTGATATGATTGTGTGGTGCTGTTAGTTTGTCATCACCTCCAGAGATTTGCTGAAGAAACCTGTGTGCACCATGCGGGTTCTCCTGTGAAGCATATGTTTAGCTGGCATTCATAGGAGACCATGATTTTTGTTGTGTGTAGAAAGTTCAAATCCCCTAAGGGGACTAACCAATATAGTAAAAGGTAAAAGTAGAAAGTGAAAAAAAAAGTTTTTTTTAAATTATGCTACATTAAAGATAAATGACAAAGAAGGTAATATTGTTGCGCCACTCTGTAATTGTCATCGGGAGCAGGTTATTTGAATGGGAACCTCACCTGTGCTTGTTGTGCTGTCTGCACAACAAGAATTAGTGCATTGATGTTTATCTCCCTGTGTCCTCGGCTAATAAGCGGCTGTGGATGATGAAGATTTTGCTGCGTCCTTAATCCCAGCACCTCACATGTGAGTCGTCACGTGGTGGGTCCGTTGGGCGTGTTTAGGACGTCATCCAAGGTCCTATTGCCCGGAGCTGCTCCATACCTCACTCCGCATAGCAAAGGAACGAATGTATTTCAAAAGAGTAATAGGTATTTGTGTGAGCGCTGGGGAATCAACCGGCACCAAGGTTATTATGAATAATTACCTCTCAGCTTTATTTGTACAATAAAAAGGCAGGGTCCTTTAGGCCACAACGCGTTTCTACGCTCTCCAAGCGTCTTCCTCAAGTGGAATTCCACTTGAGGAAGACGCTTGGAGAGCATAGAAACACGTTGTGGCCTAAAGGACCCTGCCTTTTTATTGTACAAATAAAGCTGAGAGGTAATTATTCATAATAGCCTTGGTGCCGGTTGATTCCCCAGCGCTCACACAAATACCTATTACTCTTTTGAAATACATTAAAGATAAAGGAATTGGAAAAAAAAACATTTAATATTGCGGCAATTGTAAAAGTCCGATCTATCAAAATATAAAATAATTTAATCTAATCAGTAAATTACATAATGAGAAAAAACAAAACCCCAGAATTAAACTTTTTTTGGCTGCCATAACATTGCAATGCATTAGAAGGCAAAGAAAACATCGCATCTACATCAAAATGGTGTTAGGTCCCCTGGCACTGCTTCCCAGCTCACCTCTCCCGGTTCGGCATCCTCTGCCCCTCTGCCGATCAGGCATCCAGCATCCAGGCGTACTGTGTCTCGAAGCCGTCGCCGGGTTCCCTTCCTGCCAGCTGATCACCGGCTCACACATGAGCACATTACAATGGTCGTGTTCATGTGACCAATCAGGTGCACTCCTCCCCTGTGACTCTAGGAGCCGTCATGGTCCAACCTGACACTCCCCTTGACCAACAGCTGCTCTTCCTCTGGTATATCAGGCCACCTCCACTGATGGGAGGTGCCTCATTATTAAGTCAGTTTGCTTCTGCCTTGCTGACTGTTGGTCAGGCCTTCCTTGTACTCTGTTTCCTGGAACCCTTGCTGTGCTCTTCCCTAGTAGCACCATTCCTGTTCTTACAGCCTTGTACTCTGTTACCTGGAACCCTTGCTTTGCTCTTCTCCGGTAGCACCATTATCTAGGAATCCTTCGCTGTGCCATAGCATAAGCTAACCTTACGAGCCGCCCCCCTGGTACTAGCAGCTGTGGTATTTAGACCCCCTGGGCTTGCCCCTGACAATCCCTGTATAGGGGTTGGGTAAACTAGGACCAGCTCACCCAGGGAAGTTCGGTACCATGGCCCAGTGGGTCCACTCTAGGGCGCCTTCCCCCGAAGCGTGACAGAATAATCAGGCCATGGACCCCGCTGGTACCTCGTTCTCAGCGCAAAAGGAGCTGGCTTATCTTCAGGGGGGTCAGAGCCGCATAGCGGCTTGTCTTCAGTCCATGGATACCTGGTTAGCCTCCCTGCAAACATCCAACCGGCATCTGCCACTCAGCCTGCGAGCCTACAGCAGGAGCTGTCAGCACAACAAGACATGAAGTCTTGCAGGCTGTCGTACATATCTTCCGTGGACAATCATCTGGACTCTGTGCAGTCTGCATCAATGGCCTCGGCCCAGGCTGTACCCTATGACCGCTCCCCGAGTGGCGTCCCGAACCCTCCACCCCACCTCAGGAGACCACCTAGATACAGCGGAGACTCCAGGATGTTCCGCGGCTTCCTCAACCAGTGTCGTTTACACTTTGAACTACTGCCACAGCAGTACCCCACCGATAGGGCCAAAGTGGCTCTTGTGGTGTCCCACCTGGAGAGCGAAGGCTCTGGTGTGGGTTAACCCTCTATGGGAGCGTGATGACCCAGCGGTCTCCCACTTGTCAACCTTTCTGGAGACATTCCGGAGGGTTTTCGATGAACCCAGTCGGGTCGCATCTGCTAATGAGTCACTCTTCCACCTCCGTCAAGGGACACTCAGCGTTGGGCAATATGCCATCCATTTCCACATCCTCTCATCGAGGTAAGATGGAATAACAAAGCACTGCCCGGAGCTTTCTGGCGTATTCTGTCCAGCAGGATAAAGGACAAACTCGTGGGTGCCAGTATTGTCCCAAAAGACCCGGAGAGGTCCTCCGCCTAGGTCGCGTATGAGAGACTGTCCTAGGCAGAGTGATGCCTTTCAACCCCTCACCCTGCCCGTGCAGGTGATATGTCCGCAGAGACGCTTTTCTGAGTTAGCCTACGTGGATTCTGGGGCTGTAGGAAATTTCATTTGGCAGGAGGCGGTGACCCATCTTGGAATCTCTGCAATACCTCTAGTGACGCCTCGCGTGATTGCATCGGTGGATGGCAGACCGCTGCAGGAGATCATCACCAAAGTGACAGAGGAGGTGGAGGTGCAGATCGGGGCTCTACACCGTGAAAAGATCACTTTCTACGTCATGCCTGGTCTCTCCCATGCCCTGCTCCTCGGGCTTCCCTGGCTTCAGGTTCATGAATCTGTCCTGGACTGGCGCTCAGGGGATGTGCTGCGGTGGGGCCCTCTCTGCCATGAGAGATGCCTGAAGTCTGTTCTGCCACTCGGTTCCCCGCAACCGGCTTCAGTTCTTCCTAGTTTACCGACTGCCTATTGGCAGTACGCGATGTCTTCAACAAAACAGAGGCAGAGGTCCTCCCACCTCATTGGCCGTATGATTGACCTATTGATCTGGTTCCTGGTGCTACACCACCCAAGGGCCGAATCTACCCGTTGTCTCCAGCCGAATCACAAGCCATGTCTGAGTACATCACTGACAGCTTGGTTAGGGGCTTCATTTGAAAATCCACGTCCCCTGCTATCGCTGGTATTTTCTTTGTGAAAAAGAAGGAGGGCACCCTTCGACCCTGCATAGATTACAGAGGCTTGAATGCCATCACCGTCAAGAACAAATACCCCCTGCCACTGATTTCAGAGCACGGTCCAGTGGGTCCACTCTAGGGCACCTTCCCCTGGAAGCATGACAAATGGTATCAGTAAACACATAAGCTAAGCATGCAAAAAAAACAAGTCATCACACAGCCCCATATTCCAGAAATTGAAATTGATACAGGTTTTGGAAAATGGCAACACATTTTTTACAAATTTCCGATTTTTTTTTTTAACCTCACAAATAAAATAAAAACGTATACATGTTTGATATACCGTATATACTCGCGTATAAGCCGAGTTTTTCAGCCCAAAAATTGGGCTGAAAAGTACCCCCCTCGGCTTATACGCGAGTCAGTGCTGTATACCGATGTATACATCGGTACATACCGATGTATACATCGGTATACAGCAGCCCCCGCATCCCCAGTAATGCAGGGCCCCCCCAGCGTCTCTCCGGTCACCTGTAAAGCAAGCTATACTTATCAGTGTCCCGCTCGCACCCGCCGCTGCCGACATCCGCGATCCTCCATCTTCATGCGACTCCTCTTCCTGTTTCTGTGCGCGTCGCCGGCAATGACGTCATTCCCGGCGACGCGCACAGGAAACAGGAAGAGGAGTCGCATGAAGATGGAGGATCGCGGATGTCGGCAGCGGCGGGTGCGAGCGGGACACTGATAAGTATAGCTTGCTTTACAGGTGACCGGAGAGACGCTGGGGGGGGCCTGCATTACTGGGGCTGCCTGTATACTACCGCTGGGGCTGCTATATACCTCTGGGGCCCTGTATACTAACACTGGGGCTGTATATACTACCACTGGGGCTGTATATACCTCGGGGCCCTGTATACTACCACTGGGGCTGCTATATACCTCTGGGGCCCTGTATACTACCACTGGGGCTGCTATATACCTCTGGGGCCCTGTATACTACCACTGGGGCTGCTATATACCTCTGTGGCCCTGTATACTACCACTGGGGCTGCTATATACCTCTGGGGCCCTGTATACTAACACTGGGGCTGTATATACTACCACTGGGGCTGTATATACCTCTGGGGCCCTGTATACTACCACTGGGGCTGCTATATACCTCTGGGGCCCTGTATACTAACACTGGGGCTGTATATACTACCACTGGGGCTGTATATACTACCACTGGGGCTGTATATACCTCTGGGGCCCTGTATACTACCACTGGGGCTGCTATATACCTCTGGGGCCCTGTATACTACCACTGGGGCTGCTATATACCTCTGGGGCCCTGTATATTACCACTGGGGCTGCTATATACCTCTGGGGCCCTGTATACTACCACTGGGTCTGTATATACTACCACTGGGGCTGTATATACTACCACTGGGGCTGTATATACCTCTGGGGCCCTGTATACTACCACTGGGGCTGTATATACTACCACTGGGGCTGTATATACTACTGGGGCTGCGTGTATACTACCACTGGGGCTGCTGTATCTACCCTGGGACTGTGTGTATACTATACACTGCTGGGGGCTGTATACTTGTGCTAGGGTCCACCCTCGGCTTATACACGATATAGATTTTCCCAGGTTTTGGGGGCAAAAGTAGGGGGGTCGGCTTATACACGGGTCGGCTTATACACGAGTATATACGGTACGTATAATCTTACTGACCTGGAAAATCTTATTGAAAGGACAATTTTACTGTGTAGTGAACATGGTAAATAAAAATGAATGAAAATAAAGGGCTTAATATGAACCACAATTTTAATTAAGCACATGATTTTACTAGAAAACCAGAAAATGCATAGGATGATTGCTACTGTCATGGTTGTCTGCTCATTGAACTGACAATGGTGACAATCCTGGATACTTTACCAGTCACATCTGTTTTCATGTATGGTCTGCATTACTTATGACAAACCTCTACATCCTAGGGGAACAATTTAATAATCGACTAACTCTCAAATGTTTTTACACTAGAAACATCTGTGATGTCAAATATTGCACAAGACATTGGGGAATCGAGAACAGTTGGGACAGAATATTTAAATAATAAAAAAAAGAATATTTTACAGTATATGTAATACAAACATATGGCAAGGAATACTAATAATAATTCTAATAGTATTCTAATTATTGTACCTAACCTGAATTTTTTAAGTATTTCTTTAACAGCATTTATGTGCATGGTAATTTTCTGCAGCATCTGTAGAAAAAAATATGATTAAATTACTTTTCAATATACTGTATAATTGCTATAAAACTTAGTAAACATTGTGAAATCTCTTGAGATAGCCACTGAAAATTGCACTAATATAATATATAAAATTATAGCCAGTATGGATAATATAGGGTGAAACTATACAATCTGTTACAGGAATGCTAGTATGAAGAATTATGTGATACTCTGAAAGGGGTGGTCTTTTTGTAAACATGTCATTGTACATTGCTTTGCTCTTCTTTTAATGGTCATACTTTACAGGTTTTGTCATACATATGTTTATTTCCTTTGTGTGCATTGGAACAACACACAAAGAAAAGGCAAATTGAATATAATTTTACAAAACTTCAGGAATGGGCTGGACAAAATTGTTGCCATCTTTCCAAAATTGTGGGTAGACAACTTTATTTCAAGGATTTGATGCTTCTTCAAGCTCAACTGTGGAAACAACAGGTGTGGGCAATATGAAAATCACACCTGAAACCAGATAAAAGGAGAGAAATTAACTCAATCTTTGCATTGTGTGTCTGGGTGTGCCACACTAAGCATAAAGAACAGAAAGAGGAGAGGAGAACTGTCTTAGCACTTGAGAAACAAAATTTTGAAAAAATATCTACAATCTCAAGGTTACAAGTTCATCTGCAGAGATCTTAACATTACTTTATCCACAGTGTAGAAGATAATAAAGTAGTTTACAACTGATGGCACTGTAGTTAATCTCCCTGATTAAACTCCTCTGTGTATGGCAGAGAAAAAGTGATGAAAGGTTGCAACAAAGAATATTTTGGAGGGTGGATAAGCAGCCCCAATCAAGATGCTCAGGGTGCATTGGTGTCAGTACAAACTATCTGTTGACTTTTAAATGAAACATTGTTGCAAGATACCCAAGAGAACACTGCTCATACAGAGATGTAAAAAGGCTAGACTAAAGTTTTCCAAAATGTACGAGAGTAAGCCAAAATCCTTCTGAGAAGGTGTTTTTTGGACAGATAATTCCAAGATAGAGCTTTTAGGTAAATTTCATCTTTATGCTGTTGACCAAAAACGAATGAGGCCTACAAAGACAATAACACAGTAGCAATAGTAAAATACGTTGGAGGTTTAAAGATTTTTTGGAGTTGTTTTGCAGCCTCTGGCAGTCGGTGCCTTGACTGTATGCAAATCTGAAGATTAACAAAGGATTTTGGATCACAATATCATGCCTAATATTAAAACCTTGGCTCTACCAGCAGGACAATAACCCCAAACAATACTTCTAGAAGCACCCAGATAATGATGGACAGAAAGTGCTGGAGTGTTCTAAAATAGCCAAAAATAAGTCTGAGTCTAAATCTTACCTGTGGACAGATCTGATAATTGCTTTTAGGAGAAGACACTCTTGAAATATGAGAGACCTGGAGCAGTTGCAAAAGAAGAGTAGTCCACATCTCTAGTTAAGAGATGTAAGATGTGTGTTGATGGTTATAGGAAGCGATTAATTGTAGTTATTCATTCCAAAAGGTGTGCAACCAAATATTATATTGAAGGTGCCAACAATTTTGCATGGCCCATTTTTGAAGTTTTGTGTGAAATTATGTCCAATTTGTGTTTTATTTCTCCGATTGTTTTGTGCTTTTCCAAATTCCAATACACAAACGAAATAAAGATGTATAGAAACATGTGCAATTGCAATAATTTTCTAAGAAATACTTCATTTTCCTGAAAAAATGTTAAGATTACTGAGAAAGACAGCCCATTTGTCTTAAGATAGGAATGAACAGGAATTTTATTTAGTAAAAAATATGTTACACCAAATATTTTTCAACAAACTCAAATACCATATTTTTCGCTTTATAAGACGCACCGGATTATCACACGCACCCCCACATTTGATGAAAGAAAAGAGGAATAAATCATTTTTAATGTTAAATGGGGTTCGTCTTTTAATGCCAGTGTCCATCTTACAATCAGTATATATGTCCTCCAACCTGGTATATATATATCCCCCATGCTGGTACACATAGCCTTCATGCTGGCACTGCCCCTCCCCCAATGCTGGCACACTGTCCCCATAAGGCTGGCACACTGTCCCCATAAGGCTGGCACACTGTCTCCATAATTCTGGCACAGTGTCCCCATAAGGCTAGCACACTGTCCTCATAAAGCTGGCACAGTGTCCCCATAAGGCTTTCACACTGTGCCCATAAGGCTGGCACGCTGTCCCCATAAGGCTGGCACACTGTCCTTCAAGCTTCCGCACAATTAAAATAATAAACAATCATGCTCACCCCTCTCCTCACTCCCTCGCCGTCCGCGCCATCCCCGCTCTCTGTGTCAGCATCCGGGTCCTGTGAGCAGCGCGCACGCTGTCCCCATAAGGCTGGCACATTGTCCCCCATAAGGCTGGCACACTGTCCCCCATGCTTCCGCACAATTAAAATAATAAACAATCATACTCACCCCTCTCCTCACTCCCTCACCGTCTGCGCCATCCCCGCTCTCTGTGCTGTGTCGGCATCCGGGTCCTGTGAGCAGCTCGCAGGTGAAGACGTCCCTCTCCAGCGACGCGGATGCCGGTAAAGACAGCGGGGATGGTGAGGAAGCGAGGAGAGCAGTGAGTATGATCATGCTTCCAGAGATAGTCAGTGCTTTCCACTAGTGATGGTTGAATCCTAAATTACTCGGAATCGCTTGACTCTAGCAAGTCCGAGCACAGGACTCGCTACTCGTTGCGAGTCTAGCGAGTCCAATGTTAATGTATGGGGAAGCGAGTAATAGCGAGTAGTGTGAGATTTACAAATCGCAGATGTGTCTCGGAAGCTTCAGCCTGAAGCAATCCTAGTTTTGTCATTTATTTGCATTGGACTCGTTTACTTTGCAACTGTAATCGCTGGCTGGGAAACTCGCACAGATATGAGTCCTGCTTTCTCCTCTGTGCTGGCTGCCAGCTCCAGGGTCCTAGAGCCCGCCTGCTGCCTGATGTAGCAGAGCTGAGATTGTTCTCAGTCTGCTCATTCCCTGTGTACAGACATGAATGTCTGTGCACAGAGATGATGTAGCAGAGCTGAGATTGTTCTCAGTCTGCTCATTCCCTGTGCATAGACATCTATATCTATGCACAGGGGATGTAGCAGAGAGGACATCGCGTTTTGGACTGCGTCGGACGGAAGAGGATTTTTTTAATTAAAGATGGAGTCCCTAATGGCTTTTTTTTTTATTTCTAATAAAAAATTTTCTTTGTGTTGTGTTTTTTTTAAAACAATTTAATAGAAATTCATGGCGGTCATGTCTAATATTGGCGTGACCGCCATAGATTTCGGGCTTAGGGCCAGCTGATAATACAAAGCTGGCCCTAATCTCTTTATTACCCAGCGTGCCACCGCTACCAGGGCCGCTGGAAGAGCGGGGTTCAGCGCCAGAGGATGGCGCTTCAATGAACGCGCCATCTTCTGGGGCGGCTGCGGGCTGCAATTTGCAGCGGGGGGTGCCCAGAAAGCTTGGGCATCCCTGCGCTGCGGATTCCAGCCCCCAGCTGCTTAGCTGTACCTGGCTAGACATAGAAATTGCGCGGAGTCCCACGCATTTTTATTTTATATTATTCATGAATTTCAGAGTCAGAGTCTCAGAGTCAGAGTCTCAGAGTCAGAGTCAGAATCTCAGAATTTCATGAAATAATTTAAAAAAAAATGCGTGGGGCTCCGCGCAATTTCTATGTCTAGCCAGGTACAGCTAAGCAGCTGGGGGCTGGAATCCGCAGTGCAGGGATGCCCAAGCTTTCTGGGCACCCCCCACTGCAAATTGCAGCCCGCAGCCGCCCCAGAAGATGGCGCGTTCATTGAAGTGCCATCCTCTGGCGCTGAACCCCGCTCTTCCAGCGGCCCTGGTGGCGGTAGCACGCTGGGTAATAAAGGGGTTAATACCAGCTTTGTTATACAAGCTGGTATTAAGCCCGAGATTCTTAATGTCAGGCCACGTTTGACCCAGCCAGTAAGAATCTCCAATAAAGGGTTAAAAAAACACAACACAGAGAAAATTTTTTATTTGAAATAAAAAAAAAAGCCATTAGGGACTCCATCTTTAATTAAAAAAATCCTCTTCCGTCCGACGTAGTCCAAAACGCGATGTCCTCTCTGCTACATCCCCTGTGCATAGATAGATGTCTATGCACAGGGAATGAGCAGACTGAGAACAATCTCAGCACTGCTACATCATGTCTGTGAGCAGGCAGGCTCTAGGACCCTGGAGCTGCACAGAGAAGACAGCTGCACTCGGCTCGCAATGTAACAGCAGTTATTTGCGAGTTTCCCTGCTATCACTGGCACAGTAGCCGAGTCTAATGCAAACAATGGCAATCCTAGTTTTGTCAGCGTTTCTGACAAAACTAGGATTGATATTGATTTGCATTGGACTCGTGCGAGTAATCACTGGGAAACTCGCAGAGTACCGAGTCCTGCGAGTCCCTTACTACTCGCCGAGTAACGAGTCCTAGCGAGTAGATTCGCCCATCCCTACTTTCCACGCTTTCATTGCATGGAAAGCACTGACTATCCACACAGGACCGTAGCCGCTTAGCTGCGGTCCAGCTCCTGTAATATGGGCTGCTCCCGCTGGTGATTGACAGCGGGAAGCAGTGTATATTACAGGAGATTATGAGCGGCCCCACGTGACCACGGGGCCACTGCTGCAGTCTCCTCCAGTCTCCTGACAGCCCCCGGACACCACTGCACAGCCCCCCCTCTCCCACCGCACAACAGTATTGTTTCACATAATAACACGCACCCCCCACTTTCCCCTAAAATTTGGGGGAAGAAAAGTGCGTATTATAATACGAAAAATACGGTATATCAATCTAGTATAATAAAGCAACTATCCAATGAACAAATTAAGATGTAATCATTACAATTTGAAATACTATGTTCCATATCTGGTGGTTTTTAAAAATAAATGCTCAGATAATCTTAGAAAAATATTACAACCTTATAAATTGACATCTGCTAGTGGGCTTTTATTTACGGTGTCCAACCATGTAGAGGTGCTGCAGCTATTGTTCTCGTATACTCAGCTCTTGACCAGGAGAGGAGCATAAATGAGTATACAGTGACTACATAGAATGGACTCTTAAATGGAATCTTACAGGTCAAAAATCCATATTTAACTGATATCATTTTCTAATTCCTTTCTCTTAAGCTCTCTTTATTCATGAATTTATATTATTTATACTTCCCTCCTATCCTCTGTAAATTTCAAAATAAAAGATTAATTCTATCTGTCAATCACAGTGAGCTGTCTGCTGCCCACTCCCCAAAGAATGAATATTAATGCATCATTATGTGGCGCCCAGCAACGAGTGCATCACAGGAGGGTATTGCAGCCAAAACAGCAGCAGCAATATTCTCTGACTAAGCAATGACACAGTTAACTCAGAGCTCCATACCCTGCATGCACATCAGCATAGAGGGCCAATAAGGTCCTGGTGGGCGGAGTGTAGTGGTAGTGTGTAGGAGAACTAAATTGGCAACGTAGGAGAAGGGAGCAAAAACAACAAGCTTTGCAACCTAGGAGAGGGGGCCTGCACAGTCCCGTGCAGCCCCCTGGCCATCACCCCCGGTTGGGCGCCATTATCCCGGTGCCTCAACAACCGGACTCTGGGCGAATGCGTACGGGTCAAGATCATCCCGTGCCCATCTACAACCGGTCTACTGGTACCGAAGCTAGTAGTTGTTCAGCACTGCTACGCGAACCAGGAGTGGAGGGACCGCTTTATAGGATCACCCCACCACCGCTGCACACACAGAGTCGTCTAGCCAGCGGAGTACCCACTAAAAGGACCCAAGGCTCTCCACAAATCCGGCCAGAATTCTCCGGTAGGGAAATCGAAGCAGCCTCCTTGTACCTGATCTGGCATTCCATGGCGACTTCGGCAACACAGCTTAGTTAGAATGGAGGAACACCGCGGAGCTCTGAGAAACACTGGTCATTGCTAAGTCCACCCGGTCAGTTACCCATCACTGTATGCCATGTATCACCTGCTGGTTACAGTAAAATACCCGTTACAGAGACTTTCAGTGTCCGTGCCTTCTTATGAACTGGCTCTCTCCGCACACTAAGGTAAGCGCAGCTGCCTCAGAACATCTTGTGCAGCTCCTGGCTCCGGGGATCACCGCTCAGCCTGTGGGGAGCGTTCCGTCTTGCTGCATTCCATTCCCCGGAGGCCCAAGCAGCGCCGGTGGACATCACCGGAACACTCATAGGTGGCGTCACGAAACAATTAACCCCTTAATCTGTTCAACCAACGACGTCTTTATTGAATCGGGACCACCGGGCCCCTCTACCGGCAGGCGCGGTTCCCGTGACAAGGAGGAAGAAGAAACGCCTGTCCCTCGGAGTCTCGGCCACGGTGAGTCAATTACACAGCGTTGCCCTTCTCTCTGATCTGTCTGTTGTGTGACTCATTGCACTATTGCAGAGTCTGCAGGCAGAGCAGAAAAAAGGGAGGAGGAAGTGTGTGTGCTCTTAGAGATCTTCATTGTCTGTATCTGAGGCATGTGTGTAGTGTATGCAGTCTGAGATATTTATATGTAATTATAAGAACATTTGATCATTTTCTCAGCAGATACGCACATTACATGTCTGCAGGAAAATCAAACTTCATATAATAGAAATCTTAAGATAGCAGAATGCAGGATAAAGCACCTCCCCCTCCCAGCACAGAGCACAGAGGGGAGGGACAGAACACAAGCCTGGATGGGTGTGCATTTTTAAATAATACTTATACAGAAGCTGGACTATTCAGCTGTGAATATAATGGAGACGAGCTGCCTGGAGGATGTGAAGATATTTATAACATGGAAACTAGAAAGTGTACAATAATGATTTTACATGTTTTTTTAAAAAGTCTTCCGTATATTATTATCATACTGAAAAATGATCTGACAGAGTCCTTTTAACTTCTCATGTGTCTGAGGTAACACATTTCCTTGTCTGTTTGATTTCCCATAGGACTGTTGTTGCTTTGTCACCCTGCGAGCTCATCATAAATCAAGTCAGAGTCATAAGAGCTCAGTGGCCAAGGGAGTTCGTATATCTCTGACTTGATCTATGGTTGGCTCAAAATAGTATGTAACTAGAGATGAGGAAGTCTTTCAAGGTTTGGTTCGGTTCATCAAACTTCCCAGTGTTGAGCAAACCTGTTCGGGTTTGGAGGTCGGGTGGCTTTACATTTCCAAAACACTGGAGTGAGCATTGCTGTGGTTGAGTACAGTTGGTGCTTGGCCCAGTACGAGCAGCGTGCAGTGTTTGGTCGGCTTGAACTTGGCTTAAAATTACAGTCTTTGGGTATAGGGTGTGTCGACAAAAGTGTAAGAGAAAAAAAAACCCTCCCAGTCCCCGCCGAATTGTTTTACTTAGGGCTGGCTGTGTATGAGCTGAACTGCCCAACAGTGACTTCCGTTGAGGTTCGGGTCAAGTTTGAGGTCACAAACAGTGCGCCACAACATTTTGCTTTCCTGCCCGAATATAAACTTCAAAGGTTTGCTCATCTCTACACGTGGCATGACAGAAAAACTATGACAGCTTCCCTTTAATGCTACTAATTGACATTCTCACTAAGTTCTTGAATTCTGCATATATGAAAATTTATACTGTAGTTGAAAAGAGCTTTTTGGAAAGTTAATGCTTGTCTGTCAAAATCAAAGCGTTTTCTATTCCATCCACCTGTAAGAACTAGTAATAATACCTTTAGATATGAATATGTTCCAATGCAAATACACATTATTCTCTACTTCGGTATGAACAAAAGAACATTGAATTGTCAAGAGCCTTAAGCAATAAGGTTCGACAGTGCTCAACAACTGTCATTGACTTAAAATTGAACAAGTACTCAGGTCATTTGTAAATCATACAACAGCAGTGTTCAACATTTTTATCTTAAAAAGCAACCTTTATTTTATGATAAAAGAGCAAAATCCTTCTACCTGAATTTATACACTACTGGAATTGTAGTAAAGGTAAGTAAAATGAAAGCAAAAAATGTCTGAATGCAAGTGTTAATATACTAAGGACGTAAGCAACAAATCATCTTACTCCTGAGAACCAACATAACATAGGCATTGTCCACACACCTGCGCTTCAGTATTTAGCGCTTCTTGCGCTAAATACTTAGATTCTGGCAGAGAAGCGCAGGTGCGTGTATGCGGCCGCTTCCAGCAGACGCTATCCCTGGTTGCCCGATGTGTATCGTGGTAACCAGTTCAGACAGAAGCCTGCATAGTCACCGCTTATCCCGGGCGCACAGGGAAACGCTGCTTGCAGCGCTTCTCTGTGCGCTCGCAATAAGCGGTGACTATGCAGGTGTGTGGACCATGCCATAATCTGATATTAATATGGCACATGGGAACTTTTGGTAGTTTATGACTATTCCAATACTTTTATACTAATCCTAATTACTATAGGCCCTTTTTGGACAACCTTTTAGGTTAGCCCAATCACCAGGGAGATGCAACACAATATGTGATTTTAATATATGGTGTTTTCTTTATGCTGTTTTCTCTAATGATTAATTCATTGTAGATTTTACTAGATCAGACTTTTATTTTTTTATTCCTGCATCTTGAGATTTGTGAAAATAGGATGTTCTGCTTAGTTTAATTCTATTTTGTTAAATCTAGTGGACTTGATTCTGTGATCATATGATCTTATGATCATTTGTACTATAGTAAAAATGTATAATTCCTATGAAGTACATCCATTGACTGGGCTTCTTTGGAATACAATGTCGGCTGTGATGGGAGACTTCAGTACGCACTTCTTTGTCATGACAACCCATTGGCACCCTATGCCTTGCAGTTCCAAACCACTTAGATGCTGCTTTCAGAGATTAAAAGTGGCAATTAATTGAATGAACAGCAGTGACTGAGCTTGCTTATTGCTGTTAGCCTGCATGTACACTATCAGTGTTTGCAGCTTTATGGATACAGAGTCTTTGTGCTCCATCCATAATGCAGTGTTGTACAGTACAAACACAGTGGATGTGATATACAGAAATCCAATGCCCACAGTTCTTTGCTCCACAGCGTTAACTGACATGTGGGGCAACTTTTTGCTCCGCCGCATGTCCTCAGCATGTCAATTTAGCGCTGCAGAGTCGGAAGCGATCTTGGTGGGTGAAAGCAGGGAAAAGCCACCATGCCTGTAGTGCAGATTGTGTGACCAGGGACCAAGATCATATTGGAAAGCTACTGAAAGCTATCTAGGATTAAAAGTGAAAACATTGGTTAATGTGATGGCCATGAGAGCGTAAGCCCAGTAACCCCCAAAAAGGTTTTTTCACACTACTGGGTCCTATCTAAAACCTCATGTCTGCAGTCTGGATATATGTATGGGATAATGCCCTATGTGCAATTAAAATCCTGCTTATAAAGGAATTGTCCAGGACTATGTATAGGTTCTCAAAGCAGCTACTGGGTGGGGGGAGGTGCTGCATCCAAAAAAGACTATATTTACTCTATGATTATGGGCGCACACCTCTAGTGATGGGTGCTAGCATGAAAATATATAAGAATACTTACTAAAAGGTGATCTGCTGCACACCAGCACTTCAGGCATTTAAAGGAAAAAAACAAAATGGCTGACATGTACTATTTCATTATGTGAACAGGGACCAAGATCATATCGGAAAGCTACTGAAAGCTATCTAGGATTAAATGTGAAAAATTGGTTAATGTGAGGGCCATGACATTGTAAGCCCAGTAACCTCCGACAAGGTTTTTTCACACTACTGGGTCCTATCTAAAACCTCATGTCATACATTTATATAGATGCAGTACTATTTCGGTCAGTGGTAGTGCACTTAAACACTGTTTCATTTTATATAAATATAAGTAGCACTATTTAGAGATTAAATATAAAAAAGAAAATTGTAGCTAAGCTTTTTTTAGCTGAGCTACAATTTTCTTTTTTTATTTAACCTCTAAATAGTGCTACTTATAATTATATAAAATAAAACCTCATGTCTGCAGTCTGGATATATGTATGGGATAATGTCCTGTGTGCAATTAAAATCCTGCTTATAAAGGAAATGTCCAGGACTATGTGTAGGTTCTCACAGCAGCTACTGGGTGGGGGAAGCTGCTGCATCCAAAAAAGATATATACTCTATGATTATGGGCGCACACCTCTAGTGATGGGTTCTAGCATGAAAATATATAAGAATACTTACTAAAAGGAGATCTGCTGCACACAGATTTTCATGCTAGCACCCATCACTATAGGTGTGCGCCCATAATCATAGACTATATATAGTCTTTTCTGGATGCAGCACCCTCACCCACCCAGTAGCTGCTCTGCAGAACCTACACATAGTCCTGGACATTTCCTTTATAAGCAGGATTTTAATTGCACATAGGGCATTATCCCATACATATATCCAGACTGCAGACATGAGGTTTTAGATAGGACCCAGTAGTGTGAAAAAACCTTGTCGGCGGTTACTGGGCATACGATGTCATGGCCATTACATTAACCAATTTTTCACATTTAATCCTAGATAGCTTTCAGTAGCTTTCCGATATGATCTTGGTCCCTGTTCACACAATGAAATAGTACATGTCAGCCATTTTGTTTTTTTCCTTTAAATACATGATGTGCTGGTGTGCAGCAGATCTCCTTTTAGTAAGTATTCTTATATATTTTCATGCTAGCACCCATCACTAGAGGTGTCCGCCCATAATCATACAGTATATGTAGTGCAGATTGTGACACAGGGTGGTTGCATTCATCCGCGGAGATCACCGGCTTCCCCCAGAAGAGGAGACACTGAATCCTGGACGCAGTGTTTTCTGATCATTTGCACGTGCCCTTAGACTTATTTGCTTGTATTATAGCCCAGCTGAGCAGGGCCTTGTAAAGGGCAGGCTCATCTCCTGAATCTGCTCCATAGGCCTGCAACTTATATGTATGTCCTATATTGGGAAGGGATTAAAATGTTGTACAGGTTGTCTTTTAGAACCTTTATGTATTACAGTACATAGGAATCTGGACAATAACGTTGCATTCAAATCTGTGAGCTTTTCTTATGGCAAGGGTTACAATTTTAAATCTTATTTCTCATTTCTTGAGTGATCTTCTATGCTAATATGTGTCCAAATCATTGTTAACTTACTATGTGACAGGTAGAAGCCAAAACAATCCAAACTTTTCTATGAAATCTTAAAGAAACAAATATTTTAGACAGGAATGCTACAAAAGTGTCTATGTTCATTAACCCCTACACCCTTGGTCAAGTTTCCTTTTTTCCTTTTTGTTTTTTCCAATAACTATAACTTTTTCATTTTCCAGCAATATAACCCTATGAGGGCTTGTTTCTTGTGGGATGAGTTGTACTTTTGAATGACATCATTCATTTTGCCATATAGTGTACTGGAAGACAGGAAAAAAAATCTGTGCTGTAAAAATGCAAAAAAAAGTGTAATACTACAACAAATGTTTTGCTTTTTTATTATTTGCCTTGTTCACTGTATGGTAAAACTGAGTCTGATTCTCCAAGATGAACAAACAGAAAGTGCTGAGTTGAAAATAATCACCGCGTTGACCTCAAATGATGACAAACAGAGTAATGGTGTATACTCAGTTTAATGAACCACTTGCCTACGCATTTCGTTGTGTAAATACAACTTCATCAGGGCATCCAGCTCTGCAGCCTGCGTGAAAAATCATGCAGGCTGCAGTTTTCAGAGCGGTTCTGAGCCCCGCAATGCGGTAACCAGATTGCTCAGGATGTGTAATCCTGAGCAATGCGGTAACCGTATATACTTTGCTTATCCCGGCTGCCGCCGGGATAAGCAAAGTGTTTAACTGTTAACAAAGCTTTCATATTACTAATAATTATGCCCTTCATGTCTCTAGGGGGTGCTTACCCACCCCAGAGACATGCTGTCCACTCAGGACGGTATGTCAGGGGTTAACTTAGCTGTTAACCCCTGAGCCGCAATTGTCGGCTTTCTTCTATACTTTCCATTACAAGCCACCGGCTGCAGCATCAGGACCACTATGATAGGCACTTTGCTGAGGATACTGTACTGTAAAATGCTTACGCAAAGTGCCTATCATAGTGGTCCTGGTGCTGCAGCAGGCGGCTTGTAATAGAAAGTATAGAAGCCGACAATTGCGGCTCAGGGGTTAACAGCTAAGATAATCCCTGCCATGCCGTCCTGAGTGGACAGCATGTCTCTAGGGGGGGTGGACACCCCCTACAGACATGCTGTCCACATGCATTCTCATTATTTAACCCTTTGTTCATCCCTGCAGCAGCAGGGATGAGCAAACTATCCGGTAACCGGATTGCTCCGGATTACACATCCAGAGCAATCCGGTTACCGCATTGCGGCTTCAGCAATCCGGTTAAGGGATTGCGGCTTGTCTGAAGCCAATTACGTTCACCGCATCCGGATCTGGATGCGGTGAACGCAATTTCTGTAATAAATATGACCCAAGCATAACTGTCACCAAGCTAACTGCCTCACTGTTCTGCAGCTCCATAATACGATCCTCCCTCATATCTACCCTACTGGGGACCTGTTCCGTGAGCAGCAAATTCCTTTCTATATTGTCTATGGATTTCAGTGTTGCCAGGTATTCATTTAAATCCAATACTTGGGCTTTCAAATGCACAATGTGCACTCATCTTGCCAGTGGCATAACTTGAAGCTCATGAGCCCCGATGTAAAAGCTCCAATGTACCCCCCAATTAGTGCAAATCTTTAATAGTAGTATTATTTTTCTATAGGCCAAACGAACTTTTGGGTCCCCAAGGCTCCAGGGCCCTAGTGCAATTGCAACCCCTTCACCTGTTGTATTTACGCCCCTGCATCTTGCTCATCAGCACGCACCCTCAAATAGCTGTTCAAGAATTGCATACATGTACATAGGATGGCATTGTCAATAATGGAGCACATTTTCTTAATGGGGGTTGCACCAGACAGAAATTTTAATCAATGAATAAAGAGAGCAATTCAATACAGATTACTTTTTTCAAAACTCCCTCAATCCAGATTCACTGAATCACAAGTAATCCAAAGGGCCTCTTACATGCTTCAATGTGTTGGTGATCCGACCAACGATCCAACTTGACCTTGATTGCTTGAACGACGTTCAATGATTGCTGCTGAGGTGTCACACGTACAGATATCGTGAACGAATCAGCAACGATTTTGTGACAAGCGAACGATGCTTGCGGTCATTTGGTCGCATACGTCCTTCAGTTCTGAATAGGCAAAATCGTAAGTTACATCGTTAACAAGGTGTCATACACATCAATGCTGCAGGTTGGACGGACGAACAACAACTGATTTATGGTCTGGATCACAAATCTGCATCAACGATCAGCCAACTTATCGCTGGTCGTATCGACGTGTCACACGGAACGACGTCGTAACGACGTTGTTTGAAGGACTCAAAACCCGTGACATTTCAACGATATCGTTCACGATATCGTAGAGTGTGACGGGCCCTTTAGGCAGTAATCACACTCACACGCTCATTCATACACGCAATGGAAGATTATTTAAATAGTAACTTTTTCCCTTAGCTGTAATAAAACCTGCAACTCCCTGTATCTGTATTTTCCTAAACCAGATAAACATTGTATCCTGCTAAGAACTGAGCATAAGGCTAGGGTCACATTTGCTTTTTTTTTTTTTTTTAAAAACCTCATCCAGTTTTGAGCTTTTAAAAAGCTCAATATCAGATCAGGAAACGCTCCTCATAGGAGCCTATTATAAAAACCAGATTGCTTCACAAGCAATCCGGTTACCGCCTCCAGCTCTGCAGCCTGCGTGAAAGATCATGCAGGCTGCAGTTTTTGGAGCAGTTGTAACATCCGCAATGCGGGAACCGGATTGCTCAGGATGTGTAATCCTGAGCAATGCGGTTACCGTACTGTTTGCTCATCCGTGCAGCGCTGCCCATAGATCTTACTGTATAAGCCTTCAGGACCTCGGACAGCACACATATTATACCAACATTAGGTATAGTATGCACGCTGCTCTCAGAGGAGCCGGTGCCTTCATTGATAAAAATGTACAGCAGCTGACAGGAGCGGCTGCTGTACATAAGAGATTAAAGCATTATATGCCCACCTGAGTGGGTGCTAGGTCTCTAGTGGAAGTGGGCACCCCCTAGAGACAGTATACACACATTTATTAATAAAAGTACACATGTTAACACACAAAGAACAGTTTGCTCATCCCTGCGGCAGCATGGATGAGCAAACTGTACGGTAACTGGATTTCTCAGGATTACACATCCTGAGCAATCCGGTTACCTGATTGTGGTTCCCTCCACATATTTTTGATGAAAAATATGTGTGACCGCAATTGCGTTCACCGCATCCGGATCTGGATGCGATGAACGCAATTTGATTTTTAAGTGTGGCCCTAGCCTAACATATAATTGCATAAAGATAGTACATAGTATGTACCATGTGTAGGCTAGACATTTTTCTCTTACTCAGAAGGAACTCACAATAATGTGTAGCTTTATTTTCAGGGACAGTCACTTGTGTATATGGAGAGAATAATTCAATTATATAAGGAAGAAAAAATATGACATGCATAGTGAGTTGCAAGAAATGTATCATGCTATCTTTGTATCCTTTCCATTTTTTCATCTTATAAATTGAAACACACAGTCAAAGAAGAAAGGCTGCAAATACTGAAAGATACCACAATGATATTTTGAGTTAAAACTTTACTTATTCCACTGAGGTTTTAGACAGAAAAATTAGTTAACAAACTAAAATTGTTTTTTGCTTTTTAGGCCAGAGGTAAATCTAAAGAAATATGCTGGCTGTCTGAAGGATATTGAACTTTCGAGAACACCATACAACTTACTTAGCAGCTCTGATTACATAGGTTTAACTAAAGGTTGTGCGGCTGAGGTAGGTTTGTCTGCATCATGTTTTTTCTTAAATTATGCTGTTTTCAGACCACCACAATATGGATTCATAATGATATCAGTATTATAATTGCAATATCTGGTCCTACCATAGTTCTACTGAACAATATCTTTAGAATGCCATGGTGATCTCTATTCTGTTTAGTAAAACTTTAGAAGATTCAATTATAGAAGCAGTGTAATCAAGCTAAATCTGCATTTTCTTTATTTTATTTATAATTCCTGAGGCTATAATTGTATCCAGTAACCAGCACCCATGGATATCAACTTCTTCCAAAGGACTACATTTTTGCTTTACAATCTATAAATAAAGCTTTAGAGTCAAAATGGATAAAATGTAGACAGATGCATTGAAGAAGTAAAGAAAAATCTGTTCCAACCTCTTGATTTGTTCAAATGTGCATAGGAGAAATGGGAATAAAGACCGCACTCCGGCTCCAAGGAATCCAATGATTCAGGTTGGTAGAAATACAGATGGTGGTTTAGTACACGTTTCGGGGTCAAGCCCCTTCCTCACATAACACCACATCTTATTTTGTGTGCTGTTATCTGAGGAAGTGGCTAGACCGCGAAATGCATAATAAACCACCATCTGTATTTCTAACAATCTGAATCATTGGAATCCTTGGAGCGGGAGTGCGGTCCTTATTCCCATTTCTCCTATGCACATTTGAATGTTCAACCCACAGGAGGACTGCTGCAGACCAAAAAGCTTGACATCTACAGTTGTCAAAGGTTTATGAGGGGGTTGTGATGTCTCACAATCCGAACAGGTGAGTGGTTTCAACAACTTACTGCATTCACATGATGCTACAGTTAAACACTATTGCGCGTCCCTTCCTTTTTAGTGCTTTATTCCTAACCTCTTGATTTGTAAAGGGATTGTCTCATGAACAAAGTTAATTTTAATCAATCGATTATGGAATAATAACAAGTTCCACAAATAGATGTGTTGAAAAAAAATGTTCCTGTGCTCACTTTATACATGTACCCTGATATGTAATGATGTCTGACTATGCAGAAACATACCACATCTCCTAAGCAGTGGTGAAATCAATATACAGGCAGGACAGCATCTGATCACAGCTTATTCTCTCTGTGAGGTAAAACATTTCCCTGCCTGTTTTTAAACATACTTTACCTAAAAAAAACAAGCATCTATGAGCCAATCCTGTAATGCTTGTATATTCTTTAGTTTTCTCTCTTGGCCAGAAGATGTGCTATTTGCAAGCCATGTTCCTTCAGGTCAAACATGTTCATTACGCAGTACAAAGCAGTAGAATATATATAAGATTACCATATTTTTCAAACTATTAAGATGCACCGGACCATAAGATTATTATTATTTATTTATAGAGCACTATTGATTCCATGGTGCTGTACATGAGAAAGGGTTACATACAAACAAGTTAAAAATACAATGAACAAACTAACAGTGACAGACTGACACAAAGGGGAGAGAGGACCCTGCCCATTGGGCTTACATTCTACAGGGCAGTGCAGAGAGAGACAGTAGGTTGGGTCTGCTCTGGTGGTGGTGGAGCGCCAGGCCCAGTGGTGGTGAGGTGGCACTATAGTCATTGCAGGCTGTAAGCTGTTCTGAAGACATGGGTTTTCAGGTTCCGCTTGAAGGTTCCGAGTGTGGGGGACAGTCGGACATTTTGGGGTGCAGAATTACAGAGAAAGATGCACTTCAAGTTTTAGTGAAAATAGGAAAATAAAATTTTTAGCAAAAAATTTGGTTATGATGCACTGTGTTATGGGAAATCTGCTGCCGACACTATTATAGGGGTAATCTCGACAACATTCTCTCTAATTTCCCTCATCCTGGGCCTGTTCCAGATATATGTGTCCCTCATGTCTTAGTATATATTCCTTATCCTGATCTGACATCCTGGTATATGATCAACTTCCTGGTATATGTCTCCCATCAAGGTATATATAATTCCCCATCCAGTTATATATGATCCCTCATCCTGATATATGTCCTGCATCCTTGTATATAGCATCCATCCTGGTATATAGCATCCATCCTTGTATATGGTCCCTATCCTGATATATATGGCTCCCATCCTGGTGCACACATAAGAAAATAAATGATTATACTTACTGTCCATTGTTCCCACACAGCACATACTCCATATATCTTCTCTTACTGGCAGCTGATCAGCATTTAAATGCGCAGCAATAACATCACTGTCATGCAGCATTCCTCACACGCTTTCCGTGCTGGCATAAAAAGACATAGGTGGATGTTGCGCTGCTTTGGGGGAGCGATGGATGGTGAGTATAATCACCAGTCTGCTGCTGTGGAATTCACTGCTTCCCACACTTGGAGGAATTTTTTATGGATAGCGGCATGATGTCTGGTTCTGCCTCTATATCTTCCTCCATAGAATGTTGTCTGGGTCTGCCTCTAGCTTCTCCCACTCCATAGAATGCTGTCTGGTTCTGCCTCTAGATCCTCCTCCTCTATAGAATGCTGCCTGGTTCTGCCTCTAGATTATCCCCTTTCATAGCATGTTGTCTGGTTCTGCCTCTAGCTCCTCGTCCTCCATAGCATGTTGTCTTGTTCTGTCTCTAGCTCCTTCCCTCCATAGAATGTTGTCTGGTTCTGCCTCTAAATCTTCCCTTCCCCCTCCATAGAATGTTGTCTGGTTATGCCTCTAAATCCTCCCCTTCATAGAAGTTGTCTGGTTTTGCCTCTAGCTCCGCTCTCGCCATAAAATACTGTCTGGTTCTGCTTCTAGCTCCTCCCTCTTCATGGAATGTTATCTGGTAGTTCTGCCTCTAGATCCTCCCCCTCCATAGAATGTTATCTGGTTCTGTCTCTATAGCCTCCTTCTCCATAGAATGTTGCCTGGCTCTGCCTCTAGCTCCGCCCCTCTATAGAATGTTGTCTGATTCTGTATATGGCTCCTCCCCTTCCATAGAATGTTTTCTGGTTCTGTGAGGAGGTGGGCTATGAAGTAGGCATTGCTAACTGGAGTGGGTAGGGTCATGTGGAGTGGGCGAGGCTTGATACATACATAGACACACACATACATACATGCACTCAGTTTTACACATATCTATATATATATTTATTGTAATGATGAAGCCTGTCTGTGAGTCAAGCTGCCTGGAGTTCATTTCAGACTACCTCATCAATCATAATTGTATAGATTTCTAAATAACAAGTAGAATTGTAGGTACCGTACATTAAGAAAAAGCAGAGGAAAATATTTCCTTTCTGACAGTTTTGATAAATCTCCAACACCTCCATCAATCACTTTAATATAAAATTGAGTGACCAAGGAGCCCAAGGAGATTGTTTTTTTTCACCTGCAATGGTTCTGCTTCTAGTATGGAGAACAACAGAATAATTAAAATACATATTAACAAAATTATAGAATGTTGTCAGCTGAAACCAATGATTGTGACAATATCATGTTCTTATGGGTTTAAAAATGTAAATGCATAGCTAGTATACTAGTATATAGCCTTTGTACTTTACATTATTAAATAAAAAATACCACTACATCACTGAATTAACAAAATATTGTTTTTTAAGTCACACATGGTGCATTGATCGTAATGTTGCCAGATATTATTAGTAATATTCAATCTTATTTTTTTTTCTTGCACATCATATTGAATAAAGTTGAATAAATGGAAAGGTGTAATCTAATGTAGAAAACTAATTTGTAATCTAATGGAGTGGCAAATATTAAACTTTTTGAGCAATGTAACCTCAAATGCTTGTATAATGAAAGCACTATGTCTGTATTATCAAGCAGGATAACATCTATGCATTTTTAACAATCAAAGGACTTAAGGCCCCTTTCACATCTGCGGTAAAGTGTCATTTCCGTCAGATGTTGCCGCATTTGACAAATCTGCCTCGTAATGGCCGACTTGCGGCACCAATCGGCAAGCCTCATTTATTCTCTATGGGGCTTGCGGTTGGGTTCGGCAAGTGCGATATTGCTGAATCTGGCACTTACGGTACCTGCGCACGGCAAAAAAACACTGCTAGCAGTGTTCTTTTTGCACAGCCGCAAGCACCAGATCTGCCAGATTCAGCAAAACCGTACTTGCAGCATTCGACCCATAAAGAATGAATGAGGCTTGCCGATTGGTGCTGCAAGTCGGCCGTTACGCGGCTGATCCGGTGACATATGCCGGGAATTACACTTTACCGCAGATGTGAAAGCACCCTAATATATTTTTATGGCTGGCTTCACACCACGGCAAGATCAGATCCGGGGCACTCCGGAGTAAACCTGTCAACCCTGGACCCGATATTGCAGTAATGCAGCCCTATGGGGTCAGATAGATGGCAGCTATTTGCCATTTGGTTTCCATCTGTCCGCGAAGATCCTGGACAATTCAGACTTTTTTCCCGGACACAAAAACTTTGCTTGCAGCGTTTTTGTGTACGGGGGAAAAAATCAGACAAAATCGGATCCTATTGGATCCTCCCAGATCCGGCACGATCCGGCGCCCCCTAACATGGGGGTCTATGGAGCCAGATTATACTGAATCCAAAATAGAATCGGATCCGTGAGCCGGACGCCGTTTGCTGGAGTTTAGCAGTGAGTGATGCTAAACTTCAGCACCATGAGCTGTCCCCTGCAGAGATTTCAGGACCGCAGCTAGCAGGGAGCTAGCTGCGATCTTGAAATTTCAGCAGCTACGGCTGCGATGTGAGGAATCCGACTGCAAACCGGACCCCTCCGGTTCTGTTTCAAAATTTTGCCCGGACAGCTGTGGAACTGATCTTGACGTGGTGTGAAACCTGCCTATTTCAAATTCAGTATTCTGTGCTAGTTTATGAACATCTGACTTTATACTTTTGCATTTTTCTTACACTTTTTCAAGTAGTAAGAACCTTAAGCTATGATTTTCTTTTGCAAGATACTCATTCTGAAAAAAAAAACAGTTTGACCTATTTATTAGAGGACTGAGAGAAGGTGTCTTATGTTAATTGTTAACAGTATTTGAAAAGAAACTTAAAAGTAAATGTGAAAGCCATGTCTAGAAATAAACACAAGTCTAGAGAGCAACCACATTTAACATAGACAAATATATGGTTCTCATGCTTAAAATTAATTGAAAGAGTCTTGTATTTACAACCACATTTCTCAGCAATGCTTCTATCACAACTTTCAAAAAAAGAAAACCTACAGCCATAAATAGGTCTTTGACATACTAGATAATTTTTAAACAAAACTTGATAAATTCATGTGTTAAAGATCTGGAGTTTCATTCCCTGAAAAAAAAAATAATTTAACTTATTTTATCTAAATATGTTTTTTCTTCTAAATTTATTAGGTCAAAATAAAATCTAAGAAATGCTTTATGACATTATTCAAAATCCAGCATAATTATGTTAAAACTAATGTTGCAATAGCAAAAGACTGTCAAAAGTAGTCTTCTACAGTGTACTAAACCATGCTATCGTACCATCAATGATTTACAATGTTCCTTCTACAAGATGTTTGAAAAACCCAGAGACACTTAAAGATCTGCCTTGGACTTGCTCATAGTATAATCAAGTAACTCCTGCATCAGTTAATTAAACTTATTTTTTAGACTGAACTTGTATGAAAAAAAGAGAGATTTATAATCCAGTTACATTTCTTTCACAGCCGGTTTACAGCATTACTATAATACCTGTATTCTTTTCAGCAGAGATCATTTCACATAGTTTATGGATTAGGTTTTTGATGAAGGTAGTAAAACAACTTTATTATAAGCAACAAATAATAAGATAGTGCTGTCATGTATCCACTTATGCAGAAGCACTCATTCTTTTCCAATAGACTTATATAAATCTACTTTACGCTGTATATTTACTATATTCGAACAATTATTGACTTTTTATTCTTGCACAGATCAAGGTCACTATATAATAGATGGCAATAATACCGATGGTTATCAATATCATCACTACGCTTAGAATTTAAGGAGTAGTAAGGACCTGTATAGAGGAATGCTATTTTTATACATGGGAGTGAAAATTTCACCACTGTCATAAATAAGATATGAAGGCCAATAAGCACAATGTTCTTCTTTCCCACATTGGTGCTGGAGTTAAATAATATCTAGTGTAGAGATGATCTTATTTATTTTTTGGCAATAAACACTCTCTGTAATTACCCCTAAACATGCAAAATTATAGCTTTGGTCGGCAAATGGATTGGTGTACAAATTGCAAATTACAATAGACAATATTCCATATGCATTAATCATTCAAAAAACATAGAAAGTAAAAGAATACAAAGTAAAATTTCAAATACTCATTTAGTTACAATTACTTATGTAGCACCCCAGGGAATGGGAACTCGGATGTCTGGGCCCTCTGCTTTGGTAGGGATATCACTGGGGGCCTGCCTAGATCTCTGACCCCGGGGGACAGCCCACAAGAAAGGGTTGTTTTAGTATTTACAAGGGGTTTAAAGGGGTTGTCCGGGCTTATTTTTTATTTCATATTTATATCTAGGCTGCAAAATGTTGACAATCTGCAATATACATGTTGTCAACATTTTGCAGGGTTTCCTAGATATAAACACATTTACTGATGGCAGAGAGTGTCCAGGGGGTGTGATTGTGCAAGCTGGTCGTTTACACCTACTGTAGCACAATCACACCCCCTCCCCTATTCCTAGTATGGCCAGCCACCCCCAGGCCATACATGCCCGCCCCCTGCCCACTAAACACTATGTAATGAAACCACCCCCAGGGCTCCTACTGGCCGCCCCAGCCCCTAAATCACCACCCACCCTCTGCAAAACAGCGGTCCCCAGTGCACTTATACAAGGTGCCGAAACCGCTGCTGTGAAAGCGATTCCGGCACACTGTGTCAGTGCAGCAGGGGACCCGCTGCATATGTGTGCTGCTCACCCTCCTCTTGTGCAGCCGGTCACGGTCCGCCCTGGTCCCGGTCATCTGCAGCCGGGCTCTCCACACTGCAGCCGGGCTCTCCACACTGCAGCCGGGCTCTCCACACTGCAGCCGTATCTGTAATGTGTGCGGAGCGGTGCCCGTCGCCAGATCTCTTCAGACCTCCAGTACCATAGAGCTGGTGGAGCGGTTTAGAGAGGACCGCTCCACAGCCTCTGCTCTATGGTACTGGAGGTCTGGGGAGATCGGGCGACGGGCACCGCTCCGCACACATTACAGATACGGCTGCAGTGTGGAGAGCCCGGCTGCAGTGTGGGGAGCCCGGCTGCAGTGTGTGGAGCCCGGCTGCAGATGACCGGGACCAGGGCGGACCGTGACCGGCTGCACAAGAGGAGGGTGAGCAGCACACATATGCAGCGGGTCCCCTGCTGCACTGACAGTGTGCCGGAATCGCTTTCACAGCAGCGGTTTCGGCACCTTGTATAAGTGCACTGGGGACCGCTGTTTTGCAGAGGGTGGGTGGTGATTTAGGGGCTGGGGCGGCCAGTAGGAGCCCTGGGGGTGGTTTCATTACATAGTGTTTAGTGGGCAGGGGGCGGGCATGTATGGCCTGGGGGTGGCTGGCCATACTAGGTATAGGGGAGGGGGTGTGATTGTGCTACAGTAGGTGTAAACGACCAGTATGCACAATCACACCCCCTGGACACTCTCTGCCATCAGTAAATGTGTTATATCTAGGAAACCCTGCAAAATGTTGACAACATGTATATTGCAGATTGTCAACATTTTGCAGCCTAGATATAAATATGAAATAAAAAATAAGCCCGGACAACCCCTTTAAGTCTTTGCCTCGTGACACCACCTGTAGTACCTGGCGACTAGACACCGAAACAGCCACAGTCCTCTGGAGGGTGGTGGTATTGCGGCTAGGGTGGAGCAGCTCCCTACAGGTAGAGCTAAACCTCCGGGGCAGTGTTTCCTGTGGCCAGGACGGTGCAGATCGTTGAGAAAAGTCAATGAAAGGGGGACAGAAAAACAGAGGCAATTCACTCTTCCAGGTACTTTACTTGCAGAAACTGATCAACATGGTGGTACAGTTCACAGTACTCCCCGCAGGCCGGCCGGGTAGTCGCAGCAGAATGCAGAATCTGTGAAAGTCTCTGGCAGTACCTTCTTGGATTTACCCTTGTCCTGTCCCTTCACTCTTCTTGTGGCCTGCTTCTTGAGCAGTAATATGTCCCAGGGTATGAACACCCTAAGAACGTCTTTGGAGCCGGGAAGAGTACGGTCAGAGGGTGAACACTCCAGGCCGCGTTGTCAGACATGTGTACTCCGGGTGAACAAGTCAGGACCTTTCTTGTGGGCTACTTCTTTCTCTAGCCCTCTTTTGAAGCACCCTTTCTCTCTCGGGTAAGCTCCCATTCTCTGTATTTCCTCATGGAAGACACTCCTGAAGACTCCCCGTGCGTTCTACCTTCTCCTCTCACACTTTTCACACTACAACTCTCTTTTTGGGACCTCCCCCCCCCCAGTTGCATCGGTGGGTGTGTGTTGGGGTGAAATCCTTCCACAGTGTTCTGCATTCTACTTGCGACAGGGATAACCACATGCTCATCTTTGGGTGCAGTACCCCACTTGTGACACCTATATAAAAGAAAAGAAAGTTGCGCCACACTGCTACAAAGATTAAATCAGGGGGTCGGTTAAAACGCCCCTGTGCTCACCTGGTTCAGTTGTGCCAGACCGCACAACTGGTTCGTGGGTACAGATCAATCCCGTAGGGTCTCCACGCTGGCCCGGAGCCGAGGGATTCTAATAGATGAACGCTGATGGTGCACGTGACAGCTTGCGGGGTGTGTTAATGTGACGTGAGCAAGGTCCTGTGTTCCAAGCTGCTTCATATCACGCTTCCCGGCCGGGAAGAATGAACGGTGCAAATAAAGGGTGATATTGTATGAGCGCTAAGGTTATAACTCAGGACACTACTCTGTAATAATTACCTTTAAGCTTTAATAGATCAATATGGGATTCCAAAATCTCCACAACGCGTTTCAGCGCTTATTGCGCCTTTCTCAAGTGATCACTTGTGACGCCTGACCATTGGGGCGCCACACTTACTATGCTCTTTTTTTCTCTATATTAATAATAGCAATGAGTGAGCATGTTCACTACGGCTTGATTCTTAATTGAGCATCAGGGTGCTTGGACATGCTCATAACTTAATCGAGTTTCCCAGATGCTCGAGCACCATGGTCGAGTCCCCAGCTTGCATGTTTTGTGATCCAATTAACATGTGGGTATTGTCTGGCATACATAGTTATGTTGTAGCCATCTTGTATACTGGCATTACTGTGATTGGCTCTTCACACTGCAGTCAAGGGAGAGTTATTCTATGAGAAAGAGTTTAGCTTAGAGAAGGCATATAAGCAGGATTTACTGCAGGGTTCACTGCCTTACAGTCCCTCTCTAGATATACTGATGCTGCAACACAAAAGTATAAGCCCTTTCTGGGAGGAAATACTGTCTTTTATTTAAGTAAAACTACTGTATCCTGCATTACATGAAGGGTTGGCTTTTGCAGTAGGGATAGTGTTGGATTCGAGGCATATAGGTAAAGTTTTTGGCATCATAGTCCATCTATAGGTATACTGATACTACTGATACTGCTACAATCTAAAAAACAATAAACAAAAGTTCTTTTCAGGGCTTAGCCATGTCCTGTATTCTAGAAAAACCACTATTACCTACATTTAGTCTAAGAATAGCTGGTAGATTAGGGATAATTTGGGATTCGAGGCATATTGACAGGGCCTTTCAGTCCTTTTATAGGTATACTGCTGCTGCAACCTAAAAACAAAAGGTGAAACTGCTGAATCCTGAATGTAGTGTAGTGATATCTGTTGTAGGAGGTTTAGTTTTGTATTAGAGGCATTAAGGCAGGGTTTATTGCCTTACAGTCATATAAGTATACTGCTACTGCGACCTAGAAACAAAAGTCTTTTTCTGGGCTAAATACTGTTCTTTATACTCGTAAAACCTATGCTACCATCTTTTAGTGCAGTGATCCCTGGTGTAGTAAGGATATTTTGTATTAGAGGCATATAGTCAGAGTTGGCTTGCTTCACTTATACGGACTGACAATAAAACCAAAGATAATATAGATCCCTGTATAATGAAAAAGAGAAAAAAAATAGCAGGTCCATCTGTCACCATATTTCCCTGTCACCTATGACTACAGTAATGACATAGTAGAGAGGAAAATAAAACTTCACCCACAGTTAGTCACCAATAAATACAATTTTCATATTTAACCACCTTATCTCGACTTTTGGTGTGTGTGAGACATGGTCAGAAACATCCTGTTTAATTTCTGAAGGAGTCACTCTGTTACTTACAAAGCCTTTGCAGACAATGCAAGAACTGTCAGCCTTAGAAAGAAGAGGGTCTCCCTTACACCCTGTATTAGACATTAAAAAAGCCTCATACACATTCTGTTAAAATTGTTAGGTAATGGAACTCCTATAATCAGAAAATTTATTCACTAAGTTCAAGGACTGCCAAAAATTAGAGGGAGGGACTACAATACACCCTGGAATACATTTATAAAGGTAGCAAGGGTGTTGTGATGATCATCGAAAGTATAGAGTGAGGACTGACTGTTTTCCTTGTTAAAATTAAAAACAAGGCCCTAATGGCCCTCTAATAGTTTTGATCTAGGGCTGCTGTTTATCCACTTAAAATTAGTAGCAGGGGGGCAAGATGACCCTCTAATAAATTTGATTGAGGGACCCTTGTGTACCCGCTTAAAATATAGATTATCAGCCACCCGATGACCATCTAAAAATTTGAGCAAGGGTCACCTGCTTACCTTGTTAAAATTTGTAGCAAGGATGATCAAATGACCATCTCAAAAACTGGAGTGTGGGCCGCCTCTGAACTTCCTTAAAATTTGGAGCAAGGGTAGCCATATGACACTCATATATGGTGACAGATATGGTGAATGAGTTGAAGGATGACAAGAAAAATAAGAAATTATGAAGGGGAGCATGTGAATACACAAAAAAAAAGGAACTTTTGAATTGGCTTTAGGTTCCACTGCTGACATATATTGGTGCTGAGAAGTCAGGCCTTTTTCATTTTGATAAGAGTCAGCCTGTCAGCATTTTCAGTTGAGAGACAGATATGCCTATCAGTTATCGTGCCCCATCAGCACTAAAACTAATAGTGTTATCCTACCTCTGTTGGACCTGGTGTGTCTCTCCCTCTTCTCTTTGCTTGCCCAAGGAACTATGACCTCTGTCGCTGTCATAATCGGATGGGAATTTTTCTACTAAATATTCAACTAGGGCCTTCTAGTATTGCATTATTTTGCTAGCCCTCTGTACTACAGGATGTAGAGATGGAAAATTCTATTTGTAGCATGGGTTGAGAATGATGAACAACCAGAAATCAGTATTGGCCAAAATGCATATAACGTGATGGACATGGGAAATGCTGTAAGACATAAAGTCAGCCATGTTTTCCAGACACAACAGGCAAGGCTGCCCTATTCCCACTTGAAGGACAACTCTCCATCTTCTTCTCCACCTCCTTCCTCTCCTACTATTCCTCCTCTTCAGCAGGTAACAAACTCAACTACATTCATGGCCTTTTCCTTTAGAAAATCCCTTAACCTCCAACTTTTACTTAAACCTTGATCCAGTGTCATGTGTAGACTGTTCTGCAGTCTCTGTAAATTGATCTGTGTCACGTGTAGACTCCTCCGCCATCCCTCTGAAATACTTTGCAGTAAAAACATGTCAGGTGGAGGTGTGCAGCTGAGGCTCCTAGTTCTGGAGTTATTGGTCCAATTAGGATATCAGCAATTTGCAACACTGTTTTATTCCAGCTCGGACTACCACCAGTGCTAAATACCTGTAATATCTTCCACAGGTCATTGCTCAGGAAATTTAGACCATGGGCCTGATTTAGGGTCCAGAGGCCCCTCATAAATGCTGGGTACTGTCATGTGTAGACTGCTCTGCAATCTCTGTGAATTGCTCTGTGTCATGTGTAGACTGCTCTGACATCTCTGTGAATTGCTATGCAGTAGTTAGATGGAGTTAATTTCCTTCAGTCTATTAAGGGATAACTTCAGTGGCTCAGCAGTATTAGTTGTTGCTGAGTGAATCAGGTGATGTGGTCATCCACTCCCCCAGCCTTTAAGGTTTTCTATGACCCATTAGCTGGTGTCACTGATAGAATTCAGTCTCTGCAAGTCCATGTGTTGTGCAGATGCCCTTTACAGTTCTGCTGAAGCTTTCCTTTGGTGTAGTTTCTTGAAGATTTCCATCTTTGAAGGATTTGCTGTTCTTATACGAGTCCCTATGTGGAGGTGAGGGGGCTATAGACTATGGCTGGTCAGAAGGACAAGGGTGGTGGCCCACAGATCCTCACTTTCAGAGGGTACGTCTGGGATCCAGGTCAGCTACTGACCCCCAGTCTAAGGTTCAGACAAATTCCCTTGAGCTTTTTCCCATCACTGCCATCCAACTCCCTAAACCCCTTGACATCCAGCAGTTGGACATCATCGCTGATACTTCTCTCTCATATGATGGCCTACAATTTTCACATACTGCTAGTCCTTAGAACAGAATAAGGAGATGTGTTGGGCTGCTGCTTTCAACAAATTGTGTTTTTTTAGGTTATTCCTTTTGTAGTCTTACTTATCTTAACTTCTTTTGAGGTCCATACTGTCACACTTTACAGGCAAGTGGTGGTTGTGTATCATTCTTCATGCTGACCAACCCTGTCAGCTCCATGATCCCTTTGCCTCTTGGATTACACTGTTTCTACCCTGTGACAATCCCAGGCTCATCATGGGTGACTTTAACATCCCTGTTGATAATCACCTTTCCCCACCTGCTGCTCATTTTATATTTCTTACCTTCTGTCTTGACTTTTCACAACTTTTTAATGCTTGTACAAATGAAGACCAGAATACACTACACGTGATCTTCTCTAGATTCTGCTCATTGCATGATTTTACTAACTCCCTTCTCCTGCTCTCTGACAACAAATTAAATTGGGAGCAGTGACCTGTTAAGTAGTCACAGTAGCGGAAGGACAATGCTGACTATAGTGTCAACACTGCTCAATGTCATGGTTGATTCATCAAAGTTTACTATAATCTCACACATCAGACATCCATATGACTCATCGGTTCTTGTATGCGGAGGCTGACCAGAATAATGATGGACATGTTGTAGTTGATATTCAACTACTATTCTCTGCTGCTCAAAAAGCCTTGCGAAGATGTGTAATATTTTAGCAAGTGGTCACATTTCACCATTCGGTAAGCTGCACTTGCAAGTGCTTCTGCAGCATTGACAGGCCGGTGGAAGTTGCATCTGACTTGTGGAAATGGGCTTACATGCGCCATAGTTTCACAATTAGCTCAGTCTAATCTGGATAGGATTTCAGAAACTGCTGAATCACTTACTTGAACAGGTGGGTGAGGAATGGTACATGTGCGAGCTTGCAAAGCTTCAGAGCTGCAACAAGGTTATGACCATTATCACACGTAATAAATGTCTTGCCAGAAAAAATGCAGTATATAAAGTGGGGGAAATAAGTATTTGATCCCATGCTGATTTTGTAAGTTTGCCCACCGACAAAGAAATGAAAAGTCTATAATTTCAGACCTTAATAACACAGAAAACGTATGGAGGGATGGATAGAAAACTTATAGAGATAATATGCAAAGAGGAGTGGGCCAAAATTCCTCCTGAAAAGTGCACAAACCTTATCATCAATTACAAGAAACGTCTCACTGCTGTACTTGTTAACAAGGGTTTTGCCAGCAAGTATTAAGTCTTGTTTGCCAGAGGGATCAAATACTTATTTCTCTCTGCAAAATGCAAATACATTTATATAATGTAGACAATGTGATTTTCAGGATTTTATGTTTGACATATTAACCCTATAGCAACAGCCTAACGCCTACAGACGTCGAAAAAAAAGGGTACTTATGCCTAGCCGATGTCTGTCGACGTCAGCCAGGAATGAGCCCTGTAGCACCCCCCGGTGACCAAAAATCTCTGGGGTTTTAGCTTCCGGTGGTAGCTGAGACCCTAGAGATTATGGATCGATGGCTTTTTACCGGCACCCGTAATGTGATGACCGGTAAGCACCATTTACCGATAATCACATTACAAAAAAATTACATCGCCGGTAAAAAGTACTTTCTCTTTTATCTGATATGATCACATATGTCGGATAAAAGAGAAATGCTACCCCCTAGGGCCCCCAAGACTTCCGGGTACCGAAAACCACTTTACCACCCCCTCTCCTTCCCCGGAGCTCCCAAAATGGCCGCGGCGGGTGAACAAACCCGGTGCCTCCCCTGCATCTCTATGCGATCTGACAGGTCAGATCGCATAGAGATGCCATCCCTGGTGGTCCCCCACAGTACCCCCCAATGTCACCAGCCACCGCTCCCCCCACCTTTCCTCCCTGCTCCATTTCCTCTGTGATCCCCGCTCCCCCTACTCCCTGCTCCACGCTCCCCGCTCCCGCTGCTGCCGTCAGCCTTCTCCACAACTCCATTCGATCTGATCAAACATCAGATCGGATGGAGTTTTCCCAAACCCCTTGGTCTGGTCCTCACCCCTCCAGGTATCCTCCCCTTCCCTGCCTCTCATACTCACCTGCCTCCGGTGCCGGCCAGCCCGCTGGCTCTTCTCTCTGCCTCTTTCCTGGTACCTCTGCTCTGTGTGCAGGTGCAGGATGATCTGCAGTTAACCCCCTGTGTGGTCACAAAGGGGATAACTTCAGATCATCATCCCTATGTGGTCACACAGGGGTTAACTTCAGATCATCATCCCTATGTGGTCACACAGGGGTTAACTATCAGTTAACCCCTGTGTGACCACACAGGGATGATGATCTGAAGTTAACCCCCCTGTGTGGTTACAAAGGGGTTTACTGCAGATCACCCCTTTGTGGTCACACAGGGGTTAACTGCAAATCAGTTAACCCCTATGTGACCACACAGGGATGATGATCTGCAGTTAATCCCTTTGTGACCACACAGAGGTTAACTGCAGATCATCATCTATGTGACCACACAGGGATGATGATCTGCAGTTAACCCCTTTGTGACCACACAGGGGTTAACTGTTTGTTATCATCTATGTGACCACCCTATGCTGAATGAGAATCGTTGCGGGACCTCCCACTTGACTATGTCGGACTTTCCCACTGGACTACGTTGGACCTTCCACTGGACTACGTCAGACGTCACAGTAATAAAGATGGGGGTCTAAATATGTATTTGTGGGGTTTTTTTCCAATAAAAATATTTTTCTCTGTGTTGTGTCTTCTTTACAATTTACTAGAGATTCCTAATTGCCCAGTCTAATATTGGCCAGGCCAGATGTTATGAATCTTGGGCTTAGTGCCAGTCTGCCACCGCTACACGGCAGCTGGAAGAGCTGGATACAGCACCAGAAAATGGCACTTCAATGAATGCGCCATTTTCTGGGACGGCTGTGGGCTGCAATTTGCAGCGGGTACAGAAAGCTTGGGCCTCCCTATGCTGCGGATTCCAGCCCCCAGCTGCCTTGTTGTACCTAGCTGGCCCAAAAATATGGCGCAGCCCACGCCATTTTTAAAAAAAAATTATTTCAAGAAATAATTTAAAAAAGGGCTCCGCTGTATTTTGGTTACCAGCCAGGTATAACTAAGCAGCTGGAAGTGGGTCGTAACCTGTAGCTGCCTAGTTGTACCCGGCTGGAAACTAAAAATACGGCGAAGCCCACGTCGTTTTTTTTTTCAATCATTTCAAGAATTTTAAAGGGCTCCATTGTATTTTGATTACCAGCCAGGTAAAACTAGGCAGCTATGGGTGGGTGGCAACCTGTACCTGTCTATTGTACCTGTGCTAGTGACCAAAAATACAGCGGAGCCCTACATCTTCAGTGCAAAATCTCACTTGTGGGGGAGCTCCATTGTTTAGGCACATCAGGGAATCTCCAAATGCAACATGGTGTTCTCTAACAATTTCAGCAAATTTTCTGCTTGGAGCGTCAAATGTTTTTCCACAACATATGAGGTATCGGTTTACTCAGGAGAAATTGCCCAATAAATTTTAGGATCCATTTTATCCTGTTGTCCCTATGAAAATGAAACAATTGAGGCTAAAAGAACATTTTTGTAAAAAAAAAGTACTTTTTCATTTTTACGGATCAATTTGGGAAGCCCCTGGAGGTTCAAAGTGCTCACTATGTATTTAGATAAGTCCCTTGAGGGGTCTGATTTCCAAAATGGGGTCACTTGTGGGGGCTCCAATTCTTAGGCACACAGGGGCTCTCCATACATGACATGGTGACCATGTTGTGTATGGAGAGCCCCTGTGTGCCTTGAAATTGGAGCTCCCCACAAGTGACCCCATTTTGGAAACTAGACCCCCCAAGGAACTTATCTAGATGCATAGTGAGCACTTTGAACCCCCAAGTGCTTCACAAATTATTCTGTAAAAATGAAAAAAAGTACTTTTAAATTTTTACGAACCTGGGAGTTCAATGTTCCTTGGGGGGTCTAGTTTCCAAAATGGGGTCACTTGTGGGGAAGCTTCAATGTTTAGGCACACAGGGGCTCTCCATACGCGACATGGTGTCTGCTAACAATTGGAGCTAATTTTCTATTCAAATTGTTAGCGGACACCATGTCGCATATGGAGAGCCCCTGTGTGCCTAAACATTGGAGTTCCCCCACAAGTGAACCCATTTTGGAAACTAGACCACCCAAGGAACTTATCTAGATGCATAGTGAGCTCTTTGAACCCCCAGATACTTCACAAAATGATCCATAAAAATTAAAAAGTACTTTTTTTTCACATAAATTTTCTTTTGGCCTCAATTTTTTCATTTTCACATTAGCAACAGGATAAAATGCATCCTGAAATGTGTTGGGAAATTTCTCCTGAGTACACCGATACCTCATAGTGGTCATAGACCAATGTTTGGGCGCACAGTAGGTAAGGAGCGCTATTTGATTTTTTGAATGGAAAATTAGCTCCAACAGTCAAATGGCGCTTCTTCCCTTCTGAACCCTGCCATGCATCCAAATAGTGGTTTATGACCACATATGAGGTATCGGTGTACTCAGGAGAAATTGCTCAACAAATTCCAGGATGCATTTTATCCTATTGCCCATGTGAAAATGAAAAAACTGAGGCTAAAAGAACATTTTTGTTGGAAAAATTAAAATGTCCATTTTTTCCTTCCACTTTGCTTTAGTCCCTGTGCAGCAACTGAAGGGTTAATAATCTTCTTGAATGTAGTTTTGAGTAGCTTGAGGCAGCCTCGGACTGCTCTGGCGGGTAACCGGGTAAAAGTCATGGGAGGCCCTCAGGTTTAGAGGCCCCGCCCACCTAGCCCCACCTCTCACTACCCCCTGCTGATCCGTGCGACGGTGCGAGTGCACAGCCGCCCGCAGACAGTCTATCAGTCACTGTGACAACTGAAGAAGCCAACACATTGTGCCCCAGGAGTAACTTGTCACTCTCGGCTTTCTTTGTCCCCTCCCCGTGCTGTGCTCTCCTCCCCAGGCAGCTTCCAGACTGCGTGGGCCAGGAATATGCATAAGCCGGAAGAGGCCTGTGACGTCAGCTGCGGGGCGGTGCTGATCCCCTGCAGTGAAGTCAGTCACATCATTACTGGCCGCTGCATTTTATAATGGGGATACAAGTGCCACATTCTTCTGACAGTTCAGTTTCCACTGGTCGGATTTCACCAATAAATAAGTGATTACCTACCGAACCTGTGGATCACTGATAACTTGTTTCTCCAAAGAAATCCTTTAATGTAAACCACAGCAATTGTACACCAAAGTTATGGTGAGCGCACAGTGATGTGCTGGAGACGCCAATATAATGGGAGTAACGGGTAAAAGATATATATAGCATATATATATTGCATATAGCTGAAGGGTGGGCCCTTGGAGTCAATATCCCTGGTGGGCCCCAGGCACCCCAGTCCGACCCTGGCTTGAGGGGTGCATATTTTGGAGTGGTGTCACTTTTGGGTGTCTTCTGTCATGTACGCCCCTCAAAGGGACTTCAAATGTGATGTGGTCACTAAAAAAAAGGTTTTGTAAATTTTGCTGGAAAAATGAGAAATTGCTGATGAACTTTGAACCCTTATAACTTCCTAACCAAAAAAATTTTTTTTCTCCAAAAATGTGCTGATATGAAGTAGACATGTAGGAAATGTGATTTATTAACTATTTTGTGTCACAACTCTCTGGTTTAACAGAATAAAAATTAAAAATTAGAAAATTGCGAGATTTTCAGAATGTTTGCGAAATTTTTTATTTTTTTCACAAATAAACGCAAAAATTATTGACCTAAATTTACTACTAACATGAAGCCCAATAGGTCATGAGAAAACAGTCTCAGATTTGCTAGGATCCGTTGAAGCGTTTACCTCATAAAGGTGACACTGGTCAGAATTGCAAAAAATAGTCTGGCCATTAAGCTGCAAAGTGACCTGGTCCTTAAGGTGTTAATAATAATAATAATAATAATAATAATAATAATAATCTATTTATATAGTGCCAACATATTCCACAGCACTTTATGTTACTGTTAAAATTATCCTACCCTTAAAATTATAGACTGTTCATGTCTTTGTCAGTGAGCACACTTACAAAACCAGCGAGGGATCAAATACTTATTTCCTCCTCTGTGTATATATTTCTTTCCCTAAGATCCATGTGGATGTTTTTACCATGGTAGTTTGTTCCATTATGATGTATAAAGGATAAGTTGTATAATTTCTTCTGAATTAAATGCTATCTGCTGACAGGTGATATACATGTGGTTCTTGTGTTTTTTACTTGCAGAAAGTGCTATCAGTCAGTTTTTCAAAACCTGGTTTTATAGAGGTGCCTCCAGTGTCATTAGATGTGGGTACAGAGATTACATTGTCATTCAGCACAAAAAATGAATCTGGAATGATCTTATTTGCCAATGGGGGAAGTCTTATTTCTCCAAGAAGAAAGCGTAGACAAAGTGGGCAGGTAAGTAAGAATTTGGTGAAATTTCATCTTTTATAATTCAAAATAGCTTTATTAATATTATCTCATCTGTAGTGTCTCCATAGACCACTCTGAGGCCAATTGATGCCAAAACAATGTCTTTTTTATTAAGAGTATCCTGGTATATGTTGATATAGCATTTATAATTTTATTTTAACAGAGTCCAGTTTGTTAAGCTTTCCCAACAATCCTGGAGTAAAATAAAATGTTATGTTCTGCAGTAGGTGCAGTAGTTCATATCATGGAAATAGTGGAAAAAGAACAATAAGCAGTTATTAATTCATATTTTTTTTACATCTACCTCTAATTTAGGTTTCTATAACTGCTTTGGTGGCACCTGTCCTGTTGAGAATGGCACATAATTTGCAATCAGGATGTGTAAAGCCCTCATAATGGGGAGGCTTTAAGTTCACTGCTATCCACCCCCATGCAGCGTCCACAGCCGATAGAATGACCACAGACGTAGGTCTCGTGGATAACAACTGCTTTACTTCAGCAAAACGGGGAAATATAACATGGAGTACATTCTTTACAGTTCACGTAGGTAGCACACGGCAAATACAGTTCAGCATTAGATTCTGATACGGAATTGAGGTTATGGAGCTTTATGAACATGTATTATTTATAAGTAGTAGTTGTAGGTAGTTATAAGAAGATCAGTCTTTTGGTGACTTAAAGACAGAAGAATAGAAATAAAGTAAGAGCTTTTTACAGACTTGGCAATCCTGTATTAATTTCACACCTTGTCACAGCACGTTCAGAAAAAATATGTGAAGTCATGGTGAGGTGGTGGACCCTCAAATTCCTCAACATGCGGACAATAGGTTCTTCTGTACCTTTAGTACAACCTGCTACTGGAGAAGCATGGGTTAATCTGGACAGTGAGGATCCAGGGGTAAAAGTCTTTAGCCATCTTGGCTGTAGAAGTCAGAGAAAAATCCAAGGCATTAGGCTTCACTGTAAGTGGTGATGAAACCCCTTACATGAGGTCTGCTGTGGGTCACATCTTGCTCCAGATTGGGGAATTTCCTACTCTTGTCCTGTCTAGACAAGACTGGAATAGCTCCTCCTATTGAACACTCAATTCATGTGTCAAATCATTACAGGGGATATATAAACAGATATAACCTATACATTTTACCAGCAGATGGTGCTGAAACACAACAAATGAGAAAATGCATGTAAATATGACAAATGAGAAATTACCTGGAAAAAATGCATGAAATGTACTTTGGGTATAAATGGATTTACTTGAGAAATATATGAGATTTGATTTAAATGAATCTATCATCTGGTCTGGGTCACTACAGATGTTTTATAGCTGGAGAAGCTGATTAGGTTAATATACATTTGTGTAGAAAAGGTTTCAATAAAACCTGAATTGTATGTATTGAAGTCCCTGGTGTTTGCATGTACAGTTGAAACCAGAAGTTTAGATGCACTATATAAAAAGACGCATTTGCATGTTTTTCTCACTATGTGGCATAAAATCAGAATAACACTTTCCCATTTTAGGTGAATTAGGATAACAATAATTATTAATATTTGGGCCCATTCCTCATGACAGAACTGGCGTAACTGAGCCATGTTTGTAGGTTGCTTTGCTCGTACCTGCGTTTTCAGCTTTGCCCATACATTTTCAATAGGATTGCGATCAGAGCATGTGATGGACACTTTATAACAAGTTTAGCAGTGTTCTTCGGATCATTGTCCATTTAGAAGATCCATTTCTTTCCAAGCTTTAAATTCCTGGCTGATGGCTTGAGATGTTGCTTCAGTATTGCCACGTAATCTTCTCTCCTCATGATGCCATCAATTTTGTGAAGTGCATCCATCCCTGCTGTTGCAAAACAACCACACATGATGCTGCCACCCCCGTGTTTCACAGTTGAGATAGCATTCTTAGGCTTCCAAGCTTCTCCCTTTTTTCTACTAACATAACATTATCTCCAAACAGTTCAATTTTAGATTTATCAGAACGCAGGACATTTCTCCAGAAATGTAGATCTTTGTTCCTGTGTGCATTTATAAAAAATTATTTGGCTTTTTCATGTTTCTATTGGAGTAATGGCTTCTTCCGAGCAGAGTTGCCTTTTAGCCCATGTTGATACAGTACTTGTTTCACTGTAGAAAATGACACAATCTTACCAGCTTCCACCATCTTCACAAGGTCTTTTGCTTTTGTTCTATGGTTGATATGCACATGTTAGAGCACGTTCATCTCTGGGACACAGAACCTTTCTCCTCCCTGAGCAGTATGATGGCTGGATATTCCCATCATGTTTGTACTTGCATATAATTTTTTTTACAGATGAACGGAGCAATTTTAGAAATCTGTAAATTGCACCCAAGGATGAAATAGACTTTCCTATGATGCTACACAAAGAAGTAGTGTGGTTCAGATGTGCATTAAAATACATCCACAGGTGTGTCTCTAATTAACTCGGATGTTGCCAATAAACCTATCAGAATCTTCAAAACACATGACATCATCATATGGGCTTTCCCAAATTGTTTAAAGGCATAGTAATCTTAGTGTATGGAATCTTGTGACTTTGCAGAAAGTAATAAAACTGCCTTAAAACATTCTTTAGCTCTCTCATTCTCTCCCCTTTTTCATTACTCTGGCTTTTGGCAAATATAAATAATTATAGTAATCCTATTTGTCCTAAAACAGAAAAGGTTTATTTTGATGTCATGTCAGATAGTGAGAAAAACATGCCTTTTTTTATAGTGCATGTAAACTTCTGGTTTCAACTGTATTATGAGTCCAGTGAGTGGTCTTCTTCAGTTCTTTTCTATCTTCCCTGTATGATTCTCCATGCAGAGATAGCTATCAGTCACTAGTAGGGCAGCCACTGAACTCAAATGTATACAAATACCAGGGATTCCAATAAATGAAATACAAGCTCTTCTGATTATTTTCTAACTAACCTTTTTATTATTCTGCTGGGCTTCTCCTTATTTATACCATGCTGCCCCCAGGTGCGACAGCATGTACATCATGACAGGTTATCCTTAAGAGAACCTGAATAATTCCTGAAATGTGAGCTAGCACCCTTAGGGTGCTTTCACATCAGCGTTTTTCGTAATTCGCGGCAGATGCGGTGAAAAAACCGCATCTGCCGCGTTTGCCGCATAACGGTTCCACTTGCGGCACGGTTGCGTTTTTTTCCATAGGAAGTATAGGGGGACTTGCGGCAGATGCGGCAAGTGCGGTATTGCACTTGCGGCAGGTGCGGCAGCGAAAAAAACCGCAGTAAGCCGCGGTTTTTTTCTCTGCCGCACCTGCCGCAAGTGCAATACCGCACTTGCCGCATCTGCCGCAAGTCCCCCTATACTTCCTATGGAAAAAAACGCAACCGTGCCGCAAGTGGAACCGTTATGCGGCAAACGCGGCAGATGCGGTTTTTTCACCGCATCTGCCGCGAATTACGAAAAACGCTGATGTGAAAGGGCCCTTAGTCCTAAATCTGTTCTGAATATCTGATTCCCCATTACTCAGGCTTTTTATGCACTCCTGTTAAGAAAAGGGAAATTGGAAGTTTCGGTACCAGGACCTAAAGAGATGCATAGAATAACCATTAAGCCTGAAAAAGAAAGATTTCATGATGGCAAAGAACATTCCATCAGAATAGAAAGATCAAGAAAGTAAGTAACAAAATGATATCCTACAACTACTGCTAAGATGCATGTACCTCATTAAGCTATGTAATTTAATTTTCCTTTGACTTTTATAACTTTATAGAACACTCTATGAAAATCAAACAGTAATCCAAGTTTTATTCCAAAATGGCCTGGATATTGGCCATCTTGTTAGCCAAATATTTGTTTTTTGTTTCCTTCATAGAATGTCAATGGCAATATTTAATATAATATTGGTGTTATAATATTGGTCTTTAATAGCACTGTCAGTCAAGTCAGTCAAAGTGCCATGTGGGAAAACTAGCCCAGTGAAAACAACTATTAGGCTCCTTTCACATCTGTGTTTCTGTCTGGATCTGGCAGATTCAGACAGAAAACTGCATCTTCCGCCTAACGGCCGCCCTTGTGGTGCACTTGTGGCAAGCCCCATGCATTCTCTATGGGGCTTGTGGCAAGTGCGGTATTGCCGCAATCCGGCACTTGCTGCAGTTGTGGCGTGAAAAACTCTACAGTCGACCGCATTTTTTGTCATTGCTGCAACTGCCAGAAGTACCGGATCACAGCAATACCAGACTTGCCGCAGGCCTCATACACAATGCATGGGGCTTGCCACAAGTGTACCGCAAGTACGTCCGTTAGGCGGGAGATGCGGTTTTCTGTCTGGAATTTCCGGATGTGGACAGAAATGCAGATGTGAAAGGGGCCTTAGTAGGGTTACTGAATTAAATTACATAGATGTAAATGACTCTGATTTTATCTCTTATTTGAAGGGAATCTGTCAGCTGGTTTTTGCTACCACATCTAAGAGTAGAATGATGTAGGCAAAGAGACACTGAATCCAACAGTGTATCATTTAGATTAATGGGTGAAGCCTTTGTGGCACAATCAAAGTTTTTAGATTTAGCTATGTAGAAGAGCTGAAAGAGCTGCCCCTGCCCGCACCCTACTTTGTATGTAAATTACTATAGAAAGTGAGAAGCTGCCATCGCAGAGGGAGGTCATGCCAGACTTGGGCTCACATCCTTCTGTGTCTGAGCAATGATAAGCTACTGATGCTAAAACAAACATAGCATGTTGTTTAGATTGTGAACTCTAATGGGGATAGTATTACTGATGTATGTAAAGCACTATGGAATTAATAGCACTATATAAATGAATAAATATTATTATAATTATGTAAACAACAACCCAGTGCAATAAGAGACTTAAGGCTGAAATCTTTGCATGTTGTCTTTCAGATTACATAGCAAAAACCTGCTGACAGATAACCTTTAAAATCAACTTCCCATTCATTCTAAGGACCATTTAGATAAGTTGATAACCATTGAATGTTAAACAGCATTTATGCAGGCATAAAACTCATGGATACAGGCAGCTCATCATCCCAAGTAAATAAGGAATATGCCAACGTCATCATATTATATGAGAACAGAAATATCTTACTAGCAATTGATCTGTTCTCATCTTGGTTTTTTCCCCAATTCATAAGCAGGAAACCACTAGTCAACTTGTATATTGTTGATCAGAGTTTGCTGAAGGGCAAAATTTTGCCCTTGAATGGGATTTCAATTATACCTTCAACTCCAAGGTAAAAAAAAAAAAAAATTGCTCAATACTAGGGATGAGCGAGTACTGAAATATTCGCTATACTCATAACGAGTACTTTGTAATAATCGCATATTCGTTCCAAATTGTAAGTACAATATAAGTCAATGGGAAATGTGAGTAATTTTCTGATGGACCTGACAAAGGGGTCTGGAAAAGGCTGAAATGGATAGGAAAGTGATGAAACATAATGGTAAGAGCTTGGATAATATGCCTGCATGTATTTCTGACTCACATTCGGTTTGTGGGAATTAGTTTGTCACAGTATTACACCACTGTTACAGATACACAAGAACACCTTCCAAACCTAACCTAAATTTCATTTAACAGGTCAAAAAGGTTAAGAAAAAGTTTTTCCTGCATAATAACTTGTATACAAGGCTATATAAACCAGAGAAACAAAAATGATCCCTTTTCACATTTGTTCACATATACTGTTGTGGCTTTTTTTCGCCTTTTCAATTAGGATGGCCCTGACTTATACATTTTGTAGGTCCCTTTGTCATACATCATTTTTAGTTAGATATTCCCCAGCACTTTACAAGGCCAGCTAGAATGTGCCAGTAGATATGTTAATATTTGACCTGAGGGCCTCAGGTGGCCCTATAACATGCATTTTGGAGGAACTGCTCTTGCGTAGACTTTTGGGCGGTCCCTTCCTCATTGACACTGTGATAGTGAAATACATATTTCATGGCAGTTTACAATGTGCCCATTGTAGTATTGGGCTTTACCCTCCTCCTTCTCCTCCTCCATGAGATTCTGCAGCCCTAAATTCAAATGTTCATAAGGTGTGCAGTAGTAAGGAAACCTGAGTTTGGTGAGGGCCCAGAGGTGGCCCTGTAACATACGTTTTGGAGGGACTGCTATTACTTAGACATTTGGGTGGTCCCTTCCTTATTGAGACTCAGATAGTGGAATACATATTCCATAGCAGTTTACAATGTGCCCATTGTAGCATTGGACCTTACTCTCCTCCACCTCCACATGATTCTGTGGCCCTAAATTTCAGTTTTTTAGAGGGCCTACAGGTGTCAGAAAATTTGAGTTTAGTAAGAGCCCTCATGTGGCCCTGTAACATACGTTTGGAAGGGCTCTCCTCTACACATTTTGGAGGTACCTCTTGTGTACATTTTAGAGTGCCCTCACTGATTCATATTGTAGGGTCCTCACTTTCTCCTTTAACTCATTTAAGGGCCGAGACTACAGAGTAGAGAGGCAAGCGACATGGAGTACTAGTAGGCAGCAGTGACTGTGGCCTGCGATCCTCAGGTTTGGCTGAACTCTTTCAACAGAAAAAATAAAGCTGCACTAGTCAAATGGATGATGAGCTCAAATATATCATTTGTGCAAGTGAATGGGCAAATGATATATGGTGTACCACCTCCATGATGGGTTAGAGAAGCTCCTCCAAAAGGCTCAGAGTGATTCATTGGCAATATTCCTCAGATTATATACAAATTCTCACTTCAGTGAGGAAGTGGATGAACTCTAGCGCCACCTTTAGGTATCTCCTCAAAGTCATAGTCGACTTTCTGACAAGCCTTTTAATATGACAAAGGATTTGTGCTAGATCAGAACCCCAAACTACAGAGGCTGCATTTCGGGGTAACTGCCCCTCATCAGTTTAGTGTGTGGGATATTCTGATCTGGCTGTATGAGAGGCTATAGATGAGGTCAGATTATATAGGAAGAAGAAACTTGTTGTTACTCTACTAATTGGTCCAATGCAGAATGTGCATCATATTTCCAATAGTTACTCCTGGGGCCTGTGTGTTAGATGCAGAAAGGCACCATTACAATGGCCTCCCATGACAAACATTAGCTACTGTAGTAGTTGTCGTCCTCAATTTAAGTTTTCAGAAGGCCATCAATTGGTCAAGAGTCAATGTAAATTTCTTTTGAATATGTATCCCCTATCTCAGTCACAATGTAGGACAACCCAGTCATGTTTTTTTGCCAAATATGGTGATTGATAGGCGATACATATTCAATACAATTCTACTATCTCTGTCACAATGTAGGACAACCCAGGCATTCTTTTTGTCAAATATGGTTACTGACAGTAGATTTCTTTTGAATATGTATCCTGTATCTTAGTCACAATGTGGGACAGCCCGTGACAAGGGCCTCCAATGACACATAGTAGTTAGCCTGAAGTAGGAGTACTGTTCTGGATTGTCCAGTACACAATGGGCATTGTTTTTCCAAAAATTAGCCCTATGAGCTGAGTCATGGTAGACGCAGGGAGCCACCATCACAAGGGCCTCCCATGACACATAGTAGTAAGGCTGGAGTAAGAGCTCTGTCTTGGTTTGTCCTATACACAATGTGCATTGTGTTTTCCAAAAATTAGCCCTATGAGCTGAGTTATGGTTGATGCAGGGATCACCATCACAAGGTAGTTAGGCTGTAGTAGGAGTACTGTCCTGTTTTTTCCAGTACACAATGTGCGTTTTGTTTCCAAAAATTAGCTCTATGAGCTGCTTCATGTTTGACACAGAGAGCCACCACCCCAAGGGTCTTCAATCACAACTATTAGTTAGGCTGGAGTAGGAGTACTATCCTGGTCTGTCCAGTACACAATGTGCATTCTGTTTCAAAAATTAGCCCTATGAACTCAGTCATGGTTAACGCAGGGAGCCACCATCACAAAGACCTCCAATCACAAGTAGTATTTAAGCTGAAATAATAATCATCTTTATTTATATAGGGCCAACATATTCCGCAGCGCTGTAAACATCAGAGATTCATATACAGACAGTCATAAGAAACAGTTGTGAAAAATACAATAATTAAAGTGAAAAATAATGACAACCTTGCTCGTAAGAGTTTACCGTCTACAAGGAGGTACGGGTGATACAAAAGTACAGGTGCTTATTTGCAATGATGGTCCAGCCATATTGAGGAGATCAGGAGTACATAAGAGCGGAATAAGTGGCCACCAGCCAATATGTGTAGAGCTTTTGGGTCTGGTGGAGTTTGACAGTTATGTTAATGGAAGTAATGGTAACCTATATCTAAATTACTTTGATTAGATAGAATGATAGACCACCCTAAAAAGATGTGTTTTTAGGGAGCACCTAAAACTATGTAAGTTGTGAATAGTCCTAATTTCTCGGGAAAAGTCTTGGAGCTGGGAATGGGAGGTTCGGATTAGTGCAGATGTTAGTCTAAAGTCACTCCCAGAGCGAAGAGAATGGGTGGGGTAATAGGGAGGTGCTGCACTGTGAAGAGCTTTGTGGGTAAGAACAACTAATTTGAATTGGATCCTATAGTGTATGGTAGCCAGTGCAAAGACTGGCACAGAGAGGAAGCATCCGAGTAACTATATTAAGGATGGACTGGAGAGAGGAGAGGGGGAGGCCAATTAATAGCTAATTGCAATAATCAATGCAGGAGTAGATCAGGGCCACTGTAAGGGTTTAATTTGTTTCCATGGTGAGGAATGGGTGAATTTTAGAGATGTTATTCAGCTGCTGTCGACAAGAGCGGGCGAGAGATTGTATATAGAAGGTGAATGAAAGATTGACATCAAACATAACACCCAGACAGCGAGCCAGCTGCCTAGGCATTATAGTGGTGCTGAACACTGAGAGGGAGATGTCAGATTTAGGGAGGCTAGTGGAGGGCGGGATCAGAAAAAGTTCAGTTTTGGAAAGGTTGAGTTTCTGGTATAGAGTGGACATGATATTGGAACCAAGCCCAGCAGTAAATGGCGACCATAGATAAAGTATAAGACATAAAACTTAACTTTTACTGACCCACTTAAAAAGGTATATAAACCTAAAATGACAATTTAAAACCAGGGCAACAAGTGTTAGTGGATCCTTGTAAAGTGATACTAAGCTCAATTGATCAATATTCAAGGACCGCAATGATTTTGCTTGAGTATCAGCTAATCACATATAATCATTTGTTTCTTACTGTGTCTTTAAACATGCTTAGCCAAAAACTCAGGACTATTGTTCCTACAAAACACATGGCATAAACTCTGCTGCTGTGGGCACATGCACTTGTGGGCTCTGCAAGCCTGACATCATACTAAGCAGGCAAGCAAGCAAAATGAAACTCACCTGATGATATACCCTGTATAGAAATGCGTCGGGAAGCACGTAATGGGATGTTTGCAACCCTGAACTGGATGAAGTGGTTGTCATAGAAAAGGACACACCTGGAAGGGAAGGTTCAGCTGGCTATGCATTCATCATCAGAACGTCCACAAGATGGGTGAGAATGTTCTGAATTATTAACGTGCTAGAATATTGTAGGACAATAGTCCTGAGTTATTGGCTACACATGTTTAAAGGCACAGTAAGAAGTGGAATATTAGAAGATGGATACCCTGACAGAAGTTGGGCCATTATTCTTGGTGTGGGTAGGATGTGTGAGGTTCCAGCCTTAGTGCCACCCTCCACCAGGTTCACCCAGTGTGTTGTGACAGAAATGTATTGTCCATGTCTATAACAACTTGTCCAGGTGTCTGTTTTTAGGTGTGCTTTCCGGTTACGGCATGGGAGACAGCACGGTTCAGATTACATAACACGTGCTTGTGTAACACATGAACGGCATACCAGGCAAAACAGTGACAGCTGTGAATGGTGTATTATGGGGCACAGCCATAAGATCATGGAAGGACTGTGTTCCCACAAGCCTAAACTGCAACATTTCCATGACTAGCAATGTGGCAGTTTGCGAGGTTATTATTTGTGCCTGTGGGTGCGTGGTTGGATATTTATGCTTCCTTTCCAAGCTCTCTGGCATGGACAACTGGATGCTTCACTGGGACAAGGACATGGATGTGGTTGATGTTTAGTGTGTATGAGCATCCACAGCTTGTGAGCAGGAGGTATGAGCTCCTGCTTCCTGGACAGCACATTCTGAAGGACGTAGCACAGGTGACATGGCAGTGTTTTACCCACAGACATAGATTTAGTCCCTGGTGTTCTGCCCACCTACTGGGGTGCTTGGCTGCCATGTGGTTTCGCATGCTAGTGGTGCTCAGGTTGCCTTTGCCCTGGCCTCTGCTCAACTTGGTATGGCAGATGCTACAGACTACAATGTTTTTCTCTTAAAGCGAACCTGTCACCCCCCCCAGACATTAGAAGCTGAGCTCCCCACCTCCTGCAGCACTAAGGCTGCACTCAGACAAGGTTTATATTGCATTTTGTATAAGTATATTCACTGAAATATACACTTATATAATGTGAGGCAGTTACCAGGACCGAAGACCGGGAGGCGGGGTTTCCAGCGTCTGTGTGCCGCCCCCGTGCTGTCCATCATCCCTCTGTGTTGGGGATGATGCGATTCCTCCACCCCTCCTCGCTCTAACCGGCGCCTGCGCTTTGCTTTAGCCTGCCGGGCAAGCGCAGTGCGAGCTGCCCGACAGCGTCCTGGCCCCCTCGCACCTGCGCAGTACGCCGAGCCCGCAGTGGAGTATTCATTATCCACACTGCGGGGCGGCAAACCGGCGCCTGCGCATTTGCTGTGCTGCGGGGGGGGGCACCTCTGACTGCCTCTCTCCTCCCACTCATAAAGCCGGCTGTCAAACTAGAAAACCGGCACCGAGGAGAGAGAGAGGCAGGAAGCAGAGGACAAGCCACATACTATGCCTGCTGGAAATGGGGAGAATATAATCAACGTAACTATACCCTTCCTCAAACACAATCCCTCTATATCTATCTATCTATCATTTCTATCTTTCATTCTATCTTTCATTCTATCTATCTTTCCATCTATCTCTCTATCTGCCTATCTATCTATCTATCTATCTATCTATCTATCTATCTATCTATCTATCTATCTATCTATCTATATATCTATCTATCTATCTATCTATCTATCTATCTATCTATTTACCTTTCTGTCTGTCTATCCCTCTATCTGTCTATCCCTCTATCTGTCTATCCCTCTATCTGTCTATCCCTCTATCTGTCTATCCCTCTATCTGTCTATCCCTCTATCTGTCTATCCCTCTATCTGTCTATCCCTCTATCTGTCTATCCCTCTATCTGTCTATCCCTCTATCTGTCTATCCCTCTATCTGTCTGTCCCTCTATCAATCTGTCCATCTATCAATCTGTCCATCTATCAATCTGTCCCTCTCTATCTATCCCTCTCTATCTATCCCTCTCTATCTATCCATCCATCTTTCCATCCATCTATCTGTCTATCCCTCTATCTGTCTATCCCTCTATCTGTCTATCCCTCTATCTGTCTATCCCTCTGTCTATCCCTCTGTCTATCCCTCTGTCTGTCCATCCATCTATTTCTTAATCTATCTATCTATCTATCTATCTATCCCTTCATCCATCCATCCATCCATCCATCCCTCTATCTCTATCTGTCCATCCATCTATCTCTTAATCTATCTATCCATCTATCTATCCCTCTATCCATCTATCCCTCTATCCATCTGTCCCTCTATCCATCTGTCCCTCTATCCATCTGTCCCTCTATCCATCTGTCCCTCTATCCATCTGTCCCTCTATCCATCTGTCCCTCTATCAATCTGTCCCTCTATCAATCTGTCCATCTATCAATCTGTCCATCTATCAATCTGTCCCTCTCTATCTATCCCTCTCTATCTATCCCTCTCTATCTATCCATCCATCTTTCCATCCATCTATCTGTCTATCCCTCTATCTGTCTATCCCTCTATCTGTCTATCCCTCTATCTGTCTATCCCTCTGTCTATCCCTCTGTCTATCCCTCTGTCTGTCCATCCATCTATTTCTTAATCTATCTATCTATCTATCTATCCCTTCATCCATCCATCCATCCCTCTATCTCTATCTGTCCATCCATCTATCTCTTAATCTATCTATCCATCTATCTATCCCTCTATCCATCTATCCCTCTATCCATCTGTCCCTCTATCCATCTGTCCCTCTATCCATCTGTCCCTCTATCCATCTGTCCCTCTATCCATCTGTCCCTCTATCCATCTGTCCCTCTATCCATCTGTCCCTCTATCAATCTGTCCCTCTATCCATCTGTCCCTCTATCAATCTGTCCCTCTATCAATCTGTCCATCTATCAATCTGTCCATCTATCAATCTGTCCCTCTCTATCTATCCCTCTCTATCTATCCCTCTCTATCTATCCATCCATCTTTCCATCCATCTATCTGTCTATCCCTCTATCTGTCTATCCCTCTATCTGTCTATCCCTCTATCTGTCTATCCCTCTGTCTATCCCTCTGTCTGTCCATCCATCTATTTCTTAATCTATCTATCTATCTATCTATCTATCTATCTATCTATCCCTTCATCCATCCATCCATCCCTCTATCTCTATCTGTCCATCCATCTATCTCTTAATCTATCTATCTGTCTATCTATCTATCTATCTATCTATCTATTATCTATCCATTTATCCCTCTATCCATCTATCTATCTATCCCTCTATCCATCTATCCCTCTCTATCTATCCCTCTCTATCTATCCCTCTAGCAGAGCTAGTCTGGCTGACAGCAGGGTTCAGCTCAGGTCATAATGACCTGAGCTGAACCCTGACTGTTTAGTCAGTTCTCAGCTCTGCTACATCCCTGTGTGTCTATGCACAGGGATGTAGCAGAGCTGAGATTTCGTTTTGGACTACGTCGGACGGAAGAGGATTTTTTAAATAAAGATGGAGTCCCTAATTGTCTTCTGTTTTATTTCTAATAAAATTATTTTTCTCTGTGTTGTGTTTTTTTTTAATATTGATTACTGGAAATTCATGGCGGTCATGTCTAATATTGGCGTGACCGCCATAAATTTCGGGCTTAGGGCCAGCTGATAATACAAAGCTGGCCCTAACCCCTTTATTACCCAGTGAGCCACCCGCCACCAGGGCCACTGGAAGAGCGGGGTTCAGCGCCAGAAGATGGCGCTTCAATGAACGCGCCATCTTCTGGGGCGGCTGCGGGCTGCAATTTGCAGCGGGGGGTGCCCAGAAAGCTTGGGCCTCCCTGCGCTGCAGATTCCAGCCCCCAGCTGCTTAGCTGTACCTGGCTGGACATAGAAATTGCGCGGAGCCCCACGCATTTTTTTTTTTTATTATTTCATGAAATTCATGAAATAATAAAAAAAGGGGGCTCGCCTATATTCTTGTGTCCGGCCAGGTACAAATAGGCACCTGGGGGTTGGTGGCAGCCCGTCGCTGCCTGCTGGATCCGGCTGGTTACAGAAATACGGCGAAGCACACGTCATTTTTTTTCCTGAAAAATGAATAAAACAATATAAATAAAAGGGACTGCATCTTTATTAACCCCTGGACCATGGTCCAGGGGTTAATAAAGATGCAGTCCCTTTTTTAGGATTGTTTTATTGATTTTTCAGGAAAAAAATGACATGTGCTTCGCCGTATTTCTGTAACCAGCCGGATCCAGCAGGCAGCGACGGGCTGCCACCAACCCCCAGGTGCCTATTTGTACCTGGCCGGACACAAGAATATAGGCGAGCCCCCTTTTTTTTATTATTTCATGAATTTCATGAAATAATAAAAAAAAAAATGCGTGGGGCTCCGCGCAATTTCTATGTCCAGCCAGGTACAGCTAAGCAGCTGGGGGCTGGAATCTGCAGCGCAGGGAGGCCCAAGCTTTCTGGGCACCCCCCGCTGCAAATTGCAGCCCGCAGCCGCCCCAGAAGATGGCGCGTTCATTGAAGCGCCATCTTCTGGCGCTGAACCCCGCTCTTCCAGTGGCCCTGGTGGCGGGTGGCTCACTGGGTAATAAAGGGGTTAGGGCCAGCTTTGTATTATCAGCTGGCCCTAAGCCCGAAATTTATGGCGGTCACGCCAATATTAGACATGACCGCCATGAATTTCCAGTAATCAATATAAAAAAAAAACACAACACAGAGAAAAATAATTTTATTAGAAATAAAACAGAAGACAATTAGGGACTCCATCTTTATTTAAAAAATCCTCTTCCGTCCGACGTAGTCCAAAACGAAATCTCAGCTCTGCTACATCCCTGTGCATAGACACACAGGGATGTAGCAGAGCTGAGAACTGACTAAACAGTCAGGGTTCAGCTCAGGTCATTATGACCTGAGCTGAACCCTGCTGTCAGCCAGACTAGCTCTGCTAGAGGGATAGATAGAGAGGGATAGATAGAGAGGGATAGATAGAGAGGGATAGATGGATAGAGGGATAGATGGATAGATGGATAGAGGGATAAATGGATAGATAATAGATAGATAGATAGACAGATAGATAGACAGATAGATAAATTAAGAGATAGATGGATGGACAGATAGAGATAGAGGGATGGATGGATGGATGGATGAAGGGATAGATAGATAGATAGATAGATAGATTAAGAAATAGATGGATGGACAGACAGAGGGATAGACAGAGGGATAGACAGAGGGATAGACAGATAGAGGGATAGACAGATAGAGGGATAGACAGATAGAGGGATAGACAGATAGATGGATGGAAAGATGGATGGATAGATAGAGAGGGATAGATAGAGAGGGATAGATAGAGAGGGACAGATTGATAGATGGACAGATTGATAGATGGACAGATTGATAGAGGGACAGATTGATAGAGGGACAGATGGATAGAGGGACAGATTGATAGAGGGACAGATTGATAGAGGGACAGATGGATAGAGGGACAGATGGATAGAGGGACAGATGGATAGAGGGACAGATGGATAGAGGGACAGATGGATAGAGGGACAGATGGATAGAGGGACAGATGGATAGAGGGATAGATGGATAGAGGGATAGATAGATGGATAGATAGATTAAGAGATAGATGGATGGACAGATAGAGATAGAGGGATGGATGGATGGATGAAGGGATAGATAGATAGATAGATAGATTAAGAAATAGATGGATGGACAGACAGAGGGATAGACAGAGGGATAGACAGAGGGATAGACAGATAGAGGGATAGACAGATAGAGGGATAGACAGATAGAGGGATAGACAGATAGATGGATGGAAAGATGGATGGATAGATAGAGAGGGATAGATAGAGAGGGATAGATAGAGAGGGACAGATTGATAGATGGACAGATTGATAGATGGACAGATTGATAGAGGGACAGATTGATAGAGGGACAGATTGATAGAGGGACAGATGGATAGAGGGACAGATTGATAGAGGGACAGATGGATAGAGGGACAGATGGATAGAGGGACAGATGGATAGAGGGACAGATGGATAGAGGGACAGATGGATAGAGGGACAGATGGATAGAGGGACAGATGGATAGAGGGATAGATGGATAGAGGGATAGATAGATGGATAGATAGATTAAGAGATAGATGGATGGACAGATAGAGATAGAGGGATGGATGGATGGATGAAGGGATAGATAGATAGATAGATAGATAGATAGATAGATTAAGAAATAGATGGATGGACAGACAGAGGGATAGACAGAGGGATAGACAGATAGAGGGATAGACAGATAGAGGGATAGACAGATAGAGGGATAGACAGATAGATGGATGGAAAGATGGATGGATAGATAGAGAGGGATAGATAGAGAGGGATAGATAGAGAGGGACAGATTGATAGATGGACAGATTGATAGATGGACAGATTGATAGAGGGACAGATTGATAGAGGGACAGATTGATAGAGGGACAGATGGATAGAGGGACAGATGGATAGAGGGACAGATGGATAGAGGGACAGATGGATAGAGGGACAGATGGATAGAGGGACAGATGGATAGAGGGACAGATGGATAGAGGGACAGATGGATAGAGGGACAGATGGATAGAGGGACAGATGGATAGAGGGATAGATGGATAGAGGGATAGATAGATGGATAGATAGATTAAGAGATAGATGGATGGACAGATAGAGATAGATAGAGGGATGGATGGATGGATGGATGGATGAAGGGATAGATAGATTGATAGAGGGATAGATGGATGGACAGACAGATAGAGGGACAGACAGATAGAGGGACAGACAGATAGAGGGATAGACAGATAGAGGGATAGACAGATAGAGGGATAGACAGATAGAGGGATAGACAGATAGAGGGATAGACAGATAGAGGGATAGACAGATAGAGGGATAGACAGATAGAGGGATAGACAGATAGAGGGATAGACAGATAGAGGGATAGACAGACAGAAAGGTAAATAGATAGATAGATAGATAGATAGATAGATAGATAGATAGATAGGCAGATAGAGAGATAGATGGAAAGATAGATAGAATGAAAGATAGAATGAAAGATAGAAATGATAGATAGATAGATAGATATAGAGGGATTGTGTGTGAGGAAGGGTATAGTTACGTTGATTATATTCTCCCCATTTCCAGCAGGCATAGTATGTGGCTTGTCCTCTGCTTCCTGCCTCTCTCTCTCCTCGGTGCCGGTTTTCTAGTTTGATAGCCGGCTTTATGAGTGGGAGGAGAGAGGCAGTCAGAGGTGCCCCCCCCCGCAGCACAGCAAATGCGCAGGCGCCGGTTTGCCGCCCCGCAGTGTGGATAATGAATACTCCACTGCGGGCTCGGCGTACTGCGCAGGTGCGAGGGGGCCAGGACGCTGTCGGGCAGCTCGCACTGCGCTTGCCCGGCAGGCTAAAGCAAAGCGCAGGCGCCGGTTAGAGCGAGGAGGGGGTGGAGGAATCGCATCATCCCCAACACAGAGGGATGATGGACAGCACGGGGGCGGCACACAGACGCTGGAAACCCCGCCTCCCGGTCTTCGGTCCTGGTAACTGCCTCACATTATATAAGTGTATATTTCAGTGAATATACTTATACAAAATGCAATATAAACCTTGTCTGAGTGCAGCCTTAGTGCTGCAGGAGGTGGGGAGCTCAGCTTCTAATGTCTGGGGGGGGTGACAGGTTCGCTTTAAGTACTGTCAGAAAATAACTTCCACACAGCGGCTGAATGCCCCCATGCCCCGACTTGGGGAACAGCCGGGGTGCTCTTGGGAACAGTTGACCCAGTTCTCACTCTGGGCAAATCATGACCACTTGCTGCCTATATTCGTGCTATATATCCATCTTCCTCTGTGTTGCTTTGATGACTATGCATGTCAACTGTCCAGGTTGGATCAGTGGACTCATCATTGACCACCTCGTATTTCATCTCATCTTCCTTCCCAGTTCAGATTGTAGGCTGACCTGATGGCAAGTGTGTCTCATCATTATCAGCCTTCTTCTCTGGAGACAGTATATCAGGTTCCTCAAAGTGTCTTTCTTCTGGCTGTAGGTCTTTAAATACTTGCACATCAATGCATGCCTCCTCCTCACGTCCCTCTTCAATGCTGCATGGTGAGAGACCAGAGCCAATGAAAAGATACATACAAAAGAGATCCTCGGAGTGGCCAAGCTTGGGGTCATATGTCTCCTGTGACTGATACTGGCGGGATGAAGGAAAACCAAGTTGAGGTTTGGATGGTCCAGCCTTCTGTGTATGGACAGTAGGCTGTGTGGTTGCGAAAGAGTTGTTGCTGCTTAAGAAATGCATAGAGGCCTTGTGGCTAGGGTCAGATTAGCGTCAGCCTTTTGGCTGACAAATTCATTTAAAACTTAGAATTCAGCAGCCTGAGAGCATAGCATTAACGTCCTGTAACGCTGTACTCAGACTGCCTACACATCACTATGACTACCGGTCTCCCAGCGCAGCCGGCCTCTTGAAACAGAACGACCGGATATGCGCTATTACTGAGCACACACAGAAATGCGGTTTGCAGCGTTTTTCTGTGCGCTCAGGAATAGTGCATATCCGGTCCTTCTGTGTCAAGCGGCCGGCTGCACTGGGAGACCCGTAACCATAGGGACGTATAAGCAGCCTGAGTACAGCGTTACAGGACGTTAATGCTATGTCTTCAGGCTGCAGAATTATAACTTTTAAACGGATTCATCAGCCAAAGGGCTGATGCTAGTCTGACCCTAGCCTCTCTGCCATCCAAGGCAGAATCTGCTCTCGCTTTTCTGGCTTCCACACACATTTACGTTCCAGACCAAGAAATTATGCCAGGAACATAGTAGATGAATCAAGCTTCTTCTAACCTGACACAGACTCACTGCCTTATCACATACCACTGACAACACCACATCGACTTCCCTGTCCCTTAGCAATAGGCTTTTTTGGCATTTTGGGTTTTTTTTGACAGATTTTCAGATGTTGATGGCACAAGCCAAGATAGTTGTTAAGGTACCGTCACACGCGGCAATATTGCTAGCAATTTCACTGGCAATTTGCTGGTTGCAGTGAAATCATGGACACATTGTTCCATTTGTACATGGCAACAAAATAGAACAATGTCCCCATGATTACACTGCAGCCAGCAAATGACTGGTGCATGCTTTCTACCAGGCAGCACTAAATGCTTGTAGTACTGCTTTGGATTTAGCTAAGGCACTAGCACTGTATTAATGTGACTCATGTGGATGGTACAAGCCAGGCTGTGACCCCAAAAACAGGGGGAAAAATGACCAGTGCTTTTAAACAAGAGGCAGCACAAAATGCTACCGTGTTTCCCCGAAACTAAGACCCCCCCGAAAGTAAGGCAGGGTAGGGGGAACAGGGGGGGTCTGTTAACATAAGGCCCCCCCGAAAGTAAGGCCGCTGGGGGGGGGGGGCGCTGGGGAATATAAGGCCAGTACCTGTCCCCCTGTGTGTCCAGGCTCCTCCAGTGTCCTTGCAGCTGCAGCCGCGCTGGTGCAGATAGGGTTAATCACAGCCGAACATGCTGTGTGCCCAGCCTTAAGTCACAGCAGCCGGCTCCAGCTCTGATTGGCTCCTAGGAAGCAGTGGGCGTGGCCAGATGACGTCGTGGGCTCGTCATCTAGCCGCGCCCACTGGTTCCTGGGAGCCAATCAGAGCTCGAGCCGGGCTGTTGTGATGTCAGGCTGGGCAGAATTCAGCAAGGGCACACAGCATGTTAGGCTGTGATTAACCCTATCTGCACCAGCGCAGCTGCAGCTGCAAGGACACTGGAGGAGCCTGGACACTCCGGGGGACAGCAAGGAGCCACACTGAAGGCCAGGGGAGCTGGTAAGAAGCAGTGTGTATGTGTATGTGTGTGTTTGTAAGTGTATGTTTGTGTGTAAGTGTATGTGTATGTGTGTGTTTGTAAGTGTATATTTGTGTGTAAGTGTATGTGTATGTGTATGTGTGTGGTTGTAAGTGTATGTTTGTGTGTAAATGTATGTGTATGTGTGTGTTTGTAAGTGTATGTTTGTGTGTGCGTGTATGTGTGTTTGTAAGTGTATGTGTGTGTGTATATTTGTAAGTGTGTGTATGTGTGTGTGTTTGTCAGTGTGTGCGTGTGTGTATGTGTGTGTGTATGTTTGTAAGTGTGTGCGTGTGTGTGTATGTGTGTTTGTAAGTGTATGGGTGGGTGGGTGTGTGTGGATGGGAGGCTGGAGTGGCTGGGGCTGCCAATATAAGACCCCCCCAAAAGTAAGACAGGGGGCCACTTTTGGCCCCCCAAAAAATATAAGACAGGGTCTTACTTTCGGGGAAACACGGTACTAATCTGTGTGCTGGAAGTAAAGAGCTCTGCCTCTGACAAGAGCTGCCGTAATATGGACACTGGAAGAACAGTTTAATCTCTCCCTATCTAATCCACAATGTCTCCCTCCATGTACTATGAGCTTGTTCAGTGGTTTCAGCTCTGAAAAGAGCTATTGTATTCTGGTATATGGAGCTAGTGACAGGCTCCTTTTAAATTCTGTCCCTGCTCGAGAAGCTCTCCCTCCCTACAGCACACTGACCTAGTATATATTACAGGTAGCTCTAAAAAGGGCTTTTGTGTTATAAAGACACTCTCCCTAGCAGCTGCTCGATTCCTCCTTAGGGTATGTGCACATCAGTCGTTTCTGCATCTTTGCAGAACGACCGGGAACCGGTGGAGATTAGCAGAAACTGAGTTTTCTGCACTCGCTAGTGTCCCTGGTTTTGTTAGCGTTTTGCTAACGATTTGCGATCGGGTTACTAGCGGTCGTACAGCGTGTTCTTGGCGATTTCCCCGGCGTGTTCCTTAGCGTTTTCCAGACTGGTCTTTGCTGCACTTGTTCAGCTGGACCCGCTGGAAAAACGCTGAAAAGAAGTCGCTTGCTCTATCTTTGACAACCGGTCGGAAACCGGTGAATAAACTGAAATCGTCAAGACAAAAAACATTGTAATGTACACAGCGTTTTCTAAACTCCATTGACTAGCATGTTAATCCTACCGGTGGGTAGGATTAACATAAATTAACATAAAACTCAGCGGGAACCGCCGACGGAAACCGGTCAAAACCAGCCCACAAAACGACTAATGTGCACATACCCTTATGCTTCTCCAACGCAGGCTCCTGATGCAATGGCTTTTATAGACCCTATGACCCTGGGTGGCCAGCCAATCACAGTAGTGCCACAACCAAGATTACTATAGCATTACTGTAATTGGTTAAGAAGTCCAGCATGTTTAGTGTCTGCAAATCAGGTGCCAAACCTGCTGGGTGAGACAATAAAATGTCACGAGGCGAGTACACACATACTCACAATGTAACAAGTAACTTAAAATACTGTACTATCCATGCAAGTAGTGAATAATAATGATTACATTCACTCATCACTACTCATTGCATAAAAGAAAAAAATGCAATTACATTTTACTAACGTTTCAATAATGGTAACTGCAATATATGACAACATACATCATCCACAGTGGTCTTAATTGAGAAAAGTGTAAGAAAAGGCAATGAGCACATGATCATAAATATATAAATCTTATACTGCAAGAACATCAATGTGATGACCACCAGGAGTGTGAAATAGTGATGGGCAAATTCTAAATTACTCGGAATCACTTGACTCTAGCGAGTCCGAGCACAGGACTCGCTACTCGTTGCGAGTCTAGCGAGTCCAATGTTAATGAATGGGGAAGCGAGTAATAGCGAGTAGTGTGAGATTTACAAATCGCAGATGTGTCTCGGAAGCTTCAGCCTGAAGCAATCCTAGTTTTGCCATTTATTTGCATTGGACTCTACTTTACTTTGCAACTGTAATCGCTGGGAAACTCGCACAGATAAGAGTCCTGTCTGCTCAGTGTGCTGGCTGCCACAGCTCCAGGGTCCTAGAGCCTGCCTGCTGCCTGATGTAGCAGAGCTGAGATTGTTCTCAGTCTGCTCATTCTATGTGCATAGACATCTATATCTATGCACAGGGATGAGCAGAGAGGACATCGCGTTTTGGACTGCGTCGGACGGAAGAGGATTTTTTTAATTAAAGATGGAGTCTCTAATGGCTTTTTTTTTTATTTCTAATAAAAAATTTTCTCTGTGTTGTGTTTTTTTTAAAACAATTTAATAGAAATTCATGGCGGTCATGTCTAATATTGGCGTGACCGCCATAAATTTCGGGCTTAGGGCCAGCTGATAATACAAAGCTGGCCCTAACCTCTTTATTACCCAGCGTGCCACCGCCACCAGGGCCGCTGGAAGAGCGGGGTTCAGCGCCAGAGGATGGCGCTTCAATGAACGCGCCATCTTCTGGGGTGGCTGCGGGCTGCAATTTGCAGCGGGGGGTGCCCAGAAAGCTTGGGCATCCCTGCGCTGCGGATTCCAGCCCCCAGCTGCTTAGCTGTACCTGGCTAGAAATAGAAATTGCGCGGAGCCCCACGCATTTTTTTTTAATTATTTCATGAAATTCTGAGATTCTGACTCTGACTCTGACTCTGAGACTCTGACTCTGAGACTCTGACTCTGAGACTCTGAGGGTGAGACTCTGAATCTGAGACTCTGACTCTGAGACTCTGACTCTGACTCTGAGACTCTGACTCTGAGACTCTGAGACTCTGACTCTGACTCTGAGACTCTGACTCTGACTCTGACTCTGAGACTCTGACTCTGAGACTCTGACTCTGAGACTCTGACTCTGAGACTCTGAGACTCTGACTCTGAGACTCTGAGACTCTGACTCTGACTCTGAGACTCTGACTCTGACTCTGAGACTCTGACTCTGACTCTGAGATTCTGACTCTGAGACTCTGACTCTGAGACTCTGACTCTGAGACTCTGACTCTGACTCTGAGAATCTGACTCTGAGACTCTGACTCTGAGACTCTGACTCTGACTCTGAGACTCTGAGACTCTGAGACTTTGACACTGAGACTCTGACTCTGAGACTCTGACTCTGACTCTGAGACTCTGACTCTGAGACTCTGACTCTGAGACTCTGACTCTGACTCTGAGACTCTGACTCTGAGACTCTGACTCTGAGACTCTGACTCTGGCTCTGAGGGTGAGACTCTGAATCTGAGACTCTGACTCTGACTCTGACTCTGAGACTCTGACTCTGAGACTCTGACTCTGAGACTCTGACTCTGAGACTCTGAGACTCTGACTCTGAGACTCTGACTCTGAGACTCTGACTCTGAGACTCTGACTCTGAGACTCTGAGACTCTGAGACTCTGACTCTGACTCTGAGATTCTGACACTGAGACTCTGACTCTGAGACTCTGACTCTGAGACTCTGAGACTCTGACTCTGAGACTCTGACTCTGAGACTCTGACTCTGAGACTCTGACTCTGAGAATCTGACTCTGAGACTCTGACTCTGAGACTCTGACTCTGACTCTGAGACTCTGAGACTCTGAGACTCTGACTCTGAGACTCTGACTCTGAGACTCTGACTCTGACTCTGAGACTCTGACTCTGAGACTCTGACTCTGAGACTCTGACTCTGACTCTGAGACTCTGACTCTGAGACTCTGACTCTGGCTCTGAGGGTGAGACTCTAATTCTGAGACTCTGACTCTGAGACTCTGACTCTGACTCTGAGACTCTGACTCTGAGACTCTGAGACTCTGACTCTGACTCTGAGACTCTGACTCTGACTCTGAGACTCTGACTCTGACTCTGAGACTCTGACTCTGAGACTCTGACTCTGAGACTCTGACTCTGACTCTGAGACTCTGACTCTGAGACTCTGACTCTGAGACTCTGACTCTGACTCTGAGACTCTGACTCTGACTCTGAGATTCTGACTCTGAGACTCTGACTCTGAGACTCTGACTCTGAGACTCTGACTCTGACTCTGAGAATCTGACTCTGAGACTCTGACTCTGAGACTCTGACTCTGACTCTGAGACTCTGAGACTCTGAGACTCTGACTCTGAGACTCTGACTCTGACTCTGAGACTCTGACTCTGAGACTCTGACTCTGAGACTCTGACTCTGACTCTGAGACTCTGACTCTGAGACTCTGACTCTGAGACTCTGACTCTGACTCTGAGACTCTGACTCTGAGACTCTGACTCTGGCTCTGAGGGTGAGACTCTGAATCTGAGACTCTGACTCTGAGACTCTGACTCTGACTCTGAGACTCTGACTCTGAGACTCTGAGACTCTGACTCTGACTCTGAGACTCTGACTCTGACTCTGAGACTCTGACTCTGAGACTCTGACTCTGAGTCTCTGACTCTGAGACTCTGACTCTGAACTCTGAGACTCTGACTCTGAGACTCTGACTCTGAGACTTGACTCTGACTCTGAGACTCTGACTCTGAGCTCTGACTCTGAGACTCTGAGACTCTGACTCTGAGACTCTGACTCTGAGACTCTGACTCTGAGACTCTGACTCTGAGACCTCTGAGACTCTGAACTCTGACTCTGAGACTCTGACTCTGAGACTCTGACTCTGACTCTGAGACTCTGACTCTGAGACTCTGACTCTGAGACTCTGAGACTCTGACTCTGAGACTCTGACTCTGAGACTCTGACTCTGACTCTGAGACTCTGACTCTGAGACTCTGAGACTCTGACTTGACTCTGAGACTCTGACTCTGAGACTCTGACTCTGAGACTCTGACTCTGAGACTCTGAGACTCTGACTCTGAGACTCGACTCTGAACTCTGACTCTGAGACTCTGAGACTCTGACTCTGAACTCTGACTCTGACTCTAGACTCTGAGACTCTGACTCTGAGACTCTGACTCTGACTGAGACTCTGAGACTCTGACTCTGAGACTCTGACTCTGAGACTCTGACTCTGAGACTCTGACTCTGAGACTCTAGACTTGACTCTGAGACTCTGACTCTGAGACTCTGACTCTGACTCTGAGACTCTGAGACTCTGAGACTCTGACTCTGAGACTCTGACTCTGACTGTCTGACTCTGACTTGAGACTCTGACTCTGAGACTCTGACTCTGGCTCTGAGGAACTCTGAATCTGAGACTCTGACTCTGAGACTCTGACTCTGACTCTGAGACTCTGACTCTGAGACTCTGACTCTGATCTAGACTCTGACTCTGACTCTGAACTCTGACTCTGAGACTCTGACTCTGAACTCTGACTCTAGACTCTGAGACTCTGAACTCTGACTCTGACGGACTCTGGACCTGAGACTCTGACTCTGAGACTCTGACTCTGAGACTCTGAGACTCTGACTCTGACTCTGACTCTGAGACTCTGAACTCTGAGACTCTGACTCTGAGAATCTGACTCTGAGACTCTGACTCTGGACTCTGACTCTGACTCTGAGACTCTGACTCTGAGACTCTGACTCTGAGACTCTGACTCTGAGACTCTAAGATCTGACTCTGAGACTCTGACTCTGAGACTCTGACTCTGACTCTGAGACTCTGACTCTGAGACTCTGACTCTGGCTATGAGGGTGAGACTCTGAATCTGAGACTCTGCTCGAGCTCTGGGGGGGGGGGGGGGGGGGGGTTTTTTTTTTTTTTTTTTTTTTTTTTTTTTTTTTTTAGACTCTGACTCTAGACTCTGACTCTGACTCTGAGACTCTGACTCTGAGACTCTGACTCTGACTCTGAGATTCTGACTCTGAGACTCTGACTCTGAGACTCTGACTCTGAGACTCTGACTCTGACTCTGAGAATCTGACTCTGAGACTCTGACTCTGAGACTCTGACTCTGGACTCCTGACTCTGAGACTCTGACTCTGAGACTCTGACTCTGACTCTGAGACTCTGACTCTGAGACTCTGACTCTGAGACTCTGACCTGATCTGAGACTTGACTCGAGACTCTGACTCTGAGACTCTGACTCTGACTCTGTAGACTCTAGACTCTGAGACTCTGACTCTGAGACTCTGACTCTGGCTCTGAGGGTGAGACTCTGAATCTGAGACTCTGACTCTGAGACTCTGACTCTGACTCTGAGACCTACTGAGACTCTGACTCTGAGACTCTGACTCTGACTCTGAGACTCTGACTCTGAGACTCTGACTCTGATGACTCTGACTCTGAGACTCTGACTCTGACTCTGAGACTCTGACTCTGAGACTCTGACTCTGAACTGACTCTGAGACTCTGACTCTGACTCTTGAGGAACTCTGACTCTGAGACTCTGAGACTCTGACTCTGACTCTGAGACTCTGACTCTGAGACTCTGACTCTGAGACTCTGACTCTGAGACTCTGAGACTCTGACTCTGAGACTCTGACTCTGAGACTCTGACTCTGAGACTCTGACTCTGAGACTCTGAGACTCTGACTCTGAAACTCTGACTCTGACTCTGACTCTGAGACTCTGACTCTGAGACTCTGACTCTGACTGAGACTCTGAGACTCTGACTCTGAGACTCTGACTCTGAGACTCTGACTCTGAGACTCTGACTCTGAGACTCTGAGACTCTGACTCTGAGACTCTGACTCTGAGACTCTGACTCTGAGACTCTGAGACTCTGAGACTCTGACTCTGAGACTCTGACTCTGACTCTGAGACTCTGACTCTGAGACTCTGACTCTGAGACTCTGACTCTGGCTCTGAGGGTGAGACTCTGAATCTGAGACTCTGACTCTGAGACTCTGACTCTGACTCTGAGACTCTGACTCTGAGACTCTGACTCTGACACTCTGACTCTCACTCTGAGACTCTGACTCTGAGACTCTGAGACTCTGACTCTGAGACTCTGACTCTGAGACTCTGAGACTCTGACTCTGAGACTCTGACTCTGAGACTCTGAGACTCTGACTCTGACTCTGAGACTCTGACTCTGACTCTGAGACTCTGACTCTGACTCCGAGACTCTGACTCTCTGACTCTGACTCTGAGAATCTGACTCTGAGACTCTGACTCTGAGACTCTGACTCTGAGACTCTGACTCTGAGACTCTGAGACTCTGACTCTGAGACTCTGAGACTCTGAGACTCTGAGACTCTGACTCTGAGACTCTGACTCTGAGACTCTGACTCTGAGACTCTGACTCTGACTCTGAGACTCTGAGACTCTGACTCTGAGACTCTGACTCTGAAATTCATGAAATAATAAAAAAAAAATGCGTGGGGCTCCGCGCAATTTCTATGTCTAGCCAGGTACAGCTAAGCAGCTGGGGGCTGGAATCCGCAGCGCAGGGATGCCCAAGCTTTCTGGGCACCCCCCGCTGCAAATTGCAGCCCACAGCCGCCCCAGAAGATGGCGCGTTCATTGAAGCGCCATCCTCTGGCGCTGAACCCCGCTCTTCCAGCGGCCCTGGTGGCGGTGGCACGCTGGGTAATAAAGGGGTTAATACCAGCTTTGTTATACAAGCTGGTATTAAGCCCGAGATTCTTAATGTCAGGCCACGTTTGACCCAGCCACTAAGAATCTCCAATAAAGGGTTAAAAAAACACAGAGAAAATTTTTTATTTGAAATAAAAAAAAAAGCCATTAGGGACTCCATCTTTAATTAAAAAAATCCTCTTCCGTCCGACGTAGTCCAAAACGCGATGTCCTCTCTGCTACATCCCCTGTGCATAGATATAGATGTCTATGCACAGGGAATGAGCAGACTGAGAACAATCTCAGCACTGCTACATCATCTCTGTGAGCAGGCGGGCTCTAGGACCCTGGAGCTGCACAGAGAAGACAGCTGGACTCGGCTTGCAATGTAACAGCAGTTATTTGCGAGTTTCCCTGCTATCACTGGCACAGTAGCCGAGTCTAATGCAAACAATGGCAATCCTAGTTTTGTCAGCGTTTGCCATTGATTTGCATTGGACTCGTGCGAGTAAACGCTGGGAAACTCGCAGAGTACCGAGTCCTGCGAGTCCCTTACTACTCGCCGAGTAACGAGTCCTAGCGAGTAGATTCGCCCATCCCTAGTGTGAAACATTCAATAGCTGAATCCAAACAATGAGTATGTTACACGCTGTTAGGATTCCGCATGTTACGCTCCCTCCCTGGTTTTATATATTGGCTAAGACAGCCCCTTTAAATAAAAAATTACCAGTCACATATTGGGATCATTGGTTTAAGCATCTCTGAGCTGAGATCAAGAAAAAAAGAATTAGGGTACCTTTACACGCCACTACAGAAGGTTAGGAACAACCGTGTGCTTCACGTGCATGAGCACGCACCAACGGTTGCAAACGGTACACGATACCGCCTTTACACGCCGCTACAAGGTGCTCTACAGAAGGTTTAATCTATCTCTGGATGCACCGCCGGGTGCTCAAGTTACCCTCTGTAGAGCACCGTCCCTCATTTACACGCCGCGACAGAAGGTAATATGGGAGGACCTGGGGCAGCAGGGACAACACATAGGCATGCCAGAATTGTGGATTACGAGACGTTCGTACGCTGATAGGACATAAGCAATAGCATCATGATTGGCCAGCCAGTGCAGGAGGCTGACTAATACATGACGCTCGAGCAATTGTGTAGTGTGACTGGTCATCTCCTTAAATATGCCGCCCTATCCACCGACAACCAATCGCAACGCAGGAGCTTCCACCAATGATCGCTGAAGGGGGGTGGTTTCCCGGAGGCAGTGTCACGCCCTGGAGAGTTATCTAGGTGACGAAAAAACCTTACCCTACCGTATTTAGACGCCGTTACCATCGGGTTGAAATCAACCTGTTTTAGAGCACTGCTCTGAAACAGGTGCCGAAAGTGACGGCTGGCAACAAGCTACTTTACACGCCGCTACCTCGGGTTGATTTGACGGTGCAAGATACATTTGTCTCCGTAACCCGGTTGTTTTCTACCTTCTGCAGCGGCGTGTAAAGGTACCTTTAGAGATAAAGCTTGATAGGATTGAATTGCTGAAAAATTACACTGTGGTCAGAAAATATAGAAAAATTGGTTGTTTACTCAGACACACACAGGATCCTTTGTTCTGAAAATGAAATGAGATGTATGCAACAATGTTATTAAGTCATTTGCTCATACTGACCCTATAGCTAGCTAGTTCATCTGTATATTTGGACTTTTTTGTGATGGCGACATTCAAATTGTTTGTAGTTACAATCAGTAACTCTCTGAAGAGGTCAACTGGAGGAGCAATTTTAGGGTAACATGATTGTCATTGTGCCCTATGTGATAAGATTAGAGCAGGTTTGCAGGTCAATATAAAATTATGTTGATTAATAATCAAATATGGGGTTCTTGCATTGCATGAAAAAAGAGGTATTTCTTTTTAAAACATGGAGAGTAAGATTTCATCACAAGAAAAATAGTTGTATGGTTGACCTGGAAAAGTAACGATTTTAAATAATATAAAAAATATCCTTGGTATTAAGCAACTTCTACCATCCTCCATTCATTGATGCAAGTATTGTCTGCTATGGTTACCTGTAAACCGATCTATTTTACATCCTACTCACATCCGTTTCTTGCTTCCTACAGTGTGAATATTCAACAGTGTGTTGATTTGTCACTTAACTAATATAGAAGTTTCACCCTCCTGGAAATAATAATCCGAACAGATGTGTCCCCCATGTTGCTTTACGGCCAAATGTAATCATGTCTCATAGTAAGACTTTGCAAAGCCTGCTCTATACCCAAGTCACTTTCCTCTACAGATTGGTGCATGCAAAACAGAAGGAATCAGCTGCAATCCCATTTCCAAAACCGATCAGATAATTAGCAGAACATTTTATCTCCACTTACACTGCTGTGCCGAAATACAATCATCAACAGGTTCTTCCGCTAAATGTATTAATGTAAACTCTTATACATATAATGGAAGCTGTAAGAATCTTGTAATATTCATGCAAATAAATAGTTTTTAAGAGTAAGAAAAGGAAATAGAATTGTTCTGATGTAAACAAAAATGACATTTGGCATTTTTGCAGAATGTAGTATTTGGAGCTATAGATACACAGCACACTTTTTTCATTAACAATGAGTTGTACATAATGACAAACAGTATCTGTATTTCTGTGAAATTGTGGTTAACTTGACTCACTTTATGCACTTATATTTTTGCAGTACATTCACAGTGCAAGTCGATGAGGATAAAAACCAGACATTGAAACTGCCAGCAAGTCATGTCATAAGTGTGAAAAAGCTCTTTGTAGGTGGAATCCCACCTGATGTACAATTCCCCATGTACAAGAACATACCAGCATTTGAAGGATGCATTTGGGACTTATTGATCAATGCAGTGTAAGCTGTCAATCCATTCGCTATAAAGTACAATTAATTTATCCTGTCAAGCATGCATTTTACAGTAATTTAATTGAGAAAATAATTAATTGTTCATTGTTCTTATAGGGTTAAATAACAGGCATATTTACCCATGCACTGCAACTCTTAAGGTACCGTTACATGGGGCAACATCTCCGGCAACTCACAGGAGTGTGCACGTTTTGGGCATGTAGCCAAGATTGCTATGGAGATGTTACATGCAGAAACATCGCCGGCAACGCAGCTGCGATGTTGAAAGCAACTTTCACTGCCAGGGTTAAACTCAACCCAGCGAGCGATCATTAACATTGCAGTGAATAGGGGAAGTTGCTTTCTACATCACTGTTGCGGTGTCACACAGAGCGATGATAGCAGATCGCCTGAGCACACATGTTGGCAAACCTGGCAACTCCGCTCAAGCAACTTATCGCCGTTGAATCGCCCTGTTCCACGTTGCAACGCACTAGCAATTTCAATGGCAACAGTGATGCCTACTTCACTTTTGGGCAAAGTTGCCCCGTGTAACGGTACCTTAAGTCAAAAAAGGAATCCCCAAGTGTAGACCCGGAGTATTTAGCTGCAGACTGTAACTCTATAGATACAGTGGTGTTTGAGAGTTTAGAAACCCTTCAGGCTTTCCATATTTTTGCATACATTTGACTTAAAACTACACCAGACTTTCATACAAGTCCTAGCTAAAAGCAGACAGAGAAAAAATAAATAATCGAAGAAAAAATATTAGACTTTGTCATATTTTTCAGTGCACACTTCTGAGAGCAGCAACAGTAAGTGAACCTTTGCTTTTAGTATCTGGGGTGACATCCTTTTGCAGCAATAATATCTAAATATTTCTGATCATTGTTAACGAGTGCTGCATATCAACTCAGTTATGGTGTAGATTTTCTGTCATTGACTGCTTCAGGTCCTTTCTCAACAATTGTACAGGACTGACATTTGACATGGTCATTCCAAAACTTGAGCTTTATCCTTCCCTAACCATTCTTATATAGTGTGACTTGTTTGCTTTGGATCATTGTCTTCCTGTATGACTTATGTTATCTTGAGTTTCAGCTCATGTATAATGTGACATCTGTTAGAGGTCACGGACTCGAAATGGCTAACTCGATATACTTGGCACAAGCCACTCCTTTTGGCAAAATCCTGAGAAACTGTGACATCCTTTACCTCCTATAGAGGGATCTGGATTTGCAGCAGGCTCCAGAAGATAGCAGCATATGGTTTGGCTGCCGTCAATACATGCAATCCAGAGGCAGGAATATTTGCCAAGTAGGGTCAAAGCTGGGAGGTCACAAGAAGGATAAAATCAGGATCCATTAGAGTAGACGGAGAGCCAGGTCAAAGCCGAGATTTCAGCAAGGTACAAAATTGTCAGGCTGGAGAATCGTCCAAAAACCACACCGAGGTAAAACAGGTAAACACCAATACAGAGAAGGGAAACAACCAGACCTAACCAGAGAAGCACAAGCTATATCTGGCAGTTTCCAACAATAATATGAAGGCTTTAGTTGGGAGTGGTTCCTTGTAATATGCTAAAGCAAATAACTGATGACTTCAGCTGAACAAAACACACACCCATTCTGTCAGACTGGGATTTACTAGACGTCCAAGCCACACTAACCTTAGTCGATGAGCAGAGCCTGCACTCTCCAGAGTTTTTGGCTCTGGCTTCTTTGCTGTCACCAGAACCACCTACACAGTGAATACAGCGATCCTGATGACAGAAGCAAATGTTGCAGGAGCAGGTTCTGATGGAGATGTGACAGATAGATGATCTGACATTCTTTTTTATAATTTTCTAGTATAATTTAAAATGTATTGTTCCATCAATGAAATCAAGCTATCTGGGCTCAGATCTAGCAGACTTGCTCAAACCATGATCCTACAACCCCATGTTTCACAGATGGTATGAGTGTATTATGCTATAATGCAGTATTTTTCTTTCTCCAAATATTATGATTTTTTAAAAACAAAGAGCTCATGTTTGGTCTCATCCATCCATAAAACACTGTTCCAATAGTTTTCCACTTTGTACCAGTGATCTTTAGCAATTTGCATATGGGCAGCAATGTTCTTTAAGAAATAAATGGCTTTTTTTTTTTGCAACCCTGCCATACAGACCATTGTTGGTCAGTGTCCTTCTGATGGTGAACACTCATGACCATAAGCAGGGGTGTAACTATATGCAAAAGATGCAGGGGTTGAAATTGCACCTGGACCCTGGAGCCTAGGGGGCCCCAAAAGTTCCATTAACCTATAGAAAAAGACTAATGCATTTAAATATTTTTCATAATTAAGGGCCTTGTTGGAGCCTTTGAGTTAAGGCTTATGAGCGTAAAGTTACGCCACTGACCATAATCTTAACATAATGTGAGAGAAGTGTTTACTTCCATAGACCTTGGGTCACTTTGTGACCTCGTGGACAATTATATGCCTTAATCTGGGAGTGTTTTTTTGTTTTTGTAGTTGTTAATGATCACTCTTAAGGAGGGTAATAATGTTCTCAAAATTTCCTTTTTGTATCACAATCTGTTTGACTGTAGAGTAGTAACATCCATATTTTTTAGAGAGTAGTTTTGTAACCTTTTTTAGCCTGAGAAGCATCAACAACCTTTTTTTAACTCAGAAATTTGCGTCTCTTGTGTCTACATAAACTTCTACAAACATGTGTTGTAAACACTTTGATAGGTCCCCATTCATTCAATACAATAGGATGCTTACTCACACCGTATTGAATTCCCCTCATTTAAAAAACACAAGACTCTATTTTCACTTTTGCATTATCTGCTAACCTAAAAACCTCACATAGTTTTGCTACTCACAGATAAGTAGTATTGGATAATTTTCCTCAATGAAAAAAAACGATAAAAACCAAGAAATATTTTGACTTGTTTGTTTAATTTAGTTCTCCTAATGCACTACTTACACTTGTGTGAAAATACAATGTAATTGTAGGTCAAATATGGGAAATTCATAAAGGTTTACAAATTTCAAACACCACTGTACACAATTGTTTAACTAAGGCTGGCTTCACATTACGGCTGTGATCCGATCCGTGGCTGTCCTCTTGTGGCAGACAGCCACGGACCGGATCAGCACAAAGAACTGGAGGGCTAATTTGCCCTCCGGTCCGGTGTGCAGCTGTCGCTGCTGATAGGTCAGGCCGCGACTAGCTCCCTGCAAGCCGCGGTCCTGACCTATCAGTGGCGGCAGCTGCGTGCGACTGTACACCGGACCGGAGCGCAAATTAGCCCTCCAGCTCTGTGTGCCGATCCTCAAGCGGACAGCCATGGATCGGATCACAGTAGTAATGTGAAGCCAGCCTTATGGTGGGTTTACACACACCAATTTCTGTGTCCAATATCTGAGCAGATCTCTGGTTGCAGTGAAATCATGGACACATAGTTCCATTTTGTGGCTGTGTACAAAATGCAGCAATGTGTCCATGATTTCACTGCAACCAGAGATCTGTTCAGATATTTGACACAGAAATTGGTGTGTGTAAACCCACCATTAGAGTCACATATTGATTTTCTTAAAGCATTTTTATTATCCTGAAAATCAGTTTTATTTAGTCAAATGGAGTTGTTTTGTGGGAATGACATAGTTCATGGAAATGCCGTGGTTTGCACCAGCTATGAATGTGCAAATTTAATATCACATGACATTACACTATGAATTTTCACTTTTTTGTTATATTTTATTTACACTGCTGGTAGACTATTCTAGGTCAGGTAATGCAATTTCTGTGGTAAAAAGTCAACTGTATACATAGCCTTTGCTGCAGATTTGTTGCAGAATTTTCTGCTACTGGCTCATTTATCTGAATTGGGCTTGCACAAAGCCATGATCTTGCAACTAACAGAGGCTGGGGTCACATTTAAAACATGAATTGCATTCACCGCATCCAGATCCGGATGCGGTGAACGCAATACCGGTCACACACATTTTTTTACAAAAATGTGTGCAGAATACCGCACTGCAGTAACCGGATGGCTCAGGATGTGTAATCCTGAGCCATCCGGCAACTGCATAGTTTGCTGATCCCGGCTATTGCCGGCATTAGCAAACTGTTCTTTGTCTTGTAAAAATAGTAATTTAATAAATAAAAGAATGCTTGAGGTCTCTAGGGGGGGCTTAGTCCCCCCTAGAGACCGTACGCCCACTCAGGTGGGCTACACCTACAATGCCCCCATGCCACGGGCTCCTCCGAGCTCCGTGCATGTTCCCCTACCTCCCCCCCCCGTATCTGCCATATCTGTATAGAGGGGTGCCTGCACCCCTCTGTTAGAAGTATTCCTAAATGTGGCATAAACACAGTGATTACAGTACAAATAATATTTGTATAGTTACGTGCATCTTCATGAACTCGCTATATCTCTCAATGGGCGGGGCTGTGTGCTTCTGCCTCCGCCCACGAAATCATGATGCTCGCCCCCTCTGGCCTTCACCCTGTGTTTTCAAGGCGGCCGCGTCATGAAAGGGGCGGGGCTAAGGTCGTGTCATACCGATAGCCCCGCCCCTTTCATGACGCGGTCGCCTTGAAAACACAGGGTGAAGGCCAGAGGGGGCGGGCATCATGATTTCGTGGGCGGAGGCAGAAGCACACAGCCCCGCCCATGGAGAGATATTGCGAGTTCATGAAGATGCACGTAACTATACAAATATTATTTGTACTGTAATCACTGTGTTTATGCCACATTTAGGGATACTTCTAACAGAGAGGTGCAGGCACCCCTCTATACAGATACGGGGGGGGGGAGGTAGGGGAACATGCACGGAGCTCGGAGGAGCCCGTGGCATGGGGGCATTGTAGGTGTAGCCCACCTGAGTGGGCGTACGGTCTCTAGGGGGGACTAAGCCCCCCCTAGAGACCTCAAGCATTCTTTTATTTATTAAATTACTATTTTTACAAGACAAAGAACAGTTTGCTAATGCCGGCAATAGCCGGGATCAGCAAACTATGCAGTTGCCGGATGGCTCAGGATTACACATCCTGAGCCATCCGGTTACTGCACAGCGGATCATAGAACCGCTCCGAAAACTGCAGCCTGCATGATTTTTAACGCAGGCTGCAGTGCCGGAGATGGACACCAGATGGCTTGTGAAGCCATCCGGTGTTTAGCACTGGCTCCTATGAGGAGCGTTTCCTGGTCCGGTTTTGAGCTTTTTGAAAGCTTAAAACCGGATCAGGATTCTAAAAAAAAAATGTAGATGTGACCCTGGCCATAATCTCAGGGTAGGTGCAGTCAATCTGGAGACTGCATACTGAAAAAGTCGTCGATCTCTGCCCACGATCTGGGTGACTTTTTCCTTCATTCACCCACTGAGATCACTTTCAAATCCGCAGTGCGAAATTGACATGCTGGGAAGCATGGAAAGCCACCCCATATGTCAGTTAACGCTGTAGAGGAAAGAAGCACAGTGGGCATGGTATTTCTGTAAATCTATTCACTGTGCTGGTAATGTAATGCAGCATTATGGACGCAGCACCTCCAAACCACTGCAAACCCTGATCATGTGCGTGCAGCCTTAAGGCCCCGTTACACACAAAGATATCAATCACAATATCGTGTTAACATCACCGGTTCACCGGGTTAGTGAAATTGCAGCGACGTTGAAGCAACATCGTTGCGTGTGACATTTACTAACGACCAACGATGAGGTCGTTCATCGTTGATCGTTGGTAAATAACCAGGACCATTTTTTCATCGTTGGTCTCCCGCTGGGCGTCCAGCATTGGCGTGTGTGACACCGGGAGACCAGCGATCAATGATTTCCCAGTGCCGCACAGCACACGTTGGGAGCTGGTAACCAGGGTAAATATCGGGTAACTAAGCACAATGCTCTGCTTAGTTACCCAATGTTTACCCTGGTTACCAGCGTCCTCACTGGTCGCTGATCGCTGGTCGCTGGTGAGTCTGCCTGTGTGACAGCTCACCAGCGATCAGATACCAATGTCCCAACGACCCGATCGTTGGTGGTGTCGCTGGGACATTGTTATGTGTAACGGGGCCTTAAATCAGATCTATTGAACTAATTTAAATTAGAGACATTTCTACCATGAATCTGCAGTATGTGAACATAGTAGAGATGAGTGGATCTTTGAAATTGGAATTCAACATCTTTGCAGAGGTTTTACTGAAAAGTTTGGTTTGCATGGTTTTGAATCCAAATGCTAAAAAGACTTCAATTGCCCAGAAAAGACACACATAGGTTAGAGGTTTCTGAGGACTCTATTGAGCCCCTTTATAGCTCTTTAACATAAACACAAAATCCTGACATAATGGTATTAAACTGCCTTCCTATTTTGCAATGTGTCAATCATAAAGAAAATTGAATTATCAAGATGCTGTCCCACAGTATATAACAGATAACTCAATTCACACGTATCAAACTGAGTTTGCATGTCCTGCATGTCTATTTAGTTGAACCAATTTATAGTAGTGTATGAAGTGGTACCAAATATTTTTTTTTCGATCCTCACAAATCGATTCTCACAAATTATTTGAATTTGCTGGGGCTGGATAATGTCAAGAAATCTGACTCAAAGTCGATTCTCAAGAACTGATCCACTGACTTGTGTGACATAGCATTCACTGTATAATGGCGTACTCACTCGATTTGCCATTCACTGTGTAGCAAAAGGAAATTATTGTCCACTTCAAAGTTCATTTGGTTTATTTATTTCTCTATAACCTAACATAAGAAAGTATGAACTTTTCATTTGCTATACTACAACATCATCAAAGTCCATTTAAAGTTAATTTAGACTCTCACAGGTAGTCAACTGATAGACGATTTCCAAACCAATGTTCCTCACTAGTGGTTAGGGCATTGTTCACACACTGCCCTCATTCATCCGCTCCCAGTAACCCCCAATAGGCTGAGATACACACACATCTCAGTAGAGTCTTGGCCAGTGTCAGTGGAGTACTCTTAGGGTAGGGTCACATTCCCGTTTTTTTAACAAAATCCTGATCCGGTCTTGAGCTTCCAAAAAGCTCAAAACCGGACCAGAAAACGCTCCTCATAGGAGCCAATGCAAAACACCGGATGGCTTCACAAGCCATCCGGTGGCCGGATCCGGCACTGCTGCCTGCGTTAAAAATCATGCAGGCAGCAGTTTTCGCAGCGTTTCCAGGGACCGCACTGCGGTAACCGGATGGCTCAGGATGTGTAATCCTGAGCCATCCGGTAACTGCATAGGTTGCGGATCCCGGCTATTGCAAACTTAATAAAGAGTTAAATTGCTGACCTAAATGACTGTTTGAGGTCTGTAGGGGGGCTTAGACCCCCCCTACAGACCGGCCGCCCACTTCTATAGTGTTCTGCAACAATTTCTCACCGGGCACGGGCTCCTCGGAGTTCCGTGCATGTCATCCAAAGTGCCCCCCCCGTATCACTATACAGGGGTGCATACACCCCTCTATTACATTTATGCTGTAATTATGTGTAGTACAGAATAGATTATTACATTCGCAATGTAAGTATATACTTACATGCTGTGGTAGGCGGAGTGAAGGGAATTCCATGGGCGGGGCTGTGTGCAGCAGCCTCCGCCCGCTCCTTGTTTATGGCCGCCCCCTCTGGCCGTAATCCAGTGTTGTGAGGGCGGCGCCGTCGTTAAAGGGGCGTGGCTAACCGCGGCACATAGTTAGCCACGCCCCTTTAACGACGGCGCCGCCCTCACAATACTGGATTACGGCCAGAGGGGGCGGCCATCAACAAGGAGCGGGCGGAGGCTGCTGCACACAGCCCCGCCCATGGAATTCCCTTCACTCCGCCTACCACAGCATGTAAGTATATACTTACATTGCGAATGTAATAATCTATTCTGTACTACACATAATTACAGCATAAATGTAATAGAGGGGTGTATGCACCCCTGTATAGTGATACGGGGGGGGGGGGGGGCCACTTTGGATGACATGCACGAATGCAATTCATGTTTGCAATGTGACCCTACCCTTAGAGTCCATTCACCGCCTTCAGTCTGTGTGCACAAGGTTTACAGGTCGTCTCAATCCTCACTGTAGACCACATTCACACACTAATCTCCTTTCATATGCTTTCAAATCCACACTCAGAGGTTGTCTTCAATTCTGGTTGGATGCAGTCCCTCTGTCTCTGGACCTCCACTGCTTCACCTAGCTTCACTCCACTCTAAGGATAGACAGACGGTTTACAGGCTGTTATCTGCACAGAGGTCTGGGCAGTGTTCACACACTGAACCTTCAGCTGCTCCTGGCAGCCTCAGAGAGGCTTAGGCAGCACCTCTCACAGAGACTACATCTCACACATAACTGCCTGACTTTGTACAGCATGCTCTCTCTGCATATCCTGGACTCACCATGTGACCCATAATCAGTCACTTGAAATACTCTCTGACACACACAGGTGGGGAGGTGTTTTCAGTCACACACATACTTGCACACATTAATCCTTTTGTGTAATGATGGTAGTATCAGGGACACATTAACATTTACATTGCAACAGACTTCCACCTGTGTGATATATACCGACTATTGTCAACATGCTCGCCATACCACACTTGTCATGCCATGGACAAGGGTGCGTTTGGATTAAAACATGACAGTGGTGCCCGGACCAATGGTGTCTTGTGCACAACACGAAACTACAAATAGGGGGAACACAGGGGGACATATACAACTGTGGTCCTGTTGGTAGGAAATGGGGGAAGGTACACCTCCTGCACTCTACTGCATATGTTCACTGATCTCCCTGATATCCCTATGTGGGTTCTTTCACTGTTGCCGAGCAGCATACCCAGACCTTTGCTGGTCCTGATGTTAACCCTCACTGGGGAGATGGCTGGCGGGAGCAATAGTCCCAACCACTGCACTATACACGATGAAAACATAAGGAATACAGACAAGGGAAACACCAACACAACTTCACGGCTACTTCCACTCTCCTAGGCAGCAGACGGCTTGGCAACAGTCAGCTTTCCAGAACAGCTCCTACCACCCAGGAGCTTGGCTAGGAATGAATTTTAAAAACCAGCAAGGAATGCTGGATCATGTGACCATATAAAGGAGATGGCAGTGATCACAAAGTAGCTTCACCAGGGCAGAGCACCTTGGAGCATTGCTAGCAACAGAAACTGATATTAACTCCTGCGCTGCCAAAGGAAAAAAACACATTAAATATAAAGTATCAAAAAAGAAATGAGACACGGGTCCAAAACCTATCACAAATCTCATAAGTAAGAGAGACCAGCGTGACATGACTTTTAGAATATACCCTAACATTTGGACTTAATAAATTAAGGGTATAATTAGTGAAGAAAAGATTGCTTTGCACAACATGGTCCAGGTCAGTGTTCTCTGGCCATGGACAAGTGCTGAACAAATTTCATTATCCTCTTGGATCCCAGGCTCGGCTTGTGATTAGCTGGGCAAGCAAGACATCACCAGTGCAAAGAACATCACACAGATGATCTCACAGCACACTGGCAAATAAAACACCGTGCTGCAGAACTTGAAAGCTAAAGAAAATTCATGCAGCTTCTGCCCATAACCAGAGTGCACTGACATGGACTGTTAATCATGGTTGTGTGAAAGTAATCCAATCATTTTTGTGACCTACTTTTTGAAGAGGTATGTAATTTTGCATGTAACCAACTAGTATGAATCCTCACTTCTTAAATCAGTTGTCTGGTCTAAACTGTTAATTCAGCAGTCAATGAATGTGACTGCGAATGTATCAATCTTCCCAGCTCCTGTACTGGGTGCTCGAACGATTTGCCGGATTGCTAAGCCGGGAATGGACTGCAATTATGCAGTATGCTTGTTCCCGGCAACAACACAAGTGGGCATGGCCTCGCTCAGTACAATTGTATAGAGCAGGCACGTCTGACTAGTAGGCATGGCCATCTAGTGGGCACGGCCTTGCTTCATACACTTGTATTGAGCGAGGCCCACTAGTCAGAGGGTCTAACTGAGTGAACGGGAACATAGCATTCCTGAATTTGAAACCACAAATCCTCACACTGCACAGTGCATGCGCTGGGAGTATTGATAAGTCTGTAGTCACATAGAGTGACACATAAAGGGACTGCAGAATTATTTTTTACACCAGACAACACTGTGCCAATCTTTTTTTTATATTATTTCTAAATATATATAAATATATATGTACACTTGGAGAAAAATATTGCTCGACACTATTGTGTGACCTCTACCTGTTACATGGATCAGATCATTCCTACCTAGAGCCACCTGACCACCGGTGTTGCACAGTCATTAAGATTTGCTGACAAACTTGTGCAAGAAAAAGACGGCACTCACCGGTTTGAACTTGAAACCAATGAGTGCCGTCTTTTTTCTTTCTTGCACATATATATATATATATTATATATATATATTATTATTATTATTCTGATCAGACATTCTCTTCAGGCTAGCAATGTTAAAAACAATTTGTAAAACAATGTGTGATTGACTCCATTTTATTGTCTTCATCTCTTGACTTTCAAAAACATGTAAGTTTAAAAGGTTCTTTTATGCATATTCATTATTTTTATTCTAAAGAAAATTTAAATCATGTGACAGAAAAAGATAAGTCAGTTATATACAATAGCTTTTCAATTTTTAACAAATTCCCCACACTTAAATATAAATTTTTGTCCTATTAGGCCAGTAGACTTTGCACAACCTGTGTCTTTTGAGAATGCAGATATTGGACAATGCCTTACAGATGAAGAAGACGATGACACAGATGACAATGGAGTACCAACCCCCGCTGGTGCCACAAAGTCACCACAAATTATACCTAGTCCCCAAGTTCCGGCCCCATCAACTGTAAGTACTAATTCACATAAATATTTAAAGTAAATGTGTCAGCTTTAAGAAACAGATATGGACTTAAATAATTAAAATATATATAGTTATAACAAGTGTCTACTATGCCCTAGATCTTTAAAGGGAACCTGTCAGCTCATTGTACCCCCCTAACCTATCACTACCTGTCCCTGCACCTTAGTAGCTGATCCCTAACCATCCCTGTCTGAGCTACACATGCCCTATAAAGTGTAAGAAAAATCCTTTATAACTTGTATGCCGTCTCCATCTGGAGACTGGAAAGGCGGGCTCTGGGGCTCCATTCTCCCCTCCTTGCTGGCTCCTAGCATGCCTGACTGGGCGTCACCAGTCATTCTGTTGTTCCACCTCTTTTTGAAATTCCCACCTCCTCTGCTGCTATCATTAGGCGTCCGGAATGTCATATCTGGCCCGGTGCATTGTGGTTGGCTGATCACGTGTGCGTCCCTGCTCCGGCGCATGCGCAGTGCGCATATTAAACCGCAGCCGTACACGTCATAAACCCCCACAATGCATCGGGCCAGATATGACGTGTACAGCTCGGCTTTAATATGCACACTGCGTATGCGCTGGAGCCAGGCCACACACGTGATCAGCTTCACAATGCACTGGGCCGTATATGACGTTCCGGCCTGGTGTATCATACTAGCACAGGAGATGGGAATTTCAAAAAGAGGTGGCACAGCACAAGGAATGAGGACGCCCAGCGGGGCATGCTGAAAGCCAGCGAGGGGGGAGAATGGAGCCCCGGAGCCCATCTTTCCAGTCTCTGGATGGAGACTGCATGTAAGTTTTAAAGCATTTTTATTAAACTTTACTAGATGGCGGCCCGATTCTAAAGAATCGGGTAGTCTAGCATCCATATATAGTTTATTTACTAATAGTTACGGGAGTGCGGTGAAATGAATTGTGTGTATACAGGCGGCTCTGTGGTTAGCAGTGAGTGCGGTGGTTCAGTGGTTAGCAGTGAGTGCGGTGGTTCAGTGGTTAGCAGTGAGTGCGGTGGCTCAGTGGTTAGCAGTGAGTGCGGTGGCTCAGTGGTTAGCAGTGAGTGTTGTGGCTCAGTGGTTAGCAGTGAGTGCGGTGGCTCAGTGGTTAGCAGTGAGTGCGGTGGCTCAGTGGTTAGCAGTGAGTGCGGTGGCTCAGTGGTTAGCAGTGAGTGCGGTGAGATTGGTCAGCGCAGCGCCGTGGGCAGAGTGGTCAGCGCAGCGCCGTGGGCAGAGTGGTCAGCGCAGCGCGGTGGGCAGAGTAGTGAGCGCAGCCCCGTGGGCAGAGTGGTCAGCGCAGCGCCGTGGGCAGAGTGGTCAGCGCAGCGCCGTGGGCAGAGTGGTCAGCGCAGCGCCCTGGGCAGAGTGGTCAGCGCAGCAGCGTGGGCAGAGTGGTCAGCGCAGCACCGTGGGCAGAGTGGTCAGCACAAACATACACACACACATACACACACTGCGCTATACTTACCACCGACCCTGCTTCTTCCCTGCCGCCTGGATCCTGAGTTGACATGTCGCCGCCCTTCGGACGACTGGATTCAATATGTCGTCCAGGTAGTTTGGCGAGACATCTTGGACGCTATATTGGATCTAGAAAGACACTAATGAGCCATGCACACAGTGAACAGATCTGTAGACACTGTTCACACCACCATATTGGATCTAGTAGTTTGGGGGCGGCGACATGTCGACTGAGGATCCAGGCAGCGGACGCAGGCCCGGTGGTAAGTATAGCGAAGTGTGTGTGTGTGTGTGTATGTGTGTGTAGAAAGTTGAGGGAAGTGCGGACAAAGTGACGGAAGTGCCTACATACACAGATATATACACATACTGTACATTGCATATGGAGGGGTGAGGAGAGCGGAGGCTGGAGGGCAGAGGACAGGGAGAGGAGAGCGGAGGCTGGAGGGCAGAGGAGAGCGGAGGCTAGAGGGCAGAGGAGAGCGGAGGCTGGAGGGCAGAGGAGAGCGGAGGCTGGAGGGCAAAGGACAGGGGAGCCTGAAGGGCAGAGGAGAGCGGAGGGCGGAGGCTGGAGGGCAGAGGACAGGGGATAGGAAAGCGGAGGCTGGAGGGCAGAGGACAGGGGGAGGAGAGCGGCGGCTGGAGGGCAGAGGAGAGTGGAGGGCAGAGGCTGGAGGGCAGAGGACAGGGAAAGGGGAGCGGAGGCTGGAGGGCAGAGGACAGGGAGAGGAGAGGGGAGGCTGTAGGGCAAAGGACAGGGGAGGCTGGAGGGCAGAGGACAGGGGAGGCTGGAGGGCAGAGGAGAGGGGAGGCTGGAGGGCAAAGGACAGGGGAGGCTGGAGGGCAGAGGACAGGGGAGGCTGGAGGGCAGAGGACAGGGAGGCTTGAAGGCAGAGGACAGGGAGAGGAAAGCGGAGGCTGGAGGGCAGAGGACAGGGAAAGGGGAGTGGAGGCTGGAGGTCAGAGGACAGGGAGAGGAGAGGGGAGGCTGGAGGGCAGAGGACAGGGAAAGAATAGTGGAGGCTGGAGGGCAGAGGACAGGGAGAGGAGAGCGGAGGCTGGAGGACAGGGAGAGGAGAGTGGAGGCTGGAGGGCAGAGGACAGGGAGAGGAGAGCGGAGGCTGGAGGGCAGAGGACAGGGAGAGGAGAGGGGAGGCTGGAGGGCAGAGGACAGGGAGAAGAGAGTGGAGGCTGGAGGGCAGAGGACAGGGAGAGGAGAGTGGAGGCTGGAGGGCAGAGGACAGGGAGAGGAGAGGGGAGGCTGGAGGGCAGAGGACAGGGAGAGAAGAGTGGAGGCTGGAGGGCAGAGGACCGGGAGAGGAGAGCGGAGGCTGTAGGGCAGAGGACAGGGAGAGGTGAGCGGAGGCTGGAGGGCAGAGGACAGGGGGAGGAGAGCGGCGGCTGGAGGGCAGAGGAGAGTGGAGGGCAGAGGCTGGAGGGCAGAGGACAGGGAAAGGGGAGCGGAGGCTGGAGGGCAGAGGACAGGGAGAGGAGAGGGGAGGCTGTAGGGCAAAGGACAGGGGAGGCTGGAGGGCAGAGGACAGGGGAGGCTGGAGGGCAGAGGAGAGGGGAGGCTGGAGGGCAAAGGACAGGGGAGGCTGGAGGGCAGAGGACAGGGGAGGCTGGAGGGCAGAGGACAGGGGAGGCTTGAAGGCAGAGGACAGGGAGAGGAAGCGGAGGCTGGAGGGCAGAGGACAGGGAAAGGGGAGTGGAGGCTGGAGGTCAGAGGACAGGGAGAGGAGAGGGGAGGCTGGAGGGCAGAGGACAGGGAAGGAATAGTGGAGGCTGGAGGGCAGAGGACAGGGAGAGGAGAGCGGAGGCTGGAGGACAGGGAGAGGAGAGTGGAGGCTGGAGGGCAGAGGACAGGGAGAGGAGAGCGGAGGCTGGAGGGCAGAGGACAGGGAGAGGAGAGGGGAGGCTGGAGGGCAGAGGACAGGGAGAGGAGAGTGGAGGCTGGAGGGCAGAGGACAGGGAGAGGAGAGCGGAGGCTGGAGGGCAGAGGACAGGGAGAGGAGAGGGGAGGCTGGAGGGCAGAGGACAGGGAGAGAAGAGCGGAGGCTGGAGGGCAGAGGACCGGGAGAGGAGAGCAGAGGCTGTAGGGCAGAGGACAGGGAGAGGTGAGCGGAGGCTGGAGGGCAGAGGACAGGGAGAGGAGAGCGGAGGCTGGAGGGTAGAGGACAGGGAGAGGAGAGCAGAGGCTGGAGGGCAGAGGAGAGCGGAGGCTGGAGGGCAGAGGAGAGTGGAGGCTGGAGGGCAGAGAAGAGCGGAGGCTGGAGGGCAGAGGAGAGCGGAGGCTGGAGGGCAGAGGAGAGCGGAGGCTGGAGGGCAGAGAACAGGGGAGGCTGGAGGGCAGGGGACAGGGGAGGCTGGAGGGCAGAGGACAGGGAGAGGAGAGGGGAGGCTGGAGGGCAGAGGACAGGGAGAGGTGAGCGGAGGCTGGAGGGCAGAGGAGAGCGGAGGCTGGAGGGTAGAGGAGAGCGGAGGCTGGAGGGCAGAGGACAGGGGAGGCTGGAGGGCAGAGGACAGGGGAGGCTTGAGGGCAGAGGACAGGGAGAGGAGAGGGGAGGCTGGAGGGCAGAGAACAGGGGAGGCTGGAGGGCAGAGGCACAGCTCTAATCACAGAGATAGGCGTGGCATGCTGGGAGTTGTTGTGCAACACACTGCTGTGTGACCTGGCTGCAGCTCGTTCATTCACCTCAGTAAGGAGAGTTTGTCCCCAGGAGGCTGCTTGCTTTCCCCTCTCCCTCCGTTCCTCCCTCTGTGTGTGTTCCCTTCTGTGTCGGCTTCTTCCTGGAGCTGCCTCCTCCTCCTTCTCACTCAGCAGCCACCTGAAGGAGGCATGGAGAGGCTGCACTTCCAGGGGGCTGCGGGGGCCATAGATGACTACGTGGAGTCCAGGAGGTGAGGAGAGGGTGCAGACTGTGCGCGGGATAAGGGAGAGAGAGAGAGACTGTTTGCGAGTCAGGAGTCCTGGCCATTGCAAGTGAAGCTTTGACTGACAGTGGAGGCTATTCAGTGAAGACTCGCAAAGCCATTGTGAGTGAGGCTTTGCGAGTTACTTGAGCGTATTCTGCATGGACTCGCAAAGGCATTGCGAGTGAGGCTTTGTGAGGCAGCCACGGACACGACGATGGCACCAGCGCCGAATATGACGGAAGTGCCTTAGGGTAATTATATATTAGATAGGGCACGTTTAGCTCAGACTGGGATGGTTAGGAATCAGCTACTAAGGGATAGGCAGTGATAGGTAAGGAGGTAGAACAAGCTGACTGGTTCCTTTTAGGATCTAAAAGGACAGTCCATATTACATATGTCAAGTGAATTATCTTACAATTGTATAAAACAATTCTTTACCTGTAACCACATATAGATAAAGCTCATACTTTTTTACTGGTAAACATAAGATGTATAGAGTAAAAGGCTTAAAGCTGAACTCCTACCAACAAATCTTATCTTGTGGTTGTCGTGGCACAAAAATCTTCAGATTATCATGGCCTGCTTCCTTCAGGTCAGAATTTCTTTAATATTTGCATGGAGTGCTCTCATGCATACATGTAATCCCTAAAAAGTGATTTTATGTCCCCTTTTTCTATTGCCAAACTCAATTAAAGTATATAAAATGAATTTGATACAATTGTATACATATTTCATGAAATATTTCTATATATTTATTTTAATTATTTATTTTTTATTCTACGGTAGTTTCTTTTTATGGATTACTTTATTTGTCATCACATGTCTGGCATTTCTATAATTCTTATAATCTGAGGTTTTTGGTTCATAGTCAACTTTTCCTCAGTAGACCGCATAAAGAAAGTCCATGTGTTAATGAGAACTTGTCATCAGGAGTACTCATGTTAAAATAAATTTATGGCCGGAATGGTGCTTGTGTACTGATTTAACATCTACCTTCAGTTAAGAAATCTGCAGCTTGGTTTTTGTTTAATCATTATTACAAGATTTCTTTCTCTGAGCTTTCCATGTTTTCAGGCAGGACTGTGAGTAGGGATTTTGTCTGTGCCCCAGCCCCTCCACTGCCTTTAGTTTCTGTATATTCTTCCTGTTAATTGATTACACCGGATTCCAATCATGCTGGTTCCTGTTCTGCGATCTGCTTGGAAACAATCTGTTGAGCACTTCATTCATAAAAAAAGACAAAGTTGTAATGCTTTCTCAGAATTCAAGAACATACACATATAACATGAGCTGATATAGCATATAGACCCCCATCAATATTAAGTGTGTCATAGAATCATTGTTAGGTCCCCTGGCACTGCTCTCAAGCTCACCTTCCCTGACGCTGCGTTAACTCCTGCTCCGCCAATCGGGCATCCGGCATCCAGGCGTACGGTGTCTGCCACCAGGGTTCGCACACCAGCACACTACAATGGACGGTGTAATGAGCGGTGTATTGGACGCGTCCGTGCTCCTCCCCTATGAATCTAGGGACCGGCACAGTTCAGCCTGACACTTCCTTGGCCAATAGCTGTCCGTCCTCTGATATATCAGGCTGCCTCCACTGCTGGGAGGCCCTGATTATTGTGTTAGTTGCTTGATGCATATCTGGCTGTTATTCAGGCCCTCCTTCTGCTCTCTGATTTGTGGGTAATTCTTCCAGTCCTCCATCCTGCCCATACCTTGGGCTCTGGTACCTCCAGTCCTCCTCTGCCATACCTCAGTTAGGTTAACCCTACGAGCCACCACTCTGGTGCCGGCAGATATGGTATTTAGACCCCCTGGGCTTGCCCCTGACAATCCATGTATAGGGGTTGGATCAACTAAAACCAGCTCATCTAGGGGAGTTCGGTACCATGGCCCAGTGGGTCCACTCTAGGGCGCCTTCCTCCGGAAGCATGACAATCGTCTTGCAAAATCCAAAAAATAGCAAAAAAAAAACAACAAAAAAAAGAACAAAATCAAAGAAGCAGAAAAAAAACAGATTTTTTTTGATATTTGACTAGAACTGAGATCATGAATAAGGCTGCAAGCTAGCCAAAACACGTCGCCTAATCATGATGTACTGACTTGTATGGTTTTACGTGCAATTGAAATCTGTTTTTAACCTGATTCAAAATAAATGGAAATTTTACGAGGAGCTTGAAGTGCAGGCTCATTTTGTCACTTGATATTTGGATATAGTTTGAATACAGCAGCAAAACTGCATCCTCCCTCCTCGAAAGTGCTTTTTTTATAACTGGCTTTATGTGGGTGTTAAGCCGAACTGCCCAATCAATGACTTCCAATGAGAATTAGGACAAGTTTGGGTCAAGAACAGAAGTTTAGAACTTTTTCAGCCTGGCTGAAGCCCCAGAACTCAAACTTCCAGGGGTCCGCTCAACTCTACGGATGACAGCCACAAAATCAACCTGCGTAAGTGCCGACTGTGGTTTGAATGGTGCAAGTGCAAAACAGAAAGGAAAGAAAATATAGACACCAGAGGCAGTGGAGGCTTTGGTGTCAAGCTAAAGACATTACCGACGGTCGCTCCCCATAATACTGCTGCAGTACACAGAAAGCTTTGGAAGCCACAACTTCTAAAGATTATTACACAAACACCAAGCTGAGGATTTCTTCACTGAAGGTAAATATTATATTAGTTTAATAGCCCCATTATAGCTACAGTGCTGTGCAAATTAATTGGGACAAATCATTTTTTAAGTAAAATCGTAAGTTGGGGTTACCAGTCAGTGATTCAAACCTGTCTTAACTGCTTTGAACAGGTGTGAGTGTACAACCTTGAGTAACAAAATGTGGTTTGACTGGTTTTAGTTCGAAAATAACAGCTAGCTGCCCCTCAGCTTCAGTTGAGAGCTTGTTTCTGTGAGGAGTGGTTTATTGTACTTTTTGTCTCAATGTGATTCGTGCCTGTAAAAATACACGTTACTCCACAAAAGAGGTCTAGAATTATTACTCTTAATGAACATACAAGTCTAGCTGTAAGAGAAATCGCTTCCACTGTTGGTATTGGAAAATCTACCTTTTCAAGAACAATTTGCACACATGTAACACCCCGCTAGTCAGTGCGCTACAAAAGGGTACTGCACCCCTAACAGAAGGTGCAGTATGCTTTGTCTTGGTAGGGGGTAATAAAAGCCTGAAGCTCCACAACCACACACATACACCTAGTGATAAGGGACCAATCAGATGCCCGTTACCAGGGTAACTGGTCCCGGTGGGAGGAGAGCTAGGTTATATAGTGAGTGGGGAAAGGAGTAACAGTGAACAGAGCAGAAGTGAAGAGTAACAGAACAGCACAGTAAAGAGAACAGGAGAAGAGGAGAGGTAACTGGGAGGGCACCTCAACCTGGTGACCCAGAAGAAAAAGGGGCAGATAAAGGGTAAGTGAATCACCCTTGCCCAGTCCGAAATGGCGTACTGGCTCCACCGTGGATCAGAGGTCCATCCCTGAACCGCAAATTACTGGTGTGGTGGATGTCTTCTTAGGAGCACGATCCAACCGCCCTACACCAAGAACCGTCTCCACCAGAAGCACTAAACAGAGTTGGGTCCCCTTTGGAGAGATAAAGGGTTCCCATATTCACCCGACGGGCTTTGTTCAAGAAGTGGAATTGTGCAGGGCACCACAGAGAAAAAACAGAGAAAGTGATAGAGAAGGAATATCAGCGCAGCTTCAGAGGGACATTACCCACTGCCTGGACCACCCGGTCCACTACCCTGACTGAAACAACTGTTTAACCTGTAAGACTGCACACTGGAGTAAAGTACTCGTTCAGAGTGAGCAACATGTTTGTTTTTCTTATGGATGAACTGTGATTTACCTGCCTTGCACCACACCGCAGAAGTTGCGCTGCCCCATTACAACAGTGCTGCCCTATTCCACCATTATTACCCTACAGCCCCGCTTTTCCTGTAGAGAGATACAACACCTTGCTGCCGCCCATCACCCCGGAGGTCCCAACAGCACTGCTGCCATCACCAGACCTACAGGTGCGGTCACGATTGACTTTATTTTATTATTTTTCCCCTTTGTGTTGTCTGCCTAAGGGTACGGACTCAGGCACCGACCACCCGTGACATCCCCGTACCAGTACACCCGAGATCCGAGTACCCCAAGCCCTTGGCACGAGACACACACAATCAAACAGGATTGTTTTCTCCAAAGCGAAAAGGGAAATGTGGAAGAAAAAGGAAAACGACACCAAGAACTGATAAAACACTTATCAGAAATAGTAAAATGAATGCAAGAAAAACTTGCTTTGTCCCAATTAATTTGCACAGCACAGTATACTTTTATTTCAACATACATATTCCTGATACAGGTTTTCTATAAAAGAAACAGGGCCCTGCATTTACAATGCCAGCATTGAATAAGTAGGATGAGACTGAGGTTTATTTATGAGCTCAAGGAAAGGGGGTGGTTTTAGAAAGTGCACTTCTAATTACCACCAACACCCAGTACATGGGGTGTACAAATATACCTTTACCACATTAGACCAAATCAGTGTTAAAAAAATAGCAGCTGGTAATTTGGGGGAATATTAGACATATATTTCATTGAGGCTCAGGAGGTTTGAGGTCACTAGGGCTTAACCCTGAGGTTTTTCCTATCATCCACAGAGAACATGTATACTTTTGACAGCATGGTAAACACTGCAGTATACTTGTATAGTGAGATGTATTGCAAACACCAAGAAGGAAAAGTCAAGGAATTATTGAAAGCACAGGATAAATAGATACATTAATGATGTACAAATGATAAAAAATTGGAAACATTTTTAAAACATCTTGAGTTATTCAGCATCGTGCACCATACAGAAACACACATACTTATATTTGTCATAATGATATCAATGAAGTTATTAATGGTTGTCTGAGAAATTTTTTGCTGAGCTTGAATGTATTTGGGCATGCAAATCATATGTGCTTGATGGGAGACCATTTTGGCCATGCCGGCTGCTCTTAGTTGCACAAGCCACAAACAGCTTAGGGTTGCCGTGTTGTAAAACAGCTCTTGGTACACTTTGGCTAGGGTCACACATGCCATCCGTTTTGCCCTGGATCCGTTTTTAGAATCAGTTTTGGGACTTTTTTTCCAAGTCCAAAAACGGATTCTGTTAACGGATGGTGCACTTGAGTGTCACTGCGTTTTTCAAAAACGCTATGCTGTTGTTTACTGCCCCTCAAAAAATGCTGCAGGCAATGTTTTTGGGTGCAGTAAAAAAATGTATAGTGTTTTTTTTAACATGGGGCCCTATGAGAAATGCATCCATTAACACATGGTACATATAGGTACCATGCGTTAACACATGCAGTAAGGCATAGCGTTTTTTAGGTGCAAAAATGTAATTTTCCAAATCCAGAATCCGGTTTTGGAAATGGGAAAAAACTGATGGGCATGTGTGACCCTAACCTTTGGATTAATATTTGTAGTATTGATTCAACAACCAAATCAATGTTATGCCGATCTGGGTCCAGCTACTGTAAAGTATGCCCCTTCACACCATAATCCCAACAGTAGAACTGGTATGCTGTTCCCTTGTGAAGACCTTTTGTCGCATTGCCCATGTGGTCTAAAACCAATCTCCAGCTTTAACTGCATCCAAGACAAAAGTCAGACTCAATGCTGAAGTATCACCTGATGAAGATAGCCTGCGTGCTATTGAAATGCGTTGTGGCCCATACAAGGAGCTAAAAATAAAAGGTTTGAAAACTGCTAATACGTTCCCTTTGCTTTGTGCCTTAGCACTCCTTAACTCCAGGTTCCATTTTCCATTTGTTCATTGCTGAAAAGGATAGACCTCCATTCCAGTCTCCATTGCCATCTTGCTCTGCACCTTAATAGCCTTTGCGTGAGATAACGTGAGGTCAATGGAACTCTTGTAGCTGTACCTCTGGCTTACAATCCACTATCAATCCACTGTCAGTCAAATGCCTTCTAATTTTATGTGTAGACACTGATTTCATAGGTATGATATGGGACGTCCAATTTCACTTGCAGCACAGAATAGATCAATCGCTACATTATTAGTATAGCCATTTCTTTAAAGTATCACAGGAGCCGTTTTTCAACACAACACAAGATGGCATGTTGCAGTCTGCATGTCCTAATTGCAAAGAGAGCTGATACCAATAGATCTTGATGATTTGTGTTCTAAAGTGTATTCAGCGTGGCAGATAAATCCTTAGACAACCATTAGGAACCTCATCGATTGCATGCCCAAGCGAGTAAGGCTTGTATTTTACACATGGTAATTATTCTTAATGCTGAAGAGAAATGTTTTAAAAATGTTGTTCCTATATTTTCATCATTTGCATATTATTAACAACATGTCTATGCACCCTCTGATTTCCATTGCTTCACAACGTTTCCTTCTTGATGTTGACATTTCAATATTAAAGAGTACACACACATATATATATGTTATTTTTTATGTTGTCATCTACCCATCTGGTACATGTGCAGTGCCTAAGATCACCTCGCATTTGTATATAACAGTAGGTTTGGATAGCGACCTATGAATTGCCCCATTGGCAATAGCAAACAGTAGCTTTCAAAGTCAGTTCAAAATATAGTTGGCTCCTACTGGGTGTTTGGGTTTCAATATTTAGTTTGGACGTTGGCCCTGCACCACTTCCTATGATATGCAGTGTGCCAATCCAATCGCACATGCAAGCTCGGCTCGTGCAGCTCAAGAGACGGAGCTATTTAGACATTGTTTTAAACTAATGATGTAACTTATTTGCATGCAGTTACATGAAATTATTTCAATTGAAATAGACTGGATATTCATTTTGACTTGAAAGTATATGCGTTCACTAGAGTTCCTTATTGCTACACTTAGTAATTGGTTAATTGATATTTAAATTATTTTAACAAATACTTAAAAGAAAATGATAGAAATTGAGCAAAAAAATACAACAGCAATTCATACTAGATTTAAAATATACCGTAATGCCTCTATTGTATGGTAGCCTGAATTGCAGACACACTTATTACATGATGTACATTTATTCATAATCTGATATTACATAACAATGTAAATAAGTTAATCATGTCTATTCAGATACAATGTGAACGCATTATATTGACAAATGCCATTTAGACAACTGTTTGTCTTTATACGTGCCAGACTTGTATTGAATTTGCCTCTCAAAGTATGGCGATTCTAACAACTGCTTTGCCTCTTATTTGCTGCACCATAGGAGCCTGACACATCTGAAGAGAAGAGTGCCAATATCACAGATGAGCATGATTCCACAACGGTATCCATTCCCTCTTGCCTGCTTAACGTGGCTTTTTATCATTTCTCTGTATTACCTTTTTAGTGAAACAGACCTAAAAATTTCTATTTCCTTCTATTTCCTTCTTTTTTCTTCCTTTGTACTGTGAGCAGCATGAAGGATATAACAGGACTACCTCAACTTACAATTATTCTCTTCCAGGGCCTCCTATAGCAAAAGAAATGGAAATGTGTCCTAGCGTGCCAGTCTACAAAATGCTTTTGCCAACTACACAATCACGTTAGACACCTATAGGTTGGCTTAAAAATAATCGGAAATGGGTTCTTTGTTATTAATGTATAGATCAGGAACATGCATTCTCCCCGAGCACCCCACTGCTTGTTATATATGCATAAAGTATCCGAATATGTCTAAAGAAAAAAAAACCCTTGCATATCATTTTCTTTTTCTTATATAGGTTTAAAGTCTGTGATAATTTTTTTTATATATTTTGATAGCACCTATCACTAGGTAATAATGCGCTTATGTTTACTCTTAAAGGGAACCTGTCAGCTACTTTATGCTATTCCCCCACCCCCACAGCTATTACTGTCTGTCCCTGCAGCTTCATAGTTCTATTGCAATTATCCCTGTCTGAGCTAATAGTGTAGTGTTAAAGGTGAAAAAAAGCATTTATACACTTCCACTATCTTATGTAAATGAGGCAGTGTGTAGTCACTCTGGCGGTTAATAGTTAACATTTCTGCTGAATGTTAGAAGATGCTGTGGGACCTGTGTGAGGTCACGATAATGTGACTATAATAGGCGGAGCTGTTTCTCCATAGTCCATAATGATTTTGCTTGCTTAGCTCCACCCACTATGGTCACATGATCATTACATCACACAGGTCCTTTATGCAGAGAAGTTTTCAGTGAGTTAACTATTGAGCTGCCAGAGTGACTATGCCCTCCAAGGTGTAGTCAGTGCCTCATTCCCATAAGAATATGTAAGTGTATAAACACTTTTTTTCACCTTTAACATTACACTATGAGCTCAGACATGGATGATTAGAATAGTGCTATGACACTGCAGAGACAGATAGTGCTGGGGGCATAAGCCACCTGACAGATTCTCTTTAATGTTATTCCTACTACTCCCCTGATTATGCTGTTTTTGGGGGGAGAAATGGGGTGTTAAATTCACCATAAGATTCTTTTCAAACTAAAGACATCACTTTATTCGTCATTATTAAAAAGAATGACCCTCATGGGGAACAAGTCTTATAAAGTGATGTTTTTACTTTGAAAAGAATTCATGCACTACCGCCCGTGAATTATTTCCTCTTTTCTTTTGCTGCATGTTTCCCTGTTGGTCAAGCAGGTGAGGAGGGCCTAAGTGCGGCTAATATCTACAGAGGTATACTATGTACACAGTTATGGTGAGAAACTGACTTTACACATAAAAATAAGTTAATTTTCAACAAACACATTATGTCCAAACTGCTTTATTGCAGATTACAGGCAGAAATGTGTACCAACCACAAGGATTTCCACACATCCTTTTTGTTCTGTTGCACATCCACATACTTTTAAGAATTTCACAGAAATAGCAGTTGAAAGTTGTGGTACCCAAGTTTATGTTGCAAGAATATAGGCTTCATTGAGTAATCAGAATTCTGTATGAGATCTGCAGAATATGACTTTTACAAATATGAGCAATGATGATTTCAAACTGGATAAAAAAAATTGATTGCATAGTTTATCTTGAGGAGACAGATACTCAATACCTAATGAATACCCATCAGCTCATTACATTAGGATTTTTCATTGCACTACCAAAATTATTGAAATTAAAGCGGTTTTAGTTGAATTCATTATTAAAGGGGTACTTGGTGAAATGTAATAAGAACAAATAACTAAAATAAAGTACATTTAATCATTACAAATTTTACTAAGTACCGTATATACTCGTGTATAAGCCGAGTTTTTCAGCACAAAAAATGTGCTGAAAAGTCCCCCCTCGCTTATACACGGGTCATATACGGTACCCAGTTGTATACAGCCCCCCCCCCGTGGTATACCGGGCCCCCCCTTGCTGGTAGCAACCTGTAAAAGAAGATATCATTATACTTATCGTATCGCCACGCCGCCGCCGCTCTGTCACCGTCACCGCGCTATTCCGGGTCTTCATGCTTCCTTCACCGTCGCACAGGAAATGACATCATTTCCTGTGCGACGGTGAAGGAAGCTTTGTAGGAACAATCGAAGGACCCAGGTTGGGAACAGTGAGACCAGGTGACGGACAGAGCGGCGGCGGCGATACGATAAGTATAATGATATCTTCTTTTACAGGTTGCCACCAGCAAGGGGGGCCCGGTATACCACTGGGTACCCCTGTATACCTCTGGGGCTGATGTATACAGCTCTGGGGCTGCTGTATACCCCTCTGGGGCTGCTACCCTCTGGGGCTGCTATATACCCCTCTGGGGCTGCTGTGTATACCCCTCTGGGGCTGCTGTGTATACCCCTCTGGGGCTGCTGTGTATACCCCTCTGGGTGCTGTGTATACCCTCTGGGGCTGCTGTGTATACCCTCTCTGGGGCTGCTTTTATACCCTCTGGGGCTGCTGTATACCCTCTGGGGCTGCTGTTACCTCTGGGGCTGCTGTATACCTCTCTGGGGCTGCTGTATACCTATGGGGCTGCTGTATACCCCTCTGGGGCTGCTGTATACCCTCTGGGGCTACTGTATACCTCTCTGGGGCTGCTGTATACCTCTGGGGCTGCTGTATACCCTCTGGGGCTGCTGTATACCTCTGGGGCTGCTGTATACCCTCTGGGGCTGCTGTATACACTCTGGGGCTGCTGTATACCTCTGGGGCTGCTGTATACCTCTGGGGCTGCTGTATACCCCCTGGGGCTGCTGTATACCTCTCTGGGGCTGCTGTATACCTCTGGGGCTGCTGTATACCTATGGGGCTGCTGTATACCTCTGGGGCTGCTGTATACCCTCTGGGGCTGCTGTATACCTCTGGGGCTGCTGTATACTCTGCCTGCCTTTGGGCTGCTGTATACCCTCTGGGGCTGCTGTATACCTCCCTCTCTGGGGCTGCTGTATACCTCTGGGGCTGCTGTATACCTCTGGGGCTGCTGTATACCCCTCTGGGGCTGCTGTATACCCTGCTCTGGGCTGCTGTATACCTGCTTCTGGGGCTGCTGTATACTCGACCCTCTGGGGTGCTGCCTGTATATACCATCTGGGGTTAGGCTGCTGTATATACCACTGGGGAGGCTGCTGTATACTACCACTGGGGAGGCTGCTGTATACCACTGAGGGGGCCTGTATACCACACTGCTGGGGGCTGTATACCTGTGCTGGGGTCCACCCTCGGCTTATACACGAGTCAATAGGTTTTCCCAGGTTTTGGGGGCAAAAGTAGGGGGGTCGGCTTATACACGGGTCGGCTTATACACGAGTATATACGGTACCTTTATTTAGCAAAAATGTAGCAAAAAGGTAAGCTTTAGTTAGTGCACTATCTTAAATATATCAGTTCCCAGCAGTATCACAACCATTCCACATTTAAGGACGGGCTGCTTAAAGATGCCTGCCAGAGACAGACTCAGATGAGTTCAGCGTCTTGTCAAGTATCGTGAACACGTATTGCTCTGTTCACCTAACTTGACAGGATAGTACGAAGACAGTTTGTATAGTTTATGCCAGTAGCTCCATATCATCCTCCTGCCCTCCAATAAACTTGTCTTGCTAATGAGATAGATAACCGTTCTAAAGGACTTAGGGTCCCATCACACTTGGCGACGTTCCAGCGATCTTGACAATGATAGGATATGGTAAGGATCGCTGGAACGTCGCTACGTGGTCGCTGGTGAGATGTCAAACAGTCAGATCTACTCAACGATGCAGCAATGATACGACGACCCGTTTAATAACCTCGGCGGTCGTTGGGAACCTGTCACACAGCAGCTAATCTGACTACTCAGACCTACGTGGCTGAGTTCTGAGTCTCCAACGAGGTCGTTGTTAAGGCGTCAAACACACCAATGCATGCTGCCCAGCAGGAACCAGACAATCAAAAAATGGCCCAGGCCATTCCAAGACGATCGGCGATGTCACAGGTGGGCCTGGTTGCTACTACATGTCAAACATAGCGAGGTTGCTGGCGAGGTCGTTGTTGCGTCACAAAATCTGTGATGTAACAGTGATTTCGCTAGCAATCTCGCTATGTGTCAAGGGGGCTTTAGATTGAATATCTCCTGCTTTAGTTTGCACTCCGCTTCTTCGCTTTTACCATCAGATTCAGTAAACAGTGCAATATTCGTTCATGATACCTGACAGAACAATGCCATCAGCTGACATCTGTCTTTTTCCAGCAGACATCTTTACACAGCCCATCCTAAGACGTGAGATGCTTGGGAAAGAAAAGTGTACACCAGTCCGCGCTGCCAGGATCACTCACTTCAATAAAAGCACGAGCAGTGGTTGTTCAAACAGATCCTTCTTTATTCCGACGCGTTTCAGTGCCCTCCTGGCACCTTCATCAGGGAGGTGCCAGGAGGGCACTGAAACGCGTCGGAATAAAGAAGGATCTGTTTGAACAACCACTGCTCGTGCTTTTATTGAAGTGAGTGATCCTGGCAGCGCGGACTGGTGTACGCTTTTCTTCCCCAAGCATCCAGTTGCATCCACACGTGAGTGTGGTCTGTGGAAGTCCAGCAGCAGCCATCAGGATATTACTGACAAGCTTTCAAACCAGTTGTGGGTCTCACAACTGGAATAGGTGAGTGGACTTGTTTATTCACCTCTGCACAATTCAGTGTCTAGTGATAAGGGCACTATTGCGCCTCTTGTCCCCTCCCCTATCTTTGTGTAAGACGTGAGATGGCTGGGAAACTGCTGGGAGCTGACATATTTCAAATCCTGTACTAACTAAAGTTTACCTTTTTGCAACTTTTTGCTAAATAAAGGTATTTAGTAAAATTTATAATAATTAAATGTACTTTGATTATTTTAGTACAGTATTTATTGTTATTACCATTCTCAGAGTGACCCTTCATTGTCTCAGTAAAGATCAGACAAAGCATAACTATTTTTCAATTTAATAATTTAATAAAATTATTCCTTTGTCTAGATATTGCTGTTCCGTGGTTGTTATGGTGCCTCCTGTTGTTCTGTTCATTTCTTCTCAAAACATCCACCTATTTTATCCAATGCTTGTTGGCCTACCTCAGTTTTTAGGGATTATTTTCTAGAAATGTATTTTCTTGATTTACCCCCTTCTTCTCATAGAAATAAGTATAGTGTTAGTCCCTAGATGCAATAAAAACTAAAAAAAATAGTATACGGTAGTTACTCAAGTAGCATTGAAATAATTTTAACTGATATACTTAATTACATCATAATAATGCTCCATAACATATACCAACAGTACAGGATGGACAGATGTCCTGCTTTATCTTTGTAGTGTGTACGATTGACAATTACTAATTTCTACCCATCTAGATTGACTATAACTTCAAGTGCACATATTAGCCAAAATGGCATACTTGAAATCTACTTGATCATGATATCAATGCATGTGCATAAGGGTGCTATGCTCATAAATATTATATGCTGCTGGCGGCCCTCTATGCCTCTTACTGTATGGGCAAAGAATGAAAGGTCTCCCTGTTTTTCAAGCACAGGAGGACAGAAAAAATGGTGAGGAAGTTTCTTGCAGTGTTTTCTAAGTAGAGACAATTTCTTGATTGAGATTACTCCTAGAAATCCAACAGGAGATATCTTGATTCAGTTGTTTTTTAGCTTTCTTAACTGCTTTGTTTCCAAAGACAACAAGGCGTTAAAATAAATCATCTCTAGCGGTTTCTTTATTCTTGAATGAAGATTTAAAAAATGACTGAAAATTCCATTACAATATATGCTACAAAAATGGTAGAATAATGCGGCAAAAAAATGCTGGTAGTCAAAAATGTTGAAAAAGTGCTGAGGAAACAACAAAAGGAAACACTTGAGGAAGAAAACTTTGTCTTTCCTGAACATCTTCCTCTTGAAAAACTATGTGGGTTTGCCTGTTTGAAAAAGACAATGTGTGCACATCCCCTTAAAGAAAATTCAAGTAGCTCTTGAGTGTGAAAGAATGAGATGCTCTTGTTCTGTACCTAGGGTTTGGAAGAATTTCTCCTATTCATTAGAGAAAAAAAATTGACAAACGTCTTACCAGCATTAAACATACATATAAGGTGAATTGTCTGTAAGAGAATCAAACGATCACCAAGGAGCACCAGGACATGACTGTGACAGCAATACCAAAAGAGCATCTTTTCCAATTAAAAAACATTTTTATGCAATCTATAAAAAAAATTGAATAATGAGACCCCTCAGAAAGATTGAATTGTAGGAATTGTAGCGATCACATGTGTAAACTTCAAGATAACCGTCATTTCATTTTATTTCATAAATCAATAGTAAACATAAAAATAAGCAACTTTGTAATATATTTTATCAGTCAAATTTGCTTCTTTTTCTGCAGAAATGATCAGCCATTATAAAAATTCTCAATTCTGAGGTAAATTCTGTATTCAGTGAAGACTTTCCCATTACGGAAATAGATCACAGTTGTTACTGATGAGATGTTATGTTGCTGGAGGAAGGAGGAGGGGTGGAGCTATGCCTGTTGCTCCTCTCTTTGTCTCTAGCTCCTCCCTATTCTATCTGCATAGAATCTCATTAGTAATCACTGCCATCTCCTATCACAGGCTGGATTCACACCACATTTTTTGGCATCCTGTTCTATCTGTTTTGAAAAGTACAATACAGGATCCATTTTTGCCTTTCTTGAATTCCTATGGTGCCGGATTGGTCTTTATGGCCATCCATTAGTTTGAATTCAGTCCAGGATTCATTTCTGTCCTATTTTTTTACCAACCCCAAAATCAGAGACTGCACTGTTTTTGGGCTCCGGTGAAAAAAACGGACAAAACCGGACAGAAAAGAATCTGGTGCGGTCTGGAGCACTTAACATGAGAGTCTATGGTGTTGGATCCGGGAAACAACAGGATCATTTCCCGGATCCGATTTTAGTGTACTGGGCATGCTCAGAAGAAATTCACTGCTCTGTTACCGTGTGACGTGTGTACTTTTTCTTTAGCAATGAATGTACACACTGCTAAAGCGAAATAAAAGAAAGCAATGGTATTAAAAATTAAAAAAATAAATACTCACCTCTCTGCAGACTGTCCCGGGATGCAAGGCGTCCATGTCCAATTGCTGCAAGAACCTGAATCAGCTGACCGGGCGGCAACCCGATCAGCTGATGTGCCACCTGACAGCATCAGCTGATCGGTTTAAACCACCCGTCCGCCCATCGGTTTTGTGGGCGATTTAATCTGATCAGCTGATACTGTCAGGTGACACATCAGCTGATTGGGTTGCCGCCCTGTCAGCTGATTCAGGTCCTTGCTGCGATTGGACATGGACGCCTCACATTCCGGGACAGTCTGCGGAGAGGTAAGGATTTTTTTTTAAAATACCATTGCTTTCTTTTATTTTGCTTTCACTGTGTATGTAGATACACTGCGAAAGTACAGCTCCGATATACTTGCCAGTGCTTTGCAGGCTCGGCTCCTCACAGCTCTTTCTTTAAGCCAGATCCCTCAAAATCCCGGATCCAGAGACAGAAATGGCATCCGGAATTACAAATACATTGCTGTTCGTGTGGTACTGAAAAAATTGGGTTTCCCACGGACAGGAAAAAACCATGGTATGAAGGGGGCCTTAGTAATGGGAAAGTCATCACTAAATACAGATTTTGCCTCAGGATTGAGAAATTGATAATGACCGATCAATTCTGGCAGAAAAAGAAGGAAATTTGTCTGATAAGAAATGTAACACAGTTGATTATTTTCATGTGTATTATTAATTTATGAAATAAAATTTAAAATCACATTTACGATTTAAGGTTTTTTGGGTTTTTTTGTTACTCTGCAAGATAAAAATTGTAAGATGTCTGCAGAATTATAAATAAACCCAACCATATTTTTTATAATGTAGATTACATGTAGGTCTAACATTTTATGAATAAAACAAATAGGTATACTGTATACATCTTTAACATTTCTTCCCTTTCTGTACACTAAAAAAATCATAACAACTGTGAAAGTGGGAAAAATGTGTATAGACTCTATGTGGATTTTATTTTTTTAAGGGTTGTGCGGCAGACATAAGACCAGAAACTATCGAAGGAGGAAAACAGTTTGGACTTTCCAAAAATAGTCACCTGGCTCTTGCATTTGATGATACCAAAGTGAAAAACAGGTAAGTAATATTGTCTGTTGACTTGATTATTCAAGGTCCACAAGGTCTGCTTATTATATGTATACAAAAATTATCACCATCTTGTCCATTCAAGTAAATAAGACTAAGCTGCAAAACTGCTTGACAATGCTTTTACTTATTGCATTTACCTTTTGCTTTCCATTATGTTTTTTTAATACTTTATTTTTGCAGTTTATCAATAGAACTTGAGCTTCGCACTACGGCAGATTCAGGCTTGATCTTCTACATGGCTCGGATCAATCATGCTGACTTCGCCACAATTCAGATTAAAGATGGAATGGCACATTTTAGATATGACCTTGGAAGTGGAGACACTACGACAATGGTTCCTATAAAAGTGAATGATGGAGAGTGGCACAAGGTAGAAATATTCAAATAATACTATTAGATGTGTTTATATTATTTAGAGACATCTATATCAAAAATGTTCACTGGAGGAATTCCACCCAAAATTAAAATAAGTTTACATTGCATTTAGGTTGTCCACTTAACGAATTTGTTTGACAGCAGCATAAACACAATGTAACGGACAGTTTAACACATCCATAGGCTTCCATTCAAAAAACGCATACAAATGCATGTCAAGTGTTTACAACTACGCATTTTTTTGAAACATGCATACAAACATGGATTACCACTTTTTTCTACCCAGTTAATAAAACAAACACAATATGACGTCATGCAACAGATTTGTACATATCTGTAGCATTCGTTATATTGTGTTTGTAGATAGATAGATATATAGGTGACAAGAAAGATAGATAGATAGATAGATAGATAGATAGATAGATAGATAGATAGATAGATAGATAGAACAGCACAAAAAATAATGCCACTGCGGGTGCAAGCCCCCCTACCACAAATGCACTGAAACATTGCAGTCCTGGGAAAATAAATCTACATTATATGTTTTGAAGGAAGTGCTGCCATCCATTTTTTACATCTAGATAGATAGATAGATGATAGCATAGATAGATGATAAAATAAAATAGATAAATAGCATAGGTAGATTAAGTTTACTAGTCTCCAGCTCTCCCGCTGCTTGCTTCCGGGGCCGCTCCTTACATTTCATGCATATTCATTGCACGAACTGGAAACAGCTAATCGCAGACGCTCATGCTTTGTGAGAGCATCTGTGATTGGCTGTTGCAATCAGACTACATTTCCACAGTCTGGATTGTGTCCGTGCTTGGTTGCCATACACATGAAGGTATGACAACCAGCCTACCACCATAGTGTGTAAAGTAAATAAATAAGGAAAATAATGTGTCGGGTTTCAGAGTATTTTTCAGCCTCAGTATAGATAAAGTGGACAGCTGTGAGTGGCCACCCTCAGCTTGCCTATTTTTACTTTGGCTGGCAAAAAAATAAGTAAGACTTCACCCTATTTTTAGTTGTCAGCCAAAGTAAAACTTGGCAGCTGGGGGCTGGTATTCTCAGCATGGTTGGGGGCCCATAGTTTTTGGGCCCCCCATGCTATAGAATAGCAGCCCGCAGCAGCCCCATATATTGGCACATTCATAAAGATGCCAATTCCTGGTGATGTACTGGACTCTTTCAATTGCCCTGGTGCCGGTGAAAAACTGAGTAATACGGGGTTAATGCCAACTTTGTATTGCTAGCTGGCATTAAGCTCAAGATTCATAATGTCACGCAAATGTTAGAGCAGGCCATTAGGAATATTAAGTAAATAGTGAAGAAGACACAACACAGATAGAAAAAAACATTTTATCAGAAAAAACCCACAAACATATATCTTGACTCCATCATTTTTACTCTCCCATACTCATCCTCTATTCTCTTCAACGTCTTCTCTTGTTTGGCCACGTCGCAATCTGAGCTCTGCTTCATCGGAGGCTGCGGTAAAGAAAAAAATGTCCTGTCACCACAGCCTCCGAACACTGAATAAGAGCCTGGAGAGCTGCGGCCGGGTAAGTGGGGGGTAATTGAGATCACCTGAGGACACAACTGTCATAGTAACCACTATGGTTAGCGGTTACCATGGTTACCTGAGCTATCCTCAGATGACCTCAGTGAGTCACCACTTACCAGTCTGCACCTCTCCAGGCTCTCATTCAGTGTTCGGAGGCTGCAGTGACCAGATACTTTGTTCCTCACTGCAGCCTCAGATGAAGCAGAGCTCAGATTGCAATATGGCTGGCCAAGAGAAGACATCTCAGAGGATTAAGGATGGGTATGAGGGAGTAATAAAGATGGATTCAAGATATATGTTTATTTTTTTTTTTAATAAAATGTTTTTTTCTATGCATGTTGCGTCTTCTTTACTATTTGAGATTTCTAATAGCTGGGTCTTCCATTGGCCCGACATTATAAATCAGTTGGCAATACAAAGCTGGCATTAACCCCTTATTACCCAGTTTGCCACCAGCCCTAGGGCAAATGGAAGAGCTGGGTAAAGCGCCAGGAATTTACACTCTTTATGAATGCTCCAATTTCAGGGTTGGTGATGGGCTGCTATTCAGTAGCATGAGGGGCCCAAGACTGATGGGCCCCCACCACACTGAGGATCCCAGTCCCCAGCTTCTTAGTTTTACCTTGGTTGCCAATTAAGTCCCTACGCATTTTTTTTGCCAGCAAAGGTAAAATTTGGTAGCTAAGGGTGGCAATTCGAAGCTGTCTGGTTTATCTGTGCTGAGACTGAAAAATACTGCAATGCACTTTTTTTTCATTATTTATTTATTTTACACACTGTTACTACGGTAATGAGTTTGGCAACCAAGCACAAGCACCATCCAGATTGTGGAAATTCAGTCTGATTACAACATCAATCAAAGTCACTCTCACAGAGCGTTAGTTTCTGTGATTGGCTGTTGCTGGTCAGTGCAGTGAATATGCATGAAGTTTAATGGGTGGCCCTGCAAGCAAGCACCAGGAGACTGGTAAGCTCAATCTATCTATTCTATCATCTATTCTATCTATCCTATCATCTATCTATCCATCTATCTATATATAATTCATACTTTCTTATGGGTAGAAAAGGACAACAAAAATTTTCAAATGCATAGCTTACTGTTAACGCATACGTTTTGGATGGTTCTCGCCCTGGCCCTCCACTTTATGGGACATTTGGGCGTATGGGTGGATCGCTAACTTCCCGCACCCCTAGGGCTCTCTCTCTGTCTCACTGTAGTCCGCTGTCCTGAGACCAAGGGTGAGCCACATGCCACTTAAACCCTCCTGGTCCTTCTCCTTCGTGCTCTCTTCTCAGCTCCCTCTCTGGACTGACTGACAACTTCCTGTCCTCTGTCCCTTTGTTCCTTCTCCCACTTCCTGACTGTTCTTCCTAACTTCCCACCCTCCACCTTGACCCCCGCCATCCCACAGCTGCCTGAGCCATTCCACTACCTGGGTACACCTGCTAACTCTGGGACCAGGGTGTGATGGGTGTGTTTGTGGGTGACTGGACTTACCAACCCCAATTGCCACTAACTGGTAGTGGCAACCAGACCACAGCGGCACCACATGTACAGTGTTGGCCAAAAGTATTGAGACCCCTGCCATTTTGTCAGATAATACTCAATTTCTTCCTGAAAATGATTGCAATCACAAATTTTTTGGTATTATTATCTTCATTTAATTTGTCTTCAATGAAAAAACACAAAAAGAATTCTCCTAAAGCCAAATTGGATATAATTCCACACCAAACATAAAAAAGGGGGTGGACAAAAGTATTGACACTGTTAGAAAAATCATGTGATCCTTCTCTAATTTGTGTAATTAACAGCACCTGTAACTTACCTGTGGCACCTAACAGGTGTTGGCAATAACTAAATCACCCTTGCAGCCAGTTGACATGGATTAAAGTTGACTCAACCTCTGCCCTGTGTCCTTGTGTGTACCACATTGAGCATGGAGAAAAGAAAGAAGACCAAAGAACTGTCTGAGGACTTGAAAAACCAAATTGTGAGAAAGCATGAGCAATCTCAAGGCTACAAGTCCATCTCCAAAGACCTGAATGTTCCTGTGTCTACCGTGCGCAGTGTCATCAAGAAGTTTAAATCCCATGGCACTGTGGCTAACTTCCCTAGATGTGGACAGAAAAGAAAAATTGACAAGAGATTTCAACGCAAGATTGTGCGGATGGTGGATAAAGAACCTCGACTATCATCCTAACAAGTTCAAGCTGCCCTGCAGTCCGAGGGTACAACAGTGTCAACCCGAACTATCCATCGGCGTCTGAATGAAAAGGGACTGTATGGTAGGATACCCAGGAAGACCCCACTTCTTACCCCGATACATAAAAAAGCCAGGCTGGAGTTTGCCAAAACTTACCTGAGAAAGCCTAAAACGTTTTGGAAGAATGTTTTGGGGTTGCTTTGCTGCCTCTGGCACTGGACTGCCTGACCGTGTGCATGGCATTATGAAGTCTCAAGACTACCAAGAAATTTTGCAGCATAATGTAGGGCCCAGTGTGAGAAAGCTGGGTCTCCCTCAGAGGTCATGGGTCTTTCAGCAGGATAATGACCCAAAACACACTTCAAAAAGCACTAGAAATTGGTTTGAGAGAAATCACTGGAGACTTCTAAGGTCGCCAGCAATGAGTCCAGACTTGAATCCCATAGAACACCTGTGGAGAGATCTAAAAATGGCAGTTTGGAGAAGGCACCCTTCAAATATCAGGGACCTGGAGCAGTTTGCCAAAGAAGAATGGTCTAAAATTCCAGCAGAGCATTGTAAGAAACTCATTGATGGTTACTGGAAGTGGTTGATCGCAGTTATTTTGGCTAAAGGTTGTGCAACCAAGTATTAGGCTGAGGGTGCCAATACTGTTGTCCGGCCCATTTTTGGAGTTTTGTGTGAAATGATCAATGTTTTGCTTTTTGCTTCATTCTCTTTTGTGTTTTTTCATTGAAGACAAATTAAATGAAGATAATAATACCAAAGAATTTGTGATTGAAATCATTTTCAGGAAGAAACTGAGTATTATCTGACAGAATTGCAGGGGTGTCAATACTTTTGGCCAACACTGTATTTGTTCATCTCTAGTGATAATGTTAAAACTTGTTACCCAGCCCTTTAAGTCAATGTAGTTTTGCTTTTGATGGTTTTGATGGTTTTTGCTTTTGATAAGGTTAAGTCAACTAAATCTTGGAGCAGGGCTAAATGAGTTTTCTACACTTAAAAGAGACAGTTTTAATGTTGATCTTTTCCTGTTGTCTAAGCAAACTGTAAAGTTTTAATTTAACTATACATAGAGTAACAATCTGGAATAGCATAGTGGGGAACAGAAAAACTGGCTTAGTCATTTACAACAGACAGTCAGATACCAACTTAAGCATAATTTCAAAATGCACATACCTAAGAAATTAAATAAAGAACAAGGTTTTTCAGCATACCACTCATAGAACTGCTTTTTTGTTTTATGTTGTAATAATCCATTTGGTGCCCTCAAAAATTGTGCAAAATTCCGTTGATCAATTGTTAATTGGATCAATTGTATCAAAGTGTTATGTTAAACTGACACATAAGATACATAGAGTCATGGCCAAAAATGTTGGCACGCTTGAAATTGTTCCAGAAGATGAAGAATTTCTCCCAGAAAATTATTAAAATTACACGTTTTGTCATACACTTGTTTATTTCCATTGTGTATATTGGAACAACACAAAAAAGAAACTGAAAAAGATTCAAATTGACTTATTTTCACTCAAAACCCACAAAATAGACTGGAAAAAATATGGTAATGTAAATCTATTACCAGGGGAAAAACAGCTCCCTGCTGTGCCACCTGTAACGAGTGTGCAATAATGTGCAGAAACATACAGATACAGTACATTGACAGTGTTGATGCTTATAATGATAGCATAGTGCTCAGTGAGCACTATGTTGCCAACAAACTAGAAGACAGAAACAGTAATAAATCACTTCTGTCTTTTTCTCACAATCCCTGATTTTGGGGGACTAGAAATGCTACTGTTAGATTGCATGATCAGCAGCTTTATTCTAGCACTGTACATTTACAATAGCACAGTATTAAAACCTATGATAAAGCTCTGCAAATTTATGGAGCTATGTCATTACCAAGTTTAAGAAAGAAAGTGTATAACAACACAGTGAGCTTATGCAAAGTGGCTCTGGGTCACATTTTCGGAAGACATTAGCTTTTTCACCAGCCATGACAATTGATTGATTGTGCATATTCATAAAGCAATTTTCAGCTGAAATGCTCCGTCAGTATCTTCTGCTGACTTTTATTATATTTATACTCAAAACTTACATGTCTTACAGGGAAATCAAAATTGTTCTAGAGAGTATTTACGAAAAGGTTACATTGTTTTATGTCGTTTGCCGTCTGATCCATATGCTTTGGTCTGGTGGTTGCCAATTTACTACTTTGCATTACATAAAAATAGAATTTGAAGGTTGCAAAAAGGTGATATGTAATAGAGTTTACAATTCCCCTTGTCTAAATGAGGTGATTCAGCAATGGTTTAACACAGCAAGCATTTAAGTAGAATGCCATAAGTGACAAGCCACCCCTAATATGTTTGATGAATAGCTTTCCCCAATAATTAAAATCAAGCATGTTTATTATTTTTCTTTTTATAGGAGCACATTTCATTAAACTGTGTATCCTCTCGGTCTGTGTGAAGGGTGAACAAGAGGAGAAATTGTGTAAATTATTATACTGAATGTATTATTGTGATTACTATCCTGCAGTCTGCTTTATCAGTCAGCATTAGCCTTTGTTCACACAGGCAATAAAACAGGGGGAGAGAATGGAATAGTCTTTTCTTTCATCACTTTCATCAGCTAGGCAATTCACGAGGAGCACGGTATAATAATGGTCATTTGAAATCTGCTCTGTATTCGCCCAATTTATTAATCAGCTCGCCCAAATGAAATATTGTGTAAAAGGAAAGCATATAAATACGAGAATCGAAGACCATGTCAAAAAATTAGTGTGAATTGAAAATTATTTTAAATTACTTCCACTTTGTATTAAAAGTCATCTGTCTGTTATTAAATTTGTTTTTCTCCCAGATAAATATATTCAGAACAAAGCAGACAGGATATCTCTTCGTTGATGGAATTGGAAATAGTACAAACAGTCCAAAGAAAGCAGACATACTGGATGTGGTGGGCATGCTGTACGTTGGCGGACTGCCTATTAATTACACTACCAAGAGGATTGGCCCGGTAAGAGCGGAGTCTGATTTTCTATTTCCTCTTTTATTATGCATGTTGTGCGTTAGATTAGTTTTATTACCTTTTGAGCTGTGACTGTGGGAGTGACATGTTGAGAATACATTAGTTTCTTGCTATTGTGTACAGTTTGTTTCAAAAGCATGCATTTTCCTTTTTAATGGCTTTCACCAACAAAAGGTGAATTTTGCTAGAATTAGTTATTTTATAGGTTATTGCTATTCTGATAATAGTTTGTAAGATGCAATTTATCTTTTCAGCATTAGGTTCATTTTAAAAAATATCCCCTGTGACTATCTCTTTTATCATCTGTGTATTGTGGATGCTGTATACTTTTATTGAAAACAATTTGCATATCAAGCATAATTTGTTTTATTTGGCATAAATAAATTTACTTAACAGGAAATACCATTTCCAACATGTCACTGAAAAACATCAGTTTACTGCATGATACAGACCCATACAGCCTTCATCATATACCACATTAGCCTTTTGCATCCTACAGTAAGCTAGTGGTTCATCCTTGTATGACAATTAGCTTTCCACCAAAAAGAAGAAATGCCGTCCATACAGAGCCATCCATTAAAGGATACTACTCTATGGGTCATTTTATCACTAGTGATGAGCGAGTGTAATCGTTACTATTCGCTACTTGCACAGATAGTACAGAATTCACCATAGTTGGTACTCGGTGAGAATCTCTGGTGCAAAGAGTGATGTGCCCATTGTTGTCGATCTGGCACATAATTCAAGCTCCCTTCAGTGCACAAAGTGAGCTGGCACCTCAGTGAGAGCAGGTTGAATGTTAGGATCTTTCTGGGGAAACATCAAGGTGTTTTAGGCATTGAAGTAATAAAAATGCCCACCCTCCTGTCTTAAAAAGACAAGAGGTGGGGGAACAAGAGGCGCAATAGTGCCCTAACACTAAAGACACTCAAAATGTGGTGGTAAAACAAGGTTCACTCACCTAGCCCAGTTGTGAGACCCACAACTGGTTTGAAGGCAAAGGATTTTATTTGGCTGCTGCAGGACCTCCACCGACCACTCACACGTGGAACGACCATCAAAGGATTGGGAAAGCAAGGTGTGTCACAGTCCGCGCTGCCAAGTCCCCAAAATTACCAGGAATCCAATTTGGATAGCAAAAGATCTTCTTTATTTCCTTTCCTACGCATTTCGATGCCTCTCCTGGCACCTTCCTCAGGAATCCCTGACTTGACAGCATGGATTGTAACACACCTTGCTTTCGAAATCCTTTGACACCCTCCTGTCTTGTCCCGGAAAGACTCGTTTTATGGCTGGATGTGTGTGGGTGGAGCCTATCACTAATTGACTAACATTGGACTCTATTTGGATGAATATGCGAGTACTAAAAACTACTTGTTACGAGTATAGTAAGTGCGAATATTACGGTACTCGCTCATCACTATTTATCACCCTTTAATGAGCATTTTCCACAGGATTTAGAATATTTAGCCAAACTGGAGATCTCTCTAAAAGGAAAATACATTCAGCAATTGTTATGGGGATTTATTCCTTGTTTGTGAATTTTTGGCATTTTTGGCATTTTTGGGAACACTTTTCACCTGTGGAGGCCCATAGTTTAGCTATACAAAACTTACAGGTCAGATATCATTGCCCCAAAAAAGTGTATGTTAATAAACTTTCTTCCAAGAGATAACAAACAGCCTTTCTGGTTCAATTCACTGGAGGTATTTATCCAATAAGTCATTATCAGGCTCAATAAGTTGCACATAATTTTTAGCCAAACCAAAATCTTTAAAGGGAAACTGTCACCTGTTATTTGCTACCTCATCTGAGAGCACTATGATAGAGGCAAAGAGACCCTGAATCCATCAATGAATTACTTAGTTTACTGGATGCAGCGGTTTTGACATAAATTTTGTGTTTTCAGATTTAGCAATGCTGCAGAGCAAGAAGCTAACCACCTAACAAGCTCTATGATGACAGTGAGCTGCTCTCAGAGAGGGTGATCGACAATCGCACAAACAGATAATACGCAGTATAATCACTCAGTGTGAAAGCTTTCAGTTAAAGTAAACAAAAGCACACAACTTCACATGTGACACATAAATTGAATTCTGTCTTTTAAGCCCTACTTCATGCTGTCCACAGATTACATTGCGAAAACCTTCAGACAGATTCCCTTTCAAATGAGAAGAAACCCATAGGAGAACTTTGGCTTGTCAGAGGAGGAATGAGTAAAGAGCCCTGGTCAGGATGGCCAAGGTCCGGAGCCAACTTGTGCTTATATTGGTTATTTAGGGGTTAATGAGTGTGATGACCACCTACTGTGAGGCCGAGCTGCTGGCAAAGCAGCACCCCGAGAAATCCCGAGACCCTGTACCCCTATACAGGGATCTGGAATTACAGCAGAGCCCAGGAGGTAGTTGCCTAAGATGAGAAGCGGACCGGAGCAGGAAGGTTGCCAGGAGGGGAATAAAAACCAGGATCCGATAACGTAGTCAGGAGTCTGAGTCAAACGAGGAGGGCAGCTAAGGTACAAAATCGTCAGGCCAAAGCAGGTTCAAAACTCCAGGCAAAAGTCAGAGTCAAAACTGGGAGGGCAGCAAAAATACCAAATCGTCAGACTGAAGCAGGGTCAAAAATCCAGGCAAAGGTCGGAGTCAAAACCAAACACACAGTAGATCACTGGGGAACCAAGACTATATCTGGTGGCCAGCAAGACAGGCTCAAGGTATTTTAAGGGTGCGGTTACCTCCCATAGGTTGGAGGTCACAGTTTGATGATCTCATCTGGACCGCCCCAGAACCAGGCGGCGCCCCTTGAAAGAGGCAGACGTCGAAGCAGCAGGTCCATATGAGGACATGGCCCTCCTATTACCAGTACCATCAGCCGAAGGAATCCGGGACCTCCCAGCGGACGAGGCAGGAACACCAGCCACCAAATCCAACGGCAACGTGTCAATGAGGGGTCCCGTGCATATCTCCACTGCAGAAGCTTCATCAGGGAGGCTCCCCTATCCTACCAAGGCTGACATCTAACCCCAGATCCCATAGGGATCCTGTTTGGACCCAGGTATTATTGTTTCCTCTTGGAAGGTATGAGGATGCATGTATCCTTGGTCACTATGTACTTGCATCTTGGGTATGGGGTTATCTGATGAGGCTTGGGAATTGTTCAGTATATGTGTAGGTATTACTTCGTACTGAATTTTGATACGGTGTGAGATAGGGCTGTATGAGGTCTGTACTAGAGATGAGTGGTAAGGATGTAAGGAGTGTAAGGATGCTGAAATGTATTTCTAATATTAATTTCAACACTGTTAATATAAATAAATCTGTAGTAACTCAGTTCGGCCACTGGAGCTCATCAGTGGACACAGTAGAAAGATCTGGAACCAGGAAGTAATTTTTAGTCAGTCTCCTGAGGTAAATTGACTGAGACAGATGCCTGTGGAGATCCTACACAGAAAAGAAGACGTGTTGGCTGTTCTGAGGGGCTCGTGGATCTATGGAACGACGTGCCTGGCTTGAACAGTGTTAGAATTATTCAAGGGCTTGATCTACACCGTGGACTGAAAGATAAGCCGTGTTCTGTGAGTACATAAAATTGACATATCAATATATAGGGATAGTCAGACAGGGTGAGTTAGCCAGAAACTGCAAAGGACTATTTTGTGTGTACTCATGAGGAGAGACCGACCAGGCTTGATCTATACAAGATATTAAATATTGAGACTTGCACGAGTGTGAGATGCAAAGAGAAGCCGAATGTGGATGACACTGTAGAACTGAGAGAATTATCACCATCCCTGTTATACTGGGTTGTGCCCAGTGTGAGGAAGATCTTATATACCTCAGTGGCTGATTGTTGGGGTGAAATGACATTCACCCTGTAAACTGTGTATACATTACCAAGTTAAAGAGTTTTCACCTCATGCAGGAGGGAAAACTGCATTTGCTGTAAATAGGTTGTGGGATAGATTTGTATAAGGGAATCAGGGATCCTGAAATATTTTGCACATAGCGTGGGATGGGGGTGTAAGATTATATCCTGAGGGGAACATGTGCCGTGGCTGCAGTAAGAGCCTGGGTAGGCCCTGTAGGACGTAAGGGTGGGGTTGGTTTAGTCTGGGATTGTTGTGCTCCCTCTCTGCAAAACAGGTATGAGAGTTCCCTCAGGCTGCATAAATTGTACACTGTGATCGGGCTGTTGGGGCCCATATCATTTTTGCAAAGTTTGAATTTATCTTTTTGAAACCCTTAAAAAGAGTTAATTTACCACTATTTTTGGAGTCCATGTCATTCATAGCAGCACTGTATCTCTCACAAACGACTGGCGTCTCGGTCGTTAACAGGTGTTCGATTCAAAATTTTCGCCAATCTCAAATTCGAGCTGTTTTGGGCGGTGTTAGAGTCATTAGACGAATGCAAACAATTAGCTTCAAATACTTCAGTTCGAGGTTATGTTCGATAACGCTTCGACTGCAGCATTTTCCGCCTAATGAATGAGCTGTGTTGGGCACTTTCACTTCCGCAATGTTTATACATTCATTGCGGAAGTAAAATGTAGTAAAAGAAATGGTTAAAAAAAAAAATCTCTATGCCCACCTGTCCACGATCCACCGATGCCTCCAGCACCTCTGTCCTGATGCCTGTAGCACCTGCCATGATGTCATAAGCCAGCAGCATCATCAGGTCACATAACCTGTTACCGCGGTAAATGTTCATGTGACCCGATGATGCTACCGGCTTGTGACATCACGGCAGGTCCTACATGCATCAGGACGGAGGTGCTGGGGGCATCAGTGGATCGCCGACAGGTGAGCATAGAGATTTTTTTATTTTTAACCCTTTCTTTTACTTAATTTAACAGAAGTGAAAGTGCCCCGCACAGCTCTTTCATTAGTGTTCGACGGTGTTCGGCGAGCATTCGATGAACACACCCGCCAATTCGACAAATCGAAATTGAATACTAGGGTGGTGGCTCACCTCTAGCCTGTACATAGCCCCTGCACCTTGGACCATTTATTAAATATATTTTTTAGCTGTAGATAGCTGTATACAAATTTATTGTTCAATCCATGTACCATGTTTAGGGGTTATTTTCTTGTCATGCTGTAATGTGTGTTTTTACTTGTTTGAAATTAGTGTGTGTTTTACATGGTTCCAATAAAGCTATCCAATTTTTTGTATTCCATTGGGTGGTGTGATGTCTTTTCTTCCTAAATATGGTTTCTCACCACTAGCCTGTAGCACCCCCATAAAATTTAAGGGCTGTGTAACATTTAATCTTTCTACTTTGGTTTCATTTGACCATATGACATTCCTCCAATGCTCTTCTGGATCATCCAAATGCTCTCTAGCAAACTTCAGACAGGTCTGGACATGTAAGCATGTAAGCTGTAGCAGGGGACATGTCTGGCTGGGCAGGATCTGAGTCCCTGGTTGGCGTAGTGTGTTACTGATGGTAGCCTGTGTAACGTTGGTCCCAGCTCTCTGCAGTTCATTCACTAGTTTCCGCCGTGTGGTTCTGGGATTTTGCTCACCGTTCTTAAGATAATTTTGACCCCACAGGCTGAGATCTTGTGTGGAGCCCCAGATCTAGGGAGATTATCACTGGCCTTGTATGTCTTGTATGTCTTCCATTTTCTGATTATTGCTCCCACAGTTGATTTCTTCACACCAAGCTGCTTGCCTATTGCAGATTCAGTCTTCACAGCCTGTACAGGGCTACAATTTTGTTTCTGGTGTCCTTCGTCACTTAACTCATCTGTTGTACAAACAAACTTTCACCTAAACCAACATTTCAAGCATATGTGTGCAGTGATTTGACTTTATATTGCAACAGGATCACGTGATCCGTTCATGTGCACCATTGAACAAGCCCAACCTTGAGTGCTAGCCATTCTGTTTGAGATTTTGGACAGGTGCCTTTTATGCTGATAACAAGTTCAAACAGGTGCCAGTACTACAGGTAATGAGTGAAGGACAGAGGAGCCTCTTAAAGAAGAAGTTACATGTCTGTGAGAGCCAGAAATCGTGTTGTTTGTAGGTGACCAAATACTTATTTTCCACTAAAATTTGAAAATATTTCTTTCCAAATCAGATAATGTGATTTTCAGGATTTGTTTTCTCATTTTGTCTCTCATAGTTGAGGTCTACCTGTGATGTCAATTACAGGCCTCTCTCATCCTTTTAAGTGGGATAACTTGCACAATTGGTGGCTGACTAAATACTTTTTTTCCCCACTGTAGCTTATAAATGCTGTTCTCCTCAAGAGAAGCAGTAATCCAAAACCTTATATTAGTAAAAGGCCTGTTTCATTAATGTGTAGCCTTTTGTCATGTATAACAGTATTTTTATCAAAAAGGCGAGCACAAATAGAGATTTTATATTTCCAAAATAGATTAGATTTAAATGAATTTTGCCGACAGTCAACATCTTTGCAAGTGGTGACCAATCATGACAGCTGCCAACAAAAATCGGGTCTATAAAAATGGTCTACAGCATTCAAATTAATTTTTTTGTTCTAGACATTTACAAGTGTTGGAAAGTCATTCCTGCCAACCAGCAGAGTGGTGTACATAAATTTGATGTACAGTAGAGCTCTTTGTTCTGCTCTTGATGTATTGTTAAATTGATATACCAAAATAGCCTCAAATCCTTTTCTGCATGAAAAAGTAATATAGTAGACTATTCTAGTTTTTGGCATACAATGTTTCTTTAGTATTAAATCGTGTGAACAGTGCATCTTCTAATTTAGAATTTACAGTTTATATATAAAGACAAAAACCTTTCAAGCAGCAATCGTTTTCAGGGTGCAGAGCAGCTCGGCTTACTTCACAGCCTTTATACATACGTATCCAACAGAGTTTCACTGCAGCACTCCAGTTATATATATATATATATATATTATATATATATATACATATATAATATGCACAGTACAGATCAAAGTTTGGACACACTTCTCATTGAAAGAGTTTTCTTTATTGTAATGACTATGAAAATTGTAGATTCACACTGAAGGCATCAAAACTATGAATTAATATATGTGGAATTATATACTTAACAAAAAAGTGTGAAACAACTGAAAATAGGTCTTATGTTCTAGGTTCTTCAAAGTAGCCACCTTTTGCTTTGATTACTGCTTTGCACACTCTTGACATTCTCTTGATGAGCTTCAAGAGGGTAGTCACCAGAAATGTTTTTCACTTCACAGGTGTGCCCTGTCAGGTTTAATAAGTAGGATTTCTTGCCTTATAAATGGTGGTTGGATCATCAGTTGTTTTGTGCAGAAGTCTGGTGGATACACAGCTGATAGTCCTACTGAATAGACTGTTAGAATTTGTATTATGACAAGAAAAAAGCACTAAGTAAAAAAAATGAGTGGCCATCATTACTTTAAGAAATGAAGGTCAGTCAGTCCAAAAATTGGGAAAACTTTGAAAGTGTCCCCAAGTGCAGTTGCAAAAACCATCAAGCGCTACAAAGAAACTGGCTCACATGAGGACTGCCCCAGGAAAGGAAGACCAAGAGTCACCTGTGCTGCAGAGGATAAGTTCATCTGAATCATCAGCCTCAGAAATTGCAGGTTAACAGCAGCTGAGATTAGAGACCAGGTCAATGCCACACAGAGTTCAAGCAGCAGACACATCTCTACAAAAACTGTTAAGAGGAGACTTTGTGCAGCAGGCCTTCATTTTAAAATAGCTGCTAGAAACTACTGCTAAGGACAGGCAACAAGCAGAAGAGACTTGTTTGGGCTAAAGAACACAAGGAATGGACATTAGACCAGTGGAAATATGTGTTTTGATCTGATGAGTCCACGTTTGAGATCTTTGGTTCCAACCACAGTCTCTTTGTGCAACGCAAAAAAGGTGAACGGATGGACTCTACATGCCTGTTTCCCACTGTGAAGCATGGAGGAGGAGGTGTGATGGTGTGGGGGTGCTTTGCTGGTGACACTTTAGGGGATTTATTCAAAATTGAAGGCATACTGAACCAGCATTTCTACCACATTATCTTGCAGCGGCATGCTATTCCATCCGGTTTGCATTTAGTTGGACCATCACTTATTTTTCAACAGGGCAATGACCCCAAACACACCTCCAGGCTGTTTAAGGGATATTTGACTAAGAGGTAAAGTGATGGGGTGCTATGCCAGATGACCTGCGTCCACAGTCACCAGACATGAACCTAATCAAGATGGGTTGGGGTGAGCTGGACTGCAGAGTGAAGGCAAAAGGGCCAAAAAGTGCTTAACATCTCTGGGAACTCTTCAAGACTGTTGGAAGACCATTTCCGGTAACTACCTCTTGAAGCTCATCAAGAGAATGCCAAGAGTATGCAAAGCAGTAATCAAAGCAAAAGGTCGCTACTTTGAAGAACCTAGAATATAAGACATATTTTCAGTTTTCACTTTTTTGTTAAGTATATAATTCCACATGTGTTGATCATAGTTTTGATGCCTTCAGTGTGAATCTGTGAATCTACAATTTTCATAGTCATGACAATAATGAAAACTCTTTGAATGAGAAGGTTTGTCCAAACGTTTGATCTGTACTGGTGTAATATATATATAATATATATATACACAGTACAGACCAAACATTTGGACACACCTTCTATATATATATATATTTTGCTGGACATAGACAATGTGAGCTCAATTTACTTCTTGGTCTGTGTGTTACCTGTACTGCTCTTTGATATCTATCCAGTCTGGTTGAATAACTTACCAAATAAAAGAACATTGATTTTAAACCTTTAATTTTGTTGACAAAAGTGTAAAACATATTGCATTAATTTGAACACTGTACTTTTTGTTTTGCTCCAGGTTCTTCATAGTATTGATGGCTGCATCCGGAACTTTAGAATGGTAGAAGGAAATACGGACTTCAATAACCCCACCTCAAGCTTTAATGTTGGCTCTTGTTTTACCAATCCACAAAAAGGAACATACTTTAAAGGGTCAGGGTTTGCAAAGACAGGTAATTGTTTCTTAAGCAGATCGTTAAAGTGGTATTCTCTTCTGAGCGATGGTATATCTCAAGGATATGCCATCATGAAAAAATTGTGAGCGTTTGACCTTTAAAACCCCCACCAATTTTAGATTAAGTAGGGCTTCCATTATAGAGATTTTCCTCTGCAGGACGTTCATAATCAACCACTGTAATAAGGATTAATTCATTCAAGTTAATGGAGCTCGCATCAGTTCTTTGCAAAGTCAGATGGCCAGGAAATCTATCTGCAGAAAAAAAGGTGAAAAGGACTCAGAAATGGAAAAGGATTTGTCCTCTTCACTGTCAACATTAGTAATGCTTCAAGAGGTTGAAGACTACTGTTTGCTTCACCATTAATGACTTAAAAGTGAAATAGTGCCTCCCTGTAAGACTGATGCATATAAAAGGACCCAGTCCCTGGGCTATTGACAGATGAGTGAGATGATGCCATATTTTATTATTTCATATTTAAGTTTAGTAATGCTGACATTAATCTTTGACAGTTTATGTCTAGATGGTCTCTCATTAATTTCTTGTAACAGCATCTAACATATCTATCCATCACTGTGGATTAGATATTTCTTTTTTTTTCCTTTTTAATATGGGTAATTTTATTGTGTGTTTTTCTACATTTTAATATAAACACTTATTATTTATGTTTTATAGCTTATGCACAATGTGTTGGTATACCTGCATTCTGTTCAGCTAAATGTATATCCTTGGCCAGTAGACATTAATACAGGATGGAGGCCAGGATAGGCAATATTATTAAAGAATTGAGGACATTATAGGATGGGGGACATTATTACAGGATGCAGTCTAGGCTGGGTGACATTACTATAAGATTTGGAACATTATTATAGGGTGGGAAACATTATTACTGAATGGGAGATAATAGAGGATGGAGGCCATGATGTGGGACATCATTATAGAACAGGGGCTACGTTACAAGATGGTGGATATTACTCCAGAAAGGAGGCCAAGGTGGGCAAAAATGTTATATTGTAATATTACAGGATTGAAGACATAACTAAAGGGCGGAGGGCAGGATGGGAGACATCATAATAAAATGGATGGTATTACCACATTATAGAATGGGGGAAATTAATACACTTAGGCTGCTTTCACATGGGCGTTTTCTTGAAAATGGGGCAGATCCGGCAAATTTACCGCATCTGCTGCATCTTCCACCTAACCGCTGCACTTAAGGCACCGATCCGGCAAGCCCCATGCATTGTCTATGGGGCTTGCGGTCGGGTGCGGCAAGTGCGGTTTTGCCGTTACGGCAGATGCGGCAATTGCGGCCTCGAACAAAAATGCGGTCAGCAGCATTTTTTTTTGCAGCCGCAACTGCTGCATCTGCCACAATCGGCAAAACTGCACTTGCTGCAAGCCCCATAGACAATGCATGGGGCTTGCCGCAAGTGTGCCGCAAGTGCGGCCGTTAGGTGGAAGATGTGGCAGATGCGGTAAATCTGCCAGATCTATTGCATTTTCAAAAAAACGCCAGTGTGAAATTGGCCTTACAGTATGGAATCCAGTATCTGTTATCAAAATGGGGGCATTATTACAGGATGGAGGACATCTTTACAGGATGGGAGACGTTATTACAGGATGGGAGAAATCTTTACAGGATAGGAGGCATCATTTCAGGATGCGGGTTATAATTACACAACGAGGGGCATCGTAACTGAAAAGAGAACATTATTACAGGACAGGAACTAGGACAGCAGACATTATAAGAATAGGAAGCCAGGATGAGTAACATTGTTACTGGGTGGAGAAAATCTTTAATGGATAAAACACATTTTTACAGTATGTAGGACTTTATTGCTGGATGATGGCTTAGACTAGGTAAATTATTACTGGATGGGAGACTGGAAGGCAGATATCATTACAGCATTTGGGGAATTATTATTGGATGGGGAACATTATTACTGGACATGTAAAATTTTTAAAAGAAGGGAGCATAGAAGGGGACATTATTACAAAATGTTGGACATTACTACTGGATGAGGGACTAGACGGTGGACATTATTACAGAATGGGAGACATTAATACAGGATGCAAGCTATGATGAGTGACATTATTAAAGGATGCACCCCAGGATGGAGGACATAATTACATGATGGAGTCATGATAAACATTGCATCTGCTGTATAAATATATTGTATGTTGCATTTGTGTGTTTCAGTGGGAGCTTTTAAAGTAGGTACAGATCTGCTAATAGAACTAGAATTCCGTACAACAAGGAGTAATGGTGTTCTTATTGGAATCAGTGGTAAAAAGATGGATGGAATAGGCATTGAACTGGTGGATGGTCAAGTAAGTGACTTGTATGACTTTACTCATAAATATGTATAGGTATAATGCATCAGCCTTGATTTTAAATTAGATCTGAGACTTCTGTTATTTTTGAATCCACTCTTTGGTTAGTAGAGAATAATTTCCCTCTTGAGCTATGTATAACATAAATATGAATACTCTGCATATTAGCTACATTATTTTGTACTCCCTTTGCAAAAATGTTACTAAAGGATCAGCATCTGCTCTGCAGTATATACAATATTATAGCTGGTTACACACCAAAGATTTTGTATTATCAAAAGGTTTTAGATTTACATCAGTTTTTAATAATTGGCCATTTGTCGCCTTTAACAATATTTTTTTTTTCTGAAGTTTATGAACACAAAATGTCAACTATCAGCTGATAGCCAGAAAAGCTTTCATTTCAAAAGTGTTATTGGTAGTGTTATTAAAAGATTTCTGTTATACTGTGTGCAGAATTATTGGCAAGTTGTATTTTAGAGGATTATTTTTATTATTGATCAACAACTATGTTCTCAATCACCCCAAAATACTCATAAATATCAAAGCTTAAAGGGAACCTGTCACCCCAAATCACCCTTGTAAGCTGCTTGGGTCGCTGCTGTCTGACGCGCACCGGCCGACTTCAGCAAGCGATCTGCGCATGCGCTGAAGTTGGCCAGTGCGCGTCAGACAGCAGCGACCCAGCCGCCCGGAAATGACGCGTCACGGCATCACATGACCGTGACGATGCGGGCACGAGATTATGAATCGTGCCCGCGCTAGAAAGTTTGAAAAAACGCCCATTAGGGCGTAATACAGCGGCACACAGGGGAACCGCCTCGCAGACAAGGAGGCTTGGGAACGCCCCACTGGCATGGATTTTGTAAGTTTGCAAACGACTAAAGTGCACTTTCATATTGAACTAAAACACCACAAAGGGATGTGTAGGACTGTAGTGTAATGCTTCAGGGACATGTATTTACAGCTTACAAGGGTGATTTGGGGTGACAGGTTCCCTTTAATATTTTTGGAAGTTGGATTTTTTTTTTTTTTTTAGATTTGGCTATCTTAGGAGGATATCTGTTTGTGCAGGTAACTATTATTGTGCAGAATTATTAATTAAGCAACTTAATAAAGACCAAATATATTCCCATCTCACTTGTTTATTTTCACCAGGTAATATAATTGCACAAATTTTAGAAATAAACATTTCTGACATGCAAAAACAAAACCCAAAAAAATTAGTGACCAATATAGCCACCTTTCTTTATGATGACACTCAACAGCCTTCCGTCCATAGATTCTGTCAGTTGCTTGATCTCTTTACAATCAACATTGCGTGCAGCAGCCACCACAGCATCCCAGACACTGTTCCGAGAGGTGTACTGTGTTCCCTCCATGTAGATCTCACATTATATGAGGGACCACAGGTTCTCTATGGGGTTCAGATCAGGTGAACAAGGGGGCCATGTCATTATTTTTTCTTCTTTTAAACCATTACTGTCCAGTCATGCTGTGGAGTAGTTGGATGCATGTGATTGAGCATTGTCCTGCATGAAAATCATGTATTTCTTGAACTTCTTCCTGTACCCCTGCTTGAAGAAGTTGTCTTCCTGAAACTGGCAGTAGGTCTGGGAGTTGAGCTTCATTCCATCCTCAACCCGAAAAGGTCCCACAAGTTCATCTTTGATGATACCAGCCCATACCAGTACCCCACCTCCACCTTACTGGCGTCTGAGTCGGAGTGGAGTTCTCTGCCCTTTACTGATCCAGCCTCTGGCCCATCCATCTGGTCCATCAAGAGTCACTCTCATTTCATCAGTCCATAAAACCTTTGAAAAATCAGTCTTAAGATATTTCTTGGCCCAGTCTTGAAGTTTTATCTTATGTTTCTTGTTCAAAGGTGATCGTTTTTCAGCCTTTCTTACCTTGGCCATGTCCCTGAGTATCACACATCTTGTGCTTTTTGATACTCCAGTAACATTGCAGCTCTGAACTATTGCAAAACTGGTGGCAAATGGCATTTTGGCAGCTTGATGCTTGACTTTCCCCAATTCATGGGCAGTTATTCTGCAACTTTTTTGCCCAACACGCTTCTTGCGACCCTGTTGGCTATTTGCCATGAAATGCTTGATTGTTCGGTGATCACGCTTCAAAAGTTTGGCAATTTTAAGACTGCTGCATCCCTCTGCAAGACATCTCACAATTTTAGACTTTTCTGAGCCCGTCAAATCTCTCTTCTGACCCAATTTGCCAAAGGAAAGGAAGTTGCCTAATAATTAAGCACACCTTATATAGGGTGTTGATGTCATTACACCACATCCCTCCTCATTACAGAGATTCACTTCACCTGATTTACTTAATTGGTAGTTGGCTCTCAAGCCTATGCAGCTTAGAGTTTGACAACATGTATAAAAAGTATCATGTGATCAAAATACTCTTTTGCCTAATAATTCTGCACACAGAGTATTTTATTATGTCAGTTTTGTAATTCCTAATACACAACATTCAGTTTGTGCAATAGTTTCATTTTTTTATATTAATCCAAGTAGGATAGGCTGTGTAACAATCATCAGGATTTCAGTCGCTTAGGAGTCTTATGTGTTTAGTTACACAATATATTTAGATTCAAACATCATGCCATTTCTAACACTTTGATTTTCCCTTAGCTTCTCTTCCATGCTGATAATGGAGCTGGCCGATTCACAGCAATTTATGATCCGGAGGTGCCAGGTGCCTTGTGTAATGGACAATGGCACAAAGTGATGGCAAATAAAATAAAGCATCGTTTAGAAATGATTGTTGATGATAACAAAGTGGAAGCAGCAAGTCCAAATGTTGCATCCACATCTACAGACACCAATGATCCAGTCTTTGTAGGAGGATATCCCAGTAAGTCTATTTTACCAGTCTAATTAAATAAAAATGATCATATAACACTTTTTGTCACAATTTCCAATAAGCAAATGATAAAAAAACAATTGGAGTTACTGCATATCCTAATTAGAAATCAGTAAGTTGAGACCTACTAGTAGCAGGAGGTGCTGGCTCCTTCAACAAACTGTGAGACCTACTAGTAGGTCTCTGACAGTTAGGTCCTGAGTAGATCAGGGACATCTTAAAGGGAATCTGTCAGGTCAAAAATCCGTGTGTAACTGCTATCATTTTCAAATTTCTCTGTTGAAGCTCTTTCTATTTATGTATTTCTTTTATTTATACCCCCTCTATCCTCTGTAAATTGCAAAATAAAAGATTTATTTTATCTGTCAATCACAGTAAGTGATCACTAAATTCTCTGCAGCCCACTCCCAGGAAATGAATATTCATGTTGTGACATCATTGCCCCGCACTACCCTCCTCTGTAAGCATACAAACAAAGCAATAGAAATCACTCTCATAGGCAGTTTTTATCCTGTTTTTGCAGCTCTCCAGGCACTCACTACATAGGAGGAAAGGAAGGGGAGGAGTTGTGTGCTCTTAGCAGCTGCACCTCTTACATCTTCATTTCTCTCCAGTATTAAGCAGTGTCATTGTTTGTACCTGAGGCCTAAGTGTAGTGTGTACTATTATAGATATTTCTTTGTGTTTATATGAACATTTAGTCATTTGCTCAGCAGATACACACGTTACATGTATGCAGGAAAACCAACGTTCATATAACCAGAAAGAAATCTTTCACAGACAGCATATACTGTAGAACAAGAGCTGTAGCACAAAACACGTCTCCTCTCGCAACACCCTCCCCCGCAAAGCAGTTTGCAGAAGCCTGATATTTCAGTGTAACTTCAGCACAGAGAGGAGGGACAGAATAACAGCTTTGATAGGCATGGTTATTTAAACAACATTTACATACTGCAGACTACTCGAGAGTGAAAGTAATGAAGCAGCCTGTCGGGTGTGAAGATGCTTATAGCATAAAGTACAATAATGATTTTTACATATTCTGAAAGGTCTGTCCAGGCCCTATTAAAGGGTACTATTAGTATCATGCTGAAAAATGACCTGACGGAGTCCCTTTAAATGAGTTAGAGGACAGTTTACTTCACAGTCCATTCTCAGAATCCTCCATTTACCACAGATTTCGGAGACTGACGGTGGGATGAGATCGGAATATCTGTTCTATGAATCAATGAGGCATAACTCTTGAAAGAAACACTTTTTTACCTCAAATAACTGATCTTCCTGATTTGGAAAAAAATGCAAGTGTGAAACCAGCCTTATGCATGTCTGTGAAACATTCAGGGAAGCTTGTCAAAGACAAAGGATTCTGGAAAATGCCTCACACTGGAACATGACAGTCAGTGAAGCAGCAGCCACACAAATCACAAAGTGACTAAGACACCTTTCTAACAATCTGCCGCACACAGCCCTCAGTATACAGCAGGAAGCCACACAGCTCCAGTATACAGCTGGAGTCCTCACACAGCCCCCAGTGTACAGCAGTAGCCCACACACAACTTCCAATATACAGCAAGAGCTCTCAAACAGCCTCCAGTATACAGCAGGAGCCTACACAAATCCTCAATATATTGCTGGAAGCCAAACAGCCTGCAGTATACAGCAGCAGGCTACACATACCAGACCCCAGAATAGAGAAGGAGGCCACACACAGCTCCAGTATAAATCAGGAGTCTGAACGTGGTCCCCAGCATACAGCAGGAGGCTGCATACAGCCCCAGTATACAGTTAGAGGCTGCACAAATCCCACAGTATACAGCAGAAGGCAACAAACAGCCCCCAGTATATTGCAGGACACAACACACAGCCTTTGTTTACAGAAGGAGATCACATATAGTCTATGTATAAAGTAGAAGGCCACACTTAGTCCCCAGTATACAGCAGGAGGTCGCCCACAGTCCCCAGTACACAGCAGGAGGCTGCACACAACCCCATTATTACAGCAGGAGGCCGCACACAGTACCCAGTATTACAACAGGAGCTCTCATATAGCCTCTGTATTATTCCAGGAGCTCACACATAGCCCCCTGTACTAAACAAGGAGGTTACACATAGCCCCCTGTATTGCAGCATGTGCCCACACATAGCCCTGTATTACATGTGAAGCCTCACATAGCCCAAACATTAGAGCTAGTGTCCCACATAGCCTCTGCACACCAGGGACCCACCCATAGCCCCTGTATTAAAACATGAACGCACACATGGCTCCTGTATTACACCAGGAGCTCACACGTAGCCTCTGTATTACACCAGGAGCTCACACATAGCCCCTGTATTACACCAGGAGCCCACATATGGACACTTTGTTACACTTGCAGCCAGTTTATCTCAGCAGATAGAAGTAAGACTTTATTAAAACATTCTATTTTGTTACAGCTAAGAACAGTTACCATGCTGTGCAACTCTGGTGACAACAGCTAGTTTTCAATTTTTGTGTTTATTTTAACAGTCAACATGCAAATTATACATGGAATCAACCTACTGACATTGTCCTCCTGATCCTTTTCTAGTTGTTAAATTAATGTAATTTCCATTTAAAACCCTTTGAGGTTTTTGTATTCCTTTCCTCTTTGAGATTATATCCTTTCTGCTACATTATTTATCTTTCAGTGTTCTTTAAAGTGATAGTCCTAATGAACAATTGTTATTATATTATTAAGCATAAATTAAAGAGAGAACTCATATAGGGTTCAAAGTCTCATTTTATTATTAAAAACTTGCGTAGTTTAAGTGACACGTGAGTTGTGACTACCCATCCCCCTACATAAAACACACAAACACAAATCTTCTTTCTGAAATGGAACTGATGCCAGACAGTCCCTTGATTTATAGTCCCCAGAAATAGTTCTGGACACTCTGTCTCCAAGATATTGTTTGGGGAGTATAATTTGTTTCCACCAATGTCAGTTGTGAGTAGTTTGACCCAAGGGCTTATTGACCATATCAAGTATGTCTCCCTGTGTGACGTGCGCCGGCTGCATAAGGTAAAATCACCAGCAGCAGCTACCGACAGCACCTCTCCTCCCCGCTCCTCACCCGCGGCCGCTGACAGTAACCCCACCCCACCTACCTGCGGCCGCCGACAGCAATACCCCACCCGCTCCTCACCTGCGGCCGCCGACAGCAACCCCACCCCCCCGGTCCTCACCTAGGCTCAGGTGGCAGAGACCCTTTCTGCACCCCTGTCCATAGGAGAAATTAATCTGAAATGCGTACAGGAAAATATGTTTTCTACAAAAAAAGCACTGGCGACGCATCAGCGACGCGGGATTGCCGTGACAGAGACGACAGCGCTACACTCACATAGCAGGCAGGAAAGCCGTCTTCACTATCGGCTTTCCCGTCCCGCTATTTGAAATGAACAGCGATGTGAAAACAACGCACCAGTGATCCCGGCCAGGTCATGTCGTTATCGGTATCGCTGGTGCGTCGTTATGTGTGACGGGGACTCTATACTTGCAAGGACCTCTGATGATGTCACAATCATGGTCAGAGCAAGATCACATGGCTGTGACATCACCAGAGGTCCTTAAGCTAAACGCACACAGCACCAGGAGCCAGGTACTGCAGACCACTTACACCCACACACTACTCACACTTACCCTGCACTCACATCACACTCTGCCCTGCACTCATGTCACACTGTGCCTTGCACTCACGTCACACTCTGTCTTGCACTCACGTCAAACTCTGCCCTGCACTCACGTCACACTGTGCCCTGCACTCACGTCACACTCTGTCCTGCACTCATGTCACACTCTGTCCTGCACTCACATCACACTCTGCCCTGCACTCACATCGCACTCTCTCCTGCACTCACATCATACTTAGCCCTGCACTCACGTCACACTCATCTTGCACTCACCGCACACTAAACCCACACTCACCTTGCACTCACCACACACTTAGCCATGCACTCACCTTGCACTCACGTCACACTATCTCTAACGCAAAACCCACGTCGCTGATTGTTGGCAGCTGGCTGGGTGCGACCAATCAGCGACGCGGGATTTCTGTTACAGCGAAACAGGCACAGTCAGCCCGGTCTCCCGGCCCCCCTCCGCTCGGTCTCCTGCCCACTGCTCATCCGCTCCACGCTCCCTCCTGGCCGCCACACCATGCTCCATCTGCCCGCTGCTCACCCCGCCATTCTTCTTCTTCTTTTCGTGGCATAGACTCCAGAAATTCAAAGGCCGTGGGGGTGGAGCTACTAAAGGGGGCATCATAATGGCCGTGAACAAGGGCACGCCCACCACATCAGGGCTATGCACTTGGACACGCCTACTATGATGCCCCCTGTTAACTCCGCCCCCTGAGGCCTTGGAATTGTTGAGGTCTATGGAGGAAGAAGAAGACATGCTAGGGTGAGAGGCGGCTGGACAGAAGCCTGGAGCGGGTGAGAACTGAGGGGGCCACCGCTGCATACCGAACATCCGCACCACCGTACACCCGCACTGCTGCACACCCACATATTCTAGAACACCTGATGCGTTAGAATCGGGCCACCATTTAGTCAAACATAAGTAACCACGATTAAATACAATGACTAACAAATCTGGCATATATTTATTACAGATCCCAAGGGTTAATACTCACTAGCATATACCCTATGCTCTGCACCCTGAAAAAACATCTTATATCACAACCAGTGCCACCTCAGTGGTTCAAATATTTACCTTCTAGTAATCAGAAAACACACATTTCATTTAGCTTTGGTGAAGGGGTACCTGATGGGTCTGACTGATAAGAAACATATGTCTGCAGTGGGGGACACCTTTTGGAAAGTTTCTGAATGGTCTTCAACTAGAATTCTCTTATGAAGAATATTTAAAAGTTTATTAAAATCACTTGCTCTACATTACTATTAAATAAAATTTTAAACGGTGGTTACACTTTAACCCCTTCCCGACCTATGATGTTGTGGGACATAATAGAAGTTGGTGCCTTCTCGACCTGTGACATCCCACAATGCCATTGCGGGATCCCGGTCTTGTAGCCCCGGTATCGGCGTTGGCAAAACCTCACCAGGGCTACAGGAAGCATGGTACCTTAGGGTGACGTCAGGGAGGGTGCCTTTGCCACCCCTCGTCTGTGTTCACTGTGATTGGCTGTTGGAACTTCCAACAGCCAATCACAGTAATTGTGACTGTCAGCTATGGAAGGGGCTGGCACAGCCCCTTGCATAGCATGGTGCGCTGGAGGGGGCAGATATCACCCCTCCAGTGATGATGGGAGTGATCTGGGAGTGATCCTTTGGCATTGATCACTCCCATATCAATCCCATCATCGCCACTGAGCCCGCACTCCCCGGTCTTCCACAGCTGCACCTGCTCTCCGCGGTCCTCCGCTCCTGTGCCCACTCTCTTATGGTTCTCTGCTCTGTGGCCCCTCTCCTCCGGTCCTCCCGCTTCTGTGTCCTGCTGTGCCCGCACTCCTCCGGAAGCGGGAGGACCGGAGGAGAGCGGGCACAGGTGCGTAGGACTGGAGGAGACAGGAGAGCAGGCGCAGTGTGAATCGGCGATGATGGGAGTGATCAATCCCATCAGATCACTCCCAAATCACTGGAGGGGGCTATACCCGTCCCCTCCAGTGATGATGGGAGTGATCTGGGTGTAATCTGATGAAATTGATCACTCTCATCATTGCTGCTCCACACTGTGTCTGGTCTCCTCCGGGTCTGCACCCCTGCAGTCCTCCACCCCGGGCACCCCCTTGCCCCACACCCCTGTGCCCTGCCCCCACCACTTGCGCCTTGCACCCCTGTGCCCTGCAACCTGCACCACGCAGCCCTGTGTCCCTACACCCCTGTATCCCTATGCCCTGTAGCCTTCACCCCTGCATCCCTGCACCCCTGTGCCCTGCATCCCTGCAGTCCACATCCCGCAGCCCTGCATCCCTGCAGCCCTGCACCTGCATCCCTGCACCCTGCAGCCCGCACCCTGCATGCCCTATGTCCCGCACTCCTGTGCCCTAGCCCTACAAACCTGCATCCCCGCATCCTGTGTCTCTGCAGCCCTGCATCCTGCACCCTGCCTAAAGCCCACACCCTGTGCCCTAAAGCCCACAGCCCTGCACCCTTGTGCCCTGCAGCCCACATCCCTAAGCCCTGCAGCTTGCCAACCCCTGTGCCCTGCATCCCTGCTACCCTGCCTCCTTTGTAGCCCGCACCCCTGGCCCTGCGTCCTGTACGCCTTCATGCCCTGTGCCCTGTGTTCCTGCGCCCTGTGTCGCTGTGCCCATCAACCCTGCACTCCTGTGTCCCTGCGCTCCTACACCCTTGTGTCCCTACTCCCTGCGTTCTTGTGTCCCTGTGCCCTGAATCCTGCATTCCTGCACCTTTGTGCCCCTGTGCTCCTGCACCCCTGTGTCCCTGTGCTCCTGTGCCCTCTTACTCCTTCGGTCACCCTCCTCCCCTCCTGTGCACCCTGCTGCTTAAGCCAGCATTCTCTGCAGCGTCATCTCCCTGCAGGGAGACGACGCTGCAGAGAGGGATGGGACAGCCACACACAGCGATGTGTTACCGCTGTGTCATGGCTCTGTGTCACCCCTAAGTGCTGTGATCTTCCTGGTCACAGCACTTAGGATCTGGGGAGAGGGAGCGCAGTCTCGTACCTCTCCCCATGGGGATTGGCTCATCGTAATGAGCTAATCACCATAGTAACCCGATGGGTGCCATGGCAACCTGACATTGCCATGAAACTCCAGTCACCTGTGATCTCAAAGACTTGGGTTTGCTACAGTGATGGTGCACTGTATGGCAATGATCTGCAATACAGTGCACCATGACTGTGACCCCAGAGACTACAACAAGGGATCAAGTCTCCTCTTGTTGTAGTCTCTGGGGTCACAGTCATAGTGTACTGTATGGCAGATCATTGCCATTCAGTTCATCATCAGTGTAACCCCAGAGACTGCAAGAAGAGGACATTTGATCCCTTGCTACAGTCTCTGGATGTAGTAGAGGACGATCGAGCGTTGTGGCGTCGTGGGACCATCTTTCTGCACTACGTCGGAGGGTATGGAGCAGTAAAGATGAAGTCTCAAATTGTCTTTTTTTTTCGTAATAAAAATATTTTTCTCGGTGTGGTGTTATTTTTTTTACTATTTACTAGAGATTCCAAATGGCTGGGTTTAACATTGGTCTGACATTATGAATCTCGGGCTTAGTGTCATCTGCCAATAAAAAAAGCTGGCATTAACCCCTTTATTACCCAGTTTGCCACAGGCACCAGTGCAACTGGCAGAATCTGGGTACAGCGCCAGAAAATGACGCTTCAATAAATGCGTTATTTTCTGGGACGGCTGCGGGCTGCAAATTCTCAGTCAGCATGGGAGTCAAAATGCTTGGGCCTCTCCATGCTGAGGATTCCAGCCCCCAGTTCCCTAGTTGTACCTGGCTGGACCAAAAATACAGCGAATATCCACATCGTGTTTTTTTTTCGATTATTTCTATAACTAAAAAGAACTATCAGGCTTTGCTGTATTTTTAGTTGACAGCCGGGTACAACTAGGCAGCTGGGGTGGGTGGCAGTACATAGCTGCCAAGTTGTATATGGCTGGCAATCAAAAATACGGCGAAGCCCCACATAATTTTTTTTATTTTTATAACAAAAAAACAACATGGAGCTTCGCTATATTTTTGGTTACCAGCCAAGTACAACTTGGCAGCTGAGGGCTGGAATCCTCAGCACTGCAAATTGCACCCCACAGCCACCCAGAAAATGGTGCATTCATTAGAGATGCCATTTTGTGGTGCTGTACCCAGACTCTTCAAGTTGCCGGTGGCAAATGTTTAGCCACACAGGGGCTCTCCATGCATGACATGGTGTCCACTATAGATTGGAGCTAATTTTCATTAAAAAAGTCAAATGGTGCTCCTTCCCTTCTACCCCTGCCGTGAGTCAAAACAGTAGTTTATGACCACATATGAGGTATCGGTGTACTCAGGAGAATTTGCCCAACGCATTTTCGGATTAATTTTATCCTGTTGCCCATGAGAAAATGAAAAAATTGAAGCTAAAGAAATTTTTTGTGAAAAGAAAGTACTTTTTCACGTTTATGGATCAATTTGTGAAGCATCTGGGGTTTCAAAGTGCTCACTGTGCATATAGATAAGTTCCTTGGGGGGTCTTGTTTCCAAAATGAGGTCAACTTGTTGGGGAGCTCCAATGTTTAGGCACACAGGGGTCTCCATATGTGACATGGTGTCCATTAACGATTGAAGATAATTTTCCATTCAAAAAGTCAAATGGCGCTCCTTCCCTTCCAAGCCCTGCCGTGCACCAAACAGTGGTTTATGACCACATATAAAGTATCGGTGTACTCAAGAGAAATTGCCCAACACGTTTTAGGATCCATTTTATCCTGTTACCAATGTAAAAACTAAAAAATTGAAGCTAAAAGAACATTTTTGTTGGAAAAATTTAAATGTCCATTTTTTCCTTCTACCTTACTTTAACTCCTGTGAAGCACCTGAAAAGTTAATAATCTTCTTGAATGTAGTTTTGAGCAGCTTGAGCGATGCAGTTTTTGGTGTTTTCTGTTATGTACGCCCCTCAAAGGGACTTCAAATGTGATGTGGTCACTAAAAAATGGTTTTGAACATTTTGGTGTAAAAATGTAAAATTGCTGATGAATTTTGAATCCTTTTAACTTTGCAAACAACATTTTTTTCCAAAATTGTTGTGATGTAAAGTAGACATGTGGGAAATGTTATTTATTAACTATTTTGTGTCACATAACTTTCTGGTTTAACAGAACAAAAATTCAAAATTTTCACAAATGAATGCAAAAATTATAGACCTATGTTTACCACTACCATGAAGCCCAATATGTCACAAAAACCAATCTTTGAATAGATAGGATACGTTAAAGCGTTCCAGAGTTATTACCTCATAAAGGGACACTGGTCAGAATTACAAAATATGGCCAGGTCACTAAGGTCAAAATAGGCTAGGTGGTGAAAGGGTTAAGGACAATAACGTTGTCTTCCCCAGTAAGTGCTTAAGAAGTGAGGTAGCTCAGTCATTTGAACACTTACACTCTCTGACAGAAGTTATGTCGCTTATCCATGTTATGTAAATAAAAGCTTATAACCTGACATTAAATTCATCCATTAGTTGTATAAATGACTCTTTTGAAAGCTGAAACCCTCCGAAATGTTTTAGTTAAGAAAATAAATTGACATCAATGCTTAAATATTGATCATTTAATGAACACAGAATGGTCAGATTTTGGCAAGGCATAAGTTTTGTCGCCCACAGAAAGTAATCTGATTTTCAAATCAAAAATTAACTTAAAATACAAATATATGTTGCATAACATTGGTGAATGAAGTTGTGGTGCTATTAAAACCATATTTAATATTTTGTGTGACTTCCATGAGCTTGAAGGACTGCATTCATGCGGTTCAACAATGATTCTTACAATTTATTAATGAAGTCATCAGGAATAGCAAAGAATGCAGTCTTACATGCCTCCCAGAGTTCATCTAGATTCTTTGGTTTTGTCTTCCAAGCTTCCTCTTTCATCCTACCCCAAATATGCTCAATGATGTTCATGTCTGGGACTGGGCTGACCAGTGCTTGAGCACCTTGATCTTATTTGCCTGGAGGAACTTTGTTGTAGAGATGGATGTATGAGATGGATCACTGTTCTGCTGCAGAATTTTGACCCCTTTTAGATTTGAAATATAAGCGATAGTTAATACTTCTTGATATTTTAGGCTATTGATATTGCCTTCCACCTTGCAAAGGTTTCGCACACCCCGATACTGAATGTAACCCAAGACCATGATCTTTCCACCACCAAATTTAACTATTTTCTGGGTGTATTTTGGATCCATAGGGCTCCAGTAGGTCTCCTGCAGTATTTGCGGTGGCTGTGGTATAATTCTACTGAAGATTCATCAGAAAAATCCACCTTCTGTCACTTTTCCAGTGTCCATCTGTTTAGCATGCTGTAAGACTTTGCAAATGCCACACGGTTTTTTATTTGCCTTTTGTTTAGTGCTGGCTTCTGGGCACTGTTTCCCACCATGGAGGCCATTTCGAGACAGAATCTTACAAACTGTTCTAGTTGACACAGGGAGTTGAGGTTACCAAGCCTGTTGGAGCTCTGCTGCAGTGGAAGAGGGGCTTGCTTTGGATTTTCTAACCAACAAACATTCCTCCTGAGCATTGTCTTGGGGGAACTTGTGGACCTGGGCTTGTTTAAACACATCCAGTCTCTTCAAATCTTTTTTTAAATTCTTTGTACTTGACACTGAGACACATTAAAGGTGCCAGCCACCACTGCAGTGGATCTGGTCTTCAGCCTCTTGATAATTAAGGATTTGGTTGCAGGGTGGATTTTTGGCATGTTGTCAGAGCTCAAGTTGCAGTTCAAGTGAGGTTCTGGGGTGCTGGGTTTCTTTTTAGACACACCCACTAATCGATTATTTACTGAGCACAGGTGAGGATGTAAACTAGAATTGGGTGCATTATATGACCAGGTGACAAAACTTTTGTCTTTCTAAAATCTGACCATTCTGTGTTCATTAAATGATCAATATTTCAGCATTGATGCCAATTTATTTTCTTAACCAAAACCAAAGTTCGGAGGGTTTCAGCTTTCAAAAGAGTAATTTATAATGCCACTGGATGAATTTAACGTCAGGTTATTAGCTTTTATTTACATAACATGGATAAGCGACATAACTTCTGTTGGAATGTACAGATTCTTAATCTCTCCATTTTAACCACTGAGCCACCCAGGTGCTTATAATAGGATTTGATTTACCTTCAACACTAGAATCAACTCTTCTAGGCACTGATCCAGCATGTATTTCAGCCATAGTCCAGTCCTCTCATATTACAGCTTCAATAAGCTTAAGAAATATCTCCGCAGAGTAGGGAACTCAGTCCTGGTCGGTAGCACTGCCTGAGGTGAGGCACATTGATTTTAGAATTACAAAACCAGGGTTTCCCAGTGTGTCTCTCACAATCTCTTTGGAGCTTTGGTGCTGCACACATGGTGCCAGCCCTAGTCGAAAAACAGCTCATGGCAAGCCGTCAGTCAAAGCTGCACTGTATCACAAAGTCACAACTACAGAGCAGTTAAAGCTGGGTCAGGAGTTGCCCCACACTGGCAAGGGATGTAGTAAAAACTCGTGATCTCAGGGAGGTTCCCCGTTTATGCAGGGGAGAGGGACCTGCAAAACTTATTAAACGTTTTGCTTTGTTTCTCTGGCACTCAGCATTATGGTAATCACCACATTGTGCTGCTATGGATGAAGGGGAATTTTTTAATTTAGGGATAACTTATTAAATTATTAGCATGACCCGAGGGTTATTGGGTGTTTTATTGGATGGTACTTGGACCAATGTTATACTACAGGGCATTCCTGATGAATGTATTATTTTTCATGCCCATTCGGCATAAAAAAGTGCAGAAAGCTGCAATTGGCACCTAAAATGGATGGAGCGCACCCATTCAAGTTTGCAGGTGCCTGCAAATAATCTTATTGCATTTAGTACATCCGATTTCTGCAGATTCATGCAAGGAGAACATGGAGAACTTTTGTTTTCCTTGTTTTCTTGACAGTGTGCCCTGATTTTCTTACCAAAGAGAATCTTACCACATTAGGCTGACACTTGTATCAAACTGTGGCAGAGTTGATTCGAGTGTCATTAGCATAACCAGAAGTGGTGACGTTTTTCTATTATACTTTTCCTCTGATTGTTCCACTCTTGATTTTGGCTTACAAATACTGAGATCAAATACTGATCAAACACTGACTGTGTGAATGTGGCCTTATAAAGGGAAAATATTATAATGACAATCTAGGGGGGAAAAGGGAGATGTTGTCACATATAAATAAAGTTGAAAATGCAGAAATCCTGAAAAAAGATGATGATATTTCTTATCCATAGGAAATAGTGTTTTAACGTCTGTTATTATTAAAGCTGTGGATTCTATTTACCCATGAAAGGTCCATCAAAATAAAAGATACCTTCATGCTTTGTTTGTATGGAGCCACTGCACTCTGTGGGCCGTTGTATGGTGATTTTGTATTGCAGCCAAGTATGGGGAAAGATAGAATGCTTTTGTCACTTGGGACATACCAAATTTTTAGTTTCTATTAGGTTCATAGAGAACCTCAAAGAAAAATAAGCATATAAAAGTATAGCAGAATATAAATATGTATGGGAGTCATAATTTGACTCCTTTCATCACATAGGCCTTATGGCAGTATGAAAATTAACAGTTCTTTGCATGGAAATATTACAAAAATCAATGGTTTATGGGAAGTTGTGGATTTTTACAATGTAGTATGATCAGATTTTGATGGAGGACATGCTGTATTATGGCTTATTATACATTTATAGCCTCACATCTACATTTGGCTCATGTTTAATAAAGATTGCAAATGTAATAGATAAGCATGTAAGTATATTAAATATTAATATGTTTTAGTGGTTTGCATTAATTTGATACATTGCTATCAGACAGAGCTTATGAATTTTAAGATCTTTTTCTTGTACGCCTCATAACTGCTACATTTCTTTTAAATGTTAAAGTCACATAAAGTATAATGTGCTCATTGGATTTTTATTCCTGTAACATAAAAAGAATTAATAGTGCAAGGATACAGCTTTATTAATCAACCCGTGGTCTCTTCTATCTGCAGATGATGTGAAGCAGTTCGGCCTCACCACTCAAGTTAGCTTTAAAGGGTGCATTAAAGATCTCAAACTTGCCAAAGGCACCGCCAAACCTCAAGACATCAACTTTGCCAAGTCACTGGAAATAAAAGGAGTGCAGCCACTATCATGTCCATGATCTCAGCTCTAACACAGAGACCAATATCTGCAATAGTCCCATGTTATGATGTGTGCTTGTACGCATGGTAACATTATTTGAACTTCAAATGGTGCCATATCCTTTATTTTGAATGTAGATCATGATCTAATGAGTTTCCCCATATGTTAAATAAAGAGCATTTCTTTAAACAATACAAGTGTATTTATTATTTGCATGAGAATGTCTGTACTTAGGGTACTTTAACATCTGTGTTTTTCCAAAACCAGCAAGATTCTGCCATTTAAAAAAAAAAATAAAAAACAGATCTGTCAACATTGTATTGCTGACCAATGCATTTTCCATAGAGTTCCGGAAGTGTGCGGTGACTTGAGTTTTTAATCCGGCACTTTAGACCACATTTAGCAGTGGTTCTTCTCCAGCATACAGCACTCCTAATGAGCAGTGAAAAAAAGGATTTGAAAGCACCCAAACAGTAAAGATGCATTTTTTCAGTAAAAATCTGGATTAGACAAAAACGCAAATGTGAAAGTAGCCTTAGATATGTGATCAGGGATGTGGAGTAGTAAAGAGAGCTGTAATAATGTTTAGAGATCTCCATTGTTAAAACAAAATCTGTCATCAGGTGATTCCAACATAATGTAGGCGCGGAGATCCTGATTTCAGCAATATTTCACTTAAAGGACTGCTTGCTGGTAAAAATATGTGTGTACCGTGTTAGCCAGTAGATAGAAAAATATATTGGAATCTGAGAGTCCTCAGTGGTTGATACCTTTTAATGGCTAACTGAAAAGATGGTAAGCATAGCGAGCTTTCGGGACACTGTGGTCAGATTCCAATATATTTTTCTGGACTGTTTGCTGATATTTTGACAAAATCACTGTTTTATCTGTTGCAGAGTCACAAGTTCTCTAATGCTGAGCCCACACCACTAACTGACAGCTTCCTGGCCATGTACTGAGTACACAAGGTTATACAGAGCCCTGAAATATGTTTGACTAACTAGCAGTAGGTTTAGTATTCTTCTATGATATAATCACAAGAAGAAAAGATTGGACGTACTCACCGTTGGTGGTCTTTAGAAGGACTTTATGACAAGCTCACAGGTGGACGCAGCCCACATCCTGCAGCTGCCCGTATATCACCTCTGTGCTTGTCATAAATAAAGTCCTTCTAAAGACCACCAACAGTGAGTGCATGCTATCTTTTCTTCTCATAATTATTAAACTTTTCTGTCAATGGGATTGCACCCGGACAGTGTGATGAAACAGCCTCCCCTTATGGACATTAGGTTGGCATGTACAAGGTCCACATAGTAGTGCGGGGCTCTTTATGCAATTATTAGTCCTCTATGATAATTTCCTTCTGATAAAACTACACTAATCAGCCTACAGTATCTACATTATACTGCTCTAAAATTAAGTGGCAAAAAGCTGGTGGCAGATTCCCTTTCGATAATATAGTTTCATTTGGTAACAAAGATGAAATCATGCTGTATTATAATGTAATTTGAGTACCAAATAATATATGTTCACCATAACCATAACATTACTGCCAAATAGTGATTGAATACAACCACATTCCAAACGCCTACTACTGGTACATCAAGTCTCAAAGTTATCATATCATGCTGAGAGATGAACAGTTTGTTTGAAATTATAATTTTCCAGCTTTGCCAAATTTCTATTGCTAAACAACCTGGAATATATGTGCATACAACTTGGAGGTCTCCTAGCAGTGTGTTGCATGTGTTGTGAGCTTTGCAATGCAAACAGAGCCTTAACAATATCCAAATGACTTCATTTTATTGGATTAAAGGAAAATGTATTGTTAATGGGGGGAACCAACAGTCTATTTTAGGTTGAAAATGGCTGAGGAGAAAAGGGTGGCTGGGACCCCAGTAAGCAGCTATCATGCTATCATAGACGTTTGGATAACCATGAGAGGAAGATCTGTAAAAACTCTGACATCAACATTGGATTTCAGAAAGGCAGAGTGTTAGTGACTCAGAAACAGGATAGGAGAGATCCAATAGCTGAATGCACATAAGGACAGACATATCCAGGAAGCATGGGAAATTTTAAAAAATGACATTCTCAAAGCACAATCATTAACAATCTCTGAAGGAGAGAAGAATAGGAATAATTTACAGAAACAAAGATGAATGAATACAGAACTGAAGTGGTAGAGTTTAAGTGGTATAAAATGATGTGAAGAAGACCAAACGTTTTAATTCCTATTTTACATCTAATGGTATCATTAATGGATTTTCACTGTACTATTGAAGAAATAGAAGAATCCAGGTCATCTATAAACAGAGATATAGTGAGGGAATACTAAACTAAAATAAATTATTTCAAGTTTCCAGGTCCAGATGAATTACACCCCAGGGTACTGAAGGAGATAGAGGAACCACTCTCGATGAACTCTTCTGAACCACTCTCAATGAACTTTAAAAAAAAAACAGAAGTCCCAGAAGACTGGAGAAGAGCAAATCTTGTCCCTATCTTCAAAAAGAGAAAGAAGGTGGACCCAGGGAACTATAAGTCTGTGACTCTAACTTCTATACCTGGAAAGATCTTCAAGCAAATTATTAAACAACTTGTGTACAAGAATCTGGATGAGAATTAAGTGATTAACTTGAGCAAACATTGGTTGGTAACTAATGTCATGACAGACTAACTTAATTTCCTTCTATGACAGAATCACTGACTAGGTGGATCATGAAAATGCAGTAGATTTAGCATATCTTGACTTCAGCAAAGCCTTGACAATTATCTCATACTTTCCTTATTTGTTTACATCTTTTCATGAAATATTAAGTGTAATACAACGATAAAGAAGTAACACCTGATTATCATATAGTTAAATACAAGAAACAACAAATTGAAACATTTGAAAAGAATGTAGACATTTTTAACTAATTGTGGTGTATTAGAATAGGGACATATACAGTATAGGGAAGGGGGAGAAAGGAAAAGGGGAGGGGGAAGGTGTTAAAGGAGATGGAGAACACAAAACTAAACATATAGAATGATAAAAGTAAGCAAACAAGAGAGAGAAATTTATCCTACAGATAGCCGTTTGATTTCAAATGACTACAACTAATGACAAAACACTACAGGTTTATAAATTAGATTAATAGAATTGAAAGTGAGTAATATTCATCAAAAGAACAGAGTTGCAGAGACGAAGTCTATGAAGACCTAGGGAGGGAATTTCTAAAGATAAAACACCTTTCATATTAATTTTTTAAAGAAACTTTCTCCACTATCTCCGCAATAGTAGGTACAGATACACTTTTCCAGTCCACCGCTATGAAATTTTTAGTTGTCAAAAAAATGTGGTTAATCACCGGTTTACAAATAGGGTTAATATTTTCAAGGTCAAGAGATAGAAGAGCCATTTGAGGCATCAGCACATGTTTTTTTATGGGCTTGGTTTATTATAGAGTTTACATTGCACCAAAGCTTAGTGAGTTTAAGGCAGGACCAGAAAGTATGGAGAAAGTCACCTCCCTGGTCACATCCTCTCCAACAAAGAGGTAAGAGTCCTAGAGAAAAATCAGCAAGTCTTGCAGGTGTATAATACCATTGAGAGAGAAGTTTACAAAATGATTCATGAAGTTTAAAGCAGATACTGGATGAGTAAGAGTTTTAATACAACTCAACCACTGATCCAGGTTGAAAGATTTATTAAAATCCCTCTCCCAGCTGATCTTGAACATTTTTTGTTCAAAGATATGGTCCTTATTGAAATAATAGTATATGGCCTTAGAAGATATTATTAGCATTACAGTAAAGAATGCTCACCGCTCACTTAATTGGTGTTTATTAGATAGTAAAGCTAATATCATTTTTCTAGGGGCAAATAATGAAAAAATCATAATTTGGAAAGTTATGAGCATACCTAATTGTTTGGATAGATGTAACTTCTGATCCTTTGTAAAGAGCCTGAGTGGTTTTTAAGCCTTTAGTTTCCAAGATTCTGGGGTTATGTTTCCCGTGATCATAAGAACAAACGATAGGGATTCATTTTTTATTTGATTGCATTTGGAAAGTTTATGGGGGGAGGTCACAGGTTTTTTACCAGGCTAAAAATTGTTGCTTAAATAGTTTGAGTTTTTGCTACTGGTAATTTAATGATGTATTTCAGAATTAAGGGATCATACCCTCCATATTGAAAGAATGACCAAGTATGGAATAGACAAGGCAACAGTTAGGTGGATTTATAAGTGGCTCAGTGAACTACCCCAAAGAGTGGTAATAAATGGCTGCACATTTGAAAGAATTTCTCAAGTGGAGTACCACTGGGCCTTGTCCTGGGTCCTGTGTTGTTCAACATCTTTATCAATCATTTAGATGAAGGAATTGTGAGTAAAGTGATTAAATTTTCTGATGACTCAACACTAGAAGGGATAGCTAATACTAGAGGGGAGAGAGAGAATTCAAAAAGATCTAAACAAACTGGAACAGTGGGCAGCAACTAAAAGAAGGGTTTTAACAAAGAAAAATACAAATTACTACACCTGGACAAGAAAAATTGCATATACAGAAAGGGAGGAATAGGGCTAACCAACAGCACGTTTGAAAAAGACATGGCTATATTAATGATTAAAGACTAAACATGAGTCAACAGTGTGATGCAGAAGCAAATTTCAAACACAATTCTGGGATTTACTAACAGAAGCATACTGTCTAGATCATATGAAGTAATGATTGCCTTTTATTACTCTTTGGTCAGAGCTCAACTGGAACACCATGTCCAGTTCAGGCCACCACATTTAAAAAAATCAACAAAGTAAAGTAAGTTAAGAGAGGAGCTACCAGAATTGTGACCGGTCTGCAATCCATGTTTTATGAGGAATGGTTAACGTATTCGACAATTTTTAGTTTGCAAAATAGAAGAGTGAGAGTAGACTTAATTACATGTTTACAAATTTTATTCTCATTTGCACAAGGAAAGACTAGAAGCAATGGGATGAAACTGAATGGGAAAAGACACAGATTAGATATTAGAAAAAAAAAAGTTTTGACAATGAGGTTGATCAAAGAGTGGAACAGGCTGCCACAAGAGGTGAGTCTCCTTTCAATGGAAGTCTTCAAAAAGAGACTGCATAGACATCTGTCGGGTTGATTTAGTGAATCCTCTTTGAGCAGGTGGTTGGACCAGATGACCCAAACGTTCTTTTCCAACTCTACCATTCTATGATTCTCTGATTTAGATACACTGTAGTTCCTGCCTTTGTAGTCTACTTAAATTGTACAAACAGACCAAAAATGATGCATTTTTGGGGGCAGATAGTGTTTATACACAGACAGTGCAAACAGAAAAAGCTGTCACTTTTTCAAATGGGGTGTGCAAAAGTGATCCCTGTTTGGAAATATCAAGAGCTTTGTTCTATTCTAAATGAGCTAATGATAGTTTTTTTCATTAGTCATCAAAACACAAACCTATTATTTGAAAAGACAAAACAGGTGTCCTGTTTTGAGTTTGATAAAGTAGTGGCTTTCGATCTTAAAGTGAATAATTTATCTCTTTTTTGGATCCACAACAGGTTTTAAATTCATCAAAATGTTTAGGCAATTAAAAAGGCTGTTTTACAAAGCTATCCAAAAATTATCCCATTTTGGAAGCCATTTCATTTTTGTCTACCCTCAAGAAAGTATATTTACATCAGCAATAGAACTCAACATAGAATCTACTATAGAACACAGTGGACAAGCAGCCAGAAGATGTGTGGCTGTGCAGTGGCAATGGCAGAAGCTGCAAAGTAGAGAATTAAGATGTGGTAAAGACAAGTCTGGCAATATAGGGCCAGCAACGGCAGCCCTAGCAGCAGCAGTGTGGTCTAGTACACTAAAACACAGCGGGAAGGGAGCCAAGAGATGTGTGACTGGCATGTAGGGACAGACTTCCCCAGGTTTGGAGTCTGTATTACGAATATTACACTGACTGAAGGAAATCAAGATTTATTACAAATCCAATGTCATCAATAATACTGCTATACAAGATTAAATATGAGATTAATTAATACCATTATGCCATGACTATATGATCCTTAAAGGACTTATACACCTGTAATAAATTTTTCAGCAACTGGTAGTATAAGTTTGCAGAATCCTAATAGAGTGATATATGCATCATTATGATTTGTCTCTACTTATAGTTACAATTTGCATACTTGTGTCCTCAATATTCTACTCTAGTTGGCACATGACTGCAATTATACAAATCGCAAACTTACGATTATGTGACAACTGCTGAAACTGACAAGTGAAGCCTAATGTATTTTTTATTCAGCACTAGGATTCCACAAGCTGTAATGTTTGCAGAAAATTTACTCAGAGGTGTACAACCCTGTTAGAACCAGTGCCCTAGACGATAATAATGCCCCCTCTGTGCACTGCACATAAGTACCCTTCTTTTGTTCCCATAAAATAACAATGCCTCATTGTGCCCTAAATTGTAATAATCTAACCTCTGTAATTTTTTAGAGTAATAATGCTCCCGTGTACCTCCTTATAGTTATATAGTACCCTAAGTAATAATGTCTACCTCTGTCTCCTTTAATAATCCACACTTTGCTTTTTTTATACAATAATGACACAGCATATACTTTTAATAACAATAATAAAAATGCCCTCTCATGCTTTCTTATATTAATAATTCCCTTGCCCTTTCCAATGATAATGATCTCTCACAGAACCATCATACTGTGTATAAGGAGGATATGAGACATCTTACTTTTCTTAGAAGCAAATATACAGTGTAAACGGGGTTATGGTGCAGCCACATACAAACTGTGAATGCTACATTTCCCTGATGACACAATGGGTGAACCTTGTAGAAAATGGGACCAAGGTAGATCCTGGGACAGCACATGTACTACCGACACCTAGGATTGAGAGTCCTAGTTGCATCTGTTGCATCTAGTTGCACTATTCCCACCTCCTATACCAGTTCCTGCATCCCCTCATATTCCATCTTGAAATTGTCATCCATGTCAGTCACAAGCTGGAAGCACTGCATCACCTGCCTCGGTTAATCCGTGACATGCTCGGCTGAAACAAATTTGTTTAGGTGAGACACATCACACTACCTCAGAGTTGTGGAAAGCTCTAACAGCCTAGACAGATCTGTGGCTCTTGCTGCTGAATTTACAACCAGTCATGGTCATGTGTGATAATGGCCATAACCCGATGGCAGCTCTAAAGCTCAGCAACTTGCACACGCATCACGCCTGGTACATGTGCTCAATTTAGCAGTTTAGCGATTCCTAAAAACCTACCTGGATTTGCCTGAGCTAATTGTGATGGTCGCCACAAGTGCACACATTTCTGCAAGTCAGTTAGAGCTGCCGCCAGTCTAGAACTGCTGCAGCAGCGCTTGCAAGTTTCAGCTCAAAGACTGGTGTGTGACATGCCCTTATGTTGGAACTCCACATTACACATGTTTGCTAAACTTTGTGAGCAGTAGAGGGCAGTAGTTTAATACCTGCTACAACTTGCCTGTCGGTATTCTGCTCAGCCTCCGCCCATAAGAACAGACGAGTGAACATGAGCGATGAGCGAGTACCAAAATATTTGTAATCGCTATACTCATAATGAGTACTTTGTAATAATCGCCAATTTGTTTCCAACAGTGAGTACAATACAAGTCAATGGGAAATGCAAGTAAATTTCTGCTGGACCTTACAAAAGGGTCTGGGGGTCTGAGGAAAAGGCTGAAATGGACAGGAATGTATGAATTAGAATGGGAAGAGCCTGGAGAATATGCCTGCATGCATTTCGGACTCATATGGTTTCTGGGAAAATGTTTGTCACAGTATTATGCCACTTTGACAGATTCACAAGAACACCTACCAAGCCTCACCAAAATCATATCTTAACAGGCCAAAAAGGTTAAGAAAATGTTTTTTTCCTGCATAATTACTTGTCTATAAGTCTAAATGAACCAGCACTTTACAAGGCCAGCTAGAACATGCTAGTAGGTATGTTGATCTTTGACCTGAGGGACCTAAGGTGGCCTTGTAACATGCGTTTTGGAGGGACTGCTCTTACTTAGACATTTGGGCGGTCCCTCCCTCATTGAGACTCAGATAGTGGAATACATATTCCATAGCAGTTTATAATATGCCAATTGTAGCGTTGGGCAAAACCCTCCTCCTCCTTCAACTCCATGTGATTCTGCATCCCTAAATTCAGATGTTCAGAGGGCCTGCAGTAGTCAGGAAACCTGAGTTTGGTGAAGGCCCAGAGGGGGCTCTGTAACATACATTTTGGAGAGACTGCTTTTACTTACACATTTGGGCAGTCCCTACCTTATTGAGACTCAGATAGTGGAATACATATTGCATAGCAGTTTACTATGTGCCCATTGTAGTGTTGGGCTTTACCCTACTCATCCTCCTACCTCTCCTTCACCTCCATGTGATTCTGCAGCCCTAAATTCAAATGTTCAGAGTGCCTGCAGTAGTCAGGAAACCTGAGTTTGGTGAGGGAACAGAGGTGACCTTGTAACATATATTTGGAAGGGCCTTCCTCTAGACGTTTTGGGGGTCCCTCTTATTCATACTTTAGGACCATCACTCTATCATTTAACTCTTTTAAGCAGGGACTATTGTACATTCCAGATTTGTCCACTGCACATTGTGCATAGTGTTTGTAAAAATTAGCCCTATGAGCTGACTATGGATGACACGGGAAGCCAAGGGCCTCCAACCAAAAATAGTAGTCAGGCTGGAGTAAAAATACTGTTCTGGTTTGTCCACTGCACAATGTGCATTGGGTTTGTAAAAATTAGACCTATGGGCTGAGTCATGGTTGACGCAGGGAGACACCATCACAAGGGTCTCCAATGACAAATAGTTGTTATGCTGGAGTAGAAGTACTTTCCTGGTTTGTCCACTGCACAATATGCATTGTGCTTCCAAAAATTAGCCCTATGGGCTGAGTCATGCTTGACGCAGGAAGCCACCACCACAAGGATCTCCAATGACAAATAGTAGTTAGGTTGGAGCAGGAGTACTGTCCTGGATTGTCCACTATACAATGTGTATTGTGTTTCCAAAAACTTTTCCTATGGTTTGAGTCATGGTTGACGCAGGAAGCCACCATCCCAAGGGCCTCCAATCACAAATAGTAGTTAGGCTGGAGTAGGAATACTGTCCTGGTTTGTCCACTACACTGTGTTCCAAATTATTATGCAAATTGGTTTTAAGTGTCATAGAGTTTTATTTTTATTTTTTTTCAATGAAACCCATTGATGGTATTGTGTCTCAGGGTTCTTTGGATCATTGAAATCAATCTCAGATATCTGTGATAATTAGTTTGGCAGGTGAGCCCAATAAAAGGAAAACTGGGTGTTCCACAATATTACGCAGGCCACAGTTTTCAAGTAACATGGGATAGAAAAAGGATGTCTCTGCTGCTGAAAAGCAACAAATAGTGCAATGCCTTGGGACAAGGGATGAAAACATTTGATATTGCACGAAAACTTAAGCGTGATCATCATATTGTGAAGAGATTTGTGGCTGATTCTGAGCACAGATGTGTTTGTGCAGATAAAGGCAAAATGAGGAAGGTGTCTGCCAGGCAAGTTCACCAGAATAAGAGAGCAGCTGCTAAAAAGGGCCTTACAAACCAATAAACAGATATTTGAAGCTGCTGGTGCCTCTGGAGTCCCTCGAACCTCAAGGTGTAGGATCCTTCAAAGGCTTGATGTGGTGCATAAACCTACTATTTGGTCACCCCTAAACAGTGCTCACAAGCAGAAAGAGTTGCAGTGGGTCCAGATATACATGAAGACTAATTTTCAAGCATGTCTTGTATACTGATGAGTGCCGACCAACGCTGGATGGTCCAGATGAATAGAGTAGTGGATGGTTGGTGGATGCCACCATGTCTCAGCAAGGCTGCAATGTCAGCAAGGAGGTGGAGGAGTCATGTTTTGGGCTGGAATCATTGGGAAACAGCTGGTAGGCCCCTTTAAGGTTCCTGAAGGTGTCAAAATGACCTCTGCAACGTTTATAGAGTTTCCAACTGAGAACTTTCTTCCATGGTACAAAAAGCAAAAACGTGCCTTTAGGAGCAAAATCATCCTCATGCATGTCAATGCACCATCTCATGCTACAAAGAATACCTCTGTGCCATTGGCTGCTATGGGCATAAAAGGAGATAAACTCATGGTGTGGCCAACATCTTCCCCTGACCTCAACCCTATAGAGAACCTTAGGAGTATAATCAAGCATAAGATCTATGAGGGTGGGAGGCAGTTCACATCAAAACAGCAGCTCTGGGAGGCTATTCTGACATCATCCAAAGAAATACAAGCAGAAACTCTCTAGAAACTCACAATATCAATGGATGCTAGAATTGTGAAGGTGATATCAAAGTAGGGTTCCTATGTTAACATGTAACTTGGCCTGTTAGGATGTTTTGGAGTTAAATAGCTTTTTTTTGCAATTGCAAACAAATGAGCATTTTCAGTTCTTTCAAACATATCAAATGTTTACAAACTCTACTGTGCGTAATAATTTGGAACAGTGCTTTTAGAGTTTTTTTAATTCTTAAAATTATACTGTTATCATAGGGAGATTTCTTCAATAAAATTTGATGTATACTCTAACGGGTTAGGACTTTTATTACACTGACTGGAACATTTGCATAATAATTTGGAACACAGTGTATATTTGCATGGGGTTTGTAAAAATTAGCACAATGGGCTTAGTCATGGTTGATGCAGGAAGGAAACGAGTTTCTAAGGCATGGGTGGACACTAACAGCAGTAGCATTAATCAGCACTTTTGGTGAATTTAGTTTGGCTTGCTGTCATCTGGAGGGATTAGAAACTGTGGAGAAATCCAGTCCTTATTGAATTAAATCAGAGTAAGTCTGTCTGCATGTTCTGTGTAGAGGCGTGTGCATCCACCAGTCATCATTACCCCAGTGGATCTGAAAACATGCTCTGATATCAAACTAGTAGCTGGGCAGTTCATCTCCTCTAAGGCATATAAGGAGAGGTCAGACCAAGAGTTAAGCTTGGACACCCAATAATTAAAGGGAACTGGAGCATTAGAAAGGACGCAGGTATGGTCACTTAAGTACCCATTGACAACGTCCTGGAACTTCTCCCTCCTTGGCATTGTTACAGGCACAGATAGTCCTTGCTGACGTGCTGGTTTATTGAACATGGTCCAATTTATGCACATATTACATCCACCTCTGTTGGACCTAGTGTTCATGTCAATCCCTATTAATCCTTAGTGTTCAAAGAGCCGTTACCTCTGCCATCAGTGTTGTCTGAGGGTGATGTTTTCAACAACTCAACAATGGCCCTCTTTAAGGTTTCCATTGTGCAACTCTTTGGTGACTCCAAAAGGAGAGAAGGAGATTTCTCCTTGTACCGTGGGTCGAGAAGCATAGCCAACCAGTATAGGTTGTTGGATAAAATGTGTATCACGCAAGGGTCTTGCCACAGACACTTACTTGTGAACTGTGCTATGTGGGCCAAGCTGCAAACAGGCAAATGTTCTGTGTCCCCACCAGTAGGAACAGTACCCATCCTCTCCTCACAATGACTCTCCTCCTCTGCCTCCGCCTCCTCCTCCCCAGGCCATCCATGCTCCTCCTCCTCATCTTCCTCTTCATCACCTAATGTTGCCTTAGAATATTGACTGGGCTGGGTAGTATCACCCATTAAGAAATCTGGCTCCACAGCCACATGCTGGGAACTCAAAGATTCATCTCTGAGATTATGCAGTGATTGTTTCAACAGACACAACAGTGGAATGATTACGCTGATAATAGCCTGATTACCGCTCACGAGGTTAGTGCAGTATTCAAAATTCTCAAGAACCTCACAAATGTCAGCGATCCACACTCACTCGACAGTCGCTATGTATGGTGGCTGACTCTCAGTCTGTAGGGCATGTTGAAGCTGGTCTTTAGCTATTGCCCTGTGCTGCTCACTAATCCTCACCAATTTAGGATAGGCTGAGTTCCACTGCATGGGCAAGTGACAAATAAGTTGGTGACTTGGCAAATTCAAGCATTTTTGCAGTGCTGTAAGACCAGAAAAAGCAGTAGAAGAATGGCAGAAATGGACGCTAATACGGTGCACCATCTCAAGTAGGTACGGCAAGTCAGGGTAAGTTTTCAAAAATTTCTGAACAACTAGGTTCAGCACATGAGCTATGCATGGCACGTGTACCAGCTTGCCAACCTGTAAAGCCACCAACAGGTTATGCCCATTATTGCAGCCAAGCAGACCAGGTTGGAGGTTCAGCGAGGAGAGCCACTGCTCGCTTTGTGGTTTTAAAGCTTGCCACAGCTATGCCCCAGTGTATGGTTTCTGTCCTAAACAGATCAGCTTCAGCAGAGTGTGTTGCCACTTTGCCTATGTGCTGCTGCACAGCACCCAGCTTGGCAGTGATGGGAAGGGTAATTCAGCAGAGGGTGAGTAGCAGAAAGAGGGGAGAGAGAAAGTGGAATATGATGAGGTGGAAACCCTGACAGAAGTTGGGCCAGCTATTCTTGGTGTGGATAGAATGTGTGAGGTTCCAGTTTGCTCCTTTGTCCAACCCTCCACCAGATTCACCCAGTGTGTTGTGACAGAAATGTATGGACACTGACTGTCTACAAGTACTTGCCCAGGTGTCTGTTCTTAGGTGGACCTTCACGGTTAAGGCGTTGGTAAGAGCACAATAAATGGAAAGAAATGTTTCCAGCTCTTCCACGTGAAAGATTTTTTATTTGAAGTTTTTTAGTGCAAAACATAGATAATACTACATATGTAACAAATGTTTATTTACTTTTTTTTTTGTTCCTGGGTACAAAGTGTGTTTTCCTAACCCGTTATGCCTAAAATTAATAGAAAATAGTTGTTCCACAAAAACTTTGCTTCTGTGATCAGGACAATGAAATTTTGAAATGTGTCTGTTTTCGGGAAAATTCTCGATTCGTATTCAATACTGAGTCTTCTAGAATATTCTTGAACTGCTAGAATTGTGCAGAAGTTTCCACAATTTTCCAAAATTATCTAGAAATTTCTAGAAACTTTTAGAGCTTTCTAGAATGTTCTCGGACTGTTCAATAGTAGTCATAGAAGTATTAAAGCACAGGTGACTCAAATCAATTGAGTAAGAGAATAACGAATCTTAGTTAAAAAGCAATTATTTGTTTTAGATGGCATCAAGAGGTTGTTTGCGCCCAGCAGATGCATTTTGCTATGTGTGTAGACGATTTGTAAAGACAGGAGCGTCCTCCTCTACACTTTTTGGGGTGAAACCACTGCCTTAAGAATAACACAGCATAGGCAGCACCATGGTTGCTTACACTGAAGGTCATCTCATCTATACAGTAGTACAGTACTTTAGACTTTTGTTAGTGCCCTCCTATATACTTAGGGAAGGTTCCTCCTTTATTCATTTGGGAGGGCACTCTATATATTTGGGAGGTGGCAAGAATTGATGCTCAAGTATTTGAGGACCCACGGACAGAAGAAAGTCACTTTGAGGAATCTGATTTACTGTCTCCAGATGTCCAGGAAGATGATGATGAGACACAGTTGCCATCAGGTCAGCTTACAATCAATTGTAAAGGAGGATGACATGAAAGATGAGTTGGTTGATGAGTCCACTGATCCAACCTGGACAGTTGACACGCATAGACAGCACAGCAACACAGAGGAAGATTGATATGTAACACCAACACAAGTGCCAAGGGGTAGTGGTTTGACCAGACTGAGAACTGGGTCAACTGTTGCCAAGAGCACCCCCACTGTATCCCAAGTCAGGACATGGGGCGTTCAGCCGTTGTCTGGAATTTTTTTACTAACAGTCCTTCAGAGAAAAACATTGTAATATGTAGCATCAGCCATACCAAGATGAGCAGAAGCCAGGGCAAAGGCAACCTGAGAACCATATCTGTGTCTGTGGGTAAAACCACTGCCATGTTGACTGTGCTTTGTCCTTGACAATCTGCAGTCTTTAAAGTAAGTGCTCCTACCTACTGCCCACAAGGTGCGGTTGCACTGAAAAAGCAAACATCAACCTCATCCACTTAGTTGTCCAAGCGAAGTGTCAAGTTGTCCGTAGCAGAGACCTTGGAAAGGAAGCGTAAATAACCAGCCATATACCCACAGGCACAAATACTAAAATTGCACTTTGCCAAATTGCTATCTGTTGAGATGTTGACATTTAGGCTTGTGGGAACAGAATGTTTACGCGATCTCTTGCCTGCGGTTGCCCCACAATACTCTGTTCATACCGGTCACTGTTTTAGCCTGTGAGCTGTCCACGACTTACATAAGCATCCATGAAATAATATCAACCATGCTGTTACCAACACTGTAATTTGGAAGGTCGACATAACAACAGATACATGAAGATGTTGTTGTGGACAGTCAGGGATGAAGCATTTCAGTGATGGCACACTGGGTGAACCTGGTGGGGGTTGGGACAGAGTGACAGCATGGGACATTACACATCCTACACACGTAAAGAGTAGTCGGCACAACTTCCATCATGGTTTCCATCTACTCATATGCCAGTTTCTGTCTCTTCTCCTCTGCCTCCTCCTCATCCTCTTCCTCCTCCATGTCATTCTGCACCCCTCAAATTAATTGATCACAGGGCTTGCAAACCTGAGTTTGGTGAGGGCTCAGAGGTGGCCCTGTAAAATATCTTTGGGATGTCCGTCCTTTATTCATTTGAGAGAGGCCCTCTTTTATACATTTGGGGGGGACCTTCTCTATACTTTGGGAAGGTCCCTCCTCTATTCATTTTGGAGGGCCCTATACACATTTGGGAGGGCCCTCCTCTACACTTTTGAGGGTGAAACCACTGCCTTAAGAATAACAGCATTAGCAAAGTCATGGTTGCTGTCACTGAAGGTAATCTCATCTGTACATTAGGGAGGGTCTTCCTTTACACATTAGGAAGGGCTGTCCTCTGTACTTTGGGAAGGGCTCTCCTCTATTCATTTGGGAGGGTCCTCTATACATTTTGGAGGGCCTTCCTTTTTACAATTGGGCGGGCCTTCCTTTATACATTAGCGGGGCCCTCCTTTATACTTTGGGAAGTGGCATTCACAACCTGTTAATAGAGTCTGTGGAGCCTCGTTTAGGAGTCTCAAACACAGGACAAGCCAGATATTCCTCCAGGGAAGGACCAAGCCATGGGGTGGCTCCTTGAGGAGACCAGCATAACCACCATTTTAAGTGGCACTTTCAGTCTATATCCATCTTTTTACAAGTTTAAAGATATGACAAGGCAATACCAAGGCCAGGTATCCATCCACAGACAGCTGTTTTGTGGTGTTGCTTGCACCTAGCCTCTAGGATTCTGGCTAGGTGGGAGCAATGTCTAGTAGACCAACATCACAAAGCAATCACTGATCTCAGGGAGCCCAGTCCAAGAAAACACTGCAGGCAGCCGGCTAAAGTGCTCAACACAGTGAATTCCTAGGTGCATTGCCCCCTGGGAATTACGAATATGCAAGGGCAATGTGCCTAGGAATTCACTGTGTTGACCACTTTAGCCAGCTGCCCGCAGTGTTTTCTTGGACTGGTCTCCCTGAGATCAGTGATTGCTTCATGATTGGCAATCTGTTGTCCATGAAGCAGGCACTCCCACCTCCTGCCCATGAGCTGCAGTTGCACAGACACAGTAATCAACATGAACCATGTCCACTTTTTTTTGTCCCAGTGAAGCATGCTGTTGTCCCAGGTCTTGGAAACGAAGTATACCTACACAAACACTCGACGGGCGCTTTCCTGTTTGGTCGCACCCATCCGGCCGTGGCCAATCAGCAATATTGGCGGGGAATTTAACCCCCACTCACAGCGCGACGTAGTTCACTAATGTTTACTAGTTCTGGCAGTCACAGTGGGATGTAGTTCAGTCATGTTTACTGAACAAGTTCTGTCAGTCACAGTGTGACATAGTTCACTCACATTTACTGAACACGTTCTGTCAGTCACAGTGTGATGTAGTTCAGTCAAGTTTACAGGACAAGTTCTGTCAGTCACAGTACCACGTAGTTCAGTCACGTTTACTGAACAAGTTCTTTCAGTTACAGTGCGACATAGTTCACTCGCGTTTACTGAACACATTCTGTCAGTCACAGTGTGATGTAGTTCAGTCACGTTTACTACACAAGTTCTGTCAGTCACAGTGCCACGTAGTTCGGTCACGTTTACTGAACACGTTCGGTCAGTCACAGTGTGATGTACTTCAGTCACAATTACTGAGTACGTTCCGTCAGTCACAGTGTGACATAGTTCAGTCACGTTCACTGAGCACGTTCTGTCAGTCACAGTGCACTGAACAGATACTTCTTTACTGTACGCTATCACGATTTACGCTTCCTGTCTTTCAATGAGTCGTAAGCGAAAATACACCAATGAGGATGACAGAAAAGCAGCAGCAAGGCAATGACAACGTTGAGAGCAAGACACACTTCAACAAGCTGCCGCCAGACAAGCCCAGGATGCGGAATCTCACAGACAACGTCAGGAACAGGAGACACGACACCACAACACACTGCCGCCAGACAAGCCTAGGATGTCCAATCTCACAGACAATGACGGGAACAGGAGACACCACAACAAACTGCCGCCAGACAAGCCCAGGATGCCAAATCTCACAGACAATGACAGGAACAGGAGACATCACAAAACACTGCCTACAGACAAGCCCAGGATGCCGAATCTCACAGACACTGTCGGGTGAACGATTCTCCAAAATCCAGAGCAAACAGACAACAACATGATTGCCAAATTAATAAAAAACAAAGGCTCTACCAACTAAGGCAAGCCCAGCAGAATATTCAGCAACTTGCACGTTAAGTAACAGACAACGAAATTACAATTATTGAACACTACTGTAGGAATATGAATGCTGTTTGCTCTAAATGCAACTCTCTGAATTTCATTGATGAAAAACCATCTGACACTCAGTTTACTCAAAGCTGCCAAAAAGGAAAAGTTATGCTACCGAGACCTCACTACTCAGATCTGTTTGCGCAATTGATGAAAGGAACGCATCAACACAGTCAAAATATTATGGAAAATATCAGAAGCATCAACAGTTCTCATGCATTTGCTTCATTTGATGTCAACATTGCACCGCCCCCTGGATTCGGACCGTATTGTTTTAAAATTCACGGCCAGATCTACCACCACACTGGATCACTTCACCCAGAAATAGGACAACCACCAAAATTTGCAACATTATACATCCTTGATACAATAAGGCTACAGAACAAAGGATGAACATGAAAGAAAATGAAAAGTGTGATGCTGAACTGATTAATCAAATTGCCGTACATTTACAAAAAATCAGCCCATATGCTGCCGCATATCGCATGCTAAAAGATATCGAAGCTGAGGAGAAATAGAGGGTTATGCAAAACGGGACTGAAATGCCTTCTATTGTCATGGCCATTAAACAAGAATGTAAACAGGATCCCCGACTTTACAACAAACCACGCGTAAGTGAGGTCGCAGTTGTTTTTCAAAACGATGATGGAGAGCCTCTTTTTCAAAGGGATATATTAGTCCATCTTAAGCCAGACCAAAACAACCCTTTGGTTCCTAAGTCACAACGAATTAGCATTTTGCACAGCAACCTTGATGCTCTTCTGTATTCGCTTTTCTTTCCAAGAGGTGATCAAGGGTGGCATGAAAACCTACACCAGCAAGGAACTTCAAGAAGAATTACACAACTGCAGTACTACAGTTTTCTTTTGTCTGTCCGAAATTACTTCAATCCTATTTTACACAGTAGGAAACTGACACAACAGTAGTTAGTCGACGCATACGTTAAAATTGAAGCTAATCGTCTAAATTTCATACGAATGAACCAAAATCAACTTAAAGTTGAAGACTACTGCGTTCTTCAAGAACATTTGCAAAAACAATCAATTCAAAAGGGAATTCAAATTAGAAAAACAGTAATTCACCCGTCATCGTTTGAAGGAAGCCCCCGCAACATGCAACAGCGTTATCAAGATGCAATGGCAATATTAACAAAGTATGGAAGACCTGACATTTTTGTGACAATGACCTGTAATCCTAAATGGCTGGAAATTACCGAAAATCTAGAACCCTGGCAACGAGTTGAACCTAGGCCGGACTTAGTCGCACGCGTACAGTATTTCGACTGAAACTCGGCAGCCTTTTGAAAGACATCAAAAATAGGCTTTTTGGAACAGTTGTAGCAATGGTACATATCATAGAGTTTCAGAAACTCCCACATACACTAATTATCTTAGACACGGATTTTAAGTTTCGCACGGAGGAACAAATCGACAACATAGTGTGAGCTGAAATTCCTAACCAAGAAAGGTATTCTGAACTATTCTGTATAATATTGTAATCTCTCATATGGTTCATGGCCCGTGCGATGTTGCAAATCCAAAAAGTCCATGCATGGAAAACAGAAAATGTACAAAGGGTTTCCAAAGGAGTTAAAACAGCACACTGTTAAAGACTTTGATGGATACCCATCCTACCGGTGACAACACATTGATAACATTGTTCACAAAAAAAAAATTATAAATAACTCATGGATAGTCTAGATACATCTCTACCAGAGATGTAGCTGAGCTAAAGAATAACCCTGGATTGGATTACGTTGGACAGAAGCAGGATTTATAATAAAGATGGAGTCTAATTGTTTTTTTTTTTTTCTAATAAACATTTTTTCTCTGTGTTGTGTTTTGTTTAAAAAATCACTAGAAATTTATGGTGGCCATGTCTAATATTGGCGTGACCCCATAAATTTCGGGCTTAGGGCCAGCTGATAATGCAAAGCTGGCCCTAATGCCTATATTACCCAGTGAGCCACCACACCAGGGCCCTGGATGAGCTGGATACAGCGCCAGAGGATGGCGCTTCAATAAACACGCCATCTTCTGGGGTGGCTGCAGGCTGCAATTCGCAGTGGGGGTTGCCCAGAAAGCTTGGGCCTCCCTGCACTGCAGATTTCAGCCCCAAGCTGCCTAGCTGTACCTGGCTGGACATAGAAATATCAAGAAGCCCGACGCATTTTTTTTTTATTATTTCATGAAATTCATGAAATAATAAAAAAAGGGCTTCCTTCTATTTCTGTTTCCAGGCAGGTACAAATAGGCACCTGGGGGATGGGGGCAGGCTGTTCTTACCTGCTGTACCCGGCTGGACACAAAAATACGGCCAAGCACATGTCAAATTTTTTTGGGAAAAAAATCATAAAAAATAAAAAAATACATTTAAGGACTGCATCTTTATTAACCCCTCAAGGCCAGAATACAGCGGCATTGTAAGGGGGGTTAACTCAGGCCACCTGAGGATGCAGTCCCTAAATGTAATATTTTTTCAGATTTTTTTAAAAAAAAAATTTGATGTAGGCTTCGTCGTACTTTTTGTGTCCAGCCGGGAACTGCAGGCCTCCTCTGGCGCTGTATCCAGATCATCCAGGACCCTGGTGCGGTGGCTCACTGGGTAATAAAGGGGTTAGGGCAAGCTTTGTATTATCAGTTCGCCCTAAGCCCAAAATTCATGGGGTCACGCCAATATTTGACATGACCATCATGAATTTCTACTGAATTTTAAAAAAAAACACAACACAGAGAAAAATATTTTATTAGAAATAAAACAAAAAAGACACTTAGACTCCATCTTTATTATAAATCCTTCTTCCGTCTGACGTAGTCCAATCCAGGGTTATTCTTTAGCTCACCTACATCTCTGGTAGAGAACCTCTACCAGACATGTAGCTGAGCTGTGCACCCAGGCGTGGGAAAGTTCATGTGAGTTCATGCAGGCAAGCATGAACTCACATGAACCCTGACAGCATCGCTACCTCAGATGAACAGCTGATCAGAATCAGCTGTTCATTTGAAAATACGAGCATGAAAGTTGCCAGTGAGAAGACTTCACCGTCAGCTTTCTCCTTGGGTTCTGTGCTCCCCACTGCCTGACAGCCCAATCCTCCCCAACCCCCGCCTCCTCCCCACCCGAACCTAAATTAGGACCGGGCGGGGAGCACAGCTCCAGGGAGCCAGAAGGGGCAGGAGGGAGCGGGAAGCGCAGAACAGAAGGAGAAAGCCGGGGGTGAGGTCTTCTCACGGCCGGCTTCCCCACCGCTCCCCGCTCCCTGCTGGTCGCTCCCCGCCTGCTCCTAACTCAGGATCGGGTGGGGAGAATGGCGGGGGTAGTGGAGGATTGGTCTGTCAGGCGGTGGGGAATCGAGTAGGGGGCTTAATGATTCTTTGAAACCCGGCGTCTTTTTAACGCCGGCTTTTAAACAATCATGTGGGCGATTGCAGCCTTTCCTTCTGCCTCTTTATAGGGTCCAGCAGCTTACTCGCTTCCCCATTGACTTACATTGTACTCGCTATACTCATAATGAGTACCGAGTATCGGGACCTACTCGTTACGAGTATAGCGAGTCCGAATATTTCAGTACTCGCTCATCCCTATACCCAATGCGTTAGAATCGGGCCACCATTTAATCTCTAATAAAAACTATACTTTATTCATCCTTATTAGTATGTTGATCCCAGACATAATGTATTATTGTTTTTTCATTTCTGCTTGAAGCAATATCTTTTTGAATTATACCAAAAAGAAATCAGTTTCAGTTTATGTTATTAGATATTTGTAAATGTTAAAATCAGTAAGAAGCCTTCATCTGGTTAGTCTAAATATATTTTAGAAAGCACACAAATATAAACCTAATAAAATATACTGAATCATACAGTAGTTCTACACTTGCAAAATATTTTCCCATTTAGTTGATTTATTTATCAAGTAGAATGTATTGCTTCCTCAGCAAAAAAACAAAACAAAAAAAAAACACGTAACATTTACTATATTCTGATTGCGAAAAAATTATAGGAAACACGTAAGCATGCCATTATTGAGTAACCATGTAGTTGTATTGTGACAATACCCATAGACACACTGAAACAGGAAGCTAACGTATCTACTGCTTGTTACTACATGTCACACATGGAGAAGGCTGGTATTTTTAGGCTTTTAAGAAGATTGTTTATTCCTAAAATAAAACAATATGGGGAATTTTATAAAGGTCAATTCAATTACAGCAGATCTGCAAGACTGTCCAACCAGGTATCTTGTGAAAGCCTCGTCTACCGAAGACATGGTCCTTGGAAGGATGTTTTAAAGTAAGCAATTAATGATTGTGTGTTTTGTCTTTTGAGATGATGTCACATTTGAATGTTCTTTCATTTTACAATTCAGCACACTTACTTTTGCACAATAGATTTCTGGTATGAATTATGAGCCTTTTCACGATATAAACAAGTCACAGTATGTGACATTGTGTACTGTGAAGTGAACCTGACAGCTGCATGTATGAAGCAGTATGTGGGACTTTAAAACACTGCAACAGTCCAGAGAAAAACATACTTTAATAGATCAGGCTATTCAACCAGGCGAGTCCTCGACAGCTTCTCCCTGCCCACTGACAGTGACTGACAGGTCTCTACCTATACACAGAGTCAAGCATACCTGGGATTATACAGCCAGTGACTGCTACATTACACATACAGATTGGGCAAAATATATCAGCTTTCCTTTGGGTGTACTTTAATACATATTTCCAACTAAGATAAAGACTAAAATAAAACATTATCTTGCATCATGTAATACTTTTGGATAAAAAGTTTCAATGCCAGTAAGAAAGCTAAAATGTTCAATTCAATCACATGTGAATGTATATGAAAGCTAAATCAGCAACGTTTGTATCACACTACATAATATGCGTCTCAAATGAAATATATAAACATGAATGTATGTATGTGTGCATGTGTGTCTGCTAAAGGAATCCGTATTGTTGCATTTAGAATCGCAAAATCTTGCACAGCCACATCATTTGACTCAGGGGATGTCATAGACTACATTTTCAGAGGAAAGTTTAACCCGGCGCTTTACAGTCATTCACCAAAAAACGCTTATTTACTGTTTGTATGTGAGACGTAATAGATACTGCTTTGCCTGCTTTGACAGTTAGCCTGGATATTTATCAGGTGCAACAGCAGAAGCCACACACAGCCTGCAGTATACAGCAGGAGGCCAGACACAGCCCCAGTAAAAAGCAGGAGACTGAACACAGTCCCCCATATTACAAGTATACAGCAGGAGGCCCACATAGCCCCCACTATAGAGCAGGAGGCCACACACAGCCCCCAGTATGCAGCAGGAGCCCACACACAGCCCCAACAATATAGCAGGAGGCCACACACAGTCCCCACTATACAGCAGGACACCGCACACAGAAGGCCACACACAGCCCCCAGTATGCAGCAGGAGGCCGCACACATCCCCAGTATACAGCAGAAGGCTGCACACAGTCCCCATATTACAGAAGGAGGCCACACACAGCCCCCACCATACAGCAGACGGCTGCATGCAACGATCATAAGGGCAAGGGTTACTTGACCATCTGGGAGAAGTCAGGGGGATATCATGGTCATGGTCCCGGTGGTCGTGGTCCTGACCGAGCATGAAAAGGGGTTATTTACAGGGAAAATAAAGTCATTTGTGGTTTCTGATCAGGATGACCAGCACTGTTTGTAGTGACCCCAAGAAATAGGTGTTGTTGCAGCTAGATGTATCACTCCTCAAGGATGGAGCGGGTCCGCAGGGTTTGGTATGCAAGGTAATGTGGATTGTGGTGGTAGTTGCTGGTGCAGGGAGTCGAAGGAGTGGACAGACACAGAGGTTTCAGTTCTTACCAGTCTCTTTACTTGCAGTTTAGTTTGCTGCCAACCCAGGCAGGGTACTGTGCTCTCCCAGATTGCCGCCTGGCCAGCCCTCAGATAGTCCAGAGTCACTCCACTAAGACACCGTTCATAAGCCTTTCTATGCTGCTCTTTCCTCCCTGCGCTGTTCTTCTCTCTCTCCTTTCTCCTGTGCCTTCATGCTACTAGTCCCAAGGCAGGCAACTGCGGGCCTTGCTGAGCAATGGCCTGGCACATCCGCTTGATCTTCTATCGCCACTTTGCCTGAGAGAGTCCACAATAGGTGGCCACTAAACTTGCAGTTCAGTGGCCTCCAGTTTCCAGGCTTGATCATAAAGTTTCCACCAGATTGGGGCCGGTCCCCTCACGCAGCTAGTTCCTCAACCATGACCTGGAAATCGGCTGTAGATTTGGGGTTCTCTGAACTGGGGTTTCCTTGGCCGACCTAACCTCTGGTCACATTAGGCCCCAGCTCCAGTGACCCCTAGAACTCCAATCTGCTTCTCCTGCTTCCTCTCCTAACAACTTCTAACTCACTTCCTTCCTCCCACCCCCTAAACCTACTCCTTCCTCCAACCAGTAAATGGGGGTCTGCATTCAAGAGGGGTTTCTTCCGCCCTGCATCTCCCTGGTCTGGAGTTAGGAAGGGTGTTGGGTGTGTGGTTGGGTGTCTCAGCTTTGTGTCCCCATCTTACCTGAGAGCAGTGGCACCACACCTATGAAGTAGGTGCAGTACCACTGTGGCGACCAAGACGCAGGGGTGCCACATGCACACAGATCCCAGTATACAGCAAGAGGCTTTACACAGCCTCCAGTATACAGCAGAAGGCCACACAATCCCCAGTACAGAGCAGAAGGTTGCACACAGTCCACAGTATAAAGGAAGAGGCCACACATAGTCCCCAGTATACAAAAGGAGGCTGCGCACAGCCCTCAGTACACAGCAGGAGCCTGCACACAACCCCCAGTATACAGTGAGAGGCCAAACACAGTCCACAGTATAAAGCAAGAGGCCACACATTGCCCACAGTATTGCTGCAGAAGGATGCACACAGCCCAAAGTATTAAAGCAGAAGGATGTACATAGCCCACAGTATTACAGCAGAATGTCACACATATCCCCCTGTATTACACTAGGAGGCAACACATACACTTTGTATTACAGCAGGGAGCCCACAAATAGCCCCCTATATTACAGCAAGAGCACACACTTAGCCCCTACTATTACTCTAGGAGCCCACACATAGCCCTTGAATTGGAGCTTGTGTGCTACAAAGTCCCTGAATACACAAAAACCACACACATATTAGAAAAATAAAAAAACAGTCACCCCACTCCAATCCTCCCGCTGCTCTGTTCTAATCCGCCTGTCTTCAAGTCCTCTTGATGCCGACACATACATGCTGGTGCTGGTTGGTAATGACAATTTCACAAAGGAATAAATATTGGTATGACCTGGCTCGACCTATCCGAGGTGCTTTGAGGAAAACATTTTTTACTAGGAATAGCGTGTATTAGCCCCGACACACTCAATAGTGAAAAAAGTGGTCTGAGGAGTGTTTCTTTTTGTTGCTCTTAATTGTGCAAATAAAAATGAAATTCCCATGTTTTGGCTCAACATGAGCCTTCCTCAGGGAGTTTAGCTTTATCCATCTGCATGGGGAATTGGAGGTAGAGTTAGTGGTCTGAGTAGTCTGAGAGGTAAGTGTCACCTTGATGCTTTTGTACAAAGTGAGCCTTTGTGGTAAGTCATAAGATTATTGTACAAGTAATGACTCCTGGCAGTGACCACCTTAACTTCAAGGATGGTATATGACTCCCGTCCTTGTGTCCATTTGCTTTTGATGAGGAGGCCGGGAGTATGTGTGGCCGTGTGCGGCGGTGTTATAAACCATGAGCTAATCTCCCTGAGGAAGGCTCTTGTTGAGCCGAAACATGGGAATTTAATTTTTATTTGCACAATAAAGAGCAACAAAAAGAAATGCTCCTCAGACTACTTTTTTCACTATTGAGTGTGTCGGGGCTAATACATTCTATTCCTGATATCACAAAGGAGACAGGAGCTCCCATGAGCTGCACTGCCATTCTGAGTTGCCGGCAGTGTAGATCTAGGAAAGTTGCCAGCTGGGATATCTGCACTGGGTAAATAAGACTGAGGTGAGTATGTATTGCTACACTCAATATTATAATGAGGCCAATCTGGCCATAGGTTCCCCAGGAGTCCTGTAACACGGGCGGTAGCCCAGATTGCCCTCATTATAATCAGCCTTTGGTAAGGACATCCTCATGCAGGTTAAAAAGGAACATCCTCAGCAATTTATCAACTTCACTGAAAACATTTTCAACAAAACTTTAATTCTTCTTGAAGATCAGAGCATGGCAAAGTCTGGAAAAGCATTAAACCTGCTTGGCTTGCCTAGTCCAACAAGACATCAAGAAGTTAACCAAATGTGCATGGAGATTTTCATAGGAACAAACTTCAACAGTGTTGAACTCACAGCATTTGCCTCTCACAATGAGCCACTGTTGGCATCAGACCAAAGAGACACCTGCAAACAAATTTTAGGTTTCACTGCAACCAACAAAAGTGGTATTGTGGGATTGTCTTCCCACGTGCTCCAGGTGGAACAGGAAAGACATTTTTAAATTCTTTAAGAAAAAAATGAGCGGCACTCACCATGTTGAAATCTTCTATCTTTTATATGCCAGAGTGTAGGCACGACATGGCGGCTGTAGGGGAGGGAGTGTTGAGGAGTGACGACGGGCCGTTTCGCGGTGCTGTACCGCTTCTTCCGGTCAGATCTCCTGTATATGTATGAGGTCACACATAAGCATATAGGGTGAGAGCTGCAGTGCCCAGTAATTTTTCTGTTTTTAAAGACATTTTTAATCAACTTGTTTGTGCCAAAATTTCAGCAACAACAAAAGATTGCACTTGCAGTGGCACCTTCTGAAATTCCAGCTATACTTTTAACTGGTGGTAGGACTGCACATTCTACATTCACGCTACCGCTTAACCTGTCTCACAGTGACAGCCCAATGTGTAACATTGCCAAGGGACCAATTTGCTTCAGAAGTGTACTGCCATCATTTTAGATGCATGCACAAGGGGTCTCTGGGAGCAGTGGACAGACTGCTGCAAAACGTTTCTGGAACATTCATGGGAGATGTAGTTGTTTTGGCAGGTGACTTTCATCAAACAATACCCATTATTCCAAGATCAACCCCTGCAGATGAGCGCCTGCATCAAAGCATCATACCTTTGGAGACAAGTAAGGAAAATGTAGCTAAACACAAACATGAGTGTCTACATGACAGCCAAGGTTGTTGCTGGACTGTACTGAAGTCGGCTGCTGACTATTGGAGATGGCAAGGCACAAGTAAACTCGACCACTACACAGATCATGTTTCCAAGCAACTTTTACTACATCATGACAATCCATTGAGGAGCTAAAAGCAAAGTTTTTCCAAACATTCAATGAAACTTCAGAAAGCCTGGCTGGCTGTGTGAAAGGGCTATTATAGCTCCAAAAAATGATGGCATCAATAAGATCCATCTTCAAATTCTAAGTCTCCTTTTAAGGTGTGTGCAGGACCTACATGTTAGCGGATACAGTGACAGATCCTGCTTAAGCATTATTCTATCCAACCAAGTTTCTTGACTCTACACAAGGCTGACATCAGCACCCAGCATACACGGACAAGTGCCGGAGCCTTGAACAGCTGGGTGGGCCCACTAGCTATCAGGGACAGGCATCCCTCACAGCCAGGGGCCCATTAGGGACAGATAGCCCTGTCAATGAGGAGCACATCAGGCACACTCACCAAGTAGCTGAAGGCTGCCACAGAGCTGCCAGTGCACATGGCTAATTTGCATGCGATGCAGATTAGCCATGTGCTGGCTTCAGAGAGCAGTGGAGCATCCTCCTTTGTCAACTGCAGCAGAGGGATTATGTCATCACCCTGTGACCTCATTACACTGGTGCAGCCCTGCAGGAAGTGCAGGGAGCCTGCTGCTACAATATAAGGATGTGGTGTGGAAGCATTTGAGGAGGATGAAAGGTGAGTATAATCAGTTTTGTTTACTGTATGCAGCAGGAATGGGATTATATGTACCATGGAGGCTGTTCTGGGGTATATGTAGGCTGTGCTGGGATATATGGAGGCTGTGCTTGCTGTATATAGAAGCTGTGCTGGGTTACATGGGGCTGTAGTGGGGTATATTGAAGCTGTGCTGACTGTATATGGAGGCTGTGCTGACTGTGGATGCTGTACTGGCTGTCTATGGAGGCTGTGCTGGGGTATATTGAGGCTGCTGTTGGGGTATATGGAGGCTACTGCTGTTGTATATGGATGCTGTGCTGACTCTATATATTATTTGGAGAATGTTCTGAGCTGTATATATTATTTAGAGGCTGCTGCTGGGCTACCACAGCTGCCAAATAATATATACAGCCCGGCAAAGCCTCCAAATAGTATATATAGCCCAGCATAACCTTCAAATAATATATACAGCCCAGCACAGCCTCCAAATAATATACACAGTCCAGCACACCCTCCAAATAATATATATTGCCCGCAGCCTCTATATTATATATACAGCCCTGAACAGCCTCTATATTATATATACAGCCCACCGAGGAGCTTCTATATTATATACAGACCGCAGCTTCTATATTATATTCATGAATCATGGTCTGTGTTAAAGGGGCCCACTTAGACTGTTTCGCCTGGTTCCCACGAAAACCTGGAGCCGGCCCTGCCTCCTCATAACCTTTTTCTAAAACATGGAGCACCTATTCTTTTGTTGAGCAATTTAGATCCACCAAAGATGTGGAATGGAACAAGACTCTTGATTAAGAACCTGTTTCCACATATAATTTAAACAACCATTTTGAGAGTATGTGCCAAAGGAGAGAACATTTTCATTCCAACAATTCCACTCATTCTATCTGATTTGCCTTTTGATTTGAAATTGCCTCCAGTTTTCAGTTCGAAAGGCACTTGTAATGTCCATTAACATCGGAAGGAAAAACCAAGAATGTCCTTTACCAATAGGTTCTCGGTTACGGAGTTTCAAATAAATTTCTTTATTCAGTTAATTTGTATTGCATATCTGTGTTGTTGAATATATGATGTGATGCTTCTATTACTTTACTTTTTGATTTGGAATAATTCATTTTCTATCTATATACTTTGTCATTATTATGGGCAAAATGCATTTTTGTTAAACCATTCTATTTTGTAATAGCTAAGAACAGTTAGTTACAATCCCGGGCAACACCAGGTGCTACAGCTAATAATATCTAAAGTCTACTTTATACTAAATGAACACCTACCTGCCAGGGTGTAACAATCATGGTCATAGGGGTCGCAACTGTGACTGGGCCCGGGGGAACAGGGGTCCGCCGACCACAGCACCTGCTTCGGCTGGAGCTGCTCCGGAGATGTGGCCGGCAGGGGAGTGCACTGCACATTTGAATGTAGTTTATTTTCCGCCCGGACAGATCACTGTGCTACAGACATGTCCACAGCACGCAGTGTGGACAGTGTCAGCAGAGGGACCTCACACCGGGCGCATGCTGCCTCTTCAGCCTGCTGAGAGTGAAGCATGTGGGAGGACCTGATCGGATCTCTGTGGAGGATGCTGGTAAGAATAATGTAAACAAGCACAGTGCTGAGGCAGGAGAGCTGCAGTGAGGAAGTAATAACCCCACAGTATATTATCAGCTCGGCAGCCGCTCTGCTGCGGCTCACAGTGAGTGATTGCAGGAGTCTGCGGCAGATAAGGTTGGGCTGTCAGCGCTGAGTCATCGGCTCTAGCGTCACATGACCTACAGGAAAGCTCAGACTCCTGCAATAATTCACTGAGCCCCAGCAGATGACATCGACCTCAGTATACTGAATCCTGCACTTATCACATCTGAACCTGCAGTACATCACAGTGTATATTATATATGTGATGTTTTGTAGGCAGGTCCAGGTGTGATCAGTACAGTGCATTATATATCTGTGTACATGATATCCCATATCCAATGTACAAATGGGGAGATATGCCAAGAAGGGCCCATTTATATCAGAATGAGGACCTACATACCAGGATAAGAACATAAATAGCAGTATGGGGGCATATATACCAGTAAGGAGACCATGTATACAAGGATTGAGGACATATATACCAGGATAGGGATCATACATACCAGTATGGGGGACATGTATACCAGGATGAGGGCATAAATAGCAGGATGAGGAGCATGTATATCTGGATGAGGGACATTTTTACCTGTATAAGGATCATATATATCAGGATGGTTACATATGTACCAGGGCTGTGGAGTTAGAGTTGTATTCAGTGCAAAGGAGGAGTCGGAGGTTTGACTTACCAACTCCACAGCCCTGTCTGTCACTATAGCTCTATTCTCCTTCACCACCTTCAGCTTTTTTGCTATCATGGCTGTGGAGTCGGTAAGCCAAATCTCTGACTCCAACTCCTCAACTTCCCTGAGTCCAACTTCACAGCTCTGATATGTATCAGGATGATGATATGTATAACAGGATGAGGGACATTAATACATAATGACGGAGAAGAGAGGACAATTCATAAGTCTTTATAGGATTTAGAATGCTACAAAGACATATATATCTGAACAACATGTGAGGCGGGGGGCCCCAGTACAAATCTTGCAACTGGGCCTATCAGACTCTAGTCACACCACTGCTTACCTGACAAAGGTGGTACTATCAATGATGAAGTCCATGCAAATGCACTTAATCTCAAGAGGAAAGAGAGCTCATTTCTACCTCCAAAGCAGCAAGCAGTTTTGGTCACATACCCATAAAGGGGTGTATTTTGTTAACATCTGGACTGCAAAGAGCTTGCAAATAGCTTTTTCACAGAGGACATTTTCGGACAGTATTCACCCCTACGATCTGACCTTTGGTCAAAATTATTAGCCTTTCTCCAGCCCTCCATTGCAAATTAAATTTAAAATAATACAAATTTTTTGAAAGAAGAATTATTTAGGCACCTCTCAACACGACATAAGTCATTTCTCCAAATTGAACACAAAATACCACTTTTAGTGACATATTTAGTCAAATAGTGTCTTCAGAGACTGTGAGGTCAGCGAGACTGGGGATAGAGGAGAAAAGAGAAGGCGCAGATCTAAGTGCAGTGTATTAGTAGCAACAGTTGTTCTCAGGTATTATTCTCACCTTTCTGGTGTCTTGTGCAGTTAGCATATAATCCTACAGAGGGATATTTCCTGGATCTCCTGGCCTGCTGCTTGTTCCCAGAGAAGCAAGTCGCCCAGAGGGAGGCTTGTGTTAAAGTGCAGGAAAAAAAAAATTTTCTGGTTTGAATTGAAGCGCTTCCAGAGGGATCACAGGGATGGCAAATTATTCCAAAATAAGTTCTTCTTTTATTACGCGTTTCAGCTTAAAATATAACAAGCCTTCATCAGATAAAAAACCCTTTTATCTGATGAAGGCTTGTTATATTTTAAGCTGAAACGCGTAATAAAAGAAGAACTTATTTTGGAATAATTTGCCATCCCTGTGATCCCTCTGGAAGCGCTTCAATTCAAACCAGAAAATTTTTTTTTTCCTGCACAGTGACATATTTAGAGAAGCAAACAGTTTTAATGCCTAATCTACAAAATATATAATAGGAACAGTTACGGGTTACCTACTGGAGGCCACATAAAGAAGAATGCCCCTATACAGGAACAGCATATGGGTCCCTCGTTTTGTCAGTGAAAAACGCAGTTTAATGTTTAGGCAGTAGAAGTGGCTCTTAGCCTAGGGCTGATCAGGAGGGAAGGGCTAGGGTGGAGGTTTGAAACTCCTCACCTTCAGAGGTACCTTCGGGAACAGGGCTAGTCAGGGAACCCAGGTCTAGGTTTAGACTAGCTCCCCTGAATGCCCTTGCCCACTTTACCATCCTGTCTCATGATTCTCTTACCGTTGTACCACCCTGTGACATAATCTGCGACCCACTATATTCCTCGAAGCCGCTATGGCTTCAACATGAGCTTTTGCTAGCCTGGTTGAGGAATTCTCTCAGGAGGTTTCTACCTTGCATAACCAGGTGTTGCATCAGCTTCAGGACGTTGTTGGGTATTTGGCTGCAGCTCACGCCCTGGCTGTACCAGAACCTAATATATCCCTTACTGACTAATTTTTGGGAGGGAGAGAAAAATGTATTTGTTTTCAGGGAGGCCTGTAAGTTATACCTCAGGCTCCACCCTCATTCTTCAGAGAGCTAGAACCAGCATGTGAGAATTATACTCTCCCTTCTTAAGGGGGATCCCCAGACCTGGGCCTTCTCTCTGCCGACTGATTCTCCTTCTATGCGGTTGGTGGACAAGTTTTTTGTGGCTCTGGCCCTGGTATATGGTAACCTTGAACTTGTCTCCTTGGCTAAGTCTAACCTTCGTAAGCTCAGGCAGGGAGTGTGGCCAGCTGAGGAGTAGCGGTCTGAGTTTAGGAGGTTGGCCACTGATACTCAATGGAATAACCTTACTCTGAGGAGTCAATTCTGTCTGGGTTTGTCAGATTGGCTAGAAGACTTCATGGCTCAGTACATTGCTCGGGAGTCGCTGAAGTCTGCTATGGCGCTTGCTATTATGGTGTACAGATGCCTGAGAGACCTGAGCCAACCCTGCTCTTGGTGGCCATCCCTGCTGTGGAGGTTACACGTGTGGGTCCTGATGTACCTAAGCAGTTGAGGAATGTGATTTGCAGTTCATCAGGTTGGGAGGTCTTGATTCTTTTGTGGTCAGTCAGATCACTTTATTAAGGTCTGTCCATGCCACACTAAACCCATTTCTCAGCCATTGACATCCCTCGAAGATAAGCGCCTGAGTGCTACTGTCTCTGCCATGTTTGTCAGGCCTGCCACTATGTTAAACACCTACCAAAGAATTGGGGTAAAACCCAGCCTACACTTCAGATTGATGCTGGTCTCTGGTGTTATCCTGAGAAATGTGATAGGGGGAGGGTATGAACTGAAGTTTTTTTGAGTAGAACTAGCTCATGATCCACCAGTCACATGTTTGTAATTAGTATTGAGTAGGCAAGAAACAAAGAGACCATATATATTTGGGATCAGGGAATTCATACCAATACACCTTGTACAGTACAAAAAATACTTTACTGCATGATATATGCAGAAAACACTCAAGGAACAATACACTATTAAAAGCAGCTAAAATTGTGCTGAAAAATCACTATCGAACCTATGCTGTGCCTCATAGGATAGTTCTGACAGGACTTCACCCAAAAGGGTAGATAAATCAGAATATATGGGTGACAACAATATTACAGCCTTATGTGGGTGCAAATACAGAGCAATTATGCAAAAACGGATATATTAAAAGTATCCTGTAGAATATAGCACCACAATGTGGTGAGCTGGGGAGGCTGTTGCTGTAAGGAAAGAACCACAGCTGATAATGATCACTGCATCAAGCAAATTTCCCTGTAATTGAAATACACAGGCAGGTTACAGAATTAAAGGTACCATATGTTACTGTGTAACAGTGACACTGAACCCATCCAGTCGCAGATCCTTAGGTTTAGAATTTAACATAATAGCCCTGATATCCCCCATACGGACCAATCCATGTAACATTAAACAATTGGTAAACACTTATTCCAACAAATTTCCCTGTGATGAATCACAAATGCAGAGAAAAGCATCAAATATGCACCATATTGCTATATGACAAATAGAGCTCTGGAGGTAACCCAAAATAAGGATTAAAATATTGCAAACATTAAATTAGCCTGTGAGTAAGGGGATGTTAGTCACCATGATTCTGTAAGAGAAAGAGGCACAGACATGACCACCCTGACACCCAACGCGTGTCGCCGCCCAAATGACGGCTTCTTCAGGGGAAAGGAGCAAATAGGGGGAGGGTGGTGACTTCCTCTAAGCCATCTGAGAGAAAGTCTGTGAAGCAACAGGAAGACATCTCTGCTATGATTTTCCCCCTGAGAACGGATCCTCTATCTGTGACAGCGTGAATGGTAATAATCATTCAACTCCATATCTGAGTCTGGATGATTATGTGTGGGTGCTGTCAAAACACATAAGGAGGAAATGTGCAGCTGGAGCTCCTACCACTGTAGTTATTGGTCCATTTTGAATTTCAGCCATTTGCAACCCTATGTTGTTTCAGCTAGAACTTCCTCTGGTGCTATGTACCTGTAATATCTTTCAAAGGTCATCACTCAGGAAGTTCAGACCATTGCCAGACATGTCTGGTTTAGAGTCCAGAGGCCTCTCATAAAGGGGGAGTACTGTCACAGTACTGCTGCACTATATAATTGAGTTTCTTTTCCTTAGTCTGCTCTGCGGCTCTGCAGGTGGAGGTAAAGTTGAAGGGGTGTGTCTAAATTTTCTGCTCTCCACCCCCTCAGCCTTAATTAGTTCTGCTTCCCCCCACCAGATGTCACAGATTTAGTTTGCTCTGATATAGGACCTATTCTGTGAAGTCATGCTCTACTGAGCTGTGCTGTTGCTGCCATTTACTTTCATTTGAAGCTGCTAGGTTTTCTCGTTGCATGGGTGGAGGTAGGGGGTTTTAGCCTACGGTTGATCAGGAGGGAAAGGCTAGGGTGGAGGCCAAAAACTCCTCACCTTCAGAGGTACCTTCGGGAACAGGGCTAGTCAGGTACCCCAAGTCCAGTGCCAGACTAGCTCCCCCATACCCCCTTGCCCACCTTACCATCTTACTTCCTTCCCTTACCGCATGCTGCAGCCTGGAAAGAAAGCGTTTTAAGCGTTCACAGTGATTGCAGCTCATTGTAGGTGAGCATAACTAATCTGCTAAGTTTAATTTAACCCCACCCTGGTATAACCTTATTTGCCCCCATCTTTTATCCTCCAGCTTATCATTCATTCAGGTTTCACTCATGGTGTTCCTGCACTGGGTAGGGGGGCACCTATGGCAACAACCAACACAGGGTTTGTCTGTTGTCTGTATTCACTAATATACATTAATCTGCATAAATGCTGTAAACAAAAAAATAATTAATATATAGTGTCAAAAATGTTTGTTTTCAACAGATTAGGTGCCCTTCACACTGCACTTTTGGGGATCCGTGTCTATCTGTTTTGATAGCCAGGCCTCCCATGTATCCCTAAGGGCATGGATTGGTCCAAAGTGGCCATCCGTTTGTGTCATTTTTGTCAGGGATACATTTTTGTCCGCTTTTCTCATGTACCCAGATTCGGAGACTGCTCTGATTTTGGGCTGCCTTCAAAAAAGTGGACACAAACGGACAGAAACGGATCGGTCGCAGTCAGCATCAAATAACATGGGGGTCTATGGAGACAGATCCATGAAAAAACAGATCCTTAAAAAGGTTGCATTTTGTTTTACTGGGCATGCTCAGAAGCATGGTACAGCTCCTTCCAACCCTATCTCTGCTAATTGATGACGGATCCGTTAAAAAAGTCTGTGGACATCAGTTGGCATCAGTTGGCACAGATCCGTGCCTGTTCGTGTGGTCCTTGAAATTCAAAGATCCACATAGATGTGAAAAAAACGCAGTGTGAAGGCGGCCTTAGAGAAAATTAATGGCTGCAAAGATACAAAAATTATTTAAATCAACAAATTCAGACATATCTAATAAGGACTTTCATACACAAAATATGTTGTTCAGTCTTTGATCTTAAGGCCGGGTTACATCTAACGATGTCCCAGCGATCCCACGAACGATGTGGATCGCTGGGACATCGTTATCTGATCGCTGGAGAGATGTTAAACAGGCAGACTCACCAGAGATCAGGATCAGCGAAAACTCTGGTAACCAGGGTAAACAGTGGGTAACTAAGCAGAGCGCTGCGCTTAGTTACCCAATGTTTACCCTGGTTACTAGCTCCTAGCACTTGCTGGGCGGCACTGGGAGCTCATTGATCATTGGTGTCCCGCTGTCACACGCGCCGATGCTGGCCGCCCAGCAGGAGACCAATGATAAATTTATGGTCCAGGTCATTTAACAATGACCAAAGATAAACAACCTCATCATTGGTCATTGGTAAATGTCACACGCAACAATGTCGTTTCGACGTTATTGCAATGTCACCAAACCGGTGATGTTGCAACAATATCGTTAACGATATCATAGAGTGTGACGGGGCCTTTAGTTCTTTGTTGACCAGCGCAAATTCTTGTCTCCTTAGCTTTACAGACCACTGTTTGCTTGCAATGCATTCCCTAATGATGATAAGTTTTGTTGCTCTTCTATAGTAATTAGACATTCATCCTTCAGAAAAGCTGGTGCTCTGGAATTAGCTGCCCTTTTTTCCCATTACCTAAGTAATTAGAATGTATTTGATTTTATTTCAGTAAAACTTGAAAACAAATAATTAAAGTGAATGATACTGAACATCATTGCTGCTTGGTTTGTGAAAATACAATTATTTCAGTCATTCTCCTGATTATGGATGTTGACATTAATTACCAATGACTAAAGCTATTTGATCATTCCCTTTTAATTTCATTACACCGTATGGTGAAATTAGTTATGGAAAAGAACCCTACAATTTCAGCAAAGGCTTATTTTTTTTTTCTTTTTTATTAAAAGCATTAGCTAATAGTTATGGCACAGTTTAGGCTGTAGTTGATAAATATTAAACAGCAAAAAAGGTAACGGTTAGCAAAAGTAAGTTAAAGGGAACCTGGGGAAACGTTACTCCCCCCCCCCTTCCAAAATATTAAAATAATTGTGTTGCCCTTAAAGAGGACCTGTCACCCCCTGGTGCGTGGCAAACTAAATGCAGAACTAAATACAGCATGGCTGCTGCATTCAGGGAAGGGGTTGTCATCCATGTCTCTAGCCCCCCTGTAAGCTTTAAAAAGTTGGGGCGTGACATTCACTTAGCGCTTTTCAGCCTTATGTTATATTTCCAGCACTCTCTGCTGTTTGTTCCAGTACACGACTACTGACTTGTCAATCAGCCAGGTAAGGGTGCTGTTAGGTAGTAAATATTGGGTGTGACTAAGAATTTTAGGAAGCGCATCGCCATATCTGAGTGAACTTCCAGATACAACTTAAAGGGAATTTGTATTTTTCTTATCCTTGCTGAGAGTGGCATGATGTAGGAGTAGGGAATCTGATACTAGCATTGTCTAACTTGCTGGACTGCATGCTGTCAAGGTGATAAAATGACTGTTTTATCTGCTGCAGATCTAGCAGTTCTCTAAATGCTACTTATTTATAAATTTGCCCATATCACTGATTGGCAGCTTTCTGCTCAAGCACAGTTTACACAGATAGCTACCAATCAGGGGTTGGGCTGGGTTAGGCCGGCTTCACATTGCGGCATGATCCGGTCCGGGGCTGTCCAGGATGACCCAGACAGCCGTGGAGTGGACCGGATCAGCACACAGGACTGGGGGCTAATATGCCTTCCGGTCCGGTGTGCAGCGCACGCAGCTGCAGCCGATGACAGGTCAGGACTGCACGCGCGTCCTGACTTATCAGCAGCTGGAACTGCATGCGCTGCACACCGGACCGGAGGGCATAATAGCCCTCCAGTCCTGTGTGCTGATCCGGTCCACGGCTGTCTGCGTCATCCCGGACAGCCCCGGACCGGATCACGCCGCAGTGTGAAGCCGGCCTTAGACAGAGTTCATTAACATGCTTGACTACCTGGTAGCAGATTAACTAATCTTCTAGGGATAACCTGCTGATATAACAGGATTTTTACTTTAGTATTTTTTCTTGTGTGTTCTTTAAACCATTCCCAACCGACATCAACCCCAATAACTATCACTTCAATTACCACTGCAAAGGGGCAATCCAAAAAAACCAGGTAAAGCACCAGAATTGATGCATCCAGTGCCATTTCTGGGCAGCTGTAGGCTGGTACTTTTAGGCAAGGAAGGGCCACATAACCATGGCCCTTCCCACCCTCATAAAACCAGCAACCAGTAGTCTGTTTTACCTTATCAAAAATGGGGGCAACCTCATATGTTTTTTTTTATATTTTATTTAAATATATTTTTAAAAAAAGGGTACGGGATCCCCTCTATAATTGATAACCAGCCAAAGTAAAGCAGACTGCTTGAGGTTGCAGCTTGCAGCTGTCTGTTTTACCGACACTTGCTATCAAAGATAGGCAGTAGCCCACATCCATTTTTTTGTATTATTTGTTTATTTTTTCAAGTGGTTCACCGGCCCATCACAGCCGTGCCAATACTTGACAAGGCTGTTATAGGGCTAGAAGCAGGCCCGGACTGACCATAGGGCATATCGGGAGTTTGCCCGTGGGCCGAAGGGAAATTGGGCCGTTGCGGCCGCTCTTCACATTTCAGAGGTCGCCTGCGGCCCCATTACATCTTTTTGCGGCCGCCGGCCGGGCACAGCCAAAGCAGCTGCACAGCAGCCGCAGAGGTGTTTCCGGCAGGGAGCTTCCTTCCGGCTCTGTTCCAGCAGCCGCTTCTTGGAGGAGGAGTATGTCACCTCAACTCCTCAGCGGCTCCAACTGCTGGATGCCTCCCTGCTCCTTGACCCTGCTGTGGTGTGCTGTACCTCTTGCTGACCAGGGGCCCGGGGCCGTGCAGTTCCTGCACTGTCAGCTGGTGCAGGGCACCTTCGCATGTCTCTCCTTTCTGTCCGGCTTCCTGTCCGGCTCCTGCTTGAGCTCCTTCATCCTGGGTGGTAAGAGGGGAGGTTTCTGCACAGCGAGATGTCTGGATTGTGTCTTGTGGCTGCGGTCTGCCTGTGGCACAGGGAATTTATGGCAACTGTTTGATCTTTCACTGCGAGACGCCCGATCTGTGGAATCTCAAGCAGTTGTTATAAATCCTGTACTGGACAGATAACTGACCTGGGCAGCAGAGCAGCACTGATAACACCCTGTGTCTCCCTCCCTCTCTATGTATATTTGTGTGTGTGCATGTACTGTAAATGTATGTATGCACTGTATATGTGGTGTATGCACTGTATATGTGGTGCATGTGCTGTATATGTGGTGCATGTGCTGTATATGTGGTGCATGTGCTGTATGTGTGGTGTATGCACTGTATATGTGGTGTATGTACTGTATATGTGGTGCATGTGCTGTATATGTGGTGTATGCACTGTATATGTGGTGCATGTGCTGTATATGTGGTGTATGCACTGTATATGTGGTGCATGTGCTGTATAAGTGGTGCATGTGCTGTATATGTGGTGCATGTGCTGTATATGTGGTGTATGTACTGTATATGTGGAGTATGTACTGAAAATGTATGTATGCACTGTATGTGGTGCATGTACTGTAAATGTATGTATGCACTGTAAATGTGGTGCATGTACTGTATATGTGGTGCATGTACTGTATATGTGGTGCATGTACTGTATATGTGGTGCATGTGCTGTATATGTGGTGCATGTGCTGTATATGTGGTGCATGTGCTGTATATGTGGTGCATGTACTGTATATGTGGTGCATGTGCTGTAAATGTATGTATGCACTCTATGTGGTGTATGTACTGTATATGTGGTGCATGTACTGTAAATGTATGTATGCACTGTATGTGGTGTATGTACTGTATATGTGGTGCATGTACTGTAAATGTATGTATGCACTGTATGTGGTGTATGTACTGTAAATGTATGTATGCACTGTATATGTGGTGCATGTACTGTATATGTGGTGCATGTACTGTAAATGTATGTATGCACTGTATGTGGTGTATGTACTGTATATGTGGTGCATGTACTGTAAATGTATGTATGCACTGTATGTGGTGTATGTACTGTAAATGTATGTATGCACTGTATTTGTGGTGCATGTACTGTATATGTGGTGCATGTACTTTATATGTGGTGCATGTACTGTATATGTGGTGCATGTACTGTAAATGTATGCATGTACTGTAAATGTTGTGCATGTACTGTAAATGTATGCATGTACTGTATATGGTGTATGTGCTGTATATGTGGTGCATGTGCTGTATATGTGGTGCATGTACTGTATATGTGGTGCATGTACTGTATATGTGGTGCATGTACTGTAAATGTATGTATGCACTGTATATGTGGTGTATGTACTGTAAATGTATGTACATACTGTATGTGTGTACATACGGATGTGTGTGTATTTATACACTATATGCTTGTGTACATATGGATGTGTGTGCATATACATATATACATATATATATACACACACATGCAGTATATAATATATATATATATATATAAATATATATATATATAATTAAGAAACACTGGGCACTCTTCAGGATTCAGGGGTTAAAACCTGCAGTGGCCTGCTATAGTATTGGCCTAGATCATAGTATCGAAAAATCAGGAAAAATGCGGCACTCACCAGAGATGATCTTGTGTCCTTTATTCACATATACATGTTAAGGTACATGCGGTAAAACAAGTGCGAGGAGGGGGAGAGGAGACGGCGGACTTATATATATGTATATGCACACACATCCACATGTGCCTTAACATGTATATGTGAATAAAGGACACAAGATCATCTCTGGTGACTGCCGCATTTTTCCTGATTTTTCAATATATATATATATATAATGTATATGTGTGTACAAATATAATGTATGTGTACATATGGACGTGAGTGTGTGTATATATAATGTATGCTTTTACATATGGATGTGTGTGTACACATAATGGATGTGTGAGTACATATAATGTATGTGTGTGTACATATAATGTACCGGTATATGTGTACATATGGATGCGTGTATATTTATATAATGTATGTGTGTGCACATATGGATGTGTGTGTGTGTGATATATATATATATATATATATATATATATATATATATACACACATATACATACTGTATGTGTGTACATATGGATGTTTGTGTGTGTACACTCCACAGTACCACTTCTCCTGTCCTGTATACAGGGTGTAATCCTCAGTATCTGTATTATTCTGTAGATATATATACTGCACAATACCACTTCTCCTGTCTTGTATACTGGGTGTATTCCTCAGTATCTGTATTATTCTGTATATATACACTGCACAGCACCACTTCTCCTGTCCTGTATACTGGGTGTAATCCTCAGTATCTGTATTATTCTGTATGTATACACTGCACAGTACCACTTCTCCTGTCCTGTATACTGGGTGTAATACTCAGTATCTGTATTATTCTGTATGTATATACTGCACTGTACCACTTCTCCTGTCCTGTATACTGGGTGTAATCCTCAGTATCTGTATTATTCTGTATGCATACACTGCACAATACCACTTCTCCTGTCCTGTATACTGGGTGCAATCCTCAGTGTCTGTATTATACTGTATATATACACTGCACAGTACCACTTCTCCTGTCCTGTATACTGGGTGTAATCCTCAGTATCTGTATTATTCTGTATATATACTCTGCACAGTACCACTTCTCCTGTCCTGTATACTGGGTGCAATTTTCAGTATCTGTATTATTCTGTATATATACACTGCACAGTACCACTTCTCCTGTCCTGTATACTGGGTGTAATCCTCAGTGTCTGTATTATTCTATATATATACACTGCACAGTACCACTTCTCCTGTCCTGTATACTGGGTGTAATCCTCAGTATCTGTATTATACTGTATATATACACTGCACAGTACCACTTCTCCTGTCCTGTATACTGGGTGTAATCCTTAGTATCTGTATTATACTGTATATATACACTGCACAGTACCACTTCTCCTGTCCTGTATACTGGGTGTAATCCTCAGTATCTGTATGATTCTGTATATATACACTGCACAATACCACTTCTCCTGTCCTGTATACAGGGTGTAATCCTCAGTATCTGTATTATACTGTATATATACACTGCACAGTACCACTTCTCCTGTCCTGTATACTGGGTGTAATCCTCAGTATCTGTAGTATTCTGTATATATACACTGCACAATACCACTTCTCCTGTCCTGTATACTGGGTGCAATCCTCAGTATCTGTATTATACTGTATGTATACACTGCACAGTACCACTTCTCCTGTCCTGTATACAGGGTGTAATCCTCAGTATCTGTATTATACTGTATATATACACTGCACAGTACCACTTCTCCTGTCCTGTATACTGGGTGCAATCCTCAGTATCTGTATTATACTGTATATATACACTGCACAGTACCACTTCTCCTGTCCTGTATACTGGGTGTAATCCTCAGTATCTGTATTATTCTGTATATATACACTGCACAATACCACTTCTCCTGTCCTGTATACAGGGTGTAATCCTCAGTATCTGTATTATACTGTATATATACACTGCACAGTACCACTTCTCCTGTCCTGTATACTGGGTGTAATCCTCAGTATCTGTAGTATTCTGTATATATACACTGCACAATACCACTTCTCCTGTCCTGTATACTGGGTGCAATCCTCAGTATCTGTATTATACTGTATGTATACACTGCACAGTACCACTTCTCCTGTCCTGTATACAGGGTGTAATCCTCAGTATCTGTATTATACTGTATATATACACTGCACAGTACCACTTCTCCTGTCCTGTATACTGGGTGCAATCCTCAGTATCTGTATTATACTGTATGTATACACTGCACAGTACCACTTCTCCTGTCCTGTATACTGGGTGTAATCCTCAGTATCTGTATTATTCTGTATACAGTTAGGGCCTGAAATATTTGGACAGTGACACAATTTTCGCGAGTTGGGCTCTGCATGCCACCACATTGGATTTGAAATGAAACCTCTACAACAGAATTCAAGTGCAGATTGTAACGTTTAATTTGAAGGGTTGAACAAAAATATCTGATAGAAAATGTAGGAATTGTACACATTTCTTTACAAACACTCCACATTTTAGGAGGTCAAAAGTAATTGGACAAATAAACATAACCCAAGCAAAATATTTATATTTTCAATATTTTGTTGCGAATCCTTTGGAGGCAATCACTGCCTTAAGTCTGGAACCCATGGACATCACCAAACGCTGGGTTTCCTCCTTCTTAATGCTTTTCCAGGCCTTTACAGCCGCAGCCTTCAGGTCTTGCTTGTTTGTGGGTCTTTCTGTCTTAAGTCTGGATTTCAGCAAGTGAAATGCATGCTCAATTGGGTTAAGATCTGGTGATTGACTTGGCCATTGCAGAATGTTCCACTTTTTTGCACTCATGAACTCCTGGGTAGCTTTGGCTGTATGCTTGGGGTCATTGTCCATCTGTACTATGAAGCGCCGTCCAATCAACTTTGCAGCATTTGGCTGAATCTGGGCTGAAAGTATATCCCGGTACACTTCAGAATTCATCCGGCTACTCTTGTATGCTGTTATGTCATCAATAAACACAAGTGACCCAGTGCCATTGAAAGCCATGCATGCCCATGCCATCACGTTGCCTCCACCATGTTTTACAGAGGATGTGGTGTGCCTTGGATCATGTGCCGTTCCCTTTCTTCTCCAAACTTTTTTCTTCCCATCATTCTGGTACAGGTTGATCTTTGTCTCATCTGTCCATAGAATACTTTTCCAGAACTGAGCTGGCTTCTTGAGGTGTTTTTCAGCAAATGTAACTCTGGCCTGTCTATTTTTGGAATTGATGAATGGTTTGCATCTAGATGTGAACCCTTTGTATTTACTGTCATGGAGTCTTCTCTTTACTGTTGACTTAGAGACAGATACACCTACTTCACTGAGAGTGTTCTGGACTTCAGTTGATGTTGTGAACGGGTTCTTCTTCACCAAATAAAGTATGCGGCGATCATCCACCACTGTTGTCATCTGTGGACGCCCAGGCCTTTTAGAGTTCCCAAGCTCACCAGTCAATTCCTTTTTTCTCAGAATGTACCCAACTGTTGATTTTGCTACTCCAAGCATGTCTGCTATCTCTCTGATGGATTTTTTCTTTTTTTTTCAGCCTCAGGATGTTCTGCTTCATCTCAATTGAGAGTTCCTTTGACCGCATGTTGTCTGGTCACAGCAACAACTTCCAAATGCAAAACCACACACACTGGAATCCACCCCTGACCTTTTAACTACTTCATTGATTACAGGTTAACGAGGGAGACGCCTTCAGAGTTAATTGCAGCCCTTAGAGTCCATTGTCCAATTACTTTTGGTCCCTTGAAAAAGAGGAGGCTATGCATTACAGAGCTATAATTCCTAAACCCTTTCTCCGATTTGGATGTGGAAACTCTCATATTGCAGCTGGGAGTGTGCACTTTCAGCCCATATTATATATATAATTGTATTTCTGAACATGTTTTTGTAAACAGCTAAAATAACAAAACTTGTGTCACTGTCCAAATATTTCTGGCCCTAACTGTATATACACTGCACAATACCACTTCTCCTGTCCTGTTGTCAGAGAGTTGGTATTGGACTTCGGGATTTTCAGCATTTAAATATTGTTTAAATTGATGATCCCCAATATGAAAGTCATCACTTATTTTCTGTATAGGTGATGACTTTCTCTTCGCTGTGGATCTGACAGCTGGGACCCAACAATCGTGAGAAATGTAGCTTTGAAGATCACCATGTGAATGGAGATGCGATTGATTATTCCCTCTTCTGCACCATTCACATGTGGCTCTTCAGATAACGACTTTAAGAAAGTGATGAGGCCACGACAATGTAAAATCAAATGTCACTGATCGCGGCTGATGAGTGTTATAATATGTGGGCTGGTGCGGTTTGTTTTCCAGGGCTGCTTTTTAGTCCCAGTCCGGCCCTGGCTAGAAGTGTCCATCTGAAAAAAACCTGCAGGCTGGCTGCTGTGCAGCCTTTCACCAATTTTTATTCAGATGATATATCCGAACAGGAACCAGATATACAGTCAACACTCCATATTTAGGGGTCATCCTTGGACCATAGGTGTTTGGTGCAAACCCTAAACAGTTCGGTTTCACTCATCCCTATCAGGGACTGCTTCCATGACTGGCTCTTTTTTAATAGAAAAAATGTAGAACATTTATCTACATAGTTCAAATTCATGTAAACTGATAACCCCATTTTTTTATCACAAAGTATTATTCTTGATTTTCATTTTTGCCATTTTCCAATTCTGAAATGTACCTAGTATTGTAAAATTAATAAAATAGGCCTTTAGCTTGAGAGATGTGGACAATTCATCAACATAGACATTCTGCTTCAATCATTTTATATGTAATATCCATGATTTTACTTATTTATTGCTTTTCCAACTTCACAAATGTTTTGTGTCATTAATCTTTGCATTTTCTTTCCTAATGATTATTTTACTGGTCCCAATTTTTGATCATATCACATTATTCATTTTGCCCGCTTGTCAGGCTACTGTTTTAGTGATTTTGCTTCTACTTATTGCTATTCATATGAGCTGCACTTCATAGATTCATTTAATTTCTTTGTCATGTATTTTCATTATCCACAAATCAAGATTGCCTCATTGTTCAGTGACCTTTATTGTACCTTTAGACCAATGTATAACATGAGATCACTAAACAATAAATAATAAGAAATCTCATTAGAGATGAAAACATACTCATCTACACATATTGCTCTTAGGCGGCCGTCACACGGTGCAATATCTTGAAAGATATCGTTTAAGCGATCTGCTTTTTGATCGCTTAAGCGATATCGTTTGTGCATCGCTACGTGCGATCAAGCGATTTTACAGTCGCAGTTATGAGAGCCGGAGCTCATATCAAGCGATGAACGCTTGAACAATCTGCCTCATCGTGGTGTGTGACACCACGATGAACGATCTCCCAGCGGCAGAGCCTATGCTGGGAGATGGTATCTATGGTAAACGTCGGGTTACTAAGCGCCGCGCGGCGCCTAGTAACCCGATGTGTACCATAGTTACCAGCGATCTCGCTGGCCCACATCGCTGGTGAGTCTGTCTGTGTGACATCTCACCAGCGATGTGAATGATATTGTTAGCGATCGCGCGTGCACGTGATCGCTTACAATATCGTTCAAGATATTGCACCGTGTGACGGCCGCCTTAAAGGTGTTGTAGCCCAGATATATAGATGGTTGTCAGCGGCACACAAAGGCATTCACTCCAACAGTGTGCTGTATTAAAGTGTACTTGTCATCAGATTTGGTTGCTTTAATCTAAAAGTGCCACTTTCAGCAGCGCCTATGCTGCATTCTAGGAAGTTTGTGTCATGGTGTAGTGAGAATGCTGATGAGGGAATGGCAGTTATGGTCAGGGTGACCAGAGAAGACTAGTCTGACCCTAGTCTAGGAACCAATGGCCCTGATCCCGAAGGCATCTCTGAAGGGGAGAAGGTTCGGGCCTCCAGCCTCTTCCTAAAACTCCTCCACCAGCCCTGCGCTATTCCCCCCTCATCTCCCTCCACAGAACTGTGATATGTGGTGCCCCTATGGCTAGGCGCCACCGGGAGGTATTACACTTTGAAAACATATGTAGTATCTCTGTAAGTTGTGGGTTTAGGGTCAAACCTATAGAGTCTGAATTCACACACAGCACTAGGCCACCTTAGAGTAAGAGACTGATTATTTAGTAGGTCCAAAAGGGGGTGGAGCCTACGTTAGTGTAGGAATACTAGAATGACAGTTAGTTAGTGCTGGGAAGGCAGTCAGTCAGGATGCTCCTGTCAGCTCTGTAACAGGAGGGATCATCCATCTTCAGGAGGGTATCCCAAGACAGAAGGGGATGGACCAACACTGGTTGCAGCCGGTTGGTAAACACCGGCAACACGGAAGCCAAGGCAGGTTGATGGCTTATCCCTGACCGTAAACCGACGAGCCATGGGCCCTCTGAAACCAGGTAGCGAGTAGGCACCACAAGAAGGTACCTCGCCCCTCAGGCCCAAAATCAGTCCAAGATTACAGGAGTATCAGTCCGGATTCCGGTGGCAGGAGGAATTGCTTGTTGTCGCTCCCGTCTGTACCGGTAAAGGAAAAACCCATGCTCCACCGTATGAGACCAGGAGACTGGCAGGAGAGCTCTGCAAGGGTGGTTAAAAAGAGAGAAGGACAGAATTAGACCCCGAAAGACTATCAGAGAGGAACATCTGGAGACTCCATACGGGTACCTGAACCGACAACTTCTACCCATTAAACCAGACTGTACCGTGTTATCCATAATATCTGCCGGTACCAGTAAAGTGGAGTTGAAGTTGAATCGGTCTCTGTCTTCTTCCTGCTAGCGCCCAGAGGGCCTCAGCATCATCATCGTCTCATCGGAAGGGTAAGAACAACTACTCCCCTCATCCTCCTCCATCACCGCTGCTCTGAGGTAAAATCTCCACCTGTGGGGAGCTGGACCACACTGAGCTGCACCCATCATCACCTCAGCGGCCGGCCTGCAGCACCGGTATCTAATTTACCGGAATCCACAGGTGGCGTCACATACTCTTTATCCCTGTAAATATTTCCCCCATCTAACAAATGACAGCCAGGGCACGGAACCGGGGACCCGACCACCTGTGATTCCCCAGTTAAATCCATCAAACCCAGGCCTGGTATCTGAGTACCCCTAGCCCTGGGCTCATCAGATACTGCAACTCCAAAGGAAAGGACATCAGCCACACAAATACACAGGTCAGCACAGCATGGCTTCCAGGCATACAGTGAGACTCTATCAGCAGCACCACTTGGTGGAAGGAGAGGCTACTAAGAGGCCAGGGCGAGGGGAGCCCAGGTGAGTAACACATTAACCCCTCAACCAGCAGCCGAACCTTATAGTGAATGCAGTTCTGGAGCACAACACAGGAGGCCAAGGACCTTCACAACCATCAACCATGCAGCTCTTAGGGTACCTTTACACACGGCTACATTTGTAGCTTGTCACCAGGTAACTTACTGGTTGCAGTGAAATCATGGATACATGGTTCTATCTTGTTGCTGTGTACAAATGAAATCATGTATCCATGATTTCACTGCAACCAGTAAGTTACCTGGTGACAAGCTACAAATGTAGCCGTGTGTAAAGGTACCCTTAAAGACAAACACATACACAGCATCCAGCAATGTCAGCGCCAACTAAGCGTCTGACAGTTTGCTAATATGACCTGACTACCCCTGTACACCAAATAAATATGTTTTTAAAACTTACTGCCCTGTATTATTATTATCTGTTTCTGGTCTGATGGGTTTGAAGGCTGCTTGGTCAATCCCACCTCTCTTCGCCATTCACCGTTCCGAATTATGAGCCTGCACAGAGGCTTCTCCGAATCACGCAGGCGCACTGTGCACTTGTGCAGAGACCTTAATGTTTGGCACATGAACCAAAGAGTTTTAGGCTCTGCCAGCGGGAGGGTCGAGCACAGTGCTCAGGCATGATCCAGAGAAGCTTCTTTGCAGGCGTGCAATTCAGGTATCACTCGGAAAGAGAGGCAGGACAGACAGCAAAGAGAGACAGAACAAAATATACAAATCACTATAAAGCAGTTTCTATGGAGAGGTGACGAGACACAATTCAGCAATATAGTTGAACAGCTGAATAGGAGTGATTGTGGTATACGGTTCCACATTTGAAACCCACAAGACAAAACTTCTCTTTTTAGACATTCTGACTGAAAGAAATTTGAGAGGAACACTACAAATGTGTACTTTCAGAAAACCTAGTTGTCAGAACAAATGGATCTTGAAAGAGCAGTTAGAGAAACTGCTCTCATGATCTCCAGTTTGCACGACAAGCGAATCATGTGAAGGAAAGGTTCAGGGAAAGGGGGTACCCCAACAAGATTATAAATGAGGCATGCAGAGAGGTCTGCAAGGTGGATAGATCACAGTTGTTAAATCTTTCCAAATCTTACTACAAGATTGAGATGAGCTCTGCTAAGATCAGGATGCTGTTTTTGACTCTGCAGCTGGAGGTGGAAGGGTGTGTCATAGCATGCAGATCTCTACTCCCTCAGCCTTTAAGAAGTTCCATTTCCCTCCATTGGGTGTCGCAGATAAAGTTCAACCTCTGTTTGGACCCTGTACAGTGATTACATGCTGTTCTGCTGCTGCTGTTCCCTTCCATAGAAGCTGCAGGGTTTTCCCGATCTATGGGACGAGGTATGGGCTCTTAGTCTAGGGCTGTTTAGGAGCAAAGGGCAAGTGTGGTGACCTGGATATCCTCGTCTTCAGAATAAGGGTGAGTCAAGGGCCCCCAGTCTATGGTCAGACTAGTTCTCCAGTTCACCTTTTCCCATCTTACCATATTGCCTCCTGATTCCCTATCCACTATACCACCCCATGACTATTCTAAGCATCCCTGTCTAAGCTAATACAGTTGTGTTAAAGTTGAAAAAATGCATTTATATACTTATATTTTCTAATGTTAATGAGCTGGAAACTGGTCTGAAGGGGCATTGCTATGGTATCCATCACTTCCTTCCTTCAGTGGTTATCATGATTCTGTGGACATTCTAAAATATATGGGCTGCTTCCTGGTATGGCATGAGTTCTCTTCCCTATCTTGAGCACGGGTGCATTTATTTGCAGTCCTGCTCATTGTGGGTGAGTATTGGGTGTACTTGCCGAGCTGCAGAATGTGCAGTGTGCATGATCTGGAGCTGATAAGTAAACCCAATACTCACCCACAATGTGCAGGACTGTAAATAGATGCAGCCGGGTGGGTCATACCTGAAAGCAGCCCATAAATATTATAAACTACCTAGAAGGGACAGCGCTTGTAAATGAGGTTATCATGCCCACAGGAGCATGATAACCATGGAAGGAAGGTAAGGATGGATACCATTTGAATGCCCCTTTAGACCAGTCTCAAGCTCATTAACATTAGGAAATTTAAGTGTATAAATGCATTTTTTCAACTTTAAAGAGGACCTGTCACCCCCCTGCTGCATGCCAATCTAAATGCAGCACTGAATGCAGCATGTCTGCTGCATTCAGGGAAGGGGTCCCCCATGTGTCTGTGTCTTTTGCATAAGACATATGGTCGTTGTGTATATTGATATCCATGTGTCTGTGTGTTGTGTCCCCGAGGTAAAGGCTTAGTAAAACTTACAGTTAGAAGCCATAGAGGCAGTCCCTGTGGCTTGAGTGAGCTTAATCCACTGGGGGGGGGGGGGGGGGCATTCCCTCCCCCACCTCCTGCTGTGCTGCTTATGCTTTGTTCAGACACCAGGGCAGGAATCTGGAGCTGGCATCAGGACAAATGATTTGCATCCGCTCTGAGTGACAGAGAGGAGGAGAGGAGAAGGGCAGAGACTGCACTGCAGAAGCAGGACAGAGAGGCAGAAGGGGAGGCAATGCCCCCCCAGTCAATCAAGCTCACTCCAGCCACAGGGACTACCTCCATGGCTTCTAACTGTAAGTTTTTCTAAGCCTATATCTCCGGGTACACATTTCTTGTAGCCATCTATAAGCTTCTTTCACTTCTCAGCTGGTATTTTCTCCCAATCTTCTTCTGCGGTTTGTTCAAGCTCTTGAATGTTTGCAGTGTTCTTTTCCCAATGGCTGTTTCTCTCACCCTGTGTGCTGTCTCTCCCCCCTGTCTGATGTCTCCCCTCTCTGTGCCTGTGTCCCGCCTGTACACTGTGTCTGTCTCTCCCCTCTGCCTGTCTCTCCCCCCATCTCCTTCCTGTTTGCTGTGTATCTTTTGCCCCCTTATAGCTGTGGCACCCTGGATGCTGTGCATCTGCTCCCTGACAGGGGGCTGCCCTGTGCACTTTGTATTTGTCCCTGACAAGGGATCGCCTGTGCACTGTCCCCCCTGCTTTTCACCCTAACCTAAGCACACCGTCTGACAGTACTGAGCCAGCAGCAGATCTTTATCCCAAACAGGGATCTGTCCAGTGATGTGCCACCCCGGCACTTATCTCTTCCACCACAGGTATAGGGACACTGCCGCCAGCTGCAAGCAGTTGGATACTGAGCTCAGCACCTGACACACAGTGTAAGAGGAAAGAAGTGCAGGGGACACCCTCTGGCAAGTTACGTGGACAGTTTTCCCCTATGGGGAGTGTGTTTCCTGGCAGTCCAAGGCCCCAGCACTTGCCAGGGTGCACCTGGTGCTCACGCTGGCCCTGACACCTGGGATGTGATGCTTGGCACATTTCAGGGAGAGGTGATCTAGGAGGTAGAGCTTATGCAAGAGTAGGCATATAACCAGGTGCCCAGTCTGGCAGTTCAATATTAGAACAGGCCCCTCCAGGCGTACTCCAGCTTTCCATCAGGTCACCCGTCTACCCTCACTGGCTTGAGGGGGTGTCACCTCCAGGCACTCGCTCTGGCCATGTATTGCATTCTGGGAGATTTATTTCTGTGTGTTGGTGGGAGTTGGGATACCATTGCTCCCAGCAATTATGCTATTCAGGGGACCCATATCACCAGGTCCCCTAATGTCAGCTGTTGCCAGCAGATATGGGACACCATGTCTGCTGGTTCAGCTAGATGGTGGAAAGTTCCTGCCACTCCTCTCTCCTCTTCCTTTGCCTTTCTGGGCTGAGGATAGAGATTGGGCACTGCCACGGTGGTCAGGTGATCCCTGATAGTTAGATTTGAAGCTGAAGAAAAAATTGCGATATGTTGAGTATGGCTGACGAGATTCCCCAATGTAAGTCAACGGGTAAGAGAAAAAAAAACACACTGACAGCAAACAAAAGAATAAAGTACATTGAATGAGTTTTTAACATGGTCTTTTACATGCTCTAAAAATGTAGGATAGATCTGAAACAGCTAAATAATGTCCCTTGGCCTATATATTGTAAGATTGCACCATTTACTGCCTTTCATGTGGCACTAAAAGGTGTTTGGTGTAGTATTTTGGACATAAATTTTATAATTAATTTTAAAAAGGTGACGTGAGGTCCCCCTATTTTTGGTCGCCAGCTACAGTTAAGCAGGTGTCTTATGCTTGGCTGGTAATCCAAAACAGAGGTCATTCTAAACAACATGTTCCAAATTATTATGTAAATTGGTTTTAAGTGTCATGGGGTTTTTTTTTGTTTTTTTTTCAATGGAACCCATTGATGGTATTGTGTCTCAGGGTTCTTTGGAGCACTGAAATCAATCCCTGATACCTGTAATAATTAGTTTGACAGGTAAGCCCTATAAAAGGAAAACTGGGTGTTCCACAATATTAAGCACGCCCCAGTTTTCAAGTAACATGGGAAAGAAAAAGGATCTCTCTGCTGCCGAAAAACAACAAATAGTGCAATGCCTTGGACAAGGGATGAAAACATTAGATATTGCATGAAAACATAAGCGTGATCATCGTACTGTGAAGAGATTTGTGGCTGATTCTGAGCACAGACGTGTTTGTGCAGATAAAGGCAGAATGAGGAAGGTTTCTGCCAGGCAAGTTCATCGGATTAAGAGAGCTGCTGCTAAAAAGGCCTTACAAACCAGCAAGCATATATTTGAAACTGCTGGTGCCTCTGGAGTCCCTCAAACCTCAAGGTGTAGGATCCTTAAAAAGGCTTACTGTGGTGCATAAAGCTACTATTCGGCCACCCCTAAACAGTGCTCACAAGCAGAAACGGTTGCAGTAGGCCCAGACATACATGAAGACTAATTTTCAAACAGTCTTGTATACTGATGAGTGCCGTGCAACCCTGGATGGTCCAAATGGATGGAGTAGTGGATGGTTGGTGGATGGCCACCATGCACCAACAAGGCTGCGACATCAGTAAGGAGGTGGAGGAGTCATGTTTTGGGCCGGAATCATTGGGAAACAGCTGGTAGGCCCCTTTAAGGTTCCTGAAGGTGTGAAAATGACATCGGCAAAATATATAGAGTTTCTGACTGGGGACTTTCTTCCATGGTACAAAAAGCAAAAACGTGCCTTCAGGAGCAAAATCATCTTTACGCACAACAATGCACCATCTCATGCTGCAAAGAATACCTCTGTGTCATTGGCTGCTATGCTCATAAAAGGAAATTAACTCATGGTGTGGCCACCATCTTCCCCTGACCCATATAGAGAACTTTTGGAGAATAATCAAGCAAAAGATCTATGAGGGTGGGAGGCAGTTCACATCAAAATAGCAGCCCTGGGAGGCTATTCAAAGACATACAAGCAGAAACTCTCAGAAACTCACAAGTTCAATGGATGCAAGAATTGTGAAGGTGATATCAAAGAAGGGTTCCTATGATAACATGTAACTTGGCCTGTTAGGATGTTTTGCAGTTAAATAGCTTCTTACTTCAGTGAATGTGACCTCCTAATGCTGAACAAATGAGCATTTTCAGTTCTTTGAAACATACCAAATGTTTAGAAACTCTACTGCCTAATAATTTGGAACAGTGCATTCAGAGGTTTTTTTTTAATTTTGAAGATTACCGTATACTGTTATCATTGAGAGGTTTCTTCAATAAAATTCAATGCATACTCTAATGGGTAATGACTTTTATTACACTGACTGTCATTTGCACTGACCATTCAGGAAAATCAGAGAAAAAGAATATTTGCCTAATAATTTGGAACATGGTAATATATATATATATATATATATATATATTATATATATATATATATATATATATATATATATATATATATATTATACAGTTGTGGCCAAAAGTATTGACACCCCTGCAATTCTGTCAGATAATACTCAGTTTCTTCCTGAAAATGATTGCAATCACAAATTCTTTGGTATTATTATCTTCATTTTGGCATTTAATCTTCATTATCTTCATTTAATTTGTCTTAAATGAAAAAACACTAAAATAATTGTCCTAAAGACAAATTGGATCTAATTCCACACCAAACATAAAAAAGGGGGTGGACAAAAGTAATTTGTGTAATTAACAGCACCTGTAACTTACCTGTGGCACCTAACAGGTGTTGGCAATAACTAAATCACAGTTGCAGCCAGTTGACATGGATTAAAGTTGACTCAACCTACGTCCTGTGTCCTTGTGTGTACCACATTGAGCATGGAGAAAAGAAAGAAGACCAAAGAACTGTGAGGACTTGAGAAACCAAATTGTGAGTTAGCATGAGCAATTTCAAGGCTACAAGTCCATCTCCAAAGACCTGAATGTTCCTGTGTCTACCGTGCGCAGTGTCATCAAGAAGTTTAAAGCCCATGGCACTGTAGCTAACCTCCCAAGAAGTGGACGGAAAAGAATAATTGATGAGAGATTTCAATGCAAGATTGTGCGGATGGTGGATAAAGAACCTCGACTAACATTCAAACAAGTTCAAGCTGCCCTGTAGTCCGAGGGTACAACAGTGTCAACCCGTACTATCCGTCGTGTCTGAATGAAAAGGGACTGTATGGTAGTAAGGATGGGCGAGTATACTCGCTACTATTCGGTACTCGCCGAATAGTAGCGGTATTCGTGTACTCGCTACTCGCCGAGTAAATTAGGAATACTCGGGAGTAGCAAGTACCGAGTACTTTTGCAGTGTATCAATAGATACACTGCAAAAGTCCTGTAAAAGAGAGGAAAAGTGGTTAAAAAATAAAAAAATTGGATACTCACCTTAACCGACGGCTGTACCGGGACCGGCAGATGCAGATCTGGCCAATCAGATGCCGCCATGTCACAATCACGTGATCGCTAGCAGCCACCTGATTGGCCAGATGGAAAGGTCCTCTCAGGTACACTGATTTTTTTTATTTTTTAATTACTTTTCCTCTCTTTTACAGGACTTTTGCAGTGTATCTATTGATACACTGCAAAAGTATTCAGAATCGCTATACTCGCAACGAGTAGCGAGTACCGAGACCTACTCGTTGCGGGTATAGCGATTCTGAATAGTACGGTACTCGCCCATCCCTATATGGTAGGAGACCCAGGAAGACCCCACTTCATACACCGAGACATAAAAAGGCGAGGCTGGAGTTTGTCAAAACTTACCTGAGAAAGCCTACAATTGTTTGGAAGAATGTTCTCTGGTCAGATGAGATAAAAGTAGAGCTTTTTGGGCAAAGGCATCAACATAGATTTTACAGGAGAAAAAAGAGGCATTCAAAGAAAAGAACACAGTCCCTACAGTCAAACATGGCGGAGGTTCCCTGATGTTTTGGGGTTGCTTTGCTGCCTCTGGCACTGGACTGCTTGACCGTGTGCATGGCATTATGTAGTCTGAAGACTACCAACAAATTTTTTAGCATAATGTAGGGCCCAATGGGAGAAAGCTGGGTCTCCCTCAGAGTTCATGGGTCTTCCAGCAGGACAATGACCCAAAACACACTTAAAAAAACACTAGAAAATGGTTTGAGAGAAAGCACTGGAGACTTCTAAGGTGGCCAGCAACGAGTCCAGAAGTGAATCCCATAGAACACCTGTGGAGAGATCTAAAAATGGCAGTTTGGAGAAGGCACCCTTCAAATATCAGGGACCTGGAGCAGTTTGCCAAAGAAGAATGGTCTAAAATTCCAGCAGAGCACTGTAAGAAACTCATTGATGGCTACCGGAAGCAGTTAATCGCAGTTATTTTGGCTAAAGGTTGTGCAACCAAGTATTAGGTTGAGGGTGCCAATACTTTTGTCTGGCCCATTTTTGGAGGTTTGTGTGAAATGATCAATGTTTTGCTTTTTGCTTCATTCTCTTTTGTGTTTTTTCATTGAAGACAAATTAAATGAAGATTATAATACCAAAGAATTTGTGATTGCAATCATTTTCAGGAAGAAACTGAGTATTATCTCACAGAATTGCAGGGGTGTCAATACTTTTGGCCACAACTGTTTATATATATATCAAGCACACACACATATGTACACACATGGATATATATATAAATGTACTGTATTTTTCCAATTATAAGGAGAGTGGGGAGTGCATCTTATAATCCGAATCTACTATGTGCTATCACAAATTGATTTTTGTGAAAAAAAAAAAGTTATTTTTCATTTTTACAGAGCAATTTGTGAAGCACCTGGGGGTTCAAAGGGCTCACTATGCATCTAGATACATTACTTGGGGGATCTAGTTTCCGAAATGAGGTAACTTGTGGGGGAGCTCCAATGTTTAGGCATGTTTTTCCATTCAAATTGTAAGCGGACACCATGTCGCGTATGGAGAGCCCTGTGTGCCACCAGCATTGTCACCAGCACAAGGGCAGCTGGAAGAGACGGCATACATCACCAGAAAATGACGCCTCTAATGAATGTGCTATTTTCTGGGAGGGCTTGGGGTTGCAATTCGCAGCGTGGGGGGCCCACAATGTTTGGGTCTCTCCACGCTGTGGATTCCAACTACCAAGTTGTACCTGGCTGGCAACCAAAAATACGGCAAAGTTCCATGTTGTTTTATTTGTAGAAATAATTTTAAAAAATGATGTGGGGCTTCGCCATATTTTTGGTCCAGCCAGGTACAACTTGGCAGCTATCGACTGCCACCCATCTCCAGCTGCCTTGTTGTACCTGGCTGACAACCAAAAATACAGCGAAGCCCAACATTTTTTTTTTATTTATAGAACTAATTTGAGAAAAAAAACGACATGGGGCTCTGACATATTTTTGGTTCAGCCAGGTACAACTAGGCAGCTGGGGACTGGAATCCTCAGCATGAAGAGGCCCAAGCTTTTCTGCAGCCCGCAACCGCCCCAGAAAATGGCGCATTCATTGAAGCACCATTTTCTGGAACTGTATCCAGGCTCTTCCAGTTACCCTTGTGCTGGTGGCAAACTGTGTAATAAAGGGCTTAATGCCAGCTTCTTTACTGGCAACTGGCACTAAGCCCGAGATTCATAATGACGGGCCAATGTTAGACCCAGCCATTGGGAATCTTTAGTAAATAGTAAATAAAATACACCACACAGAGAAAAACAAAATGAGACTCCATCTTTATTACTCCATACCGTCCGATGTATTCCACAACGATGGTCTCACAATGCTCGATCGCTTCTACTACATCCAGAGACTGCGGCAAGGGATCAAGTGTCCTCTTCTTACAGTCTCTCGGGTTTCACTGATGGTGCACTGTATGGCAATGATCTGTCATACAGTTCACCCTGAGTATGACCCCAGAGATTACAACAAGAGGACACTTGATTTCTTCTTGTAGTGTCTGGGGTCAGAGTCATGGTGTACTGTATGGCAATAATCTGCCGTACCATGCACCATGACTCTGACCCCAGAGACTACAACAAGGGATCATTGCCATACAGTGCACCATGACTCTGACCCCAGAGACTACAACAACTAGACATTTAATCCCTTGTTGCACCCATTCATCCACCTATGCACCCATCCATCCATCCACCCATTCATCCATCAATCTACCCATGCATCCATCTATCCACCCATGCACCCATCCACCCATCCATCCACCCATGCACCCGTCCATCCATCCACCCATGACTCCACCCATCCATGCATCAATCCATCCATGCACCCAACCATTCATCCATCCATGCACCCATCCATGCACCCATGCACCCATCCATCCACCCATGCACCCATCCATCCATCCATTCATTCATATTCATCTCACTCCAGAGATCCTCGGGTCAGGAGGAGGAGAATGGGAGAGGAGGGGCTCTACGGCAAGGAGGCTGACAGCCACGGGGATCGGAGGTGGCTGCACCAGGGATAGAGCAGCATGGGGAAGAGGTGAGGGGGTACACGGGGATTGTAGGTGTGGGGTGGAGGGAAGAGATGGGGGGGTTATGAAGACCGAAGTGGGAGTGGGCTGAGGAGGGGTAAAGCAGCCACCGGTCCCACCACCCCTTCACACCTGATTGGAGAGCTAGCATCACATGGACGCTAGCTCCAATCAGATCTGGGGTGTGACATGGAGGTCACCCTGCTCCAGCCAATGGTCGGTGTTACTGCGGCACTGGCCATGGCTGAATTATAATAGTTCACCAAGTTTCATTGGTGAGTTATTACAATCACTCTGAAAGGCAGTTTCACTTTCAACTGCCATTCAGAGCTATTTTAGCCACAGGGGGGAAGCCACCTTCCAGGGATAAACTACAGGTCTTCATGTTCCCGCAGCACCGGTGACATGTGACATGTCACCGGCCCCTGTCATTGGTGTGGAGGGAACCCGATCCTGTCTTGCCATGACGTTGCACAACATCATGGGTTGGGAAGGCACCGAAACCCATGACATTTGTGTAATGTCATGGGTCGGGAAGGGGTTAGTGTATAGGGTGCAATACCAGTGACACAGCAAGCTTTAGGTTTTTCAATTTTTCCCTCTCATTATTTTCTTGTTTTAAATTACTGTTTATAATTTGTTCTTTTGTATTTAACAGAAGTACTCCATATAAAAAAAAGCTAGATCACTTGATTCTTTTTTTTTCCAGGAGATAATCCACATTATGTAATTAATCTTCATGGGTTTCATTAATGATGAGCAGGATTTTATATACAGCCAGTATGTTTTATAGGGGCCCACTGAGACTCTTTCACCCAGGGCCCAAAAATCCTGGATCCAGCCTTTCCAGGTATCATATAAGACCTGATGACACAATGCATCTAGCCAATCACATTAATTCAAGAAGCCAACAAAGTAATGCCATTATCATGATTGGCAGACAATCCTCGAATATTTATTGACTGAAAAATAGCCACGAAGCATGTGGGGCAATGATTCATGCTTTTGCTCGAGAACCTGTGATTCTCGGCTCAGTTGCAAGTGTGCCAAAGCACCCTGATGCTCGATTGTGTATTGAGGAGTGCCAAACATGCTCACTCATCACTAATAAACTTTTCTCACAAATTATTTTTTTACCTACTTACCATAATATTATAATTTTATAATAATATTCAGGTCTTTGTGAGTTTTCTATTGATTAAAAAATATCCAAAGTATATATTAATTGTTTGTTTACTACATGCCTAAGAGTGGAAACACACTCTGCTACTTGCATGCGAGTTTGTCGGACGACACTTAGAAGAGGCTGGAGCAGTGACTCTGAACGGCCTCTCTCTCTCTGGACGGAAATGACAGCTGCTTGTGTCTTTGTGCAGCATCGCACTCTCGGTCCAGAGAGGGAGAGGCCGTTCAGGGTCACTGCTCCAGTCTGTTCCGAGTGTCGTCCGTCAAACTCGGATGTAAGTAGCAGAGTGTTTCCATACCCTAAGAGCACATACCTTGAGGATACTTTGTCTCGAAAAGGGAGAGTCATCGATCTATAAACTAATGCATTCTTCCTTTTACTTATACAGCAGCTCTTTTGGGATGCTGTTTGGCTTTTGTTGATTAACCTCTAATAAGTAGCTTTGGAAAGACAGTTTTCTTTATTCTGAAGTTAAGTTGATAATTTATAGAAGATCATTTTTTATTTAGTTTTATGTAAATGGTCAATTGGTGTGAAGAAAAGTTATAAAGAAAAGCTGTCATTTTGGGACATTGCTACTTGCAGATTGGAGAAAGTCCTTATACCTCATGTTGGAGATCAAGATATCCATATCAAGATGCTGGCTGCCCCAGTTAATCCTGCAGATATCAACATGCTACAAGGTATGTGGTTTGGTAAGATGCTGTCATTAGTGTTTTTCTGGTTGCTAAAATTAAAATCTAAAAGAAAGCATTTACAAAGGCAATATAGTTGTAAACATATTGATTGTACTGGCAATAACCTTGATATATTATATATAGTGTGTAATACCAACACATGTTTCACACTGCTAAAACATTTTATTAGTGCAAATATACTCCTAAAACATGACTGTGGCAGAATAGGAAATGATAACAGGAATTTTAATGCAGTGACAGCCCCATTCACCAGCTCAAATTAAAAAAACATGTTCTTTTTATCATAGTAGGCCATATAATAAATATATTACAATTGATGTAAATCAACACTACTACACTATATGGACAATCATATTGTGACTAGCAGCTATACATGGCATCTACAGTAGGTTCCATAACATTCCACCTTCCAAATCCATAAGCATATAAATTAATTTGGTCCTCCTTTTGCAGCTATAATAACTTCCATTCTTCTGCAATGTGAAGTTTTTCTCATTTGTCCATTTGCTGTAGGATGAGAGGGCATTGCTCACAATCTCCATTCTCATTTAACCACACAAATGATTGATGGAGGCCACGCCACACCAAACTCACCCAACCATTATTTTAATGATCTTGCTTTGCACAATGAGACAGTCATGCAAGAGCAAAAAAGGTCCTACCTAAACTGTTACTACTATAATGAAAGTATTCAATGGTTCAAAATGTGTGCTGAAATATTAGGATTTTCTTTCAATTAAAAGAGTTCTCCAAGAACGAGATAAAGTGAAGTCCTTGATATAATTCAAATTGTAGCCCATCCTAGCAACATATAAGTAAGTGTTGTAGACTGAAAACATACAGTTCCCCCCGAGACGTGTGCCTCAACTGACTAGAGCTGTTTCTCACATACGGAAAAAAAAGGTAATTAGCTCACCACTGCTGGCTGGTGTGCATGGACTGGTGTCCTCATAATACCGAATAATTTGCAAAGGGAAATGGGGTCCAGCTTCCAGAAGTTATGCAAGTAAAATTCTTTATTTCATCCACAGCATTATTCCCATATCAAGTCGCACAATCTGTAGAGGCCAATCAGGCACAAATCAGGGCAGGGGCGCTGCAAAAGGCAACGCGTTTTGGACTTAAACGTCCTTTGTCAAGCCTGCTGATGTGAACCAAAGCAAATGCTTTATAGCAATGGGTGGTGTGGAATACCACCACATGATCCAATTACCATTGATTGAAAGATATTTAAAATAAGAATACCTGTTGCTATAGAGCCGCATTGGATTGCTCATGAATAATTACAAAAAATACACATACCGTAATTTGTTCTCGTAAAAAGAAAAAGCACAAAAAAGGAAAACAATATGTAAAACAAAACATGACAATAATACAAAAAAATCTGAAATACAAACTATGATTACCGTATATACTCGTGTATAAGCCGACCCGTGTATAAGCCGACCCCCCTACTTTTGCCCCCAAAACCTGGGAAAATTTATTGACTCGTGTATAAGCCGAGGGTGGACCCCAGCACAGGTATACAGCCCCCATCAGTGTGGTATACAGCAGCCTCCCCAGTGGTATATACAGGCCCCAGCAGTGTTACAGCAGCAGCCCCAGTGGTATATACAGCAGCAGCCCCAGTGGTAGTATACACGCAGCCCCAGTAGTATATACAGCCCCAGTGGTAGTATACACGCAGCCCCAGTAGTATATACAGCCCCAGTGGTAGTATACAGCCCCAGTGGTAGTATACAGCCCCAGTGGTAGTATACAGTCCCAGTGGTAGTATACAGCAGCCCCAGTGGTATATTCAGCCCCAGTGGTAGTATACAGCAGCCCCAGTGGTATATACAGCCCCAGTGGTAGTATACAGCCCCAGTGGTAGTATACAGCAGCCCCAGTGGTAGTATACAGTCCCAGTGGTAGTATACAGCAGCCCCAGTGGTATATTCAGCCCCAGTGGTAGTATACAGCAGCCCCAGTGGTATATACAGCCCCAGTGGTAGTATACAGCCCCAGTGGTAGTATACAGCAGCCCCAGTAGTAGTATACAGCCCCAGTGGTAGTATACAGCAGCCCCAGTGGTATATTCAGCCCCAGTGGTAGTATACAGCAGCCCCAGTGGTATATACAGCCCCAGTGGTAGTATACACGCAGCCCCAGTAGTATATACAGCCCCAGTGGTAGTATACAGCCCCAGTGGTAGTATACAGCAGCCCCAGTAGTAGTATACAGCCCCAGTGGTAGTATACAGCCCCAGTGGTAGTATACAGCAGCCCCAGTGGTATATTCAGCCCCAGTGGTAGTATACAGCCCCAGTGTAGTATATAGCCCCAGTGGTAGTATACATACAGCCCCAGTGGTAGTATACAGCCCCAGTGGTAGTATACAGCCCCAGTGGTAGTATACAGCAGCCCCAGTGGTATATTCTGCCCCAGTGGTAGTATACAGCCCCAGTGGTAGTATATAGCCCCAGTGGTAGTATACACACAGCCCCAGTGGTAGTATACAGCAGCCCCAGTGGTATATTCTGCCCCAGTGGTAGTATACAGCCCCAGTGGTAGTATATAGCCCCAGTGGTAGTATACACACAGCCCCAGTGGTAGTATACAGCAGCCCCAGTGGTATATTCTGCCCCAGTGGTAGTATACAGCCCCAGTGGTAGTATATAGCCCCAGTGGTAGTATACACACAGCCCCAGTGGTAGTATACAGCCCCAGTGGTAGTATACAGCCCCAGTGGTAGTATATAGCCCCAGTGGTAGTATACAGGGCCCCAGCAGGGCCCCCCTCATAATTTGGCACCCCCACCTCCCTTTCTGGGCCCCCCCGCATGCAGCGCTGCGCATATACATTACCTGTCTAGCAGCTGTCACCCTCCGATGGCTGATCGCGGCTCCCGGCTCCGGGCTCCATCTTCCTCGCTGTCTTCCTGCTGTGTGACCGGGGCGCAGCGCGATGACGTCATCGCGACGCCAGCCGGTCACCTGACAATCAGGAAGACAGCGAGGAAGATGGAGCCCGGAGCCGGGAGCCGCGATCAGCCATCGGAGGGTGACAGCTGCTAGACAGGTAATGTATATGCGCAGCGCTGCATGCGGGGGGGCCCAGAAAGGGAGGTGGGGGGCGCAAAACTTTTTAGGGGGCCGTATTGACTCGCGTATAAGCCGAGGGGGGCACTTTTCAGCCCAATTTTTGGGCTGAAAAACTCGGCTTATACGCGAGTATATACGGTATAAGAAAAACTGTATTATGTGAATAATAAATACAATAATGAAATTACATGTTTACAAAGATACAATCAATAATGGAACATGATGTCACGACCTCAATTAACAATCGATACAATCTGGCACACCTAAATGAGTACGCAAGTCTTTAATCTTTTCAACTGAGTCACACTTTTATTGTGGGAGCATAGTTGTAATCATCAACTTTCTTCAAAAATGTTTCGACCATGTGGTCTTCATCAGTTATGACAACTTCACATAGAAAAGAGAAATATACAAAAAAAGATACATGTTATTAACAAAGGTTACACAATTTTCATTATCATTGCTCCACAAAACAAACAATAGACATCAGTATCATAATGCATAGAAAAAAAAAATATTTCTTGATCATCACCAATTAGAGATCAGAGTGATTTTGTATTATTTAAATATGTAAATACATATGTTTAATACACTATGAAACAAAATGTGTATCTCCAAAGAGATTACTCATGATATAGGAAAAAGTTTTTCAAAAAAATTTTTTTGAAAAAATTCTTTGAAGAAAATTTTGGAGGATTGTAGAAAAAGACATCTATTTAGGAATCATAAATGTAATCAAAGTAAAACTGAGCTCTATTTTGCCCCACCATTAATCCTCAGTGGATGCAAAAATCTTTATCCTCTCATATACATCTCCATTTGAAAAATAATATCTAGATACAATTGCAGAAACAGGGATCAAGTGTTGTCCTATTTGTTACAAAAGTGAAAAATGGGCTAAATACCTGCTCCTTCTGGTAACGATGTATGCTTGTCAGTGGAGGAGAACTGTTTTAGACTATGTTCTCAATAATAGCCTGTCACAATGAAATATTATTTCATCCTTTAAATTCACTGTATATGACCCAATGTGCATATATAATAACAATTATGTGCTTGTTACCTTCATAGAGATTCATAGAGATCAAAGACTTGCGTACTCATTTAGGTGTGCCAGATTTTATCGATTGTTATGGTTATAAATTAATCTGAGCACCCTCCTTAAAAAGTCCGTAGAGCCTTACTTCTTTATATTTGACGACCTCGATTAAGACCATGAGGATATCTGGTTCCCAAAATAAATACCCAATAAGTTTCTCTCGTGAGTAAATGGCATTTGATATCCTGCCCCTCGCTGATATAGTTAATTTTTCTGTGCCAAACATAGTCATGGAATTAATACTTCCTTTGTGCCTTTTATCAAATATGTTTTGATGCTGCTGAGACAATTCTGTTATTAAAATTTGATGGTAAATTATAATTTAAAATATCTCTAAGGCTACTTTCACATAACGATTTTGTAAAATCCGATGCTGTCCGATATAAATCGGACAGCATCGGATTCTTCTAATGCCTGGAATCGGGTGCCAAATAGGCATCCGATTCCGACAGAAAATAGGATGCCCGCCCTCCTGTCAGATCGCTCCCTGAGAGCTGTCAGTCTCTCCCCCGGTCCTCTTCTTTATCCCCTGTGTCTCCCCTCTTGGCCCCCGGTCCTCCCCTCTTGGCTCCCTGTCCTCTCCTCTTATCGCCCGGTCCTCCCCTCTTGGCCCCCGGTCCTTTCCTCTTATCCCCTGTGTCTCCCCTCTTGGCCCCCGGTCCTGTGTCTCCCCTCTTGGCCCCCGGTCCTCCCCTCTTGGCCCCCGGTCCTGTGTCTCCCCTCTTGGCCCCCGGTCCTCTCATCCCCTGTGTCTCCCCTCTTGGCCCCCGGTCCTCCTATGCGTCCTCCTCCTCTCCTCTTGTCCTCCTCCTCTTGTCCTCCTCCTCCTCTCCTCCTCTCCTTTCTCACCTGTCCACGACTCCTGCACGGTCCCGCGCGTCTCCGGTGCCTTGCTGTTCTGTCTTCTGTGCTGCCAGGACCTCTCGTGATGTCACAATCACATGACTGCCGGCTATTGGTTCCTGGCAGTCATGTGATTGTGACATCACGGCAGGTCTTATCAGCACAGACGGCAACATACCTGAGACACCGGAGATGCCGGGAGACGTCGGGGGCCTTGTGGACAGGTGAGCATAGATTTTTTTATTTTTAATTAACCCATTCATTCACTTTTGGAGCGATTTTAGTGTACTGAGCATGCTCAGTACACTAAAATCGGTCCGAGGAGACATCTCCATAGGGCCCCATGTCAAATTGATCGGGTCGGATCGGATGTGCACTAAATGCCATCCGATCTGGTCCGATCCGAATCTGTCAGATTTTATTTTCGGTGCAAAAATCGGAGCAAGCTCCGATTTTTGCACCGATAAAAAAATCGGACAGATTCGGATCAGACCAGATCGGATGGCATTTAGTGCACATCCGATTCGGTCCGATGCCCATAGGGCTGCATGGGGTCCGAAAATCGGTCCGATGCTCTCCGATTTTCATCGGACAGCATCGGAAATGCTAAAATCGTTATGTGAAAGCAGCCTAAGGCCCCTTTCACACTAGTGTTTTGTTCAAATTGCGGTAGATCCGGCAGATTTACTGCATCTGCCGCCTAACGGCCTTACTTGCGGCGCACTTGCGGCAAGCCCCATGCATTGTCTACGGGGGTTTGCGGCAGGTGCGGAAAGAGCGGTATAGCCATGGTTCCTTGAACTTGCGGCAGTTGTGGCCATGAAATCATTGCTGCTGACCGCGTTTTTTTTTCACGGCCGCAACTGTTGGAACTGCGGCTGTACCGCACTTGCCGCACCTGCCGCAAGCCCCATAGACAATGCATGGGGCATGACGCTTGTGCGGCCGTTAGGCAGCAGATGCAGCAAATCTGCCGGATCTGCTGCAATTTGAAAAAAATGCTAGTGTGAAAGGGGCCTTACATGCTCATTAATCCACACCTCCAATTTACGAGTTGTGCATCCAGTGTAACAAAGGTTACAAATGGAACATTTGATACAGTAGACAACGTTTTTAGAGTTGCAATTTATGTATTGTTTGATGGAAAAATATTTAGAATTATCAGAATTACAAAAGGAATTACATTTAATAGCTAAACCGCAAGTGCTGCAGTTTGAGGCACTGCATTTAAAAAACCCTGTGTATCGTAACCATACGTGTATTTTTTTGGTGAAATTGAAGATACTTGGTGAGAGCATATCGACGAGAGAAGGAGCTCTCTTCGCAACAATGTTACAACCTGGGTACAGTATATTTGCCAATATTGGATCCTCATAAAATTCTGAAGATTTTTATTAATAATTCTTTTAATCTGAGCAAAATGCAGACTAAATTGAACTAAAACTACCAATTTGGCATTTGTGGCACTATTTTCCTCACTGATGTTTTGAATAACAGATTTGGATTTAATAAGTTACAGACAGTATTTATTGCTTGCGATTTTATGGATCCAGGATCCAGGGGGACTATCCCCTGGCTGCCAGTCGTGAGGCAGTTAATCTGCTCTGACTCGCTCTGACTAATGGTTGAATCACTACAATTTCTAACGACCCTGGTAAGTTTGCCCACGGGAACCCCTTTAATGGTATGCAATAGGTGGCAACTATTATGGAATGAAGTAGTGATGACCAGGCTGGGCCTGCCAGTTTATTGTAAATCCAAAAAAAGCTGGTCATCAATAAATCTCATGTAATGTTGAATAAATTCAGAATAAGGATTGTTATCGGTGAACAAAAAACTCTCCTCCCAATATGCCATTTCCAAATTTGCTATGTAAGGAGAGAATTTTACACCCATTGCGACGCCATGGTGCTGGATGTAATATTCAGAATTGAAGAGGAAAAAGTTATTAGACATAAGAAAAGACACAGTCCAGATAATGTAGCCCTGCAGCTCCAAGGTGTAATCACCGTATTTACGAAGGTGAAATTGTAACGCGCTGACAGCCACGTCGGTGAGGATGGAAGTATAAAGAGAGACTACATTGCTGCTTATCCACGTGTAGCGATCATCTCACACTAGATCAGCAAATTGTACAAGAACATCATGCGTGTCCTTTAGATAAAGGACTTTACTTGCACAACTTCTGGAAGCTGGACCTCGTTTCTGTTTCTCACATACCCAGTTGTATCTTAGAGCATGGCCATGGAATGTGAAGAAATATGTTTTCATAGTAGAGGAACGGGAGTAGTAGTCTGTACTGCTGCTAATCCTGGATTACAGAAGGAAAATGTCACGTGTGTATTGCAGTCCATATGTAATGCTGCTGCAGTTTAATTAGAGTTAATTTCCTTTGGAACATCCAGAGTTAATGCCAGAATGCTGCTGTGTGTGGCTCTGCAGGTGGAGGAGGAGGTGGAGGTAGAGGAGTATGTCAGAGCTCTGATCTCCACTCCCTCATCCTTTAAATAATTCTACTTTCCTCCACTGGGTGTGGCAGATAGGGTTCCGTTTCTACTTGGACCCCATGCAGTGATGATGTGCTGTGCTGTTCTGCTGCTATTCCCTTCCATTTAAGTTGCTGGGTTTTTCTGGTTCAGGGGTGAAGGTAGGGCTTCTTAAACTAGGGCTGGTCAGGAGCCAAGTGCAAGGCTGGTGACCTGGACATCCTCACCTTCAGCAGTAACCCCAGGAGCAGGGTGAGCAAGGGACCCCCCAGTAAGGGTCAGACTAGTTTAACAGTTAATCTTTGCCCATCTACCATTCTGCATCCTGATTCCCTATCTGTTTTACCACCCTATGACTAAAAAATGTTTTTTCAAACCAGCTTTTTCATCAGAAGAACCATAATAATAGATGAGGCATACAGGAAAAGAAGGAGAGTTTACAATTTCAAAAAGAGACACAAAATAAAATGAGGAAAGCCCTTGAATGATACATCTGGCTAGACGCTTGTGAATGTGAATTAATTTACAAAAAAAATAATGTGAACAAGAAAAAATAAGAAAAATAAATTAATAATTTATTTCACTTGAACTAGATAATATAAAAAAATATATTAAGGCATTATTGTATAGCTAAAGAAATTATTGAAATTTATGCAGGGAAAAAAATTTTTTGACATGTAGTTAAATTGCAGTAAATTATTCATATCTTTTTCTTATGTTTTTTCTGTTTTATTATTAACTTTTTCAAACGTTATTGATATTCACAAGTGTTCAACTACATGTATCCATCAAGGGGTGTTCTTCATTTTCTTTTTCTTGTATCTCATCTATTATTATGGTTCTCCTAATGTATTAGCTGGTTAAGCTTCAAAATACTGTATGTAGAGACTAAACTAGTTTTCCATATTGCCTTACTGGGCTCCTGGGTTAGAAACAGTGCTGACTAGTGATGAGCGAGTACTAAAATGCTCGGGTGCTCGATGATACTCGTGTACTCGGCCCGAGCACCGAGCCCAATGTTATCCTACGGGAGACCCGAGTATTTTTATGAAATGACTGCCGGCAGCATGTAGAAACCCTAAAAATGTCACAAATGTCTCAGAAGAGTGCTCAAATGACTTGGCAACACCATGAGGAAGACGCCTGTAAGCATTTCTCACTCAAAAGTGACAGCTGTGAGCAATGTTGTCCGAGTTTCACGCCAATATTACGGAGTCACCAGAAAACCTTCCAAAATGAGACCAAAATGAATATTCAGGGTGTAAATGTTAAGGGCACATACCCAATAGTGAGATACAGTTGGTGTATGTTACTTTTTGTGATTACATGAAAATTTTACGTGAAAACATTGTGCGGCACTCCGATGTCCCTGAGAAGAGACGTACATGAAGCCCTGTCTTGACATAATGTGCCCATTTTGAGGAAGTGGGTGTATTGTAGTACTTTCCTTTACCAGGGCAGTCCAAAATTGTGAGGTTCACCAATGACCCATGCATACAGATATGCATGAAGGCCTGTAAACCTAAAGTGGGTGTATTGTAGTATAGCCCTTTGGCAGGGCAGCCAAAAATTGGGAGGTTCAACAATGCCCCTGGATACAGACGTGCAGGAGGGCCTGTAAACCTGAAGTGGGTGTATTGTAGTATAGCCCTTTGGCAGGGCAGCCAAAAATTGGGAGGTTCAACAATGCCTCTGGATACAGACGTGCAGGAGGGCCTGTAAACCTGAAGTGGGTGTATTGTAGTATAGCCCTTTGGCAGGGCAGCCAAAAATTGGGAGGTTCAACAATGCCCCTGGATACAGACGTGCAGGAGGGCCTGTAAACCTGAAGTGGGTGTATTGTAGTATAGCCCTTTGGCAGGGCAGCCAAAAATTGGGAGGTTCAACAATGCCCCTGGATACAGACGTGCAGGAGGGCCTGTAAACCTGAAGTGGGTGTATTGTAGTATAGCCCTTTGGCAGGGCAGCCAAAAATTGGGAGGTTCAACAATGCCCCTGGATACAGACGTGCAGGAGGGCCTGTAAACCTGAAGTGGGTGTATTGTAGTATAGCCCTTTGGCAGGGCAGCCAAAAATTGGGAGGATCAACAATGCCCCTGGATACAGACGTGCAGGAGGGCCTGTAAACCTGAAGTGGGTGTATTGTAGTATAGCCCTTTTGCAGGGCAGCCAAAAATTGGGAGGTTCAACAATGCCCCTGGATACAGATGTGCAGGAGGGCCTGTAAACCTGAAGTGGGTGTATTGTAGTATAGCCCTTTGGCAGGGAAGCCAAAAATTGGGAGGTTCAACAATGCCCCTGGATACAGACGTGCAGGAGGACCTGTAAACCTGAAGTGGGTGTATTGTAGTATAGCCCTTTGGCAGGGCAGCCAAAAATTGGGAGGCTCAACATTGTCCCTGGATAGAGACGTGCAGGAGGGCCTCAAAACATTTTTCCCATTGAAAAGGAGCGGGTCTCCTGTCATTGTAATGCCCATTCTAAAAGAATGGGCGAAAAAATTTACCACTGGGGGTATACCTGAAACAACAGCCTAACTATTGTAACGGTCATCATGGTGGCACATGAGGCGAAGGAGGAGCAGTCCAGCGATTAGCCAAAGTCCAGAAGTGTGTACCCATGGGTGAGTGGAGGTACATGGCAAATTCCCATAACAAAATTTAAATTTCGCTGTCATTTGCTGGTGGTGTGGTGAAGTCTGGCCCAATCCAACCCTTGTTCATCTTGATCAGAGTCAGCCTGTCAGCATTTTCAGTTGACAGGCGGGTGCGTTTATCAGTAATGATTCCACCTGCGGCACCTGCAGGCCAGGACTTCCAAGCCGTAGAGAGCCAATTGATGCCACGTGTCCAGCTTGGAGACCCAATAATTGTAAGGCACAGAGAAATGTCGGAGTAAAGTTGTTCGATCTGCAAGGTACTCCTTCAGCATCTGTCCAAACTTCTTGTGGCACTACCCCGCACCTCAGGGGCTGTGGTGCTTGAGGGGCTGAGAAAACTGTCCCACATCGTAAAGTCTGTTCCCCTACCTCTGGCGGATTGGACTTGTGCCCCTCTCGGCCGTACGCCTTGGTTGTCCGCCGATTCCTGACCTATGCCGCTAGCGTTTTGTGAGGGGAATGCTTTGCCTACTTCCGTGACTATGGCCTTCTGGAACTGCTGCATTTTGGCTGACCTCTCCGCCTCCGGAATAGGAGACTTAAAGTTCTCCTTGTAGCGTGGGTCTAAGAGTGTTGCCAACCAGTACTGATTGTCGGCCAAGATGTTCATAACGCGAGGGTCACGAGCCAAGCAGCTTACCATAAAGTCAGCCATGTGCGCCAGACTTTTAACAGCCATCACTTCAGTATCCTGACCAACACGATGAATGAACATGATGTCCTCCTCATCCTCCTCCATCTCATCTCCCCTGTCCTCTGGCCAGCCACGCTGAAGCGAGGGTAAGACTGGTGTGCATGTCATATCCTCAATTTTACCAGAGAGTTGCTCCATGTCTTCATCATCCTCCTCCACCTCCTCGTCATAGTCCTCCACTGCACGTTGTGATGAGATGAGGCTGGGCTGTGTGTTATCACCCACACCCACTACTGTTTCTTGCTCCAACTCATCGCGCTCCGCCTGCAATGCATCATTTTTGTTTTTGAGCAGAGACCGTTTTAGAAGGCATAGTAGCGGTATGGTGACGCTAATAATGGCGTCATCGCCGCTCACCATCTTGGTGGAGTCCTCAAAGTTTTGGAGGACGGTACATAGGTCGGACATCCATCTCCACTCCCCAGGTGTTATGTGTGGAGTTTGATCCATTTCCCAACGGCTTAGGTGATGCAGATAGTCAACAACTGCCCTTTTCTGCTCACATATCCTGACCAACATGTGCAGAGTTGAATTCCAACGCGTGGGGACATCATACACCAGTGTGTGGGCCGGAAGACGCAAACGGCGCTGAAAGCCGGCAAGGCCGGCTGAAGCAGCAGGTGACTTGCGAAAATGAGCAGACAGGCGGCGAACTTTCACCAGCAGATCAGACGGCTCTGGGTATGACTTTAGAAACTGCTGAACCACCAGGTTGAGCACATGGGCCACGCATGGAACATGCGTCAGCTGGCCTCGCATCACAGCTGCAACCAGGTTCCGGCCATTGTCACACATGTCATTTCCTGGCTTTAGGTTCAGAGTTGTGAGCCAGTGATCTGCCTTCTGTTTCAGAGCTGTCCACACCTCTTCTGCATTGTGGGGTTTGTCACCTATGCATATTAGCTTCAGCACAGCCTGTTGCCGCTTCGCAGAGGCAGTGCTGCAGTGCTTCCAGCTTGGGACTGGTGTGGAGGGTAAAGTGGATGAGGATGCGCAGGAGGAGGAGGAGGCTGAGGAGCATGACATTCCGGAGCTGTAGAGTGTGGGTGAAACCCTGACTGAGGTAGGGCATGCCATCCTTGGTGTGGGAAGGACGTGTTCCGTCCCTTGCTCAGACTGGGTCCCAGCTTCCACAATATTAACCCAGTGTGCCGTCAAGGAGTTGTAGCGGCCTTGCCCACAAGCACTTGTCCACGTGCCTGTGGTTAGGTGGACTTTGGCTGAAATAGCGTTGTTCAGGGCACGTGTGATGCTTTGTGACACGTGGTTATGCAATGCGGGGATGGCACACCTGGAGAAATAGTGGCGGCTGGGGACCGAGTAACGTGGGACAGCAGCCGCCATCAGGTCGCGGAATGCTTCCGTCTCCACCAGCTGGAAAGGCAGCATTTCCAGCATAAGCAGTCGCGAAATGTGAGCATTTAGAACTGTGGCATGTGGGGCGTTGGCAGCGTATTTGCGCCTGCGTTCAACGGTTTGCGGAATCTATAACTGAACACTGCGCTGGGACAAGGACGTGCTTGATGGTAGTGTTATTTCTGCGTGGGCAACTTCAGGTGCAGGGCCGGAGGCTTGTTCGCGGGCAGCATGGACAGGGGATTGGCTCGCACGCACAACACGCGAAGACGTAGCAGTGACATCAGCAAGCACCGCTCCTCAACTCTGTTGTACTTCCCACAAAGTCGGGTGCTTGGCTGACATGTGCCTGATCATGCTGGTGGTGGTCAGGCTGATAGTTTTCGTACCCCTGCTGATGCTGGCATGGCAGGTGTTGCAAATGGCCTTTTTAGAGTCATCTGGAGCCAACTTAAAAAACTGCCAGACTCGGGAAGACCTAACATTTGCACAGGCACCTTGTGTCTTGTTGTTGTTCCGGGGAACGGTTGCCTGACTTCTGCCTGGGGCCACCACCCTGCTTCTTACTGCCTGTTGGGATGCTACGCCTCCCTCCCCCTGTGCACTGCTGTCCTCGCTCTGCATATCCTCCTGCCAGGTTGGGTCAGCTACTGGATCATCCACAACGTCGTCTTCCTCTTCCACACCCTGATCCTTCCACCCCTTGTTGAGACACGTTGCCAACGTTCCCTTCGTGAGAACGTGGCTGCTCAAATATTTGGGCATCTGTACATACGATCTCCTCATCACCCACTTCAACAGGAGCTGGCGAGAGGCCAGATTGTGCGAATGAATACGTGAACAGCTTTTCCGAGTGTCCAAGTGTGGGATCAGTAATGTCCGTGGACGTGTACTCGGCCTGGTGGTAGGAAGGAGGATCAGGTTGGGAAATGTGCGGTGCAGTATCACGGCTACTGACACTTGACCGTGTGGAAACAGGGTGTTTGTGGAGGTGACAATCTGACTGGAAGCATTATCCGCTATCCAAGTAACAACCTGTTGACACTGGTCTTGGTTCAAGAGCAGTGTACTGCTGCGGGCCCCAAGAATTTGGGACAGGATGTGCGAGCGAGTAGATGTGGCACTTTGTTGTTGCGAAATTAGTGCTTGCACACGACCTCGGCCTCTGCCTGCACCACCATCACGTCCACTTCCTTGTTCCTTGCTAACGCCCTTGCGCATTTTGCCTGTATACAGCTACAACAATCTCCTGACTGTTCTGGTCACAGGAAAGCTGGATATGGATAGCCTGCCTGTATACAGCTAGTCAGCTACAACAGTCTCCTGACTGTTCTGGTCACAGGAAAGCTGGATATGGATATTATACCCTGCTTGTATACAGCTAGTCAGCTACAACAGTCTCCTGACTGTTCTGGTCACAGGAAAGCTGGATATGGATAGCCTGCCTGTATACAGCTAGTCAGCTACAACAGTCTCCTGACTGTTCTGGTCACAGGAAAGCTGGATATGGATAGCCTGCCTGTATACAGCTAGTCAGCTACAACAGTCTCCTGACTGTTCTGGTCACAGGAAAGCTGGATATGGATAGCCTGCCTGTATACAGCTAGTCAGCTACAACAGTCTCCTGACTGTTCTGGTCACAGGAAAGCTGGATATGGATAGCCTGCCTGTATACAGCTAGTCAGCTACAACAGTCTCCTGACTGTTCTGGTCACAGGAAAGCTGGATATGGATATTACACCCTGCCTGTATACAGCTAGTCAGCTACAACAGTCTCCTGACTGTTCTGGTCACAGGAAAGCTGGATATGGATACCTGCCTGTATACAGCTAGTCAGCTACAACAGTCTCCTGACTGTTCTGGTCACAGGAAAGCTGGATATGGATTACCCCTGTATACAGCTAGTCAGCTACAACAGTCTCCTGACTGTTCTGGTCACAGGAAAGCTGGATATGGATAGCCTGCTGTATACAGCTAGTCAGCTACAACAGTCTCCTGACTGTTCTGGTCACAGGAAAGCTGGATATGGATACCTGCCTGTAACAGCTAGTCAGCTACAACAGTCTCCTGACTGTTCTGGTCACAGGAAAGCTGGATATGGATAGCCTGCCTGTATACAGCTAGTCAGCTACAACAGTCTCCTGACTGTTCTGGTCACAGGAAAGCTGGATATGGATATACACGCTACCTGTAAACAGCTAGTCAGCTACAACAGTCTCCTGACTGTTCTGGTCACAGGAAAGCTGGATATGGAATACACCTGCCTGTATACAGCTAGTCAGCTACGAGTCTCCATGACCCTTCACAGGAAGCTGGGATAGGAATTGTGCGATGAAAACTAGCAGCTCAACAGTTCCGAGTTGTCCAAAGTGTGGGATCAGTAATGCTCCACGTGTGGACGTGGTAAACTCGGTCCTGGTGGTTAGGAAGGAGGATCAGGTTAGGGATATTGGTTGCGGTGCAGTATCACGGCTACTGACACTTGACCGTGTGGAAGACAGGGTGTTTGTGGAGGTGACAATCTGACTGGAAGCATTATCCGCTATCCAAGTAACAACCTGTTGACACTGGTCTTGGTTCATGAGCGGTGTACTGCTGCGGGCCCCAAGAATTTGGGACAGGACGTGCGAGCGAGTAGATGTGGCACTTTGTTGTTGCGAAATTAGTGCTTGCACACGACATCGGCCTCTGCCTGCACCACCATCACGTCCACTTCCTTGTTCCTTGCTAACGCCCTTGCGCATTTTGCCTGTATACAGCTACAACAGTCTCCTGACTGTTCTGGTCACAGGAAAGCTGGATATGGATAGCCTGCCTGTATACAGCTAGTCAGCTACAACAGTCTCCTGACTGTTCTGGTCACAGGAAAGCTGGATATGGATATTACACCCTACCTGTAAACAGCTAGTCAGCTACAACAGTCTCCTGACTGTTCTGGTCACAGGAAAGCTGGATATGGATAGCCTGCCTGTATATAGCTGGTCAGCTACAACAGTCTCCTGACTTTTCTGGTCACAGGAAAGCTGGATATGAATATTACACCCTACCTGTATACAGCTAGTCAGCTACAACAGTCTCCTGACTGTTCTGATCACAGGAAAGCTGGATATGGATAGCCTGCCTGTATACAGCTAGTCAGCTACAACAGTCTCCTGACTGTTCTGGTCACAGGAAAGCTGGATATGGATAGCCTGCCTCTACACAGCTAGTCAGCTACAACAGTCTCCTGGCTGTTCTGGTCACAGGAAAACTGGATATGGATAGCCTGCCTGTATACAGCTAGTCAGCTACAACAGTCTCCTGACTGTTCTGGTCACAGGAAAGCTGGATATGGATATTACACCCTACCTGTAAACAGCTAGTCAGCTACAACAGTCTCCTGACTGTTCTGGTCACAGGAAAGCTGGATATGGATATTACACCCTGCCTGTATACAGCTAGTCAGCTACGATCTCCTCATCACCCACTTCAACAGGAGCTGGCGAGAGGCCAGATTGTGCGAATGAATACGTGAACAGCTTTCCCGAGTGTCCAAGTGTGGGATCAGTAATGTCCGTGGACGTGTACTCGGCCTGGTGGTAGGAAGGAGGATCAGGTTGGGAAATGTGCGGTGCAGTATCACGGCTACTGACACTTGACCGTGTGGAAGACAGGGTGTTTGTGGAGGTGACAATCTGACTGGAAGCATTATCCGCTATCCATGTAACAACCTGTTGACACTGGTCTTGGTTCATGAGCGGTGTACTGCTGCGGGCCCCAAGAATTTGGGACAGGACGTGCGAGCGAGTAGATGTGGCACTTTGTTGTTGCGAAATTAGTGCTTGCACACGACCTCGGCCTCTGCCTGCACCACCATCACGTCCACTTCCTTGTTCCTTGCTAACGCCCTTGCGCATTTTGCCTGTATACAGCTACAACAGTCTCCTGAAGCTGGATATGGATACCCTGCCTGTATACAGCTAGTCCGCTACAACAGTCTCCTGACTGTTCTGGTCACAGGAAAGCTGGATATGGATAGCCTGCCTGTATACAGCTAGTCAGCTACAACAGTCTCCTGACTGTTCTGGTCACAGGAAAGCTGGATATGGATATTACACCCTACCTGTAAACAGCTAGTCAGCTACAACAGTCTCCTGACTGTTCTGGTCACAGGAAAGCTGGATATGGATAGCCTGCCTGTATATAGCTAGTCAGCTACAACAGTCTCCTGACTTTTCTGGTCACAGGAAAGCTGGATATGGATATTACACCCTACCTGTATACAGCTAGTCAGCTACAACAGTCTCCTGACTGTTCTGATCACAGGAAAGCTGGATATGGATAGCCTGCCTGTATACAGCTAGTCAGCTACAACAGTCTCCTGACTGTTCTGGTCACAGGAAAGCTGGATATGGATAGCCTGCCTGTATACAGCTAGTCAGCTACAACAGTCTCCTGGCTGTTCTGGTCACAGGAAAACTGGATATGGATATTACACCCTGCCTGTATACAGCTAGTCAGCTACAACAGTCTCCTGAGGACTGTTCTGGTCACAGGAAAGCTTGGACTCCGATCTGGATCACCCTGCCTATATCCTCCTAGATTAGTCCTGAGAAGGACTGTTCTGGTCAGTAGCAGTTTGCAGCCCTGCTCTGGATCTACCTATGAGGGCCGCAAATCTGTTCCTTAAGCAGCAGCGGCCGGGTCTTATAAAGGCTCGGTCACGCTGTGCGGGCCGGCCAATCACTGCAATACCACAACTAACAGGGCTGTGGCATTGCAGTGACTGCCAGCCAATCCCTGCATGTGGGCTGGCTCTCTAAAGCGCGCCAACATGCAGGGATGAGGACCCCGAGTACAGCACGAGTATCGCGAGATTACTCGGTACTCGCCGAGTAGCCCGAGTACAGTGATACTCGTGCGAGTACCGAGTAGTCACAAACGTACTCGCTCATCACTAGTGCTGACTACTACTTCCATTTCTCCAATATATTTCCTTCACTGCAGGTGTCCCCAGCTAGAGAGTATTTCAGAAGCTGTTCCATCTGACATCTTCGGTTGTGGATTTAACCCCTTAACCACCAATCCAGTTTTCACCTTCCTGACTTTATAATGTAAAAATCTGGAATGCTTCTACAGATCCCAGTGAGTCTGAGATTATTTTATGTGACACATTGAACTTCATAATAGTGGTAAATTTTGCATTTCTTTATGAAATATCAAAGGTTTGACAAAAATGTGAAAATGTAATTTCTTTGAGTTTTTATGCCCTAAACTAGATACGTACTGTATATCGCACAAAATCTTTAAAGGAACCAACCAGCAGGCTTTAGGTCTATAAAGTGAAGCCATTGCCTTACAGGAACTAGGATACTGAAGGCAATTACTGTATATACTCGTGTATAAGCCGACCCGTGTATAAGCCGACCCCCTACTTTTGCCCCAAAAATCTGGAAAAACCTATTGACTCGTGTATAAGCCGAGGGTGGACCCCAGCACAGGTATACAGCCCCCAGCAGTGTGGTATACAGGCCCCCCAGTGGTAGTATACAGCAGTTGGCCTCCTATTAAGTCCGCAAGGCTGGTGTATGGTCCTGGTGAATTATGAAAAATGGGGTGATTTGTGCGGGGTTTCTGCTATTTAGACAGGCGGACTGAAAACTTAAAATTACATCTGTCATCTATTCCAGCTAATATTACACTCCAAAATTCAAATAATGTTGCTTCCCTTTCATGCCTTGCCGTGCGCACAAACAGTAGTTTTCCAGCACATATGAGATATTCCTGTACTTAGGAAAAAATTTCTCAACAAATTATATGGTCACTGTTCTGGGTTGTGTTGTTTTTTCCCTCTTCTGTGTGCAAGCCTTTCAGCCGTAAGCCAAACCATTGTATCCATACTCCAGCCACAGGGTGACTGACATAACTGAAAGTAGAGATAAAGGGAAGGGGGAAGGTTTGGCTTACAGCCAAAAGGCATGCCCACAGGGGAGTAATAAAGAAAAAAATCCTAAATAGTGACGCAGTGATGCACACATCAATCATCTGTTGTCCTATGTTCCAGGAGTTTCATGACACTTTTCTCTGTAATCAAATATGGAATCATTGAAGTAAAGGTATACCGTATATACTCGTGTATAAGCCGAGTTTTTCAGCCCAAAATTTGGGCTGAAAAGTCCCCCCCTCGGCTTATACACGGGTCATATACGGGGGGCTGTGTCCCGGGGGCTGTGTGGAGGCTGGAGGAGGCGGGGGGGCTGCTGTATGAGCGGCCCCGTCACGTGGGGCCGCTCATTATATATGCACTGCTTCCCCCTGTCAATCAGCGGCAGGGGGAAGCAGTGCATATGCCCCCCCAAAAGCTGGCACTCGCCCCCCCTGATCGGCGCCGCTCCTCGGTGCTGCGTCTTCATCCTCCGCGCTGGCTGCAACCATCCGGGTTCTCCGGCTGTCGCAGCGATATGACGTCATCGCGCGACCGCCGGAGATCCTGGATGCAGCCAGCGCGGACGGGAGGATGAAGACGCAGCACCGAGGAGCGGCGCCGATCAGAACACCGGGATGGTAATGTATAAGCAGCGGGGGGGAGGCCTTACAAGGGGGGACAGTGCCAGCTTTTGGGGGCTGTTGGTACCCCCAGGGGGCTGCTGGGTACCCCCTGGGGGCTGTTGGTACCCCCTGGGGGCTGTTGGTACCCCCAGGGGGCTGCTGGGTACCCCCTGGGGGCTGTTGGCCCCCCCTGGGGGCTGTTGGTACCCCCCTGGGGGCTGTTGGTACCCCCAGGGGGCTGCTGGTACCCCCAGGGGGCTGCTGGGTACCCCCAGGGGGCTGCTATATGTACCCCTGGGGGCCTGCTGTATACCACTGGGGCTGCTGTATACTACCACTGGGGCTGCTGGGGCTCCTGTATACTACCACTGGGGCTGCTGTATACTACCACTGGGGCTGCTGAGGCTCCTGTATACTACCACTGGGGCTGCTGGGGCTCCTGTATACTACCACTGGGGCTGCTGGGGCTCCTGTATACTACCACTGGGGCTGCTGGGGATGCTGGGGCTCCTGTATACTACCACTGGGGCTGCTGTATACTACCACTGGGGCTGCTGGGGCTCCTGTATACTACCACTGGGGCTGCTGGGGAATCTGTATACTACCACTGGGGCTGCTGGGGAATCTGTATACTACCACTGGGGCTGCTGGGGCTCCTGTATACTACCACTGGGGCTGCTGGGGAATCTGTATACTACCACTGGGGCTGCTGGGGAATCTGAGCAGCTTACCCCATGCTGCAGCCAGCGGCGCCCATCACACAGGAAGCCGTTGTGTGGTGCAGCCGCCGCCCCCTTATGCAAAGCCGCTCCCCCTGCCTGCTTGCCGCCTGAGACTCAGGGCTCACACTGTCCAATGGACGGTGCAGCCCTGCGACCAGCAATCTCACAGCAAAGGCCTGGTCGCTGATAAGTGTCAAACATAGCGAGATCGCTGGCGAGGTCGCTCTTGCGTCACCAAACTTGCTAGCGATCTTGCTTAGTGTGAAGGGAGCTTAAGACAGGCTGCAGTTTAAATTATAACAGGAATGCCATTGTATCTCTCTATCTCTCTTAAAACCTGTTTAAGGGGCCTAGACAAACCCCAGAGAAACACCCACACATCACTCAGGGAGGTATCGTTCTCCTATCATGAATAAAAGCTAGAATTGTTCATTAGACTGCCAGACAGAGGAGCGGTTTAGTCACTTTATAGATTATGTTTCCATTGCTCTAAAGTCCAGTGATATTGGAAACATTTATGCACAATATATCTCAGAACTCGGTTACACTTCTCTGTAACTCTACATGGTCAGCCACTTTGTCACTTGGTAGTTATGGTTTCTCTTCTCTTCCACTTTTCAATAATACTTCTCAAAGTTGATCATGGAATGTATAAGAGGTATGCAATTTCACAAATTGAATTGTTACATCGGTGACATTCTACTATAGTTCAACGCTAAATTTCAGTAAGAGCTGTAGAACGAACCAGAGGCTAGGGACTACATATCCAACTATGGCAACTGGACTAAATGAAAAACTTGAATTCAACAAATAGGAGGTTTGCCTCAATTAGAGATTAATAGATCAATTCCTGGATGATCAATTTTGAGTTGTATATCCTGAAATTCTTGGTTTCACACAAATTCAAACACCTTGCAGCAAACCAAATTTTGGCTTTTATCCAGTGTTAACAGGACTGTGTTTTAAATACTATTCTTTAAGCCATCAAATGTTGACGTATTCTTTTGATTATTGATGACTCCCTTCATGTACTCTATACAGGGAACTATGGAATTTTACCCCATTTACCAGCAATAGGTGGCAATGAGGGAGTTGGAGAAGTGATAAAAGTTGGCTGTCAAGTTCATGGAATCAAAACAGGAGATTGGGTTATACCTGTTGATTGTGGCTTTGGTAAGTCCTGTTCAACTGCAAATACAGAACTGATCATTTTTAATTATATTGGTTCCATTTTAATATGAAACATTAAAAGAGCATATTAATAATAATCGGTTTATAAAAGTTAAAAATGTAGCTATTGTAAAATTTTACATATTGTATACAGATTTTAAGTTTAATGTCAGTCACATTGAAATAACAAGTATCATATTTTGCTGGCTCCTGTATGGGGTTTGTTTAAATTCTGCAGATAATCATTTGCTTATCCAGGTCTAACTGTTTAACTGCCTCCTAAGCATCCATAATGCACTGTTCTCTGATAACCGGAATCTAGTAAAATTTTTATTATAGTGTATGCATAGAGAATAAAATACCATTTAAGTAAAACACAAAAATATACAGAGTGTTAGTAAATATGTTTAACTTTTAGTTTTTGTGATTACAAGTTTAATGGGGTAGTCTAGTGGTAAAGAATTACAAGCAAATTTAATCTATCCACTGAATTTGTGATAACTGGTAGATAAGTGAGGAGGTTTCATTATTAGCTGAAAAGGGGATCCTGTATCCCCCTTTGAATGGAGAGGTAGTTGTCAATGCATGGTACTGGCCTTGGCCATCCACTGTCTTTGGCGCTTTTATAGATAGCCAAGCACAATCTTTGTCTATTTGATAATTGCACAGGGAGTAAATTGACTATTAGAAATTAGAATGCATGCACCTTTCCATTTACACGAGGAAATCAAGATTCATATAACACCTAGTCACCGACTGATTTCTGAGACTTCATTTCTGGCATATGATTGTTGTTTCTACATAATATATGTAAATGTTGTAATGAGTGAGGTGGCAGCCGTGAGCAATGTGCACAATTTCTGCAACCTTTGTTAGCTGGTGAGCAGGGCCCTCACTCCTTGTGGTATCTGCTGAATTGGGTTACTCTGTATCGTCTCATATTATCTGTACCAGTCCCCTCTGAATTGTAAAGTGCTGTGGAATTTGTTTGGCGTTATACATGGTGGGCCATTTATATGGATGCACCTAAATAAAATGGGAATGATTGGTGATATCAACTTCCTGTTAGTGGCACATTAGCAGATGGGAGGGGGAAAACTTTTCCAGATTGGTGGTGACCATAGTGGCCATTTTAATGTCAGCCATTCTGGATCCAACCTTATTTTTTTCAGTGGGAAGAGGGTCATGTGACACATCAAACATATTGAGAATTTCATAAGGAAAGCAATGGTGTGCTTGGTTGTAACATAACTTTATTCTTTCATGAGTTATTTACATGTTTATGACCACTTATAAAATGTGTTCAAAGTGCTGCCCATTGTGTTGGATCTCCCACCCTCTTCTCCCACTCTTGACACACTTATAGCAACACCGCAGAAGAAATGCTAGCACAGGCTTCCAGTATCCGTTGTTTCAGATGCTGCACATCTCACATCTTCACAGCATAGACAATTGCCTTCAGATGAGTGATGAGGCAAACTTTTTTGTGAATGGTGAAGTTAACAAACAAAACCACCGCTATTGGTCTGACACTAACCCACAGTGGATAGATCCCTTCAACACTGTTGGAACACAAAAATTGATGGTATGGTGTGGTGTATGGGGTATAAAAATAGTGGGGCCATTCTTCATCAATGGAAACCTCAATGCCACTGGATATCTGAAATTGCTACATGATTCACATATCCAGTAGCATTGAGGTTTCTATTGATGAAGAATGCCCCCACTATCCTTTCACCTGATATACCACACCATATCATCAATTTTTTTGTTCCAACAGTCTTGGAGGGATCTATCCACTGTGGGTTAGTGTCAGACCAATAGCGGAGGTTTTGTTTAAGTTCACCATTGCCTTATCACTTATCTGAAAGCAATTGTCTATGCTGTGAAGATGTGAGATGTGCAGCATCTGAAACAACGGATACTGGAAGCCTGTGCTAGCATTTCTTCTGCAGTGTTGCTATCAGTGTGTCAAGAGTGGGAGAAGAGGGTTGCATTGATAATTCAACACAATGGGCAGCACTTTACACACATTTTATAAGTGGTCATAAATTTGTAAATAACTCATGAAAGAATAAAGCTATGTTAAAAACAAGCACACCATTGTTTTTCTTATGAAATTCTCAATAAGTTTGATGTGTCACATGACCCTCTTCCCATTGAAAAAAATAAAGTTGGATCCAAAATGGCCAACTTCAAAATGGCATCTATGGTCGCCATCCAAGTTTTCCCCCTCCCATATACTAATGTGCCACAAACAGGAAGGTGATATCACCAACCACTTTCATTTTATTTAGGTGCATCCATATAAATGGCCCACCCTGTATAAATAAAAAATACTATTATTATTATTATAACCCACCCACTACAGGAAAATGGGATTTCTGGCAGGGTGTTTATGTGTGTGTGTGTGTGTAAAGCTTTTACAATGGAGAATTATTCCTCTGAAGATCACATGTTGTTGCTCAACATGGCAGGCCAGGTCCAAATGGAATAGAGATGAATGAGGGATTCCAGAGTGAATAAACATTTCTATAAAGAAAAACTTGATGGAAAATATATACATCAGATAGCAGGCACAACATTTTAAGAATACTTTTTTTGCACAATCCAGAGCAAGTCTAGGTTAAATCCAGGAAACTGTGAGGACTGCATGGGTCATGGTATGTCACTACATCTCCTCACAGCTAGACTCAGCTCCAGAATGCTTAATGATGACCACCTTGGCTGAAGTTTGTCAGTAAGACTCTGCACATTTATTTCCCGAGCCCATTCAATGAGAGTTATATGCTTCTTTCTGTGCCACCGCATTTTTGATTATGCAAAGGAAAACTCTTGTCCCAGGCTGGCCATCTTACCCTCTATGACATTCAGGCTTGGCTATACTCTAGCTTCTTATCTAGTTTAGATAAAATTAGCTATAGACCTGCTTGCATAAAATAAGGAACCCTTACTTTTGGCAACGTGTTGCTTTAGGTCTCTTTGCCAGGTATAGGGAATATGTCTTCCTATTCATCCTTGCTTTAGCCCCTTGCCTGAGTTCAGAAATGTTTCTACTACTTAGTCCTTATTTCTTTCAGAACAAGCTACACAATATTGCCTTTCTTGGCACACAAACAACCATTTCTATACAGGTCTGCAAAGAGCAGGTACCATGCGTCTTTCCACTTCTCAATAGTCTTCCCTATCTAACTAACAATAGGACATTGATTTCCATATGACCACTTAACTCCTCCTATCCTTGGGTTGGTCCCAATAGTTAATCCTTTCTGTAGCTAACCCAATGATACAGAACACAAACCAGATAAAACAAGATTTAAACCATGGCATGCATTATATAACATAAGAATTTCAGGGGGGTATGGGCAACTTTTTCACTTCTTTACTACTGTGACTACTACAGCCAATCACTGGCCACAATGCTAGCATGTTGTTCATTGCAGGCGCACAGATTGGGTGCGTTATTCACATGAAGTCCAATCTAGAAGGGAAAGTTCAGAGGCCATCGGGGACACAGCATGGGGTGAGTAGAGGAGTATGCTGGGGCAATTTTATGGCCACGCAAGGATAGTTTTAAAACAAACGAAAACATATTGTAAAAAACCCTCTATTGTCAATAGTTTCCTTTTATTTATACAATAGAAATGAATAACTGATTGAAGTAGTGAATAAAAATATATAATAATGTGGAGATTTGTAAAAAATTATCGCTTACATTTTACTCTATTATTACTCTTCCATTTAATATTATTTGCTTTACAATATGACCCTGCTCATGCTGCACACAAAGATCTGCACAGTTTCTCTTTTTAAGTTCACTGACTCGTTACAAATGGATTTATATATTCAGAACAGGTTATTATTTGGATATTGTCGTAAAGCAAAACCCCAGCATGCAACCTCCTTAAAATTCTTAGCTTTATTTAGATCCTTTAGAATCCATGTAGTACAGAAATCACTGGTCTACTGACGCTTTTCAGACTTTCAGGCCCTTAGTCATTAATTGGATATTAATGTAAAAAGTGGTCTTTGTATCTGCAATAAAGTAATAGAGGAAAATAAAAAATTGGCATGGTCTGGGCAATATTACTGATGTTTGAGCTGTCATCACATGAAAGTGCTCCGACTGAGAAGTGTCCATATCATGCTGATTCCAATAAGCCTCAGATACCAGGCAGTGAATGCATGCAATGAATACAAGTGTGAGGTTTTCAGTAGGAATTCAGAAACTAAACAATGTTTCATCTTTAGAGTGCACAGAAAATGTATTTATCCCTTTACTTTGATGTAATTATGAAAAATTTATCCAACCTACTGCAAGTTATACCCATGAAGCCCCATTCAGTCCTCACACCAGTAATAATTTCATCCTCAATTATGATTTTTGTATTGATTTTATTTTATTTAATAGCATTTCAAATTAAGCATCCTTTTATTAGGCTGGGTTCACATCACGTTTTTTGCCATCCTGCTCTGTCCGATTTGAAAAGGACAGAACAGGATTGTTTTATGTCTCCCATGCATCCCTATGGTGTCGGATGTGTCATAAATGGCCATCCGTTTTACTAAATTCAGTATAGGATTCGTTTTTGTCCTGTTTTTTATCTGTCCCAAAATGGGAGAATGCACTGTTTTTTTGTGCACCGGACAAAATCAGACAGAAACAAATCCGTTCGGGTCCGGAGCTGGTAACTTGCGGGCCTATGGAGTCGGATCCGGGAAAATACAGGATAATTTCCCCGATCCGGTCTTTAGTATGGAGCATACACAGAACACAACCAGAGACCCTCCCAGCCCTTTTTCCTTTCTGGATTGTGCAGATGCTCCCTCTCTTTCTTTCTCTTTCTCTCTCTCTCTCTCTCTCTCTCCTCACCATAGCATTATTTCCTATGGAGTAGTAAAATTCACAATGCTTTTGTATGGAGGAACGAATTCTGCAAAAAACAGGATCCAGGAGCTTATTTGCGATCTCTGTCCATTCCTGTCTGAGTGGTCCTGCAAAAAATGAGATCCACCCAGACGGCCAAAAAACGTGATGTAAACCCAGCCTTACTGTGACAAATGCTTTCCAATCAAATTCTTTACTTTGTAGCATGATTTTTATGTTTGTTCACATCATATTTCCCATATATTATTTTGCTAAGTGTGAGAAGATAGATACTGATATACTGTCAGATACTGTCAGGTTTGTGCTTCATATGAGGAAATGTAGTAATCAGGTGATCTAGCAGTTTAAAGTAGATTACAACAATGCATCACTTATTGGGCTATGTGTTGTAGTTTAAATAGAATCACTGTTTTATGAGCAGAGGATTATCACTAGAAGATTAGTTGTATCATGCTATGTAGTCCTTCTGCTCTGTGAACTACCCAACTGATTAGCTTTCTGCCAACTTACAAAGTACACAGAAAGCTGCCAATAAGTGGGGTTGGTGGGTTTATATACAGAGAACACATATTTTATGAAAATTACAGAAAGCAGCCCTGTACGTGATACATTGCTGAAATTAGGGTTTCTCTCCCTACTTTATGCTGCTCTCAGATTACAAAACAAAAAGCTGATGACAGAATCCTTTTAACGGCAAATAATGCCCATTGCTTAAAAGAATAGTTGGCATTGACAACTCTAGTGAGTACTACACTTCAGAACTATAATGTTGTATGGTGTAATATACGGTGTCTTGTGCTGCAGTAGGATGGCTTCATAGGATAGAACTTCAAAGGATACAACTAGACTGCCTCTGGAACAGGTTTTCCATTAATAGCATAAAAATAAATAGACCAATGTTGTTGCTCAAGGTCTCCTTACAATCTACTTAAAGGGGTAGTCCACTAATAGGACAACCCCTTCTGATTCCACATGTATCCCCCATGTAACATAAAAGAGCCTGTCATCACCTCCAGGTGCTGGCACCATTCCAGCAGCAGTATCAGCAATTGTAGTTTCAGGGCTCACATGACATTGTGAGACCACATGAGTTCTGCATCCAATCACTGCCGGCTTCTCTCGCCCTGCAAATAAAAGGAAAAGAAAGGCGGCACTCCCCGGGTAAACGAGAAAGTCCTTTTATTCCAGAGTTCCGGAAACAAACAGGGTGCAGGGAGGGGGCAAGAGGAGCCGCCGGACTACGGCACCGTTTCGCGACACGCGTCGCGAAACGGTGCCGTAGTCCGGCGGCTCCTCTTGCCCCCTCCCTGCACCCTGTTTGTTTCCGGAACTCTGGAATAAAAGGACTTTCTCGTTTACCCGGGGAGTGCCGCCTTTCTTTTCCTTTTATTGGCTATTGCTGGTGCTTTGGCTGTGCACCCCCGGTGGGAAATCGCCATTCCTGGAAGGAAATCTAACCGTGACCTTGGCCCTGCTAAGTGCCCTGACTGACTTGTTCACTACTGACTTTCTCTCGCCCTGCCTTTGGTCCAAATAAATTAATACACAAGAAATGACGCTGTGCAGGTCGCTCACTTCCTGTTGATTGCTTCTGTGTCCAAAGGCGGGGAGAAAAGTCAGCAGTGATTGGACGCAGAACTCGTCTGACACCACAATGTGATGTGAGCCTCAGAATGGCAATTACCGACACTGCTGGGGTGACACCAGCACTGGAGGTGAGTACAGGCTCTCTTATTTTACATGGCGGAGATATATGGAATCAGAAGGGATTGTCCTTCTAGTGGAAAACCCCTTTTAGTGTCGTGTGATGCTTAATTTCAAAGTTTGAGGGGCTTAAGTATCGAATTATGGAGATATTCTTCCATAGGAGTATTTTTATGGCAAAAAATCTTATGGAATAAATTAACATTTTCTCATTCAGATTCCATATGTAATAAGTAATAGTTATGCTTTTGTGTGAGGAAGAAACCAAAACCGCTATACAGCTATATAATGTCGTTGCATGTATGGGGACAAATAGATCATTCCATCTGGACAAGCTTTTCCAGTATGACATTTACCCCGACATTGCAAGGATCAAGAGGGTGCAGTTGTTGGACTCTTCTTATAAAAGTTTTTACCAGTTAGGGAAGCTGTAGTCACACTTACTGTAAATTTCTTTTATAAAATGATATTGCATCTTAGATCGACCATGTATAACATGGTCACCCCAAGTACTTTAGAGAAGGAGGTGTAATTTTGATTTATTCCTTACTTATTTCAGATAAATAAATAGAGTTTGATATATTTAATTGTCACATATCTGAGTAAAAATACATTATTTTAATATTTCATAGTTATCTACTTCATTGAAAATTGCTATTCATATATTCAATAGCATCTAGATATACACATTGACATTGGTGTGCAATATCTTTATCTTCATTTTCTCCATCGTATGCCATATAAAGTAGCTTTGTGGAACAAATTGGTCTAAAGAAATTTTAAGTATGCTTAAAAGAATTTATTTGTAATAGATATCAAGCAGTATAATATACCTCCAATTGATAGAAAAATACCCTTCGAACAGAGCATAACATTGTAATCTAACATGTAATTATTTAGCCAGTATTTCAGTGGGCTAATACTGCCTAACAGGCACATCCAACAGAAGTGTCTCATTTTTGAGATTCTTTTGTCATCTTTTGATTTGGGTGGCATGGTGGCTCAGTGGTTAGCACTGCAGCCTTGCACTGAGGTCCTGGGTTCAACTTCCACCAAGGACAACATCTACAAAGAAGTTTGTATGTTCTCCCTGTGTTTGTGTGGGTTTCCTCCAGGCACTCCAGTTTCCTCGCACACTACAAAGACATGCTGATAGGATATTTAGATTGAGTCCCAATGGGGACAGTGTTGCAAATGTATGTATAGCACTATATAAAATTTTAATATTAATATTATAATCCTATGCTGCAACATTTAGCCATGTAGTTACACTTATAGTATGTGTCTATTATGGTAATGAATATATTTGTTGTTGATACAGTTGCCATTTTAGCCAGAAAGCGGGTAGAATGACCATCTAGTGCAGCGATCTCAAACTCCAGGTCTCAAGGATGGCCAACAGTGCTTGTTTTCAGGAGGTCCTTAGTATTGGATTGGTGTTGGAATCATCACAAGTGCAGGTGATTCAATTATCACCTGTGCAATACTAAGAAAATCCTGAAAACATGACCTGTTGGCGCCCTTGAGGCCTGGAGTTTGCGATCTTTAATCTAGTGACTCTTCCTTGCATAGTGTAGGGGAATGAACCTGACAATCAGTGCTTCATGCCTACTTGTTCTGCCAATCATTCCAAACTTTTTTGAGGCCTCGGTAGCATATGTAAATGTATTGATCTAGTTGTTGAACATTAATATGAGACTTCTGTCAAGTAGAATGTAGACTTCATCCCATTACTTATCCTTCTTGATCAAAGTTATCACTTTTTTAAGCCTTTGGTGCTATTGGTCCAAATCTGACATCTGATGTTTCAACACTCATATACTCATGATTCCTTGAAATATTCTATCTAGCATCCTCTTCCAGCAATCACTGGACTAAATACTCGTTAGGTTTATGTGAGCTATTCCTTCTGAGGTGTAGGACTTTCCCTCTATAAAAAGCAGGCAGTTATTTGCTCCTCTACACAGTTTATTAATGACCATTCCTATCAATCATTTCAGTTTCTATCAAAATTCTTCTTTTAGTGTCAGGAAAATAAATGTCAAAATATGCAGAGACGTACAGGTATCATCAATATAAGCAGTTCTAATGGTATTCATAAAAAGGAATGGGCTGTCATCCATTAGAACTGGAGCCTATTATTTCACTTGGTAGTTTTAGTAAAGAATATCCAATTTCATGAACATCAGAGATGAAAGTGTCACAGCTGTCAGGGAGAGACAGCTGAATCTCAGCTCTCGAGGTAAGTAATCTTGATGAACATGATAGACAATATCCAGCCAACCAACTTCATAATACTATGTGCCATTATCAACTGCTCTTAAGAAAATACATAATGGGTTTGATGCATGAAGCATATTGGGTTTATTTTCTATATTATCTGTCATAGAATTGGAAACATATCCAGCAAATTGTAAGTTTATTGCACCTCTCGATTTCCGAAGCTTGCCTGAAAATATGTACCCTCCAGATACACCAATAACAAGAAAATAATACCATTCACAACAGAAAATAAAATGTTCCAGCTGTATACCAAATCAATAAGCACATAGCAGTGCTCTTACCATTCGCTAAACAATTTAGCACAGACATCAAGTAGCAATAATACTTTCCAATTCCAATCTATTTCATGCTTAAAGGGCTGTGGTATTTCTGAGTTGTAACATAATATTACTTTATAATTCAATATATTTAATGTCTTGCTCATATGATGAAAAAAGAACAAAAAACGTTTTACAATACAAGTCATTATATAATAGCAACACATACGGCATAAGAATTGTTAGCAGAGCCAGAAGCTCAACATGTGTTCTTTACTTAGCGATGCGTTACTGGAGCTCTTGTATTTAAAAATTTAGAGGTCACATGCTGCCTCTCCAAAGAGAAGATAATGTAAATTATCCTTCCATTGAATTTGCCATCAATGTGTGATCTGCTGGCATAACTAGAGTGCTATGGGCCCCGATGCAAAATGTAGACTGGAATCCCTCCACCTGAACATTGATCAGATCTAGAGTCATGGCCAAAAGTGTTGGCATCATTGAAATGACAAGGTACAGTAATGACAAGGTACAGTACAGGGTGACAAGACATTAACACTGGCTTTCAATTCCTCACATCAGGCAAGGGGAACATCACAGGTAGGCGATGGCATGGCAGGAGGTCATCACGGCATGATGCAGTCCAAGGTTGTCTGGCATTGGCATGTAGCGCTCTTGTGAATCCAGTCGCCACAGAGGTACTGCACCCCAGGCAAAGCTGTAGTACCCCACTCTCAGATAAGGGGGAACACTGACTGGTATCCAGACACCCATAGCCCACACTACACCACCCCAGGTTGGGGTAGGGCGAGATTGCTCCTAAGGGAGAGCACAGTTCCTTATCCTATCTGGAGGGGAGGAAACAGGGTAGAAGGGATGAGTGGAGAGCAAAGTTTATGGGAGGGAGTGATGTCAGGTAGGACGCACGTAGGGGATACAAGACACGTGGCAGTGAATGTAAAAGGATGGTAGAAACATCTAAAAGACAGTTGGTGGGTGGCTGGCAAGAGCAGTAGGAGTCTGTGAGGGTCAGAGAGCCTGTCAGAAGAAGGACAAGGGCAAGAATGAGGTGTCCTGGGGACAGAAGCCAGTGGGAGCTCGTCCCAAGACTGGGGAGAGACCAGACCTGACACAGGAGTCAAGAGAGAGAAAGGGGTGCTCCCAAAGACAGAAGGGGTCTCAGGGGACCGGTTAGTGAGCAGTCCACCCAGAGACGCCCGTATCCACACTGAGTGACACTGTGTAGACCAGTCCGCAGTGTAGGGGAGACCAGGCCCCAGACTAGTGGAGAGCAACCAAGCTCAGCTAGCAACCCGGAGACTGCGATATCTCCAAGTTTCGCAGCTTAAACCGCGCACACCCGCCAAATTGTGGCCACATAGGGTTCAAGGGACTGAGGTAGAGAAGTTGCTCTGCAAAGGCCCGCGGCCACAAGCTCAGGGCTCTATATGAATGAGGAGCAAAGCAGGAGGGCAAAGCAAGCGCAGAGAGACGACCGTGAAAGGACAGAGGAAAGGGGTACCGGTTAAGTGCCACCACGTTGCCCGGGATTAGGTGGATCCCATCCTCCAAGAACTCAGCGCTCAGTGGGCTGTTACACAGTGGCGATTGTTGTAACCTGGAAAAACAGACTGTGAGTAAAGACCTTGAGACTGCACCCCCTGTGTTTGTGAACGTAATCATCGTGCTATCAGCCCTGCGCTGTAACATCAGTACCAACTCACCCAGTGACATCTGGTACCATGTGGTTAACCCTACCTGTGGAGGGTCTACCAATTCAGCTACATTGTCACCAACCCCAGAGGAACTGTATAGCAGCAGCGGCCATTAATAGCTGCAACCCGTGGGTGGTGTCATGAGAAACAATTGTTATCCCCAGGTCCCATGTCCAGTAAACCCCATAATAGTAACGAAGACGTCCCCTATTTCCCTTTGAATTGACTGCTCCACATCCACTGACCGGGTCACGCCACTGAGACATCCCCAACATTGTCAGCAGACCCTGCTCCGAGTACCCCACAGCCCCTATGGGGTGTGTCAGACATATCAGGAGGACCTCCGACTCAGGCATAGCACTGGCACAGCAGGAGAACATCAGACAAAGACCTTGGGCAGCGTCGTCACAGGATGAACCCCAGGGAAAAGGCCGGACTTTGGGACACAGGTGAAACTCGGAGATCACAGGTTCAGGAACACTGACGGGACAGCTTAGGACATCGGCTGGTCAGATCCAGGATACATAGGCAGACCCGTCACCAGAATACAAGGCTGGAGACTCCCCAGAAACAAAGAGTAGGAGCCCATCTAGGAACAACAGCAGTGCTGACTCTGAAAAATGGGTTGGACCACCAGGACCTCAGACTAAATATCTGGACACAGGCTGGACAACTAGGAAAAAGGCAGGACATCTGGACTGTGGACATTGGACATGGCTCCAGACAGGGAATGTCAGGACACAGGCAGAACATCAGGGACACCAGCAGGACATCAGTAACACTGGTAGGACATTGGGCTCCAGGAACCAGGCAACAGTCATCCGCTTCCGGACATCGGACACAAACTCCAGGCAGCAGTCATCAGGCTCTGGACATAATACACAGGCTCCAGGCACCAGGCAGCAGTCATCAGACACAGGCAGGGGCAAAGACTTTGGTATCAACACATAGACAGGACGGGTCCAGGGACAAAGACAGGCAGACAGCAGCTATCCCAGAACTGGTTGCAGAGAGGAATTGGGCTGAAGACGAGGTGGACCAAGAGCGGGATGCTGGATCAAATACACACGGAAGGGGCTGCAACCTAATGAGAAGCTCTGGCGACACCAACAGGGAAGAGAAACTTTAAATGGGAGCAATAGGCTGGGGACAGCAATTCAGGAACTGCAAATAACGTACAAACCAAAACCCCTGTTTTTGATACTTTTTTGGACAGCACTTGTATTTTTTATTGCAACAGAATTTTTGTGTGATTTTCTGTGTGGATTTATGCACTCAGTTTTTTATAGTTCAGTTTTGGTGGTGAATGGACGTGGTTATGCAGACGCGTTCATTGTGTGCACAGCTCATATTTATCTGCGCCTAGTATTATTTGTGCCCTGCAGGAAGAGGGAGGTTTCCCGCACCCTCCCTTATGAGCTTTGCACACAAAAGCTAGTTCACAGACAGCCCATATTATCTGAAGTCCTGCCTGAGTCCTGTCTAGAGGTATGTTCACACATAATCAGGTTTTAAATACATCAGCTAGGGACTGCTTCAATCAGGGTTACTGTGTCGTTGGTGAAGCAGCTTACTGTACCTTCTTTGCAAATAACGTACAAACCAAAAACCCTCTTTTTGATACTTTTTTGGACAGCACTTGCTGCTAACTTGGATTTTTTAGTGCAACAGAGTTTTTGTGTGATTTTCTGTGTGGATTTTTGCACTCAGTTTTTTTATAGTTCAGTTTCCTGCTCCACTGCGTAGCCGCACGCATGCTGTGAGGTCCTCTGCTGAGCTGCTCAACCATCCGTTTGTGCAGTCCCTGGCTGCTATTGTGGAAGCTATCCACGGGTTGCAAGGTCCTCTGCTGCAGGTGCATGACTTTGCATGTGAGTCCAGGCTTGCAGCTGCTGTCAGGTGCCCTAGGCCTCAGCTCCTGTGTTGTGTATACTGGATCCTTCACCAACGACACAGTAACCCTGATTGAAGCAGTCCCTAGCTGATGTATTTAAAACCTGATTATGTGTGAACATACCTCTAGACAGGACTCAGGCAGGACTTCAGATAATATGGGCTGTCTGTGAACTAGCTTTTGTGTGCAAAGCTCATAAGGGAGGGTGCGGGAAACCTCCCTCTTCCTGCAGGGCACAAATAATACTAGGCGCAGATAAATATGAGCTGTGCACACAATGAACGCGTCTGCATAACCACGTCCATTCACCACCAAAACTGAACTATAAAAAACTGAGTGCATAAATCCACAGGACAGGACTCAGAAAATCACACAAAAACTCTGTTGCACTAAAAAATCCAAGTTAGCAGCAAGTGCTGTCCAAAAAAGTATCAAAAAGAGGGTTTTTGGTTTGTACGTTATTTGCAAAGAAGGTACAGTAAGCTGCTTCACCAACGACACAGTAACCCTGATTGAAGCAGTCCCTAGCTGATGTATTTAAAACCTGATTATGTGTGAACATACCTCTAGACAGGACTCAGGCAGGACTTCAGATAATATGGGCTGTCTGTGAACTAGCTTTTGTGTGCAAAGCTCATAAGGGAGGGTGCGGGAAACCTCCCTCTTCCTGCAGGGCACAAATAATACTAGGCGCAGATAAATATGAGCTGTGCACACAATGAACGCGTCTGCATAACCACGTCCATTCACCACTAAAACTGAACTATAAAAAACTGAGTGCATAAATCCACACAGAAAATCACACAAAAATTCTGTTGCAATAAAAAATACAAGTGCTGTCCAAAAAAGTATCAAAAACAGGGGTTTTGGTTTGTACGTTATTTGCAAAGAAGGTACAGTAAGCTGCTTCACCAACGACACGGTAACCCTGATTGAAGCAGTCCCTAGCTGATGTAATTAAAACCTGCTTATGTGTGAACATACCTCTGGACAGGACTCAGGAGCTGAAAGATGTGTGCAGGCGCTGAAGCCACTGGTAAGGAACACAGGAGGTGGGTTCTGGACCGCAAAGGAGGAGAGGTAATATCAGCAAGAGGTTTAGGCCCTAGGAGGAGAGTATAGCTCCTGGACCTAAACCAATTTATAATAAAGTGTTTATTTTGGTGTCCCAGGGGGGTAGGATGATAAGAGCCACCTTCACAAAATGCAGCATAGGCGATGCTGAAGGTGGCTTTTTTAGTTTAATAGGCCCTGGGGGGGTGACAGGTTCCCTTTAATATTCAGATTTTATGATGCACACAGTCAAGGCACCCAGTGCCAGATCTAGCAAACCAACCCCAAAATATCTTTAAACCTCCACCATATTTGGCTTAAGGTACTTTGTTCTTTTCTTTGTAGGCCTCCTTCCATTTCCAGTATAAAACTAAAATGTGTTACCCACTCAATGTTAGTTTTTATGGCTGTCAGTCAGATAGGGCCCCTCCGAAACTTAGTCATATAACCAGTAACCAAAAGAGGAAGGTTTCTGCCCTGAAATATTCTAGATGTCTCACAATAACCCATACTGCAGATACATTAATAGTAATTGTTTTCATCATGTTTCATTTTCAAAAACAAGCAAGGCTGACAATTCACATAGACAATATGTACATACTGTAGATACAAGACATCAAAATTTTAAATTTAATTTTTACAAAGTGATCAAGTGCATAAAAAATTATAAGGACCAATAAAACTTCCCAAACTCAGAGGTTTTTACTCCCTGTAGTTTTACAGTAATGGGTGAGCAATTAAATAGGGCAGTATATGAACCTTGCCTGGGGTAGGGTTGCCTATAGAGCATATATAGACTGAATATCAATTGTTCTCTTCCTGTTCTGACACCAGTCTCGTTGGATATGTGTTATCCTCTTTATTTTACAACCAACCCCAATCTGGGGTCTGGCAGGACTAATAGGTTAGGCCTAATGCAATATCAGTGCTTATGTCAACCAGCCAACAACCTCTGTCTAATAACAATGTCCAGCTGTTCTTAGTGTCTGAGCCTTAATTCATACAAAGTGCTCAACAAACAGGAACAAATGAAGTGCTCCTTTAGTCACCAACCCCATCTATCAAGGTCTTTGTATGGCTCCATAAGGGACAGGTGTATATATAACCTTTTTTGCAGCCTTCTAAAGTTCACAGTGCATATAAATAGACAAGGGCTAACAATGGTGAAATACCCAGAACCAGATTTTAGTCTTGGTCCCTGTGCCCCAAGAGCCCCTTATGCCGGTTAGTTCAGCTTACCCATGGTGATCAGGGAGTATGATGTCCGAGTGCCCCCAGACGCGTTTCAACTGCTTCTTCCTCGGTGGGGTGTACAAGACCCACTTAAGCCTCCACCTTTTATATGTCATATTCATGTGAGAATGGAGTCCATTCTCGCCCGCATGACGCCACCACACCCCCTGCTCGCCGCTCCCGGCCAATCCCCAGCCAGAGAGTCTCTAAGTTACAAGACTCAAACAGGCCAGTAAGGATGCCTTCTGCGTGACCGGACGTCACGCGCACAGGCCCACCGATTACATCACACAAAGGGTGGAAGTGCCAGTCCCGCCATGTTTATTAGTCTTTGTACTATACATGATACAGCCTAGGCTGTGAGCGTTAACCCATGGCATCCTACAAACCCATAAAAGGGATCTGTGATTGCACTTTGTATGGACCCTCAGTCCTAGCTAAATGATCATAATAATTAATTAGGTAATACATCCTCATAAAAAGAATACAGAAGTCAAAATTACCAAGGATGCAGAGTATATAAAATAAATTCGATACCAGTATATGCTTGTTTAATTGTGGTTCATACCCATTGTTCCCACAAGGTAAAGAACCCACTTTAAGTACCACCACCTTTTTAATTGAGCACACTGTGCTCTTCTCCTTCTTTTGTATGTACAATGGCCATTATACATAATGACAAATGGCCACACCGCATACTATCATAGATGCATTCTGCTAAATCATATTCTCTTATTCAAAATTGTAGGTCTCTAGCAGAAATGCCACCCATGAAAAAAAGCAATGGCTTTTGCTGGAATGTGTTCACATGTTGCGTCTTTTTGCACACATGCTTTCACTTCAAAGTGGGTGCACAAAAAGAATCAACATGTCAATTCTTTGCGCCTTTTTCGACACATTTTTCCCATAGCCCACATTCTAAAATGGGCTTGGGGACAGCGCAATCGAAAAAGCACGGGGCAAGTACGTGCAGTTCCGCTTTTTGTGCAAAACGCGGTCAAAAACACACAACTGCAAAAAAGTGCACCCAATACGCATCATGTGTACGTAGCCTTACACTGATGCATCCGGAGCCTGCAAGACAGTTTGAATTTCTTTGAAAATTGACTGGGGCTGCTTATCCATAATCTGAATTATCCTGCATTTAAATGTCAACCCCATTTTGTTAGCTACACCCTTTTTCACACACTTTCCTCAAACACAAAATACAAGTTATGGTAACTAAAAGTAAAGGCATTTTACCCTCTTTACTCTTCTTATTCCTTCATACACAGCCTCATTGTGTCATTTCAGGTCCATGTTGTTGAAATGACAATCAGCCACTTAATAGTATTTTGAATAATATTAAAAGAAATTTTCTACAAGTTTTGAAAATTAGTACTAAAGGTATACTGCTCAAATTGGAAAGGATGACGACTTGTCCATCTGTCACCTCAACTGTCTGCTGCACTTAATCTCTAGCAACTACATGCCAAATATGTGTATTATACAACCACTTCATGGCCTGACCACATATTACCTCCAAATAATGACTGAATATTACCACGTATAAGGGATAAATATAACCACACCATGATCAGACAAATATTACCACCACATATGATGCAATAATATCATATGCACAGGACAAATACCTACACATCATGCCCAGACCACACTGTATATTCCAAGAAGGGATGATGGGAGTGATGGTGTGTCACGGTCCGCGCTGCTTCTGGATTCAATAAAACTCACCAAAGAGCCCAGCAATCTTTCATCCTCTTTATTCCTTATTCCTACGCGTTTCAGCGCCACACCCGGCGCCTTCCTCAGGGAATATCCCTGAGGAAGGCGCCGGGTGTGGCGCTGAAACGCGTAGGAATAAGGAATAAAGAGGATGAAAGATTGCTGGGCTCTTTGGTGAGTTTTATTGAATCCAGAAGCAGCGCGGACCGTGACACACCATCACTCCCATCATCCCTTCTTGGAACATACCACGATCCAGTGGTAGGTGGAGGTCCTGCAGCAGCTTGGAACATTGATTCCTAAAACGCGATTAAGCCAGTTGTGGGGACCACAACTGGACCAGGTGAGCGGCCACACAGCATCACCATTTACACACTAGTGTCACTAGTGATAGGGCACTATTGCGCCTCTTGTCCCCTCCCTTTATATTTTGCACACTGTATATTAGCACCCCATAGTGACCGTTTTATACATTATAAAAGGGAGAAATACCACCAGACCATGACAAGACCACATATTTCCACCACATAGGGACCAGATAGAAGTTATGTCGCTTATCCATGTTATGTAAATAAAAGCTTATAACCTGACTTTTAATTCATCCATTGGTTGTATAAATCACTCTTTTGAAAGCTGAAACCCTCCGAAATGTGGTTTAGGTTAAAAAAATAAATTGACTTTAATGCTGAAATATTGATCATTTAATGAACACAGAATGGTCAGATTTTGGCAAGACAAAAGTTTTGTCTCCCACAGAAAGTAATGTTATGTAAACACAAAGGAGACAAGCGAGGCGCAGAATAGTGCCCTATCAATGATGACACTGTTAGACACGGTGATATGTAGTGTCCACTCACCTTGTTTGGTTGTGTATACCCACAACCGGTTTAAGTGCCTTAATAACAAGAATTCTCAATTAAATGTCACCTGCTTAACCCAAGAGGAAGTACGGCATCGTCTAAAAATCACTAAAATTGACAAATCCCCGGGCCCGGATGGGATACACCCCAGAGTGCTGCAGGAATTAAGTACTGTCATAGATAGACCATTATTTTTAATATTTAAAGATTCCATAATAACAGGGTCTGTACCACAGGACTGGCGTATAGCAAATGTGGTGCCAATATTCAAAAAGGGGACAAAAACTGAACTTGGAAATTATAGGCCAGTAAGCTTAAGCTCTACTGTGGGTAAAATCCTAGAGGGTTTTCTAAGAGATGCTATACTGGAGTATCTGAAGAAAAATAACCTCATGACCCAATGTCAACATGGTTTTACGAGGGACCGTTTCTGTCAAACTAATCTGATAAGGTTCTATGAAGAAGTAAGTTCTGGACTGGACCAAAGAAATGCAGTGGATGTGGTGTATATGGACTTTTCAAAAGCTTTTGATACGGTGCCACACAAAAGGTTGATACATAAAATGAGGGCAATGGGGATAGGGGAAAATATGTGTAAGTGGGTTAAGAACTGGCTTAGTGATAGGAACCAAAGGGTGGTTATTAATGGAACACTCTCAGAATGGGTCACAGTTAACAGTGGGGTACCACAGGGGTCAGTGTTGGGCCCGCTTCTATTTAATATATTTATTAATGACCTTGTAGGGGGCATACAGAGTAGAATCTTAATATTTGCAGATGACACTAAACTCTGCAGGGTAATCAATACAGAGGAGGACAATTTTATATTACAGGAGGATTTATGTAAACTAGAAACTTGGGCTGCTAAATGGCAAATGAGCTTTAATGGGGATAAATGTAAAGTCATGCACTTGGGCAGAGGAAACAAAAGGTATAATTATGTGCTTAATTGTAAATCACTGGGCAAAACTGTTACTGAAAAAGACCTGGGTGTATGGGTAGATGACAAACTCACATTTAGTAGCCAGTGTCAGGCAGCTGCTGCAAAGGCCAATAAAATAATGGGATGCATTAAAAGAGGCATAGATGCTCATGAGGAGAACATAATTTTACCTCTATACAAGTCACTAGTGCGACCACACTTAGAATACTGTGTACAATTCTGGTCTCCGGTGTATAAGAAAGACATTGCTGAACTAGAGCGGGTCCAGAGAAGAGCGACAAAAGTCATTAGAGGACTAAGGGGTCTGCAATACCAAGACAGGTTATTAAACTTGGGGTTATTTAGCTTGGAAAAACGAAGGCTTAGGGGTGATCTTATAATAATGTATAAATATATGAGGGGACAGTACAGAGAACTTTCTAATGATCTCTTTACTCTTAGGCCTGAGATGGGGACAAGGGGGCATCCTCAACGTCTGGAGGAAAGAAGGTTTAATCATAATCACAGATGCGGATTCTTTACTGTAAGAGCAGTGAGACTATGGAACTCTCTGCCACATGATGTTGTAATGAGTGAGTCACTACTAACATTTAAGAAGGGCCTGGATGCCTTTTTTGAAAATTATAATATTCACAATATTCATTTGGTTTCACAAAAGCTCTGGACACATAGAGACACAGGCTGATCATATGTATACTTTGATATGTGTATACCTTAGTAGTTTTTTTGTCCTTCATGAGTTCAAGCCCATTTGACATCGGATACTCATATTAAGGAATTTTAAGCTATCTAAAATATAATACAATTGTATTTTAAATTGTTTGTAATTAATTTAATACTTATTGTGTGATGTTGTTTTAATGTAATTTTTTATGTGCCTATCCCTCAAGCTGGGGCTAATGTCCATGGGGTATTGTTTACAAACTTAGTGACGTCACACAGGGATCCTCCCTGCTCACTGATGTCACGATCAGCATTACATTGCCCTTTTTTGGCGCCTTAACCAGGTTTAATATGGAATGTGCTCATTGTAATCTTGATATCCCTGAGGAAGGAGCTCGGATGTGGCTCCGAAACGCGTAGGAGAGAGAGAATAAAGGAGGTTTTTTTGAAACATTGCCTTAATTGTGATCCTTTTATGTCACAGCAGCGCGGACCGTGGTACACCTCTTCCTAACTACAGATTACAGAAAGTAATGTGATATTCAAACAAATAATTAACTTAAAATATAAATATATGTTGCATAACATTGGTGAATGAAGTTGTGGTGCTATTAGAGTCATATTTAATATTTTGTGTTACTTCCATGAGCTTGAAGGACTGCATCCATGCGTTTCAACAATGATTCATACAAATTATTAATGAAGTCATCAGGAATAGCAAAGAATGCAGTCTTACATGCCTCCCAGAGTTCATCTAGATTCTTTGGTTTTGTCTTCCAAGCTTCCTCTTTCATCCTACCCCAAACATGCTCAATGATGTTCATGTTTGGTGACTGGGCTGGCCAGTCCTTGAGCACCTTGATCTTTTTTGCCTGGAGGAACTTTGTTGTAGAGATGGATGTATGAGCTGGAGCACCATCCCACTGCAGAATTTGACCCCTTATATGATTTGGAATATAAGAGGTAGCTAATACTTCTTGATATTTTAGGCTATTGACATCGCCTTCCACCTTGTAAATGATTTTCACACCCCCATATTGAATGTAACCCCAGACCATGATCTTTCCACCACTACATTTTACTTTTCTGGGTGCATTTTGGATCCATATGGGCTCCAGTAGTTCTCCTGCAGTATTTGCGGCGGCTGTGGTGTAATTCTACTGAAGATTCATTAGAGAAAACCACCTTCTGCCACTTTTCCAGCATCCATCTGTTTAGCAGGCTGTGGGACTTTGCAAATGCCACACGTTTTTTATTTGCCTTTTGTTTAGTGCTGGCTTCTGGGCACTGATTCGACCATGGAGGCTATTTTGAGACAGAATACTACAAACTGTTCTAGTTGACACAGGGACTTGAGGTGACCAGGCCTGTTGGAGCTCTGCTGCAGTTGAAGAGGGGCTTGCTTTGGATTTTCTAACCAACAAACATTCCTCTTGAGCAGTTGTATTGCGGGGTCTGCCTGACCTAGGCTTATCAAACACAGTCTCTTCAAATCTTTTTTTAATTCTTTGTACTTGACGCTGAGACACATTAAAGGTGCCAGCCACCTCTGCAGTGGATCTGGTCTTCAGCCTCTTGATAATCAAGGCTTTGGTCGCAGGGTGGATTTTTGGCATGTTGTCAGAGTTCAAGTTGCAGTTCAAGTGAAGGTCTGGGGTGCTGGGCTTCTTTTTAGATACACCCACTAATTAACCGATCATTTACTGAGCACAGGTGAGGATGTAAACTAGGATTGGGTGCATTATATGACCAGGCGACAAAACTTTTGTCTTGCCAAAATCTGACCATTCTGTGTTCATTAAATGATCAAAATTTCAGCGTTGATGCCAATTCATTTTCTTAACCTAAACCACATTTCGGAGGGTTTCAGCTTCAAAAGAGTAATTTATACAACCAATGCATGAATTTAACATCAGGTTATAAGCTTTAATTTACATAACATGGATAAGCGACATAACTTCTGTCAGGGAGTGTAGTATACAGGGAAGAAATTATGCCACATTATGACTACATATAATAGTGATTTTGTTCTACAATACTGATTATAAAAAAACACAATAACACTAATATTATCAGTAGTGCTATTATACATAGGAGCTCTTTATATAATGTATAGTGTACAGCTAATGCAGTGTTCACCAGTGACATTATACACAGGAGCTCTGTGTATTGTGTATAGTTTATGTGTACTGATTCTACAGTGATCATCACTGACATTATACAAAAGATTTCTGTATATTCAATAGTGTACAGGTAATGCAGTGATCACTAGTTGCATTAAGCACTAAATACTATATATTCACTTTTGTTCTTCATCTGGTATAGATATCGATCACTTCTTTCAGCCAGACTCTTCTCTGCAGAAAACACAGTCATTTATAGCAGATTGTTGCTAGAACACATTCCTCCCTTTTTCCCTGCCTTCTACATTTCACCATATAAAAAAGCAACATAGTACCGTCTCGCACTCTAAAAGGACCTCCCTACCCCATTTGAAACCAGTATCCTCAAGTAAAATATATTAGAGCAGTAATAATGTAATTATTCACTACAGCAGTTATGCCCCCACTTGCCACCATAAACTTATTTATGTTCTTTATTCTGGCAACCTTACAGAAAGGAAGTCACCCATCCTAGCCATTCTTGTAGTAAGGTCTCTCATTCTGGGCCCTTTCTGTTATAATGTCACCATCCTGGACCCTCCCTGTAACAATGTCCCCATCTTGGGCCATTTCTGTAATGTCCCTCATCCTGGTCCCCAAACGTTCCCCGTCCTAGTTCCCACACATTTCATTTTTGTCCTCATATGTCTACCATCCTGGTCCCCGTGTGTCATCCATCCTTGTCCCCAAATTACACACTGGGCACCATATATGCTATATCCTGATCCTCATATGTCACCCTGATCTCGATATGTGCTCCATTCCGGTTCCTACCTATTATCCTAGTCCCCATATGGCCTTCATATGGCCGCTCTTTTGTATTAAAAAGAAAATAAAAAACTCTACTTACCCATCCAGCAGCATCCTCTTCCTGCTTCAAATTTGGTGATGATGGGCCGGCACATGGCATTGATGTCATATGCCGGTGATGTGCATGCCAACATCAGCTGCCAACCTCTAATAAGCCAGCAGCTATCTTAACTATAGGATGGGTTTCCTGCACCACAGTACATTAGAACAATGTGCATTTGAAGATGCCCATCAGTTGAAACCATCATACCTATAGAACCGGTACGGGGTGCTGCTTCTTGCTGCTTCAAGTAACCATCTGCAGTTTTGACAATTAATTTTTCTGAACCAGAGAGAAAATGCTGAATCTCACTCCTGGAGGACATACATTCAGCTTAACATGGGTCTGTCATTTGGTGGGCTCACGTCCTGCAGAGGGCCAGTCACAATCTAAGTAACCTCAATAAGAAGAAAAACCTGAGTGCACCACAAATTGGTAAATCAATGTACTGGGAACAGCTCCAACATGTCAAAGAACAGCAGCAATTAAAGAGAAAGAAACATGTTAAGGAAGGCGCGATCACTGAATCTGATACAAGTTATAAATTTTATTACACAAACACCGTACAAAGCAGCAATACAGTAAAATCATTTTAAAAGGTGAAGACCTGTAATAGTGAGGGGGTGAATCCCTTGCTGTATGCTACTTGACAATCACAGCCATATGGAGAGTCTGTCACAATTCCGTCTATCCTGAAATCAATGCATAGTAAATCCATACAATAAACCTGCAGTAAGAAACACTTATGCACAGTTGCAGTAGAAATTGCCAAGGCTGTATCAAGCCCAGAGAGCTGGGGTGACGTTACCACTGAGAACAATTGGGGTCAGAAAGTGCAGGTAAAGCCCCTGTCACACATAACGAGATCGTTAATGAAATTGTTGTAACGTCACAGATTTTGTGATGTAACAACGATCCCGTTAACAATGTCTTTATGTGTGACACGTACCAACGATCTGGCCCCTGCTGTGAGATCGATGATCGTTACATACTGCTCTGGGTCATTTCTATATCCCGCTGGGAGCGCTACATATTTGTGTTTGAAAGGGACAATGACCAACGATCTCAATGCTATGCTATGGAGAGAAAATTCACAACGACCTCGGTATAATTCTGGATCGTTGGTGAAGTCGTTGGTGACATCGCTTGTGAGATACCTGTTTGACATCTTACCAGCGATGTGAAAAATGACGCACCAGCGATCTCTGCACATCGTTATCGGGATCACTGGTGCATCGTTATGTGCGACGGGGCCTTTACACTATGCCCAAAGAGTCATAAACAGTAGGAGTGGCTATAGTAAACAGTTTGTCACAAATAGACAATCATAGAGTAACACCAGGTGAGATTGGTATTCTGTTGCTTTGCAATGGGCAACAATAAACACAAACTCTGTCAATACCAGTCTTTGTGTGCAAGTGCACAAAGGTTGCAAGAAAGAATTGGACCAATCAGTTGCAAAATTCAGGTCAAGCAATTAAATTCATTGCCTCAATATTACCTGAGTAAGGAATAGGTGCCAAGTACAAGCAAGAGGGCCCCTAGGTGCCCCACTCGTTCCGTCACATTAACGTAACTTCATCAGGGGAGAGCGCCTGGTGCGGTGGGGATGGGCATCCTTTTAATCATAGACAGTGTAATGTAATCATTACTGCACCTATGTGCTAATCACATCTGATGACACGGGCCCGCAACCGTAAATGACGTGCCGGAAGTACATCATCCGATCGGTCTGCGCAGCTTTAATAGTGTACCAAGATGGCCGCCACGCAGGTGCGGTGGCGGGAGACATACTGTCCTGTAGGGGCAAACTTGCATAATGTGGGCTAATTAGGTGGTCTAGCACAATATAATCCCAAGGGATTTAACAAATAGCTAGTATGCATATCTGTAACATGTTGGATAGAGGATTGGTAATGATATTATTGTTGTTTGGGATATTTTTTGGGGGTTATCTTGAGTGATTAGATGGCGTTTTATCAGTAGTTAAGGGCTCGGAGTATGTCCAAATATAGTACCGGTGCAAATATAAAAGCACCATATTGGATTTAAATTGTAGGAATTCACTTTGCATGTAGCTTCGAAAAGCAAAAGAAAGTGATCGGGGAAGTGGGGATAGTGTTTGTGTGATAGGTATATTAAACTATATGGCAGTTAGAAATTATTCTCCTGCTGTCTGGCAGCCATAGAAATTTAGAAGAGAAAGCAGTTCAAAGAAAAGTGTGGTCATAAAGGGAAAAATTGTGGGTGAACAAATATCTGCACCAGCCGACAAATGTTCCCTGGGTACCCCATTTATAGTAGGCATACCAAAAATAAAAAAATTTAAAAAAAAAACTGTAAGAAACTATATAAATTATCATTTATAAACAATCTTGTAGAAAGATGGGTGTGATTGTCATGTAACAAACAGCAAGGGATTCACCGCTCTCACTATTGCAGGCCTTCGCCTTTTTAACCCTACCGATTTTGAATTTTAATATTTTTTAAAATATTCAAGATGCGGTTCTGAAACTTGTGGTTGATTGACTTTTCCTTATTTGAGGGGTTCTTACTATGCATATTTTTATATATATTTTTTTATGTTTACTTTTTGCTCCACAATTCTTTATACACTTGTAGCCTTCGGTCAAAAATGACCGATAGCCTTTTATAGTGATCTCCAGCCATTTTATGAGTAAAATAAAGGAGCTATAATCTCATTTTGGACTATATATTACATCTACTACTGTTTATCAATTTATTTAGGTCCTTTTGGTCCATGCAGATTTACATATACCGTATATACTCGTGTATAAGCCGACCCGTGTATAAGCCAACCCCTCTACTTTTGCCCCCAAAACCTGGGAAAACCTATTGACTCGAGTATAAGCCGAGGGTGGACCCCAACACAGGTATACAGCCCCCAGCAGTGTGGTATACAGGCCTCCCCAGTGGTAGTATACAGCAGCCTCCCAGTGGTAGTATACATCAGCCTCCCCAGTGGTATATACAGGCCCCAGCAGTATATACAGCAGCCCCAGTGGTATACAGCAGCCTCCCAGTGGTATATACAGGCCCCAGCAGTATTACAGCAGCCTCCCCAGTGGTATATACAGGCCCCAGCAGTATTACAGCAGCCTCCCCAGTGGTATATACAGGCCCCAGCGGTATATACAGCAGCCCCAGTGGTATACAGCAGCCTCCCCAGTGGTATACAGAGCAGCCTCCCCAGTGGTATACAGCAGCCTCCCCAGTGCTATATACAGGCCCCAGTGCTATATACAGGCCCCAGTGCTATATAGGTGCCCACCCTTGCTGCTGCACACCTGTAAAGGAATACATCATTATACTTATCGCTGTCGCCGCCGCCGCTGCTCTGCACCGCGCTCCTCCGGGTCTTCCTGCTTCTTCACGCTTCCTCCTTCGGCGGGCGCAGGCAATGGCGTCATTGCCTGTGCGCCGGAGGAAGCATGAAGAAGCAGGAAGAAGCATGAAGACCCGGAGGAGCGCGGTGCAGAGCGGCGGCGGCGACAGCGATAAGTATAATGATGTATTCCTTTACAGGTGTGCGGCAGCAAGGGGGGGCGCCTGTATACCACTGATGTAGGGCGGGTGGCCTGTATACTGTATGACTCGTGTATAAGCCGAGGGGGACTTTCAGCACATTTTTTGTGCTGAAAAACTCGATTATACACGAGTATATACGGTACATACATTTCTCATTACAGTACTGCTGATGGATTACCTTCCAGTATAGTTATGCGCCAAATATTTTTACCCTGCTGTTCCTATAAAATAGTTCAATTCAGTCTGCATTCGTGCTATGAAGGAAATAGACCAAATTGGAACAAAAATAAACTATATAACAGAAGACTTTTTATAGAGGAGTTGGGAAAATCACTGGTTAGCCCATATATTGAAGAACGAAAAGTAACACCAGAGCTGATGGAGCGGCAGCCATTGTCCACAGTGAACCAACAACTTAGACCAGCACTGCTACAATACCCACGGACGCCACCAGCAACACAGCAACACAACCAGCCTAAAACGGAAAACAATGCGACTTGTGTCCAACATCAAGCAATCACAAATCAAATGTGATATGTTACAGATGTGAAAAATGTTTATGCAAAAGACGTGTCAATTATACCTGTGACAATTGCAAACAGTAAATTTTGCACCGTGTAACTTATTTATCATTTTACATAAAAAAACTGAACTGTTAATTTTTTTTGTTATTTTTTTTTGTTGGAAAATAATATAATTACATTTAGTTTATTGTTATTAATTATAGTTTACAGCTGGATGAATAATTATTTTTGTATGTGCAAATATGACAATATGCATAAATATTCCAATAAAGCCATGTTAAATGTTTTGACACAAAAAAATAAAAAGTAAGTTTTTCTTTCCATTTTTCATTTGTTTATAAACAATCAGGTTCACATACAATATAATACTGCAAAAATTATTCAATTAAAACACTTAAATTAGCTACAAATCAAGACTTTATTAGGTCGGTCAAAAATGACCGGAGGATAACAATGTATAGTGGCAACGAGGAGAATAGCAGGGTTAAATGATTTTACTGTATTGCTGCTTTGTACGGTGTTTGCGTAATAAAATGTATAACTTGTATTATATTCGGTGATCGCTCCTTCCTTAACAAATCTCTGTAACCTCGATTATTATACTCCATCACCCAATACCTCCACCACCCTGCAGCACCTAGCGCAGTGGCAGGTCCAGAGACAGTAAAAATAAAGTAGAGTGGTGGACTTAGGTGTTCGGAGAAGCCCCTGTGCTTGGTTTGAGCAGTCATTTTGTGCTGACATATTCTCTTTGAATCGTTAACAACTACAGTATGTAACAATAATTACATGTGTGTAATTGCTGCAGTGCCGTTTTCATGCTTCACTGATGACTTTTTTTTACTTTAATGCATTTACTGTTGAGCCAAAATGAAGGGTTGTTTCCTTAATCAATAGGTACATGGAGAACTGAAGCCATTTGCAGGTCTAGTGATGTAATTTCCATAAGCAAAGACCTCTCTCTCCTTGGTGCTGCAACACTCGGTGTTAACCCTTGTACTGCCTATCGTATGCTCACAGACTTTGAGACTCTGAACACCGGTAAATTACTTTTAACTTCAACTTCATATTGGAAAGTGTTTTATTTTTATTTTTTCTAATGCCTATGTAAATAATAGTTTTATTAAATACCGTATATACTTGACTATACACATTATACTGGTAATAAATGTGCATGCAGAACTCTGAAAGAATGCCCAGCTGTTGTTGTCAAACCCATCTGACAGGCACTCACACTTACAGCTGGCACATTCATATTCACCTGTTCGTAGCACAGGGAGAATGTGTACAACACATATGGTGGAGTCACAAAACTCCCTATCCGGAACAGATGACTCCTTTCAGTTTTATAACTAACCCTTCTCTAATGAGCTTTAAAAAAAATACAATGACGAAACCACATTGCTTTAAAACATTACACATGACATCCAGTAAATCAAATCATTACACTGACATCGACATATAAGGAAGACTCCTTTTAGAACCTTGAATTGCAAATATATCTGATGTAAATAGGAATATATGTCAAAGTAAAGACCTTAATCTAATATTAAAAATGAACTAGTAAATTTAAATATAGGATAAAATCCTTTAATGCAGCCACAATAGGTTCTTGAAAGGGGAAAATGTATATAATGTATATGTTATTCTGCATTATGAGTCACAAAAATATATAAAAAAGAGCATACCCTTATGCTTCTGGCCATGTGATATGTCACAGTGTATCACAGTTCTATATTGGAAGCCAATATGAGATTAGCAGACTTTTTGGATTATTAGATTCAGGGTGTAAGGAATTTCACTGTATTATTGATATATTTTGCATGCTTATTACCAGAATTGTTCTTCTGTCATATGTCTCAATAATAGCCTATGGGGATTTAATTTGGCCTTTGAAAACTGTGTTTTTGTCTACACTAGGAGACACTGTAATTCAAAACGGTGCTAACAGCGCTGTCGGTCAAGCGGTCATTCAGATTTGTGCATCGATGGGAGTGAATACCATTAATGTAATCAGAGATAGGTAAGAATTTTTTTAATATTGAATATTTCCATGGCCCACAAAGAAATAGTGTGATATAGCGGCATGCAAACGTTTGGGCAACAAAAATTACTGTTATTCTCAACAGTTAGGTAAACTGAATATATAATGATCTCTAAAAGCCATAAAGTTCAATATGACACATCTTTGTATTTTAGACCAATACATATACTGTATTTTCAGCTTCTACATTTTAAAAATTACAAAAAAAAGGATGAGTCGATGCAAACGTTTGGCAACCTGCATGGTTAGTACCTAGCTGCACCCCCTTTTGCAAGTATCACAGAAAATGATTTTTGTAGCCAGCCAATAGTCTTTCAATTCTTGCTTTATGGATTTTCATCTATTCTTCCTTGGAAAAGTCTTCCAGTTCTTTGAGATTCCTGGGTCATCTTGCATGTACGGCTCTTTTGAGGTATAGCCACATATTTTCAATGATATTCAGATCCAGGGCCTTGAGGGCCATTTTTTAAAACGTCAGTTTGCGCCTTTTGAGGTAGGCTATTGGTAATTTTGATGTGTGTTTAGGATCATTATCTATTTGTAGAAGCCATCACCTTTTCAATTTCAGCTCTTTTACAGATGGTGTTATATTTGTATCAAGAATTAGTTGACATTGTCATTGAATCCATTTATCCCTCTACTTGCACGTTACCTGTGTCATTAACTGAAACACAACCCAAAAGCAGGAATTGATTCACCCCAATGCTTAATGGTTGGTGTTCTTTTCCTGAAAATTGTGTGCTCTTTTTATCTCCACATCATACCTTTCATTGTGGCCAAAGAGTTCTATTTTAAACTCATCTTTTCATACTACTTTTTTTCAAAATGAAAGAGGCTAGTTTAGATAGTCTATTGCATACTTCACTATATTTTATATTCAGGATGATGAGGTTTTCGACTGATGACTTCCATGAAGGCCATATTTGTGCAGGTAAAGATAAAAAGAGAAAGGAGAGGCGCAATGAGAGGGACCCGCTGCCACTCTTGAGATAAGAAAGTTATGATAAGACTCTCACCTGAAGAGGTGGTGCTGAACCCGCACAACCTCAGTGCTATCTTATGTGAGACAGTGCTGTGAGGAATGCTGACTCCAGGGAATCCACCCTCTGGTCACGTGGTTCTCCTCAGCTGACCTGGCTCTCACATCAGATCAGGTCCTTGTGTGCTAAAAGCACAGGTCCTGTAGTGTGCAGCTCCGCACGATCTCCCAGAGAGAAATAGACAGTAAATGTGCAGAAAAAAATTTGTGCTTTAGGGAGCGCTCATACAGGAGGACCCAGGGGGTTATTAATTACACTCAGCTTTTATTCCAGTGGAATAAAAGCTGAGTGTAATTAATAACCCCCTGGGTCCTCCTGCATGAGCGCTCCTTAAAACACAATTTTTTTTCTGCACATATATTTGTGCAGGTGTCTCTGTGCAGTAGAGCAATGTACCACAACTCGAGAGTCTATCACATCTTCCTGAAGGTCTTTTGCATTCAAGCAGTGATTCTGATTTGCCTTTCCAGCATCTTTGACTGACATTTAGCTTGGTCTTCCAGACCTTATCTTGACCTCCACTGTTTCTGTTCACTGCTATTTATCAATTACATTTCAAACTGAGGAAAGTTCAACTTGAAAACGCTTTGCAATCACCTTATAGCATCCTCTGGCTTTGTGGGCCTCCACTATTTCATTTTCAAAGCACTAGGCAGCTGCTTAGAAGAGCCCATGACTGCTCTTTTTTTGGCATGAGGTTAGAGGAGGCTGGATTTTTATAAAACTTTGTAATTTTCATCACCTGGCCTTTCCTAACAATGATAGTGAAAATGCCATAACCCTAACTAAACAGGCTAATTAAAGTCTGAAACCTTGGTCAAAGGTATCTGAAAAAACAAATTTCCAAAGATGTCCAAACTTTTGCATTGGCTACTTTTCCTTTTTGTAATTTTTAAAATTTAAGAGATTAAAATATATTTTTGTTTTTTTACCTTAAGTACAAAGGAAATATGTAATCTTTATCTTTATGCTATTTAGTGTTCATTTCATCTTCAACTTTCTTAACAGTTCCCAGCAACATATTTTGACCAGGGGTGCCCAAAATTTTACATGCCATTGTATATTCTTAATAGTGACAGTCTCCTTTATAAGAGATAACCAGTATTTCTAACAAAAACATGCAAGGGCCTGAACGTTAAAACAGAAAACATATACGCAGGCTAGTTACATCTGTAGATTTGTGTATGTACTTTACATTGAAATTGCAACATCAAGAAGGAAAATAGAAATGATAGGATTGATAGGTTTTATAATGATATGTATGTGATGAAAAAATTAAAAAATGTTTCAAAACATCTTCATTTATTCAGCATAGCTGCCACACAGAAATAGATGAACCTACCCGCCTAGGCATATATCAAATACTGGAGGAGACAGAAGGCACGCAATAGGGTTTATCTGTGGATACAAATATCAATAGTGAGTAAGATATCGCTCACCTGGAAATATTATGAGGATTCACAACCACTGTACTGACATACAATATCAATTGATATCCAAAGTCACGGTGTGTGTGATCTTTTTTTTCTACACATTTTGAGGTCATAAGCCCCTTCTTCAGGAAAAATCACAAGATGTACATCCATCCAGCATAACAGCAGGGTTATATATAGACCAGAAGTCTAATCAGAAATTCAAAAAAATACGGTAAATGGACCTGTCAGCTGATGTCAGAAACATCCATAACAAAACATATAATATACATAATAAAAGACAATTCAAGAAAGGAAGTACCGTATATACTCGTGTATAAGCCGACCCGTGTATAAGCCGACCACCCTACTTTTGCCCCCAAAACCTGGGAAAACCTATTGACTCGTGTATAAGCCGAGGGTGGACCCCAGCACAGGTGTACAGCCCTCAGCAGTGTGGTATACAGGCCCCCCAATGGTAGTATACAGCAGCCTCCCCAGTGGCATATACAGGCCCCAGTAGTATATACAGCAACCCCAGTGGTATACAGCAGCCTCCCCAGTGGTATATACAGCCCCCACCAGTATATACAGCAGCCCCAGTGGTATATACAGCAGCCCCAGTGGTATATACAGCAGCCCCAGTGGTATATACAGCAGCCCCAGTGGTATATACAGCAGCCCCAGTGGTATACAGGCCTCAGCAGTATATACAGCAGCCCCAGGGGTTATACAGCACCCCCCAGGGGTTATACAGCACCCCCCAGGGGTTATACAGCGGCCCCCAGGGGGTACCCAGCGGCCCCCTGGGGGTACCCATCAGCCCTCAGGGGGTACCCAGCAGCCCCCTGGGGGTACCAACAGCCCCCTGGGGTACCCAGCAGCTCCCAGGGGGTACCCATCAGCTTCCTGGGGGTACCAACATCCCCCTGGGGGTACCAACAGCCCCCAGGGGGTACCCAGCAGCCCCCAGGGGGTACCCAACAGCCCCCTGGGGGTACCAACAGCCCCCTGGGGGTACCAACAGCCCCTGGGGGTACCAACAGCCCCCAGGGGGTACCCAGCAGCCCCCAGGGGGTACCAACAGCCCCCAGGGGGTACCCAGCAGCCCCCTGGGGGTACCAACAGCCCCCAAAAGCTGGCACTGTCCCCCCTTGTAAGGCCCCCCCCCCGCTGCTTATACATTACCATCCCGGTGTTCTGATCGGCGCCGCTCCTCGGTGCTTCTTCTTCATCCTCCCGTCCTCGCTGGCTGCATCCGGGATCTCCGGCCGTCGCGCGATGACGTCATATCACTGCGACAGCCGGAGATCCCGGATGCAGCCAGCGAGGACGGGAGGATGAAGAAGAAGCACCGAGGAGCGGCGCCGATCAGAACACCGGGATGGTAATGTATAAGCAGCGGGGGGGGGGGGGACAGTGCCAGCTTTTGGGTGGCTATATGAACTGCTTCCCCCTGCCGCTGATTGACAGGGGGAAGCAGTGCATATATAATGAGCGGCCCCACGTGACGGGGCCGCTCATACAGCAGCCTCCCCCCGCCTCCTCCAGCCTCCACAGCCCCCACCACAGCAGGTGGTACCGTATAGACCCGTGTATAAGCTGAGGGGGGGACTTTTCAGCCCAAATTTTGGGCTGAAAAACTCGGCTTATACACGAGTATATACGGTAATGCTATTTAGAAAAAAACATTATTTCATGAAAATGACACTCAAATATAAAACAGTAGAAAATATTAGCATAAAAAGGTCCTTTTATACATATTTGCATAATGAGCAAAAAAAAAGAGTTTTTAACCAAATATTGATCCTTCATAGTATTGAATTCTTGTAATCAGAATATTTAGAAAGTGAGTCTAGATATATATTCTTCACAATCCTTAGTTATTTTATACCCATTTCATATCAACACGTATAGCACAACAACTCTGGATATAGTCTCACGTTCTAAATATTTACAAGAGTTCGACCATTTTTTCAATAAGGATGATGAGGAATACTTTGTCAAATGCTTTGCTGAAATCAATGATGAAGTGGAATGGAAAGCCAGGCTTTTTGCTCCCCACAGACCAAAGAAACGTCAATCCGGTTTCCACAAAAATCTCTTTTTTATGCCGACGCATTTCGTAGCAACACCTGCTACTTCCTCAGGGCTATGTAGCAGGTGTTGCTACGAAACGCGTCAGCATAATAAAGAGGTTTTTGTGGAAAGCGTATTGACATTTCTTTGGTCTGCTGGGAGAAAAAAGCCTGGCCTTCCATTCCCCTTCATTATTGATCCAGCGAGGCATCTGCAGTGGCCATTACTTAATTGCCCATCCTGGGTCCACCTTCTTTCCCTTTTTGAAGATAGGGACAGCATTTGCTCTTCTCCAGTCTTCTGGAACTTTTCCTGCTCTACAAGAATTTTAAAAGATTATGAAGAGTGGTTCAAAATTGTCCTTTACTATCTCATTCAGTACCCTGGGGTGTAATTCATCCAGACTTGGAGACTTGAATTTACTTATGTTAGCTAAGTAGTCCCTCACTATCTCATTGTTTATAAATAGCCTGGATTCTTTTATTTATTCAATAATATAGTGAAGGTCAGTTCAGGTTGCATTTACTTTCTGAAAGAAAACCGATGCAAAATAGAAATTTAAAAGTTTGGCCTTCTCAACATCATTTTTTACCACTCAACAATTTTCATCCTGAAAAATACTTTTTTATTGCTTTTGATGTGTCTTGCAAACCTTAATTTATTCTCAGCTTTAGCTAATCTGATGGTGCCATGCAGGTTCTGTAGACTGCAATATATTCTTCTTTAGCTATGCCTCCCTTTTTCCATTTGATAAACATGTATTTCTTCCATTTTAGCATGTGCTTAAGTTCTGTGTGCATCCATCCTGGGTTCCTAAAATACATGGCGCTGGCCTCCAGCAGGCTGCAGGCCAGAAGTAGCCTCCATTCTGCCGGAGTAAGTGTCAGAGCAGGGAGTTGGGTACTTTCCAACCTGCCACAGTTGCTGCATTTTATGAAACTCATATGAAGCAGGAATGGGGAATGGGAAACCTCACCCTTGCCTCCAGAGGATATGATGCAGGTGCACGGCGGTGGCTGGTGTCCACCAGTGTTCATGCAATTGTAGAGAAGGATGCCAGCACCAATGTCCATTTCAGTATGAATCCTTTATTCAATAATAATATACAGGTTAAAAAGCATCTTCAGGCAGACAGTCCTGCTGGACTGTCTGCCTGAAGATGCTTTTAACCTGTATGTAGTTACTGAATAAAGGATTTATACTGAAAAAGATATTGGTGCTGGCATCCTTCTCTACAATCACATGCATCTTAGGAACTCTGATCCTGTTAACAGTGTCACAATCAATGATCAGTCTTGTCATGGGAGTAACATTTTCTCATGAAGGCTTCTCCATGGAGTTGCCCACGTAGTCTCCAAACTTATCACTGTAAAGGATACACTTCCATTCTAGCTACCACTCATGTTTTGCTCTGCACAATGATAGCCTTTGAGATCTGTGGTTTGAGGTGACTGAAATACATTACGCTGGACATCCTGCTTGTATCTTAATGTCGTACAAACACCTTCTGATAAGGTGAGGGCCTGAGGGTCACATATAGATCCTGGTGCTGCTTTTTGTAACCACTAAGGATTGGACTCTAGACATAATGATAACCAAGCCTGGAGTGGAAAGAAGCCCACCAATGCCAGTGCAGTTCTCAATAGCAACTGCTCTTGTTACACATACGGCAGTCAAATAAGAGGCCGGCAGCTGACTTTTGTGTGCCCATGTTGAGTTGTGCATGACTGAAATGCCATACACCGCCCTTTTCGCTTGCTTCGGGTATGAAGTAAGAAGCGGACACTGCATCTAATAGGAGCAAGAACAGGCAAGAAGAAAAGTTTATATTTTGTTGTTATTCATAAATATATGTGAAAAGTGGCAGAAAAGGGGCCATTATTACAGGTTAAGGTCTAGGGCAGAGGATATAATTACATATATGGGTAAAGATGACAGGATATGGTACAAAACAGATGACATTTTAAGATAAAGGTCATTATTACAGTGTGGGGAAGATGATTACAGGATGAGAAACATTATTAAAGGATATGGGAATGAACAGGGGATATTATTACAAGATAGAGGACAGGAGAGGGGAGATTATTACAAGTCTGGGGACATGATTACAGTTTAAGGACCAGAAAAAAATAGATTATTACAGGTAGAAGGTCCATTACCGGGGACTTTATTACAGAATGGGGGATATTATTTCAAAATATTATTGCAGGATAAGGGCCAAGAAAGAGGAAATTATTAAAGAGGGGGGGGGATGGGCAGGAGTGAGGACATTATTACAGAATGGGGAACATTGTTACAGAACTTGGGGTATTAATACAGGATGAGGGAAATTAAAACAGGATAGAGGCCAGGACTGTTGGAAATTATTAAAGGATAGGGCACATTACTACTATATAAAGGTCAGGACAGTGGACATTATTACATGATGTGGGCCTGGATGGTTAATCTTATTACAGAATGGGGGACAGTATAGGAACAAATCTGAAGAAATTAATACACGATGGAGGACAATATTACAGGATGGAAGACATTATTAGAGGATAAGGGCAAGAATGGGAGACATTATTACAGTTTCGGGGTGAAGACAATTTATTATTAAAAGAATGGGGTCCAAGATGGTGTTAATATTACTTATGCATATTGGAGGACAATATTATTAGTTGTGGGACATTAATACACAAAGGGATACATTATTAGTTGTTTTAGAAATCCAAGGTCAAGTAATCTGAGCCTCCTGAAGTCTGTGTCCAAAGCGCTTCTAATAGACTGCTTATATCCATTATAATATACTCATTCCCTCTTTGAGGGAGAAGCATCAAGAGCAGCTGGACACACTACCACCATATCACCGCAAGGACCTGGTGTCGCCTGGCATCAGGAGACAAGCGCTAGAGGACCAGGCGGTCGCACCACGTGACCGGACAGCCGTTATACCCAGAGCTACAGTGGTGATATCAGTAGGATTAACACAGAAGGGGCCATGACATAGCTGATAACCGGGTTGTGCAGGGCTTGCACAACCCTGGAAGGTGAGCGACCACCTGTTCCTTGCCACTGTTTATGTTCATGATAATCCTACACATTGCACCCCTCTCTTTTTCTTATCTTGCAAGTAATGGCCTTCAGAATAGCCAGCTACAATGGGCTCCAAGACTATGCAATAAGCAGGATCTAAATGTGTCAGTGTAAAACCAAGAGATCTAAAATCCTGCAGTATAAATTGTAACATATGTATATATACTTATGTATCGCTTCTTAAACAGTATATTTAGGTGTTGAATTACTTTTCTGCAGCAGTATATAATATATATATATATATATATATATATACACAACCCCTGGCAAAAAGTATGGAATCACCAAGCACGGAGGATGTCCATTCAGTTATTTAATTTTGTAGAAAAAAAGCAGATCACAGACATGGCACAAAACTAAAGTCATTTCAAATGGCAACTCTCTGCCTTGAAGACACACTAAAGGCCACTTTACATGGCACAATATCGTAACCTAACTACGATAAAAAGTCATGTGGTTTGGGCTTTGCCGCCGATATCGTTCGTGCGTTGTGGCGTGTAAATGAGCAATGCGACGCAAGAACAATACAAAAATGATATCGTTTGTGAATTGTGCATGCTCTCCAATTGCGCAATATTGGCTTGACAATCTGGCAGGATCGTGCTGTGTGACAGCGCAACTACGATTTGGAGCGCAACTTCCCCTATTCACTCTCATGTTAAATGGTCGTTCCCTGGGTCGCTTGTACACAGTGTGAAGGAGGGGGCGCAGACATCGCAGTTGCGTTGCCTGCCGATATCTCCCTGTGTAACATCTCCTATGCGATTTTGTACAAGTGCCAAAAAAATGGCGCTCTCGTGAGATCTTACCCAATATCGTAACGATATTGCGACATCTAAAGCGGCCCTAACAGAAATCTTGAAAAAAAAAAAAATGCTAGCCAGTAACAGTTACTTTTGTAAACCAAGCAGGGGGAAAAATTATGGAATCACTCAATTCTGAGTAAAAAAATTTGGAATCATGACAAATAAACAAACATAACAACACTCAAATACATTACTAGTATGTTGTTGCACCACCTCTGGCTTTTATAACAGCTTGCAGTCTCTGAGGCATGGACTTAATGAGTGACAAACTACTCATCATCATTAATCTGGCTCCAACTTTCTCTGATTGCTGTTGCCAGATCAGCTTTGCAGGTTGGAGTCTTGTCATGGACCATTTTCTTCAACTTCCACCAAAGATTTTCAATTGGATTAAGATCCGAATTATTTGCAGGCCATGACATTGACCTTATGTGTCTTCTTTCAAGGAATGTTTTCACAGTTTTTGCTCTACGTCAGGATGCATTATCATCTTGATAAATTATTTCATCATCCCCAAACATCATTTCAATTGAAGGGATTAGAAAAGTGTCCAAAATATCAATGTAAACTTGGGCATTTATTGAAGATGTAATGGCAGCCATCTCCTCAGTGCCTTTACCTGACATGCAGCCCCATATCATGGGACTGTGAAAATTTGCATGTTCTCTTCAGGCAGTCATCTTTATAAATCTCATTGGAACGACACCAAATATAAGTTCCAGCATCATCACCTTGCCCAATGCAGATTCGCAATTCATCACTGAATATGACTTCATCCAGTCATCCACAGTCCAGGATTGCTTTTACTTAGCCCATTGTAACCTTGTTATTTTTCTGTTTAGGTGTTAATGATGGCTTTTCTTTAGCTTTTCTGTATGTAAATCCCATTTCCTTTAGGCGGTTTCTTAGTTTGGTCACAGACATTGACTCCAGTTTCCTCCCATTCATTCTTCATTTGTTTTGTCGTGCATTTCCTGTTTTCGAGACATATTGCTTTAAATTTCCCGTCTTGAAGCATTGATGTCTTCCTTGGTCTACCAATCCTCTCCTTTGTTTCAGTTGACATCTCTCATGTTGGAGCCATGATTCATGTCAGTCCACTTGGTGTAACAGCTCTCCAAGGTGTGATCACTCCTTTTTAGATGCTGACTAACAAGCAGATCTTATTTGATGCAGGTGTTAGTTTTGGGAATGAAAATTTACAGGGTGATGCCATAATTTTTTCCTCAGAATTGAGTGATTTAATAATTTTTCCTTGGTCTACAAAAGTAACTATTACTGGCTAGCATATTTTTTTTCAAGACTCCTTTTAGTGTTTCTTCAAGGCAGAGAGTTGCCATTTGAAATGACTTTTAGTCTTGTGCCGTGTCTGTGATCTGCTTTTTTCTGCAAAATTAAACAACTGAATGGACATCCTCCAGGTGATTCCATTATATATATATATATATATATATATATATACTAGCTGTAGTACCCGGCTACGCCCGGGTTAATAAATAACTGCTGTTAGCTATGACAAAATAGAATTTGAATATATCATATTAATGACCTGTAGGAAAATAGAAGCTGAGCTGTGATTGATTGCTATAGGCAGCCTAATAAATCTCCAGCCAACAGAAAACCCTCCCCCTGGCCGGGCAGTATATGTTACCTCACACATACACATAATAGACAGCTCATGTGACTGACATCTGCCTTAATTCCCTATATGGCACATGTGTTGCACATTGGCTGTTTTTAATCATATGTTTATGTTTGGAAAATAAAGATAGCACACGTATGAGGCGAGTTGTGTGAGGCGATTTGTGCACATCTGTGTCTGTCTGTGTGGTGTGTGTGTCCCTGGGGTGTGTATGTGTGTGTCCCTGTGGAAGGTCTGTGTGGTGTGTGTCTCTGTTGTGTGTGTCTCTTTGTGGTGTGTGTGTGTCCCTATATGGTGTGTATGTGTGTGTGTGTCCCTGTGGGGGGGTCTGTGTGGTGTGTGTGTGTCTCTTTGTGGTGTGTGTGTCCCTGTGGGGTGAGTACATGTGTCCCTATAGGGTGGCTATGTGTGTGTGTCCCTGTGGGTGGAGTCAGTGTGGTGTGTGTATCTGTGTTGTGTGTGTCTCTTTGTGGTGTGTGTGTCCCTGTGGGGTGAGTGCATGTGTCCCTATAGGGTGTGTATGTGTGTGTGTCCCTGTGGTGGGGTCTGTGTGGTGTGTGTGTGTATCTGTGTTGTGTGTGTCTCTTTGTGGTGTGTGTGTGTCCCTGTGGGGTGAGTGCATGTGTCCCTATATGGTGTGTATGTGTGTGTGTCCCTGTGGGAGGGTCTGTGTGGTGTGTGTCTCTTTGTGGTGTGTGTGTCCCTGTGGGGTGAGTGCATTTGTCCCTATAGGGTGGCTATGTGTGTGTGTCCCTGTGGGGGTCTGTGTGGTGTGTATCTTTGGTGTGTGTGTCTCTTTGTGGTGTGTGTGTCCCTGTGGGGTGAGTGCATGTGTCCCTATAGGGTGTGTATGTGTGTGTGTCCCTGTGGGGGGGTCTGTGTGGTGTGTGTGTGTGTATCTGTGTTGTGTGTGTCCCCGTGGGGTGAGTGCATGTGTCCCTATAGGGTGTGTATGTGTGTGTGTCCCTGTGGTGGGGTCTGTGTGGTGTGTGTGTGTCTCTTTGTGGTGTGTGTGTCCCTGTGGGGTGTGTGCATGTGTCCCTATAGGGTGGCTATGTGTGTGTGTCCCTGTGGGGGGGTCTGTGTGGTGTGTATCTTTGTTGTGTGTGTCTCTTTGTGGTGTGTGTGTCCCTGTGGGGTGAGTGCATGTGTCCCTATAGGGTGTGTATGTGTGTGTGTCCCTGTGGGGGGGTCTGTGTGGTGTGTGTGTGTGTATCTGTGTTGTGTGTGTGTGTCCCCGTGGGGTGAGTGCATGTGTCCCTATAGGGTGTGTATGTGTGTGTGTCCCTGTGGTGGGGTCTGTGTGGTGTGTGTGTGTCTCTTTGTGGTGTGTGTGTCCCTGTGGGGTGAGTGCATGTGTCCCTATAGTGTGGCTATGTGTGTGTGTCCCTGTGGGGGGTCTGTGTGGTGTGTGTGTCTGTGTTATGTGTGTCTCTTTGTGGTGTGTGTGTGTCCCTGTGGGGTGAGTGCATGTGTCGCTATAGAGTGTGTGTGTGTATGTCCCCTTGGGGTGTGTGTGTGTCTCTGTGTTGTGTGTGTGTCTTTGTGGTGTGTGTGTTTGTGCGGGTGCGTGGTGAGTATCCAATGTTGGGGCTGCACTTTAGCGACTATACACTTACTGTTACTCTTTGTGTGCGTGTGGTGTGTATGCATGTCCCCGTGTGTGGTGAATATCTCATGTTGGGGGTCCCACCGTAGTGACTATATGCTGGTATGTGCTGTCTTTGGCGCTATCATTAAGCCCCTCTCATTCACAACTGTCAACTGGTAAATGTCACTTTTTCCCCATTATGTAGATAGGGGCAAAATTGTTTGGTAAACTGGAACGCGCAGGGTTAAAATTTCACCTCACAACATAGCCTATGATGCTCCCAGGGTCCAGACGTGTGACTGTGCCAATTTTTGTAGCTGTAGCTGGCAGCTGTCGATTTTCCTCCCACATGTTTCCTTTCCCTTTTTCCCCATTATGTAGATAGGGGCAAAATTGTTTGGTGAACTGGAACGCGCAGGATTAAAATTTCGCCTCACAACATAGCCTATGAAGCTCTCGGCGTCCAGACATGCGACTGTGCAAAATTTTGTGGCAGTAGTTGCGACAGTGTAGATGCCAATCCCGGATATACACACACACACACACACACACACACACATTCAGCTTTATATATTAGATATATATATATATATATATACTAGATGGTGGCCCGATTCTAGCGCATCAGGTATTCTAGAATATGTATGTAGTTTTAAGAATAACGAAGATTTAAGAATAACGAATACACAATATCTATCCATCATCTACGTATGTATCTATCGTGTCTATTGAATATTCTCCTGGTTTTGCCTTGGTTGGTAGAGCATTCGTGTTGTATAAATGGCACGAACATGTTATTGTCTGTTTGCCCTGTCTTCTAGAGATTCATCCAGCCGACACTGTCTATGAGATTCGGCATCTTGGGCTTGTCTGGCAGCAGTTTGTTGTGGTGTCTCCTGTTGCCGATGACGTCTGTGAGATGCCGCATCATGGGCTTGTCTCATGGCAGTTTGTTGTGGTGTCTCTTGGTGTCAACGTTATCTTCGCCTTGCTGCTTCTGCAGCTTTTCTGTCATTGTCATTGGTGTATTTGCGCTTTCAATCAATTAAACCCATTGACTAAACGTGACTGAAGTAGTTCAGACTGTCACTGAAACAACGTGTAAAGTAAATGTGACTGAAGAACAGCACACTATGACTGACAGATCTTGTAAACAGGAGTGAAGTGCATCACACTATGAGTGGCAGACCTTGTAAACAGGACTGAAGTGCGTCACACTATGACTGACAGTCTTGGAAACAGCAGTGAAGTACGTCGCACTATGAGCAGCAGTTAAAATTACGCACCAATACAACAAGCCGTGCTCCGCCTCGCTGATTGGTCGCCACCACCAGCGGCGACCAATCAGCGTGCTTGGCGCGTGTTTTAAAACACGGGTGGCTGATTGGTTGCCGTGGCCGGCGGCGACCAATCAGCGAATCAACGCGGCTTGGCGGGAAATATGAATCCCGCTGCGACCAATCAGCGGCGCGGGATTAAAACCCCTGCCAAGCCGTGCTAAGCCGCTAAGAGCAGCGACCAATCAGCGGCGCGGGATTCCTATTTCCTGCTAGGCCACGCCGCTTTGCTGATTGGCTGCCGCTAAGAGCCGAGACCAATCAGTGGTGCGGGATTCATATTTCCCACCAAGTCGCACCGCAGCGACCAATCAGCGAAGCGTGCTTTAAAACTCGCGCCAAGTGCACTGATTGGTCGCCGCCAGCCGATTTTCTGGACAGACAGACACGATTAGGCAAGTATATGGTAGATATATACAGTTGTGGCCAAAAGTATTGACACCCCTGCATGAATGGCAGTTTGGAGAAGGCACCCTTCAAATATCAGGGACCTGGAGCAGTTTGCCAAAGAAGAATGGTCTAAAATTCCAGCAGAGCATTGTAAGAAAATCATTGATGGTTACCGGAAGCGGTTGATCGCAGTTATTTTGGCTAAAGGTTGTGCAACCAAGTATTTGACTGAGGGTGCCAATACTTTTGTCTGGCCCATTTTTGGAGTTTTGTGTGAAATGATCAATGTTTTGCTTTTTGCCTCATTCTCTTTTGTGTTTTTTCATTGAAGACAAATTAAATGAAGATAATAATACCAAAGAATTTGTGATTGCAATCATTTTCAGGAAGAAACGGAGTATTATCTGACAGAATTACAGGGGTGTCAATACTTTTGGACACAACAGTATATATATATATATATATATATATATAAAATATTAATAAAGACATACATATTTTCTTTCTCATTTCCATAATGCGACATACATCAAATTCCTCAAAAATGTAGCATGGCCTTATGTGAATTTGATATAAGCAGTGCCCTTTAGAAATAGAAAACTTATTATATGTGCAATAGGTCAGAATTGGTAAGTAATAACTTGATCCTTGCACTGAGCCTGGAAGGCAAAACATCAATAAATCATAGGATAATTCGACTATTCTAGATTTGACTATTTTGTGATTTTTCTATTACATTCATGTATTTTGTTCATGTTGACAAAAGGTTCAAAATAGACAAAAGAAACTATAAAAAGTAATATCTATTACTCGTTGTCAAATGCTGCCCTCTTGTGTCCAATAGGGAAACTTCTCCATATGCCAAACAATTCACTGGTGGTTTTCCTAAGACTCCAGAACTGGGGAGAATTGATTTATTGACAGAACTATTAAAAGGTCTGTGCTCGTGACACAAGGGTAATCTATGTTGTGTAAAATCAATATTACTCTTACTGCTCTTATTTATGTGGGTGTAACAACCAGTCAGAAAATCTGTTATGAGAATTCAATATCACAAAAAACCCACAATGGAGTATGCACTAATTACATATTCAAGCATGTCCTAAAGTAGGTTGTACAGTGTTAGCTCATTTAAAACACTATAACACAAACGATAAAATTATTATGTATGACCTGATTTAACTTTTTTTTTTATATATAAAGGTGATGGGAAACTTATTTGCATTTGATAAGCATTGTACACAAAACCAACAACTCAAGGACTATTCCAGTATTTGAATGTCACAGAGGGAGCCCGGGTAGCAAGCAGGCCCACTTTAACCCCTTCACCCCCTGGCAATTTTCCATTTTCTGGTTTTCGTTTTTTCCTCCCCTTCTCCTAAGAGCCATAACTTTTTTTTCCCCCGTCAATATAGACATATGAGGGCTTGTTTTTTGCAGGACGAGTTGTACTTTCGGATTAAATCATTTATTTTACCATATAGTGTACAGGAAAAAAGGGGAAAAATTTCAACCTGCTGTGTAATTGCAAAAAGAGTGAAATTACACATTTGTTTTTGGGGGTTTCATATTCACCATGTTCACTATATGGTAAAACTGACGTGTCGGTGTAATGCATCGGGTTGGTATGAGTCCGTAGATACCAAATATGTATACTTTACTGTTATCAAAGTGCTGAAAAAAATCTGAAGTTTTTAAAGAAAAATAATTGCACTTTTGGCTCCATTTTCCGCGACCCGTAGAGTCCTCATTTTTTGGGATCTGGGACTGTTTTTTGCAGCTTGAGCTGATGTTTCTAATGATACCATTTTTGGGTAGATGCGCTGATTTGATCACCCGTCACTGCATTTTATTGCAATGTTGCAGGGACCAAATAAACATACCGTATATACTCGTGTATAAGCCGACCCGTGTATAAGCCGACCCCCCTACTTTTGCCCCAAAAATCTGGAAAAACCTATTGACTCGTGTATAAGCCGAGGGTGGACCCCAGCACAGGTATACAGACCCCAGCAGTGTGGTATACAGGCCTCCCCAGTGGTAGTATACAGCAGCCCCAGTGGTAGTATACAGATTCCCCAGCAGCCCCAGTGGTAGTATAGATTCCCCAGCAGCCCCAGTGGTAGTATACAGGAGCCCCAGCAGCCCCAGTGGTAGTATACAGGAGCCCCAGCAGCCCCAGTGGTAGTATACAGGAGCCCCAGCAGCCCCAGTGGTAGTATACAGGAGCCCCAGCAGCCCCAGTGGTAGTATACAGGAGCCCCAGTGGTAGTATACAGATTCCCCAGCAGCCCCAGTGGTAGTATACAGATTCCCCAGCAGCCCCAGTGGTAGTATACAGGAGCCCCAGCAGCCCCAGTGGTAGTATAACAGGAGCCCCAGCAGCCCCAGTGGTAGTATACAGGAGCCCCAGTGGTAGTATACAGATTCCCCAGCAGCCCCAGTGGTAGTATACAGGAGCCCCAGCAGCCCCAGTGGTAGTATACAGGAGCCCCAGCAGCCCCAGTGGTAGTATACAGGAGCCCCAGCAGCCCCAGTGGTAGTATACAGGAGCCCCAGCAGCCCCAGTGGTAGTATACAGGAGCCCCAGTGGTAGTATACAGATTCCCCAGCAGCCCCAGTGGTAGTATACAGGAGCCCCAGCAGCCCCAGTGGTAGTATACAAATTCCCCAGCAGCCCCAGTGGTAGTATACAGCAGCCCCAGTGGTAGTATACAGGAGCCCCAGCAGCCCCAGTGGTAGTATACAGGAGCCCCAGTGGTAGTATACAGATTCCCCAGCAGCCCCAGTGGTAGTATACAGGAGCCCCAGCAGCCCCAGTGGTAGTATACAGATTCCCCAGCAGCCCCAGTGGTAGTATACAGGAGCCCCAGCAGCCCAGTGGTAGTATACAGGAGCCCCAGCAGCCCCAGTGGTAGTATACAGCAGCCCCAGTGGTATACAGCAGGCCCCCAGGGGTACATATAGCAGCCCCCAGGGGTACCCAGCAGCCCCCTGGGGGTACCCAGCAGCCCCCTGGGGGTACCAACAGCCCCCTGGGGGTACCAACAGCCCCCTGGGGGTACCAGCAGCCCCCAGGGGGTACCAACAGCCCCCTGGGGGTACCAACAGCCCCCAGGGGGTACCAACAGCCCCCTGGGGGTACCAATAGCCCCCAGGGGGTACCAACAGCCCCCTGGGGGTACCAACAGCCCCCTGGGGGTACCAACAGCCCCCTGGGGGTCCCCAGCAGGTACCCCAGCAGCCCCCAGGGGGTACCAACAGCCCCCTGGGGGTACCAACAGCCCCCAGGGGGTACCAACAGCCCCCTGGGGGTACCAATAGCCCCCAGGGGGTACCAACAGCCCCCTGGGGGTACCAACAGCCCCCAGGGGGTCCCCAGCAGGTGCCCCAGCAGCCCCCAGGGGGTACCCAGCAGCCCCCTGGGGGTCCCCAGCAGCCCCTGGGGGTACACAGCGGCCCTCGCCCCCCCTTGCAAGGGCCCCCCCCCCGCTTCTCTTACCATTCCGGACTTCTGATCCGCGCCGCTCCTCTCGCTCCTCCGCGCTGCTCCGTCCGTCTTCTACATCCGGGATCCCCGGCCGCGCGATGACGTCACATGCCTGCGACGGCCGGAGATCCGAGATGTAGAAGACGGACGGAGCAGCGAGGAGGAGCGAGGAGCGGCGCGGATCAGAAGTCCGGAATGGTAATATAACCATCGGGGGGGGGGGCCCTTACAAGGGGGGCAGGTGCCAGCACTTGGGGGGGGATTTAATTAGTTATGCACTGCTTTCCCCTGCCGGTGATAGACAGGGGAAAGCAGTGCATATTTAATGAGCGGCCCCACGCGACGGGGCCGCTCATACAGCAGCCTCCCCCCCCCCCGCCTCCTGAAGCCTCCACAGCCCCCGGACACAGCCCCGGACACAGCCCCCCCCGTATTGACTCGTGTATAAGCCGAGGGGGAGACTTTTCAGCCCAAATTTTGGCTGAAAAACTCGGCTTATACACGAGTATATACGGTAATTTTAGCACTTGGACTTTTTTTTCCGTTACGCAGTTTACAGATCTGATTGATTTATATTTTCTTAGATCAGGCATTTCTGAGCGCCAAGTATACCAAATTGCTGCTGTATGTCTCTATATAGCAGAAATGATGACTCCCTGCTGGTGACATCACTGAGGGAATTACTATTAGGGAGTAATTCCAGACAGCTTCCAAAGTCATCAGATGACCACGGGCTATGAAGGTAAAAGACTTTGGTCCCGTGATTGCTTCACAGGACCTCCAATCACAGCAGGGGAACGGCGCTTTGGATTGTGCTGTCAGTGACTGACAGACTGATCTAAGGGGTTAACATCGATCCGATTGCTGATCAGATCAATGCTGTTAGCTATACATCTCAGATCAGCTGAGATGTGTGGGGGAGGATATGAGCTCAACGCGTGAGCTTGCATCAAAAGGTGAAAGGCGACCTATGACAAACCTGTACGTCACAGGTCATGAAGGGGTTTAAAGAACAGCTACAGTCTTAGATGCACATCTATAACCATTCATTGCATTTTTATGTTGTCTCTTTTTGGTGTGCTATGTTTAAATAAAGCTGCTTTCTTTTTGATACTTCTTGATATTTGACTTTGACAAAACTTGTGTTGATTATGTGCTTCTGCAGAAAAAAACACTACGAACACACATACTTTTATTCACTTTGGATTGTCCACATAGGAAAAGCCACAAGTAATATAAGTATATGAGATTTTAGTGCATTTTCACATTAAATACACTAAAAACCCAGGGGTGAGCATATCATTGGTGCACCCTGTGCAATCGCACGGGGCCCAAGAGGTTAGGAGGCCCATTAATACATTCAAAGTAGGTGGAATTGTATATTTTCATGAGTTATAGGACTGCAAACTGTCCCAGTAAACCATTCTTGCACAGGGACCCTATTCTGTTTTTCTCCACCATTGTAAAAACCCATATTCTTTTATTACCAATAGATTTTCATAAGGAGAAATGCTTCTCATGCTGCAGATGTGAGGTTTGAACTGCAGGTCAGTTTATAAAGAAAAAACTAAGAAATGTCCAGCTCACAAATGCAAATCAGTGATGCAGTCCAAAGCCCGTACAGCGTGTCCACCTTGACAACACATTTAGAGATCAGAAGATATAGTCCAGGTCTGTGGAAAAGCAATCTTCTTTTAAGAGTCCAAAACAAAACAAAATGGTGACGATATATCCAAAAGCGGGGAGAAAGAGGCCATCAATGATTGGGTGCAGGGCTCATGTGAAGTAATAATGTCACATGATACCCCAGGAATGTGAGTGCTCACACCGCTGTAACTGCATCAGTATGAAAGGTCAATATAACCTTTTCTACTTTAATGCGGCAAATGTGTATTGAAAAGGTCTTGCCCTATTACTGGGCAATCATTTTAATAAAAGAAGATTGCTTTTTAAATTGATCTGTACTATCTCATCTTAAAATAAAAGCACAGAGGACAAGAGATTTCTATAAATTCTATCCATCTTACTGAAACTGTAAGCAGGGCAGACGTCACCACCCGGTGCACCTGGAAAGTGCAAGGGACAAACAAGGGGGCCCTCTTGCCATCAGGGACACCATCCACACTGCTTGCCGGATGGTGTCCCCAACCCTTAATGGAGTGTGAGGTCCGGGTAACTGTCTTTCATGCACATTGCTTCTCAGCCAACCCCCCCTCCACCCCCTCCTTGTGCTGTCTACCCCTCCCCCCATGCGCTGTGTGATGGGCACAGCATCTGGACTGTTGGAAGTGTATGAATTGTAATAAGACAGCAGCATGGCAGTGCAGAAGATCAGCACCGTCCGGCAGTTGACGTCACTAGCCTTTACCCCATAGTGACTTATCTGTGTTCATAAGCCTTCAAATGTTTAAACGCTGCACTCATTGCACAGCACATGGAGGGAGACAGATATTGTGTCATGCACGGTCTAGGTGATATCTGGCGCATGGCACAACATACAAGTCACAACAAGATGTAAAGGGAGAGGAAGACCCCAGTGACAGGGAGCGGGGGATTGGACAGCTCTTGACACTAACCTATGTCTGGCCTCTGAGCTGTCCTAACATCCCTATACAAGTCCTTCCCCTCATCGCCATACGTGCGTAGTCCCTAACTCTCTTTCCACTCACCCTGTCTAGTGCCAAAAATGGTGAGTACACTAGATGTCACTGCTACAGTAACAACACACAAGGGAAGGAGGATGGATGGGAACAAAGATACAAAGGATACACAACAAACTTCCATGCTCCAGCCAATCACCAGGACTGCAGACAACATGGCTCCAACAGCAGAACATAACCAGCAGCAGCACTCAAGAAGCTAATAGAGACTTCCTCCCTCCAAAGTGGTCAGAAAAGAATTAATGTTTTACCAGCATCAGCTGGTGAATCAAAAATCGGCTGCAACTGAGAAGAACTAACCAAGAGCTACCAGCAAGGAAAATGTCATTAACACTTGCTGCACTAAAAGAAAGCAGTCACATTTAATGTCCATAGTCTCAAAAATTCTTGTGATGCTTAGATCCCAGAGCTGTCATAAGTCTTCTAATTATGGGAGATACTTGTAATAGTATCCCAGTTTCTAGGATAGGCCATAGGACCCTCAAAACTAGACTTTTCTAGATATGACAAATGGAAGGAATGCACCAACTCGTGTTCACCTCCATTGTCACCTGACATTCAAGGTCTGCACAAACACAAATCGGAGGCTGCGGAAACAACTTAGGCTACAGAGGCATGAGAAATCTGAGAGATGACCTGTAAAACATGTGTAAAATCTTCAATACTGGGTGTAGCTCCAGCCACAAAGCCATAGAGTTAATAATGTCCACAATTATATCGTAAAAAATATTTGTACTGTGTTAGCCAGTAGATAGAAGCGCCCTGCCCTCTCCAGCAGCAACAGGAACCTTTTCCTGCAACCAGAACAGGTGCAAGACCTGTCCATCTATAATGACAACGAACAAGATAAGGATTCCTGGGACAGATAAGGACTACAAGATCCCAGGTAGCTTCAGATGCACCACCAGCAATGTGGTGTATTTAATCATATGTACCAAATGCCCAACAGGTGGCATGTACGTAGGGGAGACCGGCCAAAACGTCAGGACAAGAATGAATTCTCATCACCACTGAATAAAAGAAAAGTGTATGGATCTACATGTAGCAAAACATTTTTTCAGCCCTGACCACAGTGTAACTGATATGGGGCTGCTCATCTTAAAAAGCAACTTCAAATCACAGAGAGAGAAGAATTTGGGAATACAAATTGATAGCGACCTTTGACACATTCAAAACAGGATTAAATGTATCACATGGATTCACGGCTTTTTATATAACATGAATGGACATTTGGGACATCACAGATTCTTGCGTTTTTATATAAATTGAAAAGACGTTTGGGGATATCACATCTTCCAACAGATTCCATTTTGAGGACAATGAACTTTTGACACTTCTTATGTGAACATCCTTGCTTCCTTTTGTTGCTTTCCCCAACTCATTTACGTATTTTCAGTTCTCCACAGACCACTACCAAATAACAATAATGCAATGTGTTCCACTTATCTAAGAATTCCCCAACCCCTCTCTTCCTCCCTAGCTTGACTCTGCTTTAAGTCACCTGTCGCCTTTACTACAGCATCTAAGACTGTTTTTTTGTTTGTTTTTTATTGTTTTATTTGCATATGTATATATGTATGTGTCTTCAGAATCTGTGTCGTTATCTGCCTGATGAAGGGGTCACAGTGTCCCGAAAACTTGCTATGTTTAACATCTTTTCAGTTAAGGCCCTTTTTCACATAACGACGCACCACGATCCCGATAACGATAATGTGTGTAGAGGTCGCTGGTGCGTCGTTTACACATCGCTGGTAAGATGTCAAACAGGCATCTTACCAGCGATGTGAAAAACGACTTTAGCAACGATCCGGGTAATACCGAGGTCGTTGTGAATTTTCACTCTATAGCGTTTCATTGAGATTGTTGCTCGTTATCTGTCAAACACAACGATGTAGCACTCCCAGCGGGAGCGCAACGACGCAGGAATGACCCAGAGCAGTGTGTAATGATCAACGACCTCACAGCAGGGGCCAGATCGTTGGTACGTGTCATGCATAACGACATCGTTAGCGGGATCGTTGTTGCGTCACAAAATCTGTGACGTTACAACGATCTCGTTAGCGATCTCATTGTGTGAGACAGGGCCTTTAGCCATTAAAAGGCATCAACCACTGAGGACTCTTAGATTCTAATATTTCACAATTATATGGACTGATAAACCTAGAGCTTGAAACCCCAGATGAAGAACATTTCAAACTGATGTTTTAAGTTGAAACCTGTATGTAATTATTCACATACAGGTCCGGACCTGAACGTTAATTACCAGACATGCGTTTAGTAGAAGGTTATCACCTTGAAGGACATCAACAGAGGTGTCCCCTTGTGCCTTAAAACCCTTACCTTTATAATAATTAGTGTAAAAGACCACCCTCCCTCGACCATCCCTCTCAGGAGAGCACTGAGGTCTAGTATTAACCTGGAGAGAAGGCAGAATTTTGCTTAGGCCCCAAGTTTTTAATATTTAAAGGGGTAATGGGAGAAACAAAAAAAATGTATTACCCAAGCTGTATTGTGTATACAGATACTTCATATGAGGTAGAAAACTACTTCTCAGGCACAGTGCAAAGCTCAGAAAGGGCGGAGCTCCATATTATAGTGCAGAATTTGCTAATATGGTTTGTCGGTGCCATGTCACATTAACAGAGCCCAGAGGTGCCACCACAGCAGAACTCCCATAATTAATCCCATTTTCCAAACAACACTGCTCAATAAGTTCATCTAGGAGTGCAGTGATCATGTTGACACCACAATGTGTCACAGAATATTATACCATTGGGCAGTCAAGAAAAAATAATTACATTTTTACCACAAAAAAATTGTTGTAGTCCCAAATTTTAAATCTTCACATGAGGAAATGGGTAAAAATGGCCCCAAAATTTGTCACACAACTTCAGTAGAACGTGGCAATACCCCACATGAGGCTGTACAATTTTGCTAAGGCACATGATGAAACTCACAAGGGAAGGAGCACTATTTGAATCTTGGAATATAAGTTTTCATACAATAGTTTACCTGGAAGTCAGAATCCCCTTCAGGGTGCCCCATTTTACAAATTTCACTCCTCTAAGAATTTATTTACGGATGTGGTGACTATTTTGACTTTATGGGTGTCTTCCAGAAACAAGCAGATATGGATGTTGCTGAGTAAAAATTGCAAATCTGTCATTGTACTGCCTAGTACTTTGTAGTGTCAAGTATGTTGTAGTGTTCATACATTGTGCCCAGCTAATGCATCTGGAAACAGACACCCTGCAAATTAACTAGGTTTTCTCACTGCAGAAATGCCAAATATGTGGTATAGATTTTGCTGGATTTTTTTTATGGGACAGACTGCTTATCCAGGGCCTTTGTGCTACGACAAACGTGAAAGTGTCACATGCAGTCTGCTATGCAGCGTTTGTGAACTGCTCTGCAGTAGTTAAAATGTGTTTATTTCTATTGGCACCTTAAGAGTTAATACCAGTATCTGTAGTAGTATTAGCTGTCCATTAGCTCTCCATTGAACTAGCTGACTGTATCTCTCCAGATGAGCTGATGCTGTGCGCCAGGTGATGTGGTTGTCCACTACCCCATCTTTAAATAAGCCCATTACTCGTCGGCTGCTGTCCCTGATAGAGTTCATTCATTCTTTGACCTGTGACCTGTGTTATGCTGTGTGCAGCTTCTTCTGGAGTTTTCAGAAGCTGTCTTTTCCTTGGAGTCTTTTCCTGTCTTTTCTGGTGGCACGGTAGCTCAGTGGTTAGCACTGCAGCCTTGCACTGCTGGATTACTGTGTTTAAATCCCAACAAGGACATCTGCAAGGAGTGTGTATGTTCTCCCCATGTTTGTGTGGGTTTCCTCCCACTCTCCAAAGACATACTTGATAGGATATTTAGATTGTGAGCCCCAATGGGTACAATGCTGCAAATGTATGTACAGCGCTATGGATTAATAACACAGGTCAACAAAAATAATTTTTTTTTCTGGTGCCCAAAATATTTTAATGAATTTGGGGTATTTTTGGGGTGCTGATTCTGAATATGCTATCAGTTTTGCCAGATTGGCTCAAGTTTTTGAGATTTTTGGTATCTTATTTATAGCACTTGTTGGTAAATGCGACGCATCATCTCATTAATTTCTTTGGATTAGTACTTGAACTGAGCAGTTCTCAATATAGTTTTGTGTTAATTAGTGTTCTAAAAGTTTGTTCATAGCTTGGTTTTTGCACTAACTTTATGTTTGTTGTCTGTTGTCCAGTGAAAAGCATGAACTCATCAAGAAGAAGTTGTCTTAACGATCCAGACTCATTCTGTTACATTTGTGGTGAATATACACTGACAAAACATAGAAGAAACATAACAGACTTCGTTAAAAAAGTAGCAAAAAACGTCTTTTTTGTTACACATTTTACGAAAAATCTCAAAAACTTGAGCCAATCTGGCAAAACTGATGACATATTCAGAATCAGCACCCCAAAGTTACCCTAAATTCAATGAAATATCTTTGGCACCACAAATGCTGTTGACCAGTGTAATAAATGAATAAATATTATTACTTTCCTAATTACTGTGTGGAGTTGCTGTGACTATCCTGGTCACTGGGTTGAGGTGAGGGGTTATAGGCTAGGGCTGGTCAGGAGCAGAGAAAGAGTGGCAGCGCAGACATACTCACCTTTAGAGGTATTAACAAATAATGGACCTGAGTGGTGACTTATATTTTAGTGGGTTGAGTTGAATGCTATTTGGTGACAATTTGGTGTACAGAACATTTTGGATCAATTACCATTTATACTGTGCTCTATGCTATGGTTTCCATCTACATCTCCAAACTATGTGATTCAACTGCATTTCGCCATGAATCTATTCACTGTAATGAGGCAGCAGAGTAACTCTGGACCCTGTTTGGTTCTGTTCAGCAGTGCCCATCTTTTCAGTAGAGCACAAAACTGTTGTTGACCTCACTTTTGTGCATGTCTAAAATAAAGTGTTAAAAGATGGACACCTCCAGACCACAGGCCAGACAGGAGGTCATAGTGATTCAAGCTGCCTCTTTACAGTAAATTTTCCAATGGAAATTTTGTCTGAATAACATTTTTCAGAGATTTACATGGAAATCCCGATATTAATAGTCAGTGTAGAGCACAGGATAAACGTAAACCGAGCCTTACTGCAATCTTTGAGAGGCAGAATGAACAAGTCAATAGCAGATATAAAACGTGGTTTACTTATTTAGTTTTACGCAGTTGACCATGCGCTATAAATGATTAGGCAACTTTATTCCTCAGGTCAGTACGATTACTATGATACGAGATTTATATATTTTTTTAGGTTTGTCTACTATCACACTAAAAAACACTTTTTTACAAAGCAAATTTATTTTGCATCACTGTATATTGAAGGCTATAGTTTTATTACTTTTCTGTCGAGAGAGTCATGTGAGGGCTTGTTTTTTGCAGGATGAGTTGGAGTATTTATTAATACGATTTTGGGCCACGTAATTTTTTTTATCGCTTATCAGTCTGCTTTTTGTGAGGCAGAATCAAGAGAGACAGCATTTTAGGAATTATTTGTTTTTGGTTTTTTTTTTATGTAATTCATCATGTTCTAAAAGTGATAAAAGAGCTTTAATCTTTTGGTCAGTATGATTACAGTGATTTTACTTTTTTTTTTGCTTTTCAGCTTTTACACCATGAAAATAGTTTTATAGAAAAAATAATTGATTTTGCATTGCTGTATTCTAAGAACTATAGCTTTTTATTTCTACATTAACAGAGCTCTATGGCAGCATGATTTTTGCAGAACAAGATGACTTTTTTCATCTATATATTTTTTATTTTAATATGCCTTCTCGATTTAAATTCATTCCACTTATTTTAGAAGTATAATGAAAATGCAGTTATTTTCCCATCTTTATTTTTTTTGTACAATGTTCACTGAAGGGGTTAAAAAGTGTGATAGTTTTATAGAACTGTTCATTCCTTAAGTGGTGATACCAAATATGAGTACTTTTTTTTACATAAATATACATATTTATTGGTATAATAATTTTGTCAGTATTTTGCTCTTTGTTTTATATTTTTTTAAATATGATATATGTTTTTACTTATTTTTTACCATTTTACTTAGTGGGACATTAATGTTTTTCAACTTTTATTAGTTAGATCACTAGTATAATCCATTGTAAGGCACTAGCAGTGCAGTGAATTATACCTGTCAGTGCTCTACTGGCACAAGCCTCTCAGATCATGCTGCTGGCATGGTCTCAGAGGCTTGCTGTAGCTAAAGGTCATCATGACTAGACATGAGAAAACTTTGCTTGAACATGTTCGCCGATTTCAAATTTGACCGAATGTGACCGTTTTGGCTCGGGGATCAGAAACACGAACATTCTCCCCAAAAGTCAGCAATCATGGCTTTCTTCGGGAAACTTTACCTATTTATATGGGGCCAAAACACTACCTGTAATGGTACCTTTACATGCCGCTACCGAAGGTTAGAAACCACCGGTGTCGCACGTGCACGCGCGCGTTTTAACGGTTCCTAATGGTACCCGATACAGCAATTACACGCCGCTACAAGGTGCTCCATAGTGGGTTTTCTCGATCCCTGGAAGCACCAACGGGTGCCGCAGGTTACCTTCTGTGGAGCACCTTCCCTGATTTACACGCCGCTACCACAAGGTAATATGGGTGTACATATCGTGCCAGAGTTGTGGATTACGAGACGCTCGTACTGTGATTGGACAATGCAATAGCATCATGATTGGCCAGCCAGCGCAGGAAGGCTGGCTAATACATGATGCTATTGCAATTGTGTAGTGTGACTGGTCATCTCCTTAAATATGCCGCCTTATGCAGGGACAACCAATCGTAACGCAGGAGCTTCCACCAATGATAGCTGATGGGGCGCGGTATCCCGGAGGCTGTGTCACGCCCCAGGGAGTTCACTAGGTGTCGAAATTACCTTCCTGTTCCTCGATTACACGCCGCAACCATAGGGTTTATACCTACTTGTTTTTGAGCACGGCTGAAAGACAGGTGTTGACAGAGACAGGAGGGTGTTACCTGAATTACACGCTGGTACCTCGAGTAAGAGGTAGGGTGAGTGCAGGGCTATAGTCCCCTCCCCCGATTTATCTGTGGTGTTGTTGTATATACATTGGTGTGGGACACACAATTTGGTTATTTTAATTTTATTGTAGGGTCATAATTATTATTTATTCTGTGAAACTTCTTTGGGTTAGTGAATTAGTGACCCATGCCTTAATTGGCATTTCGGCTAGAGTAAGACTTGTTGGAGTTGTGTTTTTTTCAGTTCTTCTTTGACCAAGGCCTGTGTTTTTTTAAAGTTATATTCCCTCTTCCAGTATTTTGTGTCATTTGCACTTCCCCCTACTTGGCATGCATGCAGCTTTTGCGGTCCAACTGAAACACCTTAATGAACTCTGCCCTTGATTGCCTTTCCACCACTTTAACAGCCTTTGTGCTACTGCTGATCCCTGCAGGACGTTTGTTTTATTTATATACTATTTATATTGTTATTGTTGTATTTGAGACACGCTGGGATATCATTAGCGATATCCTTGAAACGTCATCGATTTATGAATGTTCTAACGATATCGTTTGCGTGTAAACGAACGATGTATGATGGAAAAATCGTTGGAACGTTCATCCAAGATTTGGGATCCTGACCTCAAATCTGTCGTTCGTCGTCCAATTAACGCTGCTTGAAGAAGCTACATCATTCAGTGTGACACCTTTTTGAACGATGTCGTTCAAAAATCTCCTATTCCTACTGCTCTAAAAGATCGTTCAGTCCTTGCTCTCCTATTTAACTGGTGCGTTGCCGAATGGGATATCGTTAACGATATCCTTGTGTGTGACAACGCACTAACGATGTCGGAACAATCACTGTCACATGATCGTTCTAATTATATCGCTAACAATATCCTAGCGTGTAACGCCACCTTTAGGCCCTGTATCCACGGTGCATTGTGTGATGCTTATTTGAAGCAGATCATAAAAATCTGCATCAAAATCTGTATGTCTATCCTTAGGCCAGCAAAGTCTAAGACAGGTCAGAAATCCTGTGCCCACGTTCCTTTTTTTATCTTGCACATGTGGTTCAGATTTCTTTTTCCTGCTCCAAAATCTGCACCAAATCTGCAAGGGAAGTAAAAAACACTTTGGCACAGCACTCACATAGACTGGCCTCAAGATAGACATGCAGATTTTGATGCAGATTCTCAAAATTTGCTAAAAAAGAAGCATCAAATAACGTACCGTGGACACAACAGGATTCCCTGCTTTGTGATACCCACTGTGTAACCTGAGACAACCTCTGTAAAGTCATGATGAAGATGTCTGAGATTTATGGGCATGCAATGAAAAGAAAAAGAGGGGTGCAATGTGTGAGAACCTAATGAAAATTTAATAATGCAAAAGCCGGTATCCTCTCACCTACTGAAGTTGTGCACCTTTGCACAACCCCAGTTTAAACGTTGGTGGGGGAAGCAGGTCCACTGTTGCATTGAGGTCGCTGAGCTCTTGCTTCAGCGTTACCGGTTCTCCGCTCATTCTGGGTATAATCACGTGACCAGGGCCGAACCATCAGTGCATCACCACAGGTCCTCAAGCGTTCACTCGGTTGCTGAGCGATACCAGGTCCTCTTTGCTTGTTGCTTTGTCTCCCAAAGCTGCTTTTGTCACTGATCCCTCACAAGGGAATGAATGTATAATAAATTGTAGGTGCGGTCTATGGAGCGCTAGGGTGCAAGCAAAGATTATCAAAATATTTGATTTAACAGACCTTTATTTTTTCTCCATGAGGCCACTATGGCAAAGCACTCACATGGACTGGCTTCAGGCTAGACATACAAATTTTTATGCAGATTCTCAAAACCTGCTTAAAAAGAAGCATCAAACAACATACCGTGGATACAGCGGGACTACCTGCTGTGCTATGCCAACTGTGTAATCTAAGACAACCTCAGAAAAGTCATGATGAAGATGTCTGAGGTTATTGAGTGGGTCCGTAAGCATGGTGAGTGTGACAGTGGTGCTGAAGATGGTAAGCTTGTAAGTGATTTCAATCGGATTCGGAAGTTCAGCAAACTGTTCATCGAATGTTGCCCATTCAGTGAATCAAACAGAATTCAAACATCCAAAGGTTCACTCATCTGTAATCATGACATCATCATGACGACCTAGAGTTGCCATGGAAATAATCAGGCCCCTGTGAGCACGAGCGCACTTCTCTTCCAGTCTCTATATTATGTGATCGCTAATGATCACAGTATTTAAGGGTTTCAACAGCCCGGGGCAGTGCAGGTACCCCTTCTGGCTGTGAGAGCCGAGTCTCAACTTTAAGCCAAAGCCCAGGCTGTCCAAACAAAAGGCAGCATTAATCAGATACTGGCTCCAGTATTCCAACTGCATATGTTTTACTCTGAGAAAACGCATACAAAACCCAGGTTTATAGCAGCTTCTCCCTGCCCCAATCATCTAGACCAGAGGTCCCCAACTCCAGGCCTCAAGGCCCGCCAACAGTGCAGGTTTTCAGGATTTCCTTAGTATTGCACAGGTGCTAATGTGATCATCTGCACAGGTAACGATTCCAAGCCCTGTGCAATACTAAGGAAATCCTGAAAACCTGCACTGTTGGTGGGCCTTGAGGCCTGGAGTTGGGGACCTCTGATCTAGACCATTGTTCCCTAACTCCAGTACTCAAGAGCTACCAACAGTACATATTTTCAGGATTTCTTTAGTATTGTACAGTTGATAATTTAATCACCTGCACAGTGTGACAATTGTCTGCTTCAAAGGGTGAGCTGCTGGTAAGGCAGCACCCCAAGAAACTCCGAGACCCTTTACCCCTATACAAGGATTGGAATTACAGTGGAGCCCTGGAGGTAGGGTTAGGGGTCACCACAGGTCAGGACACATGGGCACATTGTGGATCTGGAATCTGTCATTTTAGACATATGGGTGAGTGTAATGAGGAGGCGTGAATGGTGCACTTCCATGTGGATATCTATGTCATCTCATAGCTAAGAGTGTGTCGGTGTATTATCATGTGATATAATCAATTTGATTCTATGTTTAGCCCAAGTGTTACAGCCTGATTGTGGTACCAACCTTTGAATTTTTTACCAAGTACTTATTTGTATTGTCTTTATGTGTATGAGCTTTTAATGATTTAATAAAGTTATAAATTAATGTAGAAACTTTAACTCCTGAGTGGAGGAAACTTAATTTCTAGAAGTCCAGGAGGACTGTCTTTAGGTCAGCAGCAGACCGGAGCAGAGAGGTCACCAGAAAGCGACAAGGCTAGGAGGTCAGGGAATAGACAAAGTCGGGACCCAAAAGCATAGTCAGAAGGTGCCAAAACCTGGATGGCAGCAAAAGTACATAAATGTCTGGTGATAGAAGAGTCAAAATCCCGGCAAGGTCAGAGACAAGATAATAGAGCACAAACTAGATAGCTGCGAAAACCAAGAATATATCTGGCGGTTTGCAGGGCAGGTCCCTAGATATTTGAAGGGCGTGGTTCCCTCTCATAGGCTGGAGATCACAGCCTGATAATCTCATCCGGACTGCCCTTACAACCAGGCCAGTAGTGATGCACGACCGATACCAACCACCCCACTTCTGATAGAGGAATGAAGCCTGTGTCTACCAGACGCCTCTGCAGGGACCTCTCTCCTGTAACCAGCACTACCCAAAGTAGGAGCATGGCGATGTCCAGCGACAGAAGCCGGAACCAAATGAGCAGGTCCCGATGACCTGCACCACAAGCCAAAGGAATCCAGCGCCGCCTAGTGGCTGGGGCAGGAATAACAGCCACCTAGTCCGATGGAGATGTGACACGCAGGTGATGATTCCAACACCTGTGCAATGTTAAGGAAATCTTGAAAACCTGCACTGCTGGTGGCGTTTGAGGACTGGAGTTGGGGACCATTGCCCTGGACTGTCAAATCTCTTCCAGTATGTGTGTATGAAGGGAGAGACATGCAGTCAAGAGAATCTGGGTGGAGAAAAGTTTCCAGGGATTTGCCTCTTTGACTAATCATTTTAGTCTCATCATCACAAGATAACTTGTAAAGACATGTTTCTCTAAGGCTAGGGTCACAGTAGCATTTTTTACAAGCGTTTTTGGAGACCTGCGCTTTCAAAAACGCATGTAAAAATGCACCCATAGGCCCCCATGTTAAAAAACGCATGCCCTAATAGCAAAAACGCATGTGTGACTGTACCATGCGTTTTTAGTGCATTTCCAAAAACGCATGCGTTTTTTAACATGGGGCCTTATGGGAAACGCATGCAAAAACGCATGTACAATTAATTAGTGCCATTTAAAAACGCATGCGTTTTCCATAGGAGCCCATGTTAAAAAAACGCAAGCATTTTAGAAAACGCATGCGTTTTTTTAACATGGGCTCCTATGGAAAACGCATGCGTTTTTGAATGGCACTAAAAGGTACTAATTGTACATGCGTTTTTGCATGCGTTTTCCATAGGGGCCCATGTTATAAAAACGCATGCGTTGTTCTACAAAAACGCTTGCGTTTTTCAAAACGCACCAAAATATAGTACATGCACTATTTTTTGGTGCAGATTTAAAAACGCAGCCAAAAACGCAGGGAGCCATCACACACCCTACAAAACTCATGATGACATGAAAAAACGCATGAGTTTTGTTAATTAACTAAAAAAAACTCATGTCAACTGTGACCCCAGCCTAAAACAACGTAACATTCAGAGTACAACTTTTATGCTGTTAAAAAAAAAATCATAAGTAAATTTATATGCACTAGATTGCTGAAGAAAACTGTTGCAAATGTATGTAAAGCCCTATGGAATGAATAGTGCTATATAAATGAATATATACTATTATCATCATCTAGGCATTTATAGTGGCGGCCATCATTTGATTTGGGAAAGATATTTTTACCATAATTAATGAAAAATTTTCAATAACCTTATTGGAGTGTCTTTGCCTTCCTTTACAGTAGATCATCACTGATTTTAAATTCAGTATTTTGTAATTGACTTATGCTTTATTTTAATTTTTTTTTACCAGCTACAGTATGTTTCGTATGACACAAAACTATTACTCTTTTATAGGAATTAAATAGCAAACACAAGATGATGTTTTGCATCTGAAAGTGAACAAGAATCAAAAGAATTGTGTTCATGCTTCTCCTTGTACTTTGCTACAAACTCATTTTCTTCTATAGATTCAGTGTATTTCCAGTTTAATTGAAGAAATATGAATGTAATCAATAATTTGCCTGTTTGATAAACTATGATTGCTTTTCTGCTGCATTTACCGTTGTTCATTTTCTTTGCTCTTTGAAGAACTAATGTGGCCGAACTGAAGGAGAAACTATTGTCCCTTGGAGCCAGCTATGTTATTACTGAGGATATGCTGGAGAAATCAGAAATGGCAAATCTATTTAAGGTAATTCTGTACACAGTGCTCCCTGTACATTTTCTAAATTCCATTTACAGCTGTAAAGCATCCACAGTGGCTTGATTTTAGCACAAGCTTGTAACTGGTAATAAGAAGTGACAGTATGAAGTAATTATCAATACAGAGTACATAGCTCTGTGAAGTGAACTGACCATGCCTTCATATCTTTTCTCAGGTAGTTGAAAGGCCGAAATTAGCCCTCAACTGCGTAGGCGGAAACGCTGCTGGAAATCTCTTCTGCCATCTCAAGTAAGTTTCATTTACCCCAGTATAAATTGTGTATTACCTGTAAAAGCAACTGTGGTAACCTGATTACTACCTTGTCTTAGGAGATGACATGAAAACAATCTACAATTCAAGGCTGTGCAATTCCTATTAGTATAGCAGACAATACTGGATGTATAAGGAAGGAAATATTAAACTACCTGCCAGTACAAAAGGTGCTTTGATTTGTATAAAAAGGTTATCTATTGGAAGTTTTCTAGACAGATGTATCAGAGTATTATCCACCCTTCAAAATTTTTATACTTTTATGACTTCATATAAAAATAATATATTCATACAATGCTCAAATAGTAAAAGGGTTAACGCTAAAATTCATGGTGCCATCAGATAGTTAAGGGTCTTTCAGGCCTAGGGACACAATGTTGCCAGAGTCAGGGTGATTAGGACATCCTATAAGTAAAATGTAGAGGGCACTTGTGGTTGTGCCAAAGTGTTTGGAGCAGAGATGCTAGTACTAATATAACCAGGGCTGGCATTAGGGAAGGGAAAACTGGGAAGTTGGACCAGAGCCCTCATACTCTTGTGCATCTACAGCAGGAGCTATACAAACAGTGTGGCTTCCGATGTGGAGACTGCATGAGGACCATTGGTGACATCACGATAAAGGTGTCATGGTCAATTGACCATGCTGTCACCGCTGGAAGGGCTAAAGAGATGGAATGGTAGTCCTCAAGAGTGTGTGCATCTAGAATGTATTGTCTCCTGCTGGTATATATAGTTGAAACCAGAAGTTTACATACACTATAAAAGAAAAAATATGCATGATTTTCTCACTATCTGATGTGAAATCAGAATAACATTTCCTGTTTTAGGTCAATTAGGAATACCATAATTATTAATATTTGTCAAATGCCAAAATAATGAGAGAAAATGCTTTAAGGCATTTATATTACTTTCTGCACAGTCACAAGTTTACCTACACTAGGATTACTGTGCCTTTAAACAATTTGGGACAGTCCATATGAAGATTTCATGTGCTTGTAAGCTTTTGTAAGGCTTATTGGCAATATCTGAGTTAATTAGAAACACACTTGTGGATGTGTATTAATGCACACCTGAAGCACACTGCTTCTTTGTGTATCATCATGGGAAAGTCTAAAGAAATCTGCCAAGATATCAGGAAGAGAATTGTGGACTGTCACATTTGTTTCCCATGCATTAGAGACTTGTGACAAGTTTGGGACTTGAGTCTCATTCCTTTATTGAGACTTTATATTAACCATGTTTCTTTCCTTTGGCAGTGCAGGAGTTAATGTCAGTTTCTGTTGCTGGCAAAGCTCCTAGGTGCTCTTCCCAGGTAAGACTATTTTGTGAATACTCTCATCTCTTTTAGATGCTCACTAGTGATGAGCGAGCTGTAAAATGCTCGGGTGCTCGATGCTCGGGTGCTCGACCCGAGCACCGAGCCCAATGTCAACCTATGTGAAACCCAAGCATTTTTCTGGCGACACCCCCGGCTGCCTGGATAAACCCTAAGAAAGTCACAAATGTATAAGAACAGAGCTCAAATGACATGGAAACAGCATGGGGAAGACCCCTTTAAGCATTTCAGACTCCAAGGTCACTGCTGTGAACAATGTTGTCTGAGTATTATGCCACTTTTACTAACTCACAATAAAACATCCAAAAACAAAACCAAAATGGATTTCCTGGGGAAAATGTTAAGGGCTCATATTCACTTATGAGACAGTGTTTGTACATTTAAGATTATTTTTTTTTTTTTTAAATGGGAGGCACTTCGATGCCCCTTTTAAGAGACATGGAAGAGGGCCTCATTAAATATTTTATATTTCCATGATCAGGAAGTGGGTCTCCCATAATGTTGCCCTATGCAGGATGACAAAAATTGGGAGGCACTCTGATGGTCTTTTGAAGACACATGGAGGAAGGCCTCATTAAATATTGTTTCCATTATTAGGAAGTGGGTCTTCCATAGTCTTGCCCTATGCAGGCTGCCAAAAATTGTGAGCTACGCCAATGCCCCTTTTAAGAGATGTGGGGGGGGGTCTCTTTAAATAATGTTCCCATTATTAGGAAGTGAGTTTTCCATAGTGTTGCCCTATGCAGGCTGCCAAAAATTGTGAGGCAATCCAATGGCCCTTTTAAAGCTGGCTTCACACTGCAGGATTTTCACTGATCAGTGTCCATCAAGTTTATGTGCCAAAACCAGGAGTGTCTCCATAACTCAGACCAGGTGTCAATCTTTCAATTATTGTTCTTCTCTGCAAGTTCCTCTCGTGGTTCCTCTCCTGGATTTGGCACACAAACTGGATGGACACTGATCAGTGAAAAAACTGCAGTGTGAAGCCAGCCTAAGAGATGTAGAGGAGGGCCTCATTAAATATTGTATGTTCCCATTATTAGCAAGTAGGTCTTCCATAGTGTTGCCCTATGCAGGCTGACAAAAATTGGGAGGCATTTTGATGCCCCATTTAAGAGATGTGGAGGAGGGCCTCATAAAAACAACATACCCATTACAAAGGAGTGGGTCTCCTATACTTGTAATGTCCATGCACTCAGAATGGACTGAAACATTTACCCCTGGGGGTATACATGAATATACTGTATAACGTTTTTGGGGGTTACGGGCATGACAAACACCATTTAAAAATATTATGTGGGTGTTGCATCATGGACCATGGTCACCCTGGTGATATGGTGGTGAAAGATGAGAAGGAGGAGGACAAGAGCTAATAGCCAGAATCAGGAAGCGTATAGCCATGTGTGGAGGTGAAGAGGAGCATGGGAATATACCTCTCCAAAAAAGACACTGGCTTTGAGTTTATATTACACTGCTATCATTTGGTCGTGTTGAAAAGTCTGGCCCAATCGCTAGCGGCAGAGCAGGCCAGGACTTCCAATGCATAGAGAGCCAGTTCATGCCACGTGTCCAGCTTGAATACCCAATAATTATAATGATGCTAAAATGACTGGCGGTGACACCTCCATATTGGAAAGTTGATAGCCAGAAAACAACATCAACAAGAAAGGATATCGGCTGCAACACTAACACAGGAAAAATATGATAAAGCATATAAGCTAGTAAATACATGGCTGGCTATGTGCAAAGCTGCTCAATGTGAATAGGGTATACAGGCACAGCAGAAAACTGCTTCACAATATAGAGCAAAAAAAATGAGAAGTTAGCAAATGCAATGGCATTTCAGCTCGGTAACTGGCGTCAATGTCTTTCATACTACCGGGTCCTAACCTTGTTGAGACTCTACATTCTGCTGTAGCCTAGGTCCTGACACACCCATACACGCAGGTTTTAATTGCAATTAGTGGCACAAACACCCATTCAAGCAGTTCATATAGCAATAAGAGGCACAAGGTTAGGACCCGGTAGTATGAGAGACCTTAACGCCTGTTACCAGGCTGAAATGACATTGCCATTGCATTAGCTAACTTCTCATTTTTTTTCATCTATATCATCAAGCAGTTTTCTGCTGTGGCTGTATACCCAATTCACATTGATGAGCTTTGCTCATAGCCAGCCATGTATTCAGTAACTAATATGCTTTATCATATTTATCCAGTGTTAATGTTGCAGCCGATATCCTTTCTTGTTGATGTTTTTTTCTGGCTAGCACCTTTCATATATGGAGGTTTTGCCGGCAGTCATTTTAGCGTCAGGATGATACGTTTTCTGACCGTGCACCCTCCCCCACCCTGTTAGCAATGTTGAGACTCTACATTCTGCTGTAGTCTATGTCCTGAAACACCCATACAGGCAGGGTTTTTTTCAGAAAACGTTTATTAAAGTTTTGGTCATAGCATAGAAATATCAGTTTTTCACAATAAACCAATAATATTGCAAAGCAAATTAAAATGAAATACCGTATATACTCGTGTATAAGCCGACCCGTGTATAAGCCGACCCCCCTACTTTTGCCCCCAAAATCTGGGAAAAACTATTGACTCGTGTATAAGCCGAGGGTGGACCCCAGCACAGGTATACAGCCCCCAGCAGTGTGGTATACAGCAGCCTCCCCAGTGGTATATACAGCCCCAGTGGTAGTATCCAGCAGCCCCAGAGGTATATACAGCCCCAGTGGCAGTATCCAGCAGCCCCAGAAGTATATACAGCCCCAGTGGTAGTATCCAGTAGCCCCAGAGGTATATACAGCCCCAGTGGTAGTATACAGTAGCCATAGAGGTATATACAGCCCCAGTGGTAGTATCCAGCAGCCCCAGAGGTATATACAGCCCCAGTGGTAGTATCCAGCAGCCCCACAGGTATATACAGCCCCAGTGGTAGTATCCAGTAGCCCCAGAGGTATATACAGCCCCAGTGGTAGTATACAGTAGCCATAGAGGTATATACAGCCCCAGTGGTAGTATCCAGCAGCCCCAGAAGTATATACAGCAGCCCCAGAGGTATGGCTTATATTGGCAGCCAGCCTACTTACATACACATACCCATACATACACACATATATACACACACACACACACACACATACACATATATACACATACACACACACATACACAGCTTCCTACCTTGTCCCCCGTTCTGCAGTGCTTTCCGGTGTCCTCCGTGCTCCGTTCCCGGTCTGCTGGGCCTTGTGGTTCCTCCTGGTTCCTCATCCTTTGGTTCTATCATGGGGGCTGCCATCTTGGGTCTTCTCTCCGCCCCCGGCCAGTGATGTCAGAGCAGGCCGCGCTGTGATTGGCTAGCACCCGTGATCACATGTCACTGCAGAACGGGGGACAAGGTAAGAAATACTGCGCAGCGCCCCCCACACCCCCCGCGCCCCCTCCCACCATAGGATTACTGTATTGACCCGTGTATAAGCCGAGGGGGGGACTTTTCAGCCCATTTTTTGGGCTGAAAAACTCGGCTTATACATGAGTATATACGGTAATGCAAATCCCTTAAATAGGGGAAAGTAAGATATTCAATATGGCAACATAAGTGAAGCAGATGGTTTATTAATCCTGCTTGTCTTCTCAATAAAATACAAAAAGACAGAGGATCATCAATATATAGTAGGGATGGGCGAGTCTACTCGCTAGGACTCGGGACTCGGCGATTCTGAAGGTACTCGCAGGACTCGTTACTCGGCGAATCTCCCAGCTTGGACTCGCACAGTGACGAGTCCAATGGAATTCAATGGCAATAAGCTTGACTTTTCACAGATACCCGCTGTCAGCAGCGAGTCTGAGCGAGTCTACGATTCCGAGTCCTACGAGTCTACGATTCCGAGTCCTGTATACTGTATTCGGGAGTCGGACTCTCGAATACAGAATCTGTTATGTTCCGAGTCAGCACAGCGTGCGTGTTAGGTCAGAAAACTTGTGAAGATAGCCAATCATAGTCAGTAATGGCATAGCAAAGTTGGTTGTGTCAGGACTATGATTGGCTGCTGTCCATCGTGATGCCTATGTCATGTATGACAGGGAAGGCAGTATATAAGGCTTGTCCCCGCCATTTTGGCCACATTCCTGAGACGATCTGACCTAGTATAGGGAGAGAGATATATGCTGGAGCAGATCAGGGATTGTCAGTGTAGGGAAGATTCCTTATATTAACCCAAAAAGCTCTTCTGAGAGCTAGGAGGAGGACAGAGTAGTGCTGTGTAGGCAGGCAGGCAGGCAGGGAGGGAAGGAAGGAGAAGCCTTACAGTGCACACAGGACGGACCTCATAGCTTAGCTTACTCACTCAGCTTTGCTAACAGCTTTGCTAACAGCTGCAGTCAGAGGCTTAGCTGAGGTGCTGTTTCCTTTTTGTTTTTGCACCAGATCGATTTTTGTTCCTAATAACCCATAGAGCGTTATTTTTTCTGTGGCAGACCAGTGCGTTGCTGCTCTCCTACCTTTAAATAGCACGTACACCACCTTAGGGAGTGTAGTGTGCGGCTTCACTGCCAAGTGTGAGCGCGCACACTTACCCTGCCAGCAAGTGACGCATACAGCAACACCAAACCACATCTCGGTGGCTGTGCGCACTTAAAACCAATTTTTTTAGTTTGGACTCGCACACTTTCAGAGACACATCAGCGAGTTGTAAATGTCATTATTCGCTATTACTCGGTTCCCTATTCATTAACATTGGACTCGCTGGACTCGCAACGAGTCCCGAGTCCTGGACTAGGACTCGTTGGGGTCTTGCGATTCCGAGTCTTTTAGGACTCGCCCATCTCTAATATATAGCCAAAGTGAAGTAAAATTGGATGTTAAGGTAAAGGTATAGAGAAAAAAAGATAAGAAAAGATAAGAGAGAGAAAAAAAGGGGTAAAAGTAAGATGAGAGAAAGAGAAGGGAGAAGGAAGGGGGAACAGGGAACCCATCCCAGGTACCCGTCTTGGTTTTATGCGTTTTGTAACCAGTGGGCAAGCAAGGGACCATCTCGGTAGTACCACCAAGGAGTCCATAACCTCTGATGTTTGTCTCATGTTTCATTATCGTGTGCCATTAAGAACTCCATCCGACATATTCTGTCCATTTCCTTCACCCAGTCCCCTATGGAAGGAACAACCGCAGATCTCCAATGGCGAGGGATCAAGACTCTAGCCGCCATTAGGCAGAATCTAAAAAGGTCTCGTTTAATCAGAGAAAGGGAGCCCGGAATTAATCAATGTGATTTGAGGCAAGGGGGTGTAGTGTGTGGTAGACATGGATTCATAGATAGAGAAAATTTCAAGCCAGAAAGCTCTCAGGGGCCCACAATGCCACCACACATGTAACATAGTTCACTTCTCCTCACCACATCTCCAGCACTTACTAGAGACTGAGGGGAATATCTTGTGAAGAATGGTTGGGCATCTATACCACCTAGATAGGATCTTGTAGTTAATTTTCTGGAAGCTGCAGGATATCGACATTTTGTGAGTCAATTTAAAAAAAATTTCCGTTCAGTATCTGAGAGGACGATCTGTAAGTCCTCCTGCCAGGCCTCAATGAAATGGTGAGCATCAGAGGGAGCAACCTCCGAGAGCAAGTTATTCATGAGAGAAATGACGTGAGACGGTGACTCTGATGAAAACAAGAGAGTTTCCAGTTCAGTAGGAGGGCTCATGCCTAAAGATCTCGTGAATATCTTCAATTGAGAGAATTCCAACCAGGATAACGGGCCCCCCCCCTCAGAGTCCTACAAAGCCCCCACACCAGAGAGCCCAGAAAGCTGTCTCGCCATTTGTCCTAAGCAAGGAGAGTCAGCCGCCCTCCACTCCAGAAAAGGTTGTCTTCCGACAGCTGGAGGAAAATCCGGATTGTCGAAGAGAGGTCCCCGAATAGAAGGGAAATTAGCCAAACGTGACTTCCCCCTCCAAGCGTCCCAAAAGTCCAAAAAAGCCTGCGTGAGTGGGGAGAACTGTGTAGTCGGAGGTCTGTTTCGGGACTGCATCCACGGCAATCAGAATAAAGGGGTAGGTAAGAGTAGGTCCTCTATGTATACTCATTGTTTAGACTGTGTGATGTATCTCCAGTCAATAACCCTGGACAGGAGCACCACATGGTAGTATCTTTGGAAATCTGGAAGTCCAGCCCCCACTCTCGATTTTGGGTTTGTTAGAATCGAAAAACGTATGCAGAGTTTTCTCGAACCCCAAACAAATTTGCGGAGAGCAGAATGTAGTCAGTGGAAATACTTACCCAGGAGGTCAATAGGGACAGTTTGAAACAAGTAAAGAAATTTGGACAAAATGTCCATCTTAACAGCATTTATTCAGCCAAACGATGACAGCTGGGTCTTATCAAATCTTGTCAGGTCCGCCAATGTTTTATTTAGTAGTGGAGTATAGTTAAGGGAGAAAGGGTCGTCAAAATCCCTGGGGAGAATGACGCCAAGATATTTTAGCGCCCCATCCACCCACCGAAATGAAAAAAAGGCTTTGAGATGAAGTACCAAATCATCCGGGAGGGTGAGATTGAGGACTTCAGTTTTTGTATAATTAACTTTGAAGTTTGAAACTTCGCCAAACCTCAGGAATACTCGGATGAGCACTGGAAAGGCAACAAGCGGGTTCGAAACATAAAGAGCTAATTTAAAATGGGTGTTCCTAATTCGAACACCTTCAATGTCCAGGGACCCTCTCAGTGCATTTGCCAAGTGCTCCATTGCAATGGCGTAGAGTATGGGTGACAAGGGGCACCCCGTCTCGTACCATTGGAAATTTTAAAGGGGGACGAGAGGAGTCCATTGACCCTCAACCGAGCAGTCAGATTGTGATAGAGTGCATGAATTCTTCCTAGCATAACTGTCCCCAACCCCAATTGCTTTAGAGAGGCGAAAAGAAAATCCCAGCCTAGATGATCTTCGCCTTCTCGTCGTCAATAGAAAGAAGGCACGCAGGGATATTGCGGCTGCGAATATACAACGAGATAAGCAATGGTATTATACTTTGCCTCTCGTTGCAAAACAAAGCCAGTGTGGTCGCCATGGTTGGAAGCCGGCAACAAAGGTCCTAGTCTTGTGGCTATAATTTTAGCAAATATTTTTACATCAAGATTTATCAAAGAAATAGGCCTGTAGTTGGCGCATGAAAGAGGATCCTTGCCGGCTTCGGTAATATAGTAATGGTGGCTGAAAAAGTTTGTGGAGCAAAAGGGCAACCATCTGATATGTCATTGAATAAAGAGGCCAAAAGGGGAGAGAGCTCAGGGGTAAACAATTTGTAAAAGCTAGCAGCGAAGCCGTCAGGGCCAGGACTCTTCCCATTAGGAAGTGCGGAGATCGTCTCTGTCACCTCCTGTTCTGTAATCGGAGCCTCCATAGCCCCTGTCTCCTCCTCCACAAGCGGCGGGAGTGGGGTATTAGCGATATATTCGTCGGTCCTTAGCTGAAAGTTGGCAGGTGATATATCAGCCAGAGGACCTCTTAGATTGTATAGGGACTCATAGTAGTCTTTAAATGAGTCCACTATCTCCCAGGGGCAATTGAGCAATTTACCAGTCTTGGAGTTAATAGAGGGGATGTAAGTAGAGGGTACTCGAGGGTGCAAAAATCTGGCTAGGGCCCTCCCGGTTTGTTTGAAAACTCAAAGATATTTGCAGAATCAATCCTGTTGACGCCCAGATGCAGAATCCAGCAAGGCACGCAGGTCTGAGCGTGCTTTAAGTTGATCGGCCAAAATTTGGGGATTCTGAGACTGTTTATGTTGAATTTCCAAAGATTGTTCCCGCTTCAACCTGGTCCCCTGCTGGATGAGCACCCCCTGGACAACCCCCTTCAATGCCTCCCATCTAAGAGGAGGAGCAGTAGGATCGGACCTATGAATATCAAGACACTCAGTGATCGCAGTCCGCACCGCAGACATACCGGCTGTTTCAAAAGACCTAGGTTAAGAGACCAGGTCCACTCCGTTGGAGTCAGACCTGCGAGGCCAAGGGACAAAGTAATCGGAGCATGATCCGACCATACCATTGGGTTTATATTGGTTGCGGGGTCTGTCAACAAACGTTTGTGGCCAACCAGAAAGAAATCTATTCTGCTGTACATATCGTGCACAGCAGAATAGTGAGTATAGTCCGTGACTCTGGGATTTAGCATCCGCCATATGTCGACCAACCTTAAGTCCAGTAGCCCGGCTCACAGGCTCTCCAAGTGGGCAGCCGGCACGGAGGACCTGCGAATGGAAGAGTTCAGGTTGCAGTCCAATACAAAGTTACGGTCACCTCTGATCACTAGGGAACCTTCTGTGAAGTCGGCCAGGGTGAGAAGATAGGCTACAAGCCTACAGGCAGGATCCTGATTGTGGTAAATAAAAATTGGCAATTGTTATGATGTCACTTGAGTCAAGTATCTGCACCATCAGGGACCTGTGGAGAGCCACACTCACCCCCTTAGACTTAGCCTATGGGTTAGAGCTATGAAACCATTTAGTAAAGTACTTATATTTCAGAGTTGGCACCTTATCTGTTCTGAAGTGGTTTCCTGTAAAAGGAGGACATGGACTCGTTGTTTGTGCATACGGTTAAGAACCTGTGAGCGCTTCTCAGGCTTGTTAAAACCACTGATGTTTAGCGAGCAAATATTCAGTCTGGACTTTGTGATTGGGGGGAAAGGGAGAGGAATGGGTGAAGATAAGGACAGAAGGTAGAGTGAACAAGAAGTAAGAAGAAGGGAGAAAATGAAAGAAGCTAGAAAAAAAGAAAGGACGGTGATCCTAAATCCCACCCTAGTGGTCAAGAGGTCAGCTGGACCTGAAGACCAAATATTCAAACAGAGGTAACTCTGTAAATCATGTCAAAGACACTCCCTACAATGTGGGGTGAATGGAACAAGTTGTGGGTTAGGTGCATCTGAACCCCAGACACAGCCTTATATAAAAAGAAAAAAGTTCCATCTAGAAGAAATACCGTATATACTCGCGTATAAGCCGAGTTTTTCAGCCCAAAAATTGGGCTGAAAAGTACCCCCCTCGGCTTATACGCGAGTCAGTGACGGTATACAGCGGTATACAGCAGCCCCCGCATCCCCAGTAATGCAGGGCCCCCCCAGCCTTGCTCCGGTCACCTGTAAAGCAAAATATACTTATCACTGTCCCGCAGTCCGCGCCCGCTCGCCGCTGCCGTCCGCGATCCTCCATCTTCATGCGTCTTCTTCCTGTTTCCTGTGTTCGTCGCTGGCAATGACGTCATTGCCAGCGACGAACACAGGAAACAGGAAGAAGACGCATGAAGATGGAGGATCGCGGACGGCAGCGGCGAGCGGGCGCGGACAGCGGGACAGTGATAAGTATATTTTGCTTTACAGGTGACCGGAGCAAGGCTGGGGGGGCCCTGCATTACTGAGGATGCTGTATACTACCGCTGGGGCTGCTATACACTACCACTGGGGCTGCTATATACTACCACTGGGGCTGTTATACCTCTGGGGCCTGTATACTACCACTGGGGCTGTATATACCACTGGGGCTGCTGTATATACCACTGGGCTGTATATACTACCACTGGGGCTGTATATACCACTGGGGCTGTATATACTGCTGGGGCCACTGTATACTACCACTGGGGCTGTATAATACCACTGGGGCTGTATATACTACTAGGCTGGTCTTATACTACCACTGGGGCTGTATATACCACTGGGGCTGTATATACTACTGGGGCTGCTGTATACTACCACTGGGGCTGTATATACTGCTGGGGCCTGTATACTACCACTGGGGCTGCTAGTATACACACTGGGGCTGTATATACTACTAGGGCTGCGTCTATACTACCACTGGGGCTGTATATACCACTGGGGCTGTATATTACTACTGGGGCTGTGTGTGTTATACTACCACTGGGGCTGTATATACCACTGTGGCTGCTGTATATACCTCTGGGACTGCTGTATACCACACTGCTGGGGGCTGTATACTTGTGCTAGGGTCCACCCTCGGCTTATACACGAGTCAATAGATTTTCCCAGGTTTTGGGGGCAAAAGTAGGGGGGTCGGCTTATACACGGGTCGGCTTATACACGAGTATATACGGTACATAATGCATAAGGAAATAACATGCATCAACACATTAACTGATTATATTAATTCACCGTTTCAGGGAAAAACCTGAGAGAAGGACGAGAAAGGGGGGAGGGGAGAAGGGGGAGGGCCAGGGGAGGGATACCTCCATGACCTGATACACGCAGGTTTTAATTGAGTTAGTGGCACAGACACCCATTCAAGCAGTTCATACTGCAGGAAGAGGCACAAGGTTAGTATGAGAGACCTTGACGTCGGTTACCGGACTGAAATGCCATTGCATTAGCTAACTTCTTATTTTTTTTCCTCTAAATCATTGAAGCAGTTTTCTGCTGTGCCTGAATACCCTATTCACATTCAGCAGCTTTGCACATAGCCAGCCATGTATTCACTAGCTAATATGCTTTATCATATTTTTCCAGCGTTAGTGTTGCAGCTGATATCCTTTCTTGTTCACCCAATAATTATAAGGCACAAAGGAATTACGGAGGACATTGTTGCGGTCGGCAAGGTAATCCTTCAGCAGCCTCCCAAACTTTGCAGTCCTTGTGAAAGTAACCCGTGCCTCAGGGCCTGAGCCATGGGAGGTGCTAGGAAAACTCTCCCAGAACTTTGAGAATGTTTCCCCTGCCTCTGCTGGATTGGAGTTGTGTGTCTCTCGCCTGTACTCTTTGGTTGTCCACCAAACTGTGACCTCTGCCACCAGCATTATCAGAAGGGAAATTTTTTACTGATTCCGCAACAAAGGTAGTCTTGTACCGCCCCATTTTTGTATACCTCTCCACCTCGGGAATAAGTGATATAAAGTTCTTCTTGTACGTGGGTCTAAAAGTGTCACCCACCCACCAGTAATGATTGTCACCCAAGATTTTGATAACGTGAGGGTCACGAGACAGGCAGCATAACATAAAGTCAGCCATGCACACCAGACTGGTAATAGGCAAGACTTCCGTGTCTTCACCAAGAGGATGACTGATCATGCTCTCCTCCTCCTCCTCTTCCTCACTGTCCTCTGGTGAGCCACACTGAACAGATGTTATGACAGTTGTGCAGGTAGTGTCGTCTATAGCGCATTAAACTATCTCCTGTTCTTCTTCCTCCTCCTCATTGTCCCCAATCCACGTTGGGATGAGATGAGGCTGGGCTGTGTGTAATCACCCTGTATGGTTCCTTGCTCAATCTCATCGTGCTCCGCTTGCAATGCACCCTCTTTGATTTTGAGCGGAGAGCATTTCAGAAGACAGAGAAGCAGGATAGTGACGCTAATGATGATATCATCGCCGCTCACCATCTTGGTGGAGTACTCAAAGTTTTGGAGGACAGCACATGTTTGACATCCATGTCCACTCCGGAGGTCTTATGTGTGGAGTCTGAAACGAATACCGACAGACTTGTTGATGCTGGTAGTCAACAACTTCCCTTTTCTGCTCACAAATCCTGACCAACATCTGCAGTGTCGAATTCCAATGCATGGGGATATCACACAACAGTCTGTGAGCCGGAAACTGCCATCACTACTGAAATCAAGCAAGGGCGGCCAAAGCAGTTGGTGTCTTTCTAAAATGGGCACACAGGCGTCGTACTTTGAAGAGCAGATCCAATAGCTCCGGGTATGACTTAAGAAACCGCTGAACCACAAGGTTGAGCACATGGGCTAGGCATGGGACATGTGTGAGCTCGCCTCGCCTCAGAGCCGCCACCAGGTTCCAGCTATTGTCGCACACAACCATGCCTGCTGTAGGTTCAGCGGTGTGAGCCACAGATCTGCCTGCTCTTTCAGAGCTATCCACAACTCTTCAGCACTGTGCGGTTTGTCACCTATGCATATTAGCTTCAGCACAGGCTGTTACCACTTGGCCGAGGCAGTGCTGCAGTGCTTCAGCTTCTGACTGATGTGGAGGGTGAAGGGGAGGAAGAAGCAGCTGAGGAGGATGACGTGCAGGAGCTCTAGACAGTGGGGGCAACCTTGATTGAGTTAGGGCTCACAATCCTTCGCATCCGTCCCAAGGTCTGACTGGGTCCCGCCTTCCACTATATTAACCCAGTGCGCGGTCAGCGAGATGTACCATCCTTGCCCACAAGCACTTGTCCACGTGTCCGTAGTTAGGTGGACTTTATCAAAAAGTACCATATATACTCGTGTATAAGCCGACCCGTGTATAAGCCGACCCCCCTACTTTTGCCCCCAAAACCTGGGAAAACCTATTGACTCGTGTATAAGCCGAGGGTGGACCCCAGCACAGGTATACAGCCCCCAGCAGTGTGGTATACAGCAGCCCCAGAGGTATATACAGCAGCCCCAGTGGTAGTATACAGCAGCAGCCCCAGTGGTATATACAGCAGCAGCCCCAGTAGTTAGTATACAGCAGCCCCAGAGCTATATACAGCAGCCCCAGTGGTAGTATACAGCAGCAGCCCCAGTGGTATATACAGCAGCAGCCCCAGTGGTATATACAGCAGCAGCCCCAGTAGTTAGTATACAGCAGCCCCAGAGGTATATACAGCAGCCTCAGTGGTAGTATACAGCAGCAGCCCCAGTGGTAGTATACAGCAGCCCCAGAGGTATATACAGCCCCAGTGGTAGTATACAGCAGCCCCAGAAGTATATACAGCCCCAGTGGTAGTATACAGCAGCTCCAGTGGTATATACAGCCCCAGTGGTAGTATACAGCAGCAGCCCCAGTGGTATATACAGCAGCAGCCCCAGTGGTATATACAGCAGTAGCCCCAGTAGTTAGTATACAACAGCCCCAGAGGTATATACTGCCCCAGTGGTAGTATACAGCAGCCCCAGAGGTATATACAGCCCCAGTGGTAGTATACAGCAGCCCCAGAGGTAGTATACAGCCCCCCCATCAGTATACAGCAGCCCCAGAGGTATATACAGCCCCAGTGGTAGTATACACGCAGCCCAGTGGTATATACAGCCCCAGTGGTAGTATAGAGCAGCCCCAGAGGTAGTATACAGCCCCCCCATCAGTATACAGGCACCCCCGCTTTGTGCACAATCCTGTAAAGGAAGAGATTAGTATACTTATCACTGTTCCGCTGCCGCTGTCCCGCCGCCGCCATCGCGCTCCTCCGTCTTCTTCCGGTTTCCTCCTCGGTCGCACAGACAATGACGTCATTGCCTGCGCCGACTGGAGGAAGCCGGAAGAATACGGATGAAGACGGAGGAGCGCGCTGACGGCGGCGGGACAGCGGCAGCGGGTCAGTGATAAGTATACTAATCTCTTCCTTTACAGGATTGTGCACAAGGCAGGGGGGCCTGTATACTGATGGGGGCGGGCCTGTATACTGTATACACTGTACACAGTGTATACAGTATACAGTGACTCGCGTAGAAACTGAGGGGGGGACTTTTCAGCCCAATTTTTGGGCTGAAAAACTCAGCTTATACGCGAGTATATACGGTACGTTGTTAGGGCACAGCTAATGTTTTGGGACACCTGCTTGTGTAAAGCGGGGATGGCACTCCAGGAGAAATAGTGGCGGGTGGGGACCGAGTAACAAGGGTCGGCCGCCGCCATCAGGTTGCAGAATGATTGTATCTCCATTGGTCTAAAAGACAACATTTCAAGTGCAAGCAGTTGCGAAATTTGCAGATTGAATAGTGTGGCCTGTGGGGCTTTGGCTGTGTATTTGCGCTTGCATTCCAAGGACTGAGGTATGGACAACTGAACACTGGGCTTGGACAAGGATGTGGACATGGTTCATGATGGTGGTATGCAGGGGCGGACTGGGCCGGGTTCCTGGGGGGCAATTGCCCTCCAGGCTGCCGGTTTAGTAACAGTTCAGGGCCGCCCGATACTGCCGGCAGCCGCCCTGAACAGTGAAATGATCATCTGAGAGCGGCCGGCTGTCAGCGCTGTGCGGCCGCAGTGGCACCGCTCCGGGCTTCAAATCGCAGCAAGGGCTGCGTCGTCCTGGCAACAGGCGGGACGCCGGGCGCGGGCGGGATTGAGTCACTGACTGAGTCAGTGCTACAGTACTGCTAGAGCCGCGGGCGGCTGTCTGTTGGCTCGGCGTGGCCCAGCTGCACTCACCTGCTCTGAGCAGAGCTCTCAGCTCTCTCTGCAGGCAATGCCACCACAGGATCGGTCTGGGCTTCTGGGCAGCAGTGGCAGTTGTCATGGCACCCGGCCGGCCTGCGGGACGCCGGGATTGGATGGCCACTCAGTTTTAGGGCCAGACCGAGGCTGTGTGTGTTCTCGGGTGAGTGAGTCCCGCCCCCCCCACCTCAGTCACGCGGCCGGCCCCGGCCTGCTGCCTTTGCAATGTATCTCCCTTCACAGGCTGCGGCGGCAGGCAGCTGAAGGCTCACTCAGAGGAGGGAGGAGGACTGGAGGAGGAAATTTGAATTTCCCGCCGCCAGCACATCGCTGCGGCCGGTGGCTGGTGCTGGGTGCAGGCGGCTCCCGGGTGCCGGCTGCTGGTGGCTGCCTGGTGCCGGCTGCTGGCGGCTCCCAGTTGGTGTCGGTTGCCGGGTGCTGGCAGCTGCCACCTGCTGCCTGGTACTGGCAGCTGCCACCTGCTGCCGGGTACTGGCAGCTGCTGCCGGGTACTGGTGGCTGCGTGCCGGGTGCTGGAGGCTGCCACCTGCTGCCGGGTACTGGCAGCTGCCACCTGCTGCCGGGTGCTGGCGGCTGCGTGCCAGGTGCTGGCGGCTGCCACCTGGTGCCGGGTGCTGGCGGCTGCCACCTGGTGCCGGGTGCTGGCGGCTGCCACCTGGTGCCGGGTGCTGGCGGCTGCCACCTGGTGCCGGGTGCTGGCGGCTGCCACCTGGTGCCGGGTGCTGGCGGCTGGTGCCGGGTGCTTGCGGCTGCCACCTGGTGCCGGGTCCTGGCGGCTGGTGCTGGATGCCTGGTACTGGCGGCTGCCTGCTGGGTGTTGGTGGCTGCCGGGTGCTGTCTGATGCCGGCTGTCGGATGCTGGCGGCTGCCGCCTGGTGCTGGCTATTGGATGCTGGCGGCTGGTGGCAGCTACCGGGTGCTGGCTGCTGGTGCCGGATGCTGGCGGCTGCCACTGGCTGCCTGGTGCTGGCGGCTACCTGCTGGGTGTTGGTGGCTGCCGGGTGCTGACTAATGCGGGATGCTGGCGGCTGCCGCCTGGTGCTGGCGGTTCCGGGTGCCACCGGATGCTGGCTGGTGCAGGGTGTTGGCTGGTGACAGCAAGCGGGAGACCAGGAGCGGCAGAGGAAGAAGCTGTCGGGATCCGGGATCAGGAGTGTGGAGTCAGGTAAGGCGCTATTACAGCCGAAGATAGCAACCTGGGGGGGACAATGGGATGGATGGATAGTAGCAGCAGTCTCTATTGTGTATTTTCTATTGTGTGTATAGCCTACAGCCATCCCCATTGTCTATAAGGCCAGCAGCCATCTCCATTGTCTCTACGGCCCGCAGCCATCTCTATTGTGTATTCTCTATTATGAATATATAGCTATTGTGTATTCAGCCCACAGCAGTCTCGAGTGTGTATGTGTGTAATCCTACTATAAAATTGTCTTATCGCGTCTTTCTTTCTGTAACGGAAATCCTGCATTGCTGATTGGCTGCTCCGTGACCAATCAGCGACGTGGGATTTCCGTTGCAGAGAGACAGCGCTTCACTTCAAATAGCGGCCAGGAAAGTCGGCGGTGAAGTCGACTTTCCCACCAGCTATTTGAAGTGTCCGTCCTTTCAGCCCCCCTTTGTCAACCCTCGCCGCACTGTGAATTCTCAGCCCCCTTCCCCCTCGTTGTTACCCACTCCCCGTACTGCGGTGTCACATCTTCCATGATATCCTGCATCTCTCCCTCTGTGTGATTGAGCATGTCAGGCCATCAGTGCATGACACTCCTCCCACAGTGGAAGCGTCCACTATCATGGAAGATGTGACACCGCCACAGCTTGAGGTGGTCAGGTGGCATTGTAGTGTGTTATAGGAGTGCAGCTCAATCTACAGCAGCACAGATATCACAATGCACAAACAACACAGCATGAGCTCTGCTACATCTAAATATATACATGGCAACTGTTGGAAGGCTGGGAGCAGTATATAAGTGTAGATGTAGCACAGTTGAGTTTGACATAGCAGAGCTGAAATGGTTTGTGTATCGCTCATAGTTTGTTATTGGAGTGCAGGTCAATCTATTGCAGGACATACAGACATCACAATGCACAAAAAATACAGCACCAGCTCTGCTACATCCTACTATATAATTGTCTAATCGCGTCTTTCTGTCTGTAATGGAAATCCGCCGTGACAGGAGGAGAGACGGAGGAGTGGTGATACGAGGAGCGATGGACGAGCGGTGACAGGAGAGACAAAGGAGCGGTTACAGGGTTGGAGGAGAGACGGAGGAGCGGTGACAGGAGGAGCGATGGACGAGCGGTGACAGGAGAGATAAAGGAGCGGTGACAGGAGGAGCAGTGACAGGAGGAGCGATGGACGAGCGGTGACAGAAGGAGAGGCAAAGGAGCGGGGACAGGAGGAGAGACGGAGGAGCCGGGACAGGAGGAGCGATGGACAAGCGGTGACAGGAGGAGCAGTGACAGGAGGAGCAATGGATGAACGGTGACAGGAGGAGAGATGAAGGAGCGGTGACAGGAGGAGAGATGGAGGAGGCAGGATAGGAGGAGTGGTGACAGGAGGAGCGATGGACAAGCAGTGACAGGAGAGACGAAGGAGCGGTGACAGGAGGAGCGATCAACGAGCGGTGACAGGAGGAGAGACGAAGGAGCGGTGACAGGAGGAGAGACAGAGGAGCGGTTACAGGAAGAGAGATGGAGGAGCAGGGACAGGAGGAGCGGTGACAGGAGGAGAGATGGAGGAGAGGTGACAGTAGGAGAGACGGAGGAGCGGGGACAGGAAGAGCAGTGACAGGAGGAGCGGTGACAGGAGGAGACACGGAGGAGCGGTGTAGTTCACTCATGTTGACTGAACAAGTTCTGTCAGTCACAGTATGTAAACTACATAAATATTCTAGAATACCCGATGCATTAGAATCGGGCCACCATCTACTATATAATAGAGTTATGAGTGTAAAAGTTAAAAAAAAGGAAAAACAGCACAAAAATATAGAAAAAAAGTGGACTTTTTTGCCTAATGGCGTTAGCCACGCATTGGTTCTTGGTTCTGCTCTCTTATCTATGTACTAAGCTCGGTTCTCCTCTTTTTTCCCTGTAGTAAGCTTGGTTCTGTTCCCTTATCTCTATAGTAAGCTCAGTGTCTTCTCATATCTCTGTAGTAAGCTCGGTTCTCCTCTTTTTTCCCTGTAGTAAGCTCGGTTATGTTCCCTTATCTCTGTAGTAAAGTCTGTTCTGCTCCTTATCTCTATAGTAAGCTCGGTTCTGTTCCCATATCTCTGTAGTAAGATCGGTTCTGCTCTCTTATCTCTGTAGTAAGCTCGGTTCTGTTCCCATATCTCTGCAGTAAGCTCGGTTCTGTTCTCTTATCTCTGTAGTAAGCTCAGTGTCATCTCATATCTCTGTAGTAAGCTCGGTTCTCCTCTTTTTTCCCTGTAGTAAGCTCGGTTATGTTCCCTTATCTCTGTAGTAAAGTCTGTTCTGCTCTCTTATCTCTGTAGTAAGCTTGGTTCTGTTCCCATATCTCTGTAGTAAGATCGGTTCTGCTCTCTTATCTCTGTAGTAAGCTCGGTTCTGTTCCCATATCTCTGCAGTAAGCTCGGTTCTGTTCTCTTATCTCGGTAGTAAGCTCGGTTCTGCTCTCTTATCTCTGTAGTAAGCTCAGTTCTGTTCTCTTATCTCTGTAGTAAGCTCGGTTCTGCTCTCTTATCTCTGTAGTAAGCTAGGTTCTGTTCCCATATCTCTGCAGTAAGCTCGGTTCTGTTCTCTTATCTCTGTAGTAAGCTCGGTTCTGCTCTCTTATCTCTGTAGTAAGCTCGGTTCTGCTCTCTTATCTCTGTAGTAAGCTCCGTTCTGTTCCCATATCTCTGCAGTAAGATCGGTTCTGTTCCCATATCTCTGCAGTAAGCTCGGTTCTGCTCTCTTATCTCTGTAGTAAACTTGGTTCTGTTCCCATATCTCTGTAGTAAGGTCGGTTCTGCTCTCTTATCCTGTAGTAGGCTCGGTTCTGCTCTCTTATCCCTGTAGTAAGCTCGGTTCTGCTCTCTTATCTCTGTAGTAAGCTCAGTTCTGTTCTCTTATCTCTGTAGTAAGCTCAGTTCTGCTCTCTTATCTCTGTAGTAAGCTCGGTTCTGCTCTCTTATCTCTGCAGTAAGCTCGGTTCTGTTCTCTTATCTCTGTAGTAAGCTCGGTTCTGCTCTCTTATCTCTGTAGTAAGCTCGGTTCTGCTCTCTTATCTCTGTAGTAAGCCCGGTTCTGTTCTCTTATCTCTGTAGTAAGCTCGGTTCTGTTCCCATATCTCTGTAGTAAGCTCGGTTCTGTTCTCTTATCTCTGCAGTAAGCTCGGTTCTGTTCCCATATCTCTGTAGTAAGGTCGGTTCTGCTCTCTTATCTCTGTAGTAAGCTCAGTTCTGCTCTCTTATCTCTGTAGTAAGCTCCGTTCTGTTCTCTTATCTCTGTAGTAAGCTCCGTTCTGTTCTCTTATCTCTGTAGTAAGCTCGGTTCTGCTCTCTTATCCCTGTAATAAGCTTGGTTCTGCTCTCTTATCTCTGTAGTAAGCTCGGTTCTGCTCTCTTATCCCTGTAATAAGCTCGGTTTCTGCTCTCTTATCTCTGTAGTAAGCTCAGTTCTGCTCCCTTATCTCTGTAGTAAGCTCGGTTCTGCTCTCTTATCTCTGTAGTAAGCTCGGTTCTGCTCTCTTATCCCTGTAGTAAGCTCGGTTCTGCTCTCTTATCTCTGTAGTAAGCTCGGTTCTGCTCTCTTATCTCTGTAGTAAGCTCGGTTCTGCTCCCTTATCTCTGTAGTAAGCTCGGTTCTGTTCCCTTATCTCTATAGTAAGCTCAGTCTCTTCTCATATCTCTGTAGTAAGCTCGGTTCTGCTCTTTTTTCCCTGTAGTAAGCTCGGTTCTGTTCCCATATCTCTGTAGTAAAGTCTGTTGTGTTCCCTTATCTCTGTAGTAAGCTCAGTTCTGCTCTCTTATCTCGGTAGTAAGCTCGGTTCTGTTCTCTTATCTCTGTAGTAAGCTCGGTTCTGTTCCCATATCTCTGTAGTAAAGTCTGTTGTGTTCCCTTATCTCTGTAGTAAGCTCGGTCTCTTCTCATATCTCTGTAGTAAGCTCGGTTCTGCTCTTTTTTCCCTGTAGTAAGCTCGGTTCTGTTCCCATATCTCTGTAGTAAAGTCTGTTGTGTTCCCTTATCTCTGTAGTAAGCTCAGTTCTGCTCTCTTATCTCTGTAGTAAGCTCCGTTCTGTTCCCATATCTCTGTAGTAAGCTTGGTTCTGCTCTCTTATCTCTGTAGTAAGCTCGGTTCTGTTCCCATATCTCTGTAGTAAGCTCGGTTCTGTTCTCTTATCTCTGTATTAAGCTCGGTTCTGTTCCCATATCTCTGTAGTAAAGTCTGTTGTGTTCCCTTATCTCTGTAGTAAGCTCGGTCTCTTCTCATATCTCTATAGTAAGCTCGGTTCTGCTCTTTTTTCCCTGTAGTAAGCTCGGTTCTGTTCCCTTATCTCTGTAGTAAAGTCTGTTGTGTTCCCATATCTCTGTAGTAAGCTCAGTTCTGCTCTCTTATCTCTGTAGTAAGCTCCGTTCTGTTCCCATATCTCTGTAGTAAGCTCGGTTCTGTTCTCTTATCTCTGTAGTAAGCTCAGTGTCATCTCATATCTCTGTAGTAAGCTCGGTTCTCCTCTTTTTTCCCTGTAGTAAGCTCGGTTATGTTCCCTTATCTCTGTAGTAAAGTCTGTTCTGCTCTCTTATCTCTGTAGTAAGCTTGGTTCTGTTCCCATATCTCTGTAGTAAGATCGGTTCTGCTCTCTTATCTCTGTAGTAAGCTCGGTTCTGTTCCCATATCTCTGCAGTAAGCTCGGTTCTGTTCTCTTATCTCGGTAGTAAGCTCGGTTCTGCTCTCTTATCTCTGTAGTAAGCTTGGTTCTGTTCCCATATCTCTGTAGTAAGATCGGTTCTGCTCTCTTATCTCTGTATTAAGCTCGGTTCTGTTCCCATATCTCTGTAGTAAAGTCTGTTGTGTTCCCTTATCTCTGTAGTAAGCTCGGTCTCTTCTCATATCTCTATAGTAAGCTCGGTTCTGCTCTTTTTTCCCTGTAGTAAGCTCGGTTCTGTTCCCTTATCTCTGTAGTAAAGTCTGTTGTGTTCCCATATCTCTGTAGTAAGCTCAGTTCTGCTCTCTTATCTCTGTAGTAAGCTCCGTTCTGTTCCCATATCTCTGTAGTAAGCTTGGTTCTCTCTCTTATCTCTGTAGTAAGCTCAGTTCTGTTACCATATCTCTGTAGTAAACTCGGTTCTGTTCTCTTATCCCTGTAGTAAGCTCGGTTCTGTTCCCATATCTCTGTAGTAAGCTCGGTTCTGTTCCCTTATCTACTATATGTATCAGCCTGTTTTTAAATCCTTTTACCTCTGCTGCATTAATGTAGCGGCCAGTGATAAACTGGCCAAAGTTGGGCTGCCGCTGCAGCTCGAGGGCCACTACCTTGTGATTGCCCCCCAGGCTGAAAGGTGCCAGCCAGCCCCTGGTGGTATGTCTGATTGTGCAACTACCGGTGCAGGGTAGGAGGCTTCTTTGCGTGCACTATGGACAAGGGATTGCCTTGCACGCAAACCAGTGGAAGAAGCAGTGGTTTCACCTGCAGACACTGCTTCTGGACCCTCGGGTTCGGCCAACAAAGTCAGGTGCTTTGCTGTCATGTGCCTGATCATGCTGGTGGTGGTCTGGCTGGCAGTTTTACTACCGCTGCTGATGCTGGCAATGCAGGTGGTGCAAATGGCCTTTTTGGAATTATCAGCAGACTCCTTAAGAAACAGCCAGACTTGGGAAGACTTAAGAGTTGTACTGGCAACTTCTTTCATATTGGTGTTACGCAGAACGTTTACCCGCCTTCTGTTTGCAGCCACCACACTGCTTCTTCCTGCCTGTTGGGGTCCTACGCCTCCCTCCCTCTGTGCGCGGCTGTGCTCGCTCTGCATGTCCTCCTGCCAGGTTGGGTCAGTTACTAGATCATCCACCCCATCATCTTCCACTTCCGCACCCTGCTCCATCTCCTGACTTTCTGGCAATTGTGTCTCATCATTGTCCACCTCTTGTGACACTTTCCCACCATCGCCTTCATGTGACCGTAGCTGCTGACATATTTGGGCATCGCTACATACGATCTCCTCATGCCCTACTTCAAGTGGAGCAGGCGAGAGGCCCGAATCTATGAATGGAAAAGTTAATTGCTCTTCAGAGTGTCCAAGTTTGGAATCATTTTTGTCCGGGCACTCGGCATGGTGGGAGGAAGGAGGATCAGGGTGAGGAATATGCGGTCCAGACTTACAGCTACTGAGACTTGACTGTGTGGAAGACAGGGTGGTTGTGGTGGTGGTGGTGGTGGCAAACTGACTTGAAGCAATATCCGCTATCCAACTAACAACCTGTTGAAACTGCTCTGGGTTTAATAGTGATGTACTGTGGTCTCCTTAGGAATTGGGACAGGAAGGTCGGGCGAGAAGATGTGGGAGTTTGTTGTGACACAATTCTAGCTTGCCCACGGCCTTGGCCTCTGCAAGCACCTTCACCATCACGTCCAGTTCCTCGTCCCTTGCCACCGACCTTGCACATTTTGAACGGTGTGCTATATGGGTTTTAAAAGTGTGCTATAAGGGTATATAGGGGTTGTATCAGGCTAAATTAATCCTTAGAAGGACTGTTGTTTTGATGGAGATAGATATTAGAAGCCTGTACACCAGCCCCAGATGTGCTGACTGGTATACAGCCTCTTGTGGTATACCGAAGTGTGCTATATACCCTGCCTGCCAGCGTGCCTGTATACAGCTATATTAGTCCTCAAAAGGACTGTTGTTTTGATGGATTTTGTATCCCAGCACCTACGCTACCTAAAAAACCCAAAATCTGTCCCTCACTCAGCAGCATCTCTCCCTACACTAGCTGACAATGTGGAGTATAGTGACGAGCACAATGTGGTCATTGTCTATGTACAGATGGCGTGGATCACAGAAACACTTTCCATTTGAATTTTGGTCTGTTCTGTGATATGGACTTGCACAAGCCTAGCTCATCCTTGGGTGCAATTTCCAGATACCTGAAGGTTCCTCGTTCATCTGTACAAACAATTATATGCAAATACAAACAAGATGGGAATGTCCAGCCATACAGTGGGTACGGAAAGTATTCAGACCCCTTTAAATTTTTTACTCTTTATTTCATTGCAGCCATTTGTTAAATTTAAAAAAGTTTTTTCTCATTAATGTACACTCTGCACTCCATCTTGACTAAAAAAACAGAAATGTAGATAATTGTGCAAATGTATTAAAAAGAAAAACTGAAACATCACATGGTCATAAGCATTCAGACCATTTGCTCAATATTGAGTAGAAGCACCCTGTTGAGCCAGTAGCCATGAGTCTTCTTGTGAATTACACAACAAGTTTTTCACACCTCGATTCGTGGATTCTTTGCCATTCTTCCTTGCAAATCCTCTCCAGTTCCATCAGGTTGGATGGTGAATATTGGTGGACAGACATTTTCAGGTCTCTCTAGAGATGCTCAATTGTGTTTAGGTCAGGGCTGTGGCTGCGTCAGTCAAGAATGGTCACAGAGTTCTGAAGCCACTACTTTGTTATTTTAGCTTTGTTCTTAGGGTCATTGTCTTATTGGAATGTGAACCTTTGGCCAAGTCTGAGGTCCAGAGCACTAAGGAAGAGGTTTTCATCCATGATATCTCTGTATTAAACCGCATGCATGTTTCCTTTAATTCCAACCAGTTATCCTGTCCTTGCAGCTGAAAAACACCCCCATAGCATGATGCTGTGGCACCATATTTCACTCTTGGGCAGGTGATGAGCAATGTCTCTTTTTCTACCCATATACAGCTTAGAATTATCACCAAAAAGTTCTATCTTCGTCTCATCAGACCAGAGAATCTTATTTCTCATAGTCTGGGAGTCCTTCATGTGCCTTCTTCCAAACTCTATGTGGGCTTTTATATGTTTTGCACTGAAGAGAGGCTTCAGGTTGCAGTGATAGTTGAATTTGTGGAACTTTGTCCCATCTCCCTACTGCATCTCTGGAGCTTAGCCACAGTGATCTTGGGGTTCATCTTTACCTCTCTCACCAAGGCTCTTCTTACATGAATGCTCAGTTTGGATGGACGGCCTGGTCTAGGAAGACTTCTGCTGGTCCCAATCTTTGGCCATTTAAGGATTATGGAGGCCACTGTGCTAATAGGAACATTGAGTACTGCAGAAATGTTTTTGTAACCTTGGCCAGATATGTGCCTTGCCACAATTCTGTCACTGAGCTCCTTGAGCAGTTCCTTTGACCTCATGATTCTCATTTGGTCTGACATGCACTGTGAGCTGTAAGGTCTTATATAGACAGGTGTGTACCTTTCCAAATTAAGTTCTATCAGTTTAATTAAACACAGCTGGACTCCAATGAAGGAGTAGAAACATTTCACGGAAGATCACAAAGAAATGGATAGCATGTGTCTTAAATATGAGTATCTGAGCTAAGGGTCTGATTACTTATGACCATGTGATATTTCAGTTTTTCTTTGTTTTAATAAATTTGCACAAATATCTACATTTCAGTTTTTTTTTCAGTCAAGATGGGGTGCAGAGTGTACATTAATGAGAAAAAAATTAACTTTTTTGAATTTACCAAATGGCTGCAATGAAACAAAGAGTGGAATATTTAAAGGGGTCTGAATACTTTCCATACCCAACTCTACCGCTCAGGAAGGAGATGGGTTCTGTGTCCCAGAGATGAACATGCTTTGGTCTGACATGTGTATCACCACACATAACACAGAAAGCCGGGCACTATTCACATGCTGCCGCTTCCACCGACAGTAGACTGTTCAAACAACACCTGGAGCCGAGGCCAGCAGTGCTCTCCTCCCAAAGGAACATCAAACAAGTTCAAGCCCCGAAACAGAAGAAAAGGGATGGCACTCACCCGAGCTGCAGATTCATTATTTATACGGCTAATGTACGGAGACATGGAGCATGCCAGCATTGAGGCAGTGGAGGAGAGGTAGGAAGTACAGGAAATGGTACCGCCCACCCTGTTGAAGCACCTGTTGGTGTGAAACGGTGGCATCATCCCATTTCCTTCACTTTCTCCCTCCCTCTGCACTGCCTTAATGCCGCATGCTCTATGTCTCCGTATATAAGCACTTGAAATTAAGAATCTGCAGCTCCAGTGAGTGCCATCCCTTTTCTTTTGTTTATTGGACTGGTTGTATGAGATATGAGTGCTCCCAATTAACTAGGCCTAAACATGTCACTGAACCAACTGCTGAATTATTGCTTTAATATTCCATGAAACTGATATTTGTGGCACCTGAGTGTGGCGCAGCATAAAATATATAGGAGCTGCTGCATGATTTATGACCCTGTGCAATGCATTCAGGCTGCACCATTATGCAATTTGTATTCTAGGTCAATTGATGCCATTTTCATGGTGTCCAGCCCTACTCATTTTTTTTAAATGTGGAGACTATTCTTCAGGTCTCCTTGTTGTATGTTACCTGAATTCAGCAGGGCTCTCGGGGCACCATGCCTATACTTGTCACTTATCTCCCTGTTCCTGATCAATGTTAAAGCTTGAAATGCTGGACCAGGTCTTGTTCCATACATCCATAATGCACCATAATAAAAATTTTAACTCTGGAGAGTAGATGGCACTTTTAGTGGTGTCTGCCCTTAATTTGATCTGTTTTGGAAACCATTTGAGGCTCCTGAAGTGTTTTCTATGCCTTTGGTTTTGCATCCCATTGAAATGGGGTTTGGGAGTTTCAGGGAACTGTTCGGATACTTCTTTCCATTCAGCAGACCAAACCCAAACGACAAGAGGTTTGTTCATCTCTATGTGTCACATACTATTTGTATGAGGTATCCATTTATTTATAGATGCACAGATGAGAGTTCATAGGATGCAATAAAAATCACTGTTCTCAGCAGCAAAATCGCTTGGTGCAAACTACAGAAGTGCTGCTGATATCATGCTACTACTGTATATGGGAACAGAATGGTTTACTAGTAGGGATGAGCGAGTATGCTTGTCACTACTCGGTACTCGCACGAATATCTCGGTACTCGGGGTACTCGGTGAGTACCGAGTAATCTCGCGAAACCCTTGCTATGCTTGGGGTACACCTCCCTGCATGTTGGCTCTCTTTACAGAGCCAGCCCACATGCAGGGATTGGCGGACAGACACTGTAATGCCACAGCCATGTTGTTTGTGGCATTACAGTGGTTGGCTGGCCACACAGCGTCATCAGGTCTTTATAAGACCTGACCGCGCTGTGCTTGTCACTCTGCTCTACAGACAATCAGTGTAGGGAGAGGTGCTGCTGATTGATGGACAGATTTGTAGCCTTTCAGCTATTGTAGGCGCAGGGCTGCCAATATAATTACCACAACAGTCCTTCTGAGGACTAATAGAGCTGTATACAGGCAGGCAGGGAGCCAGGGTATATAGCAAACTTCGTTGTGCCAGTATACCAGCTTGCATCACATCTGGGGCTGGTGTACAGGCTGGAAATCTCATTCATCCCAAAACAGTGCTTTTAGGGATTAAATTAGTTCTCTATAGGCAGGAGTAGGTTGTAGAGTAAATTAGGATATGCCAAAAGACTCGGTATTTTCGTCAGCGTTTGTGTCTGACCAGTCCACCTGCAGGGCCTTAATCTCTAATTTCAGTGTCCAGCTAAAAACCAACTCTTGTCTGCATTCATTTAGCATCTTAGTGCCGCTGGAGTGGCTTGTAGCTCCAAGTAGCATAAGCCAAAACACGGTATACGCGTCAGCGTTTGTGTCTGACCGTTCCAGCTGCCGGGATTAAACCGATGTAATCTGTAATCTCAGTGTGCAGCTAAAAACCATCTTTTGGATGCCTTCATTTAGCAGTATACAGGCAGCACAACATTGAAAATGTGCAAGGCCGGTGGCAAGGGACAAGAAACTAGATGTGATGGTGGTGCAGGTAGAGGCCGAGGCCGTGTGCAAGCTCGAATTGCGCCATGACAAACGCCCACATCACCTCGCTCGACCTTCCTGTCCCAATTTCTAGGGGACCGCAGCAGTACACCACTATTAAACCAGGACCAGTGTCTTCAGGTTGTTAGTTGGATAGCGGATAATGCTTCCAGTCAGTTTGGCACCACCACAAATACCCTGTCTTCGACACAGTCAAGTGTCAGTAGCCGTGAGACTGGACTGCACATTCCACACCCTGATCCTCCTTCCTCCCACCATGCTGAGTGCCCAGCCCCGGACATAACTGATCCCACACTTGGACACTCTGAAGAGCTGTTCACTTATCCATTCTTAGATTCTGGCCTCTCGCCAGCTCCAGTTGAAGTGGGTCATGAGGAGATCGTATGTACCGATGTACCCAAATAATTGAGCAGCCACGGTCTCATGAAGGCAATGGTGGGAATGTGTCTCAACAAGAGGTGGACAATGATGAGACACAATTGCCAGAAAGTAAGGAGGAGGACCAGGGTGCGGGAGTGGAAGACGATGTGGTGGATGATCCAGTAACTGACCCAACCTGGCAGGAGGACATGCAGAGCGAGGACAGCAGTGCACAGGGGGAGTTAGGCGTAGCATCACAAAAGGCCGGAAGAAGCAGGGTGGTGTCCGCAGGCAGAAGGCAGGCAACCGTTCCCCGGAACAACAACACGACAAAAATTGCCAGTACAACTGTTAGGTCTTCTTGAGTCTGGCTGATTTTTAAGGTGTCTGCAGATAATTTGAAAAAGGCCATTTGCAACACCTGCCATGCCAGCATCAGCAGGGATAGCAAAACTAGCAGCCTGACCACCACCAGCATGATCAGGCACATGGCAGCAAAACACCCGACTTTGTGGGATGTACAGCAGAGTCCAGGAGCAGTGTCTGCGGGTGACACCGCTGCGTCTTCCACTGTTGTGTGTGCAAGACAATCCCCTGTCCATACTGCATGCAAAGATGCCTTCTGTCCTTCACCTGTAGTTGCACAAGCAGAAATAGCACTATCATCAACCACGTCCTTGTCCCAGCACAGCGTTCAGTTATCCATACACCAATCTTTGGAACACAGGCGCAAATACGCTGCCAACGCCTGACATGCAACAGTTCTAAATGCACACATTTCGTGACTGCTTGCGCTGGAAATGTTGCCTTTTAGGCTGGTGGAGACGGAAGCATTCCGCAACCTGATGGCGGCTGTGCCATGTTACTTGGTCCCCAGCTGCCACTATTTTTACCCGGTGTGCCGTCCCCGCATTACATAAGCACGTGTCACAAAATATCATACGTGTCCTTAACAGCACAGTTTCAGGCAAAGTCCACCTAACCATGGACACGTGGACAAGTGCTTGAGGGCAGGGCCAGTACATCTCGCTGACGACACACTGGGTTAATATTCTGGAAGCCGGGACCCAGTCTGAGCTTGGGACGGAACACGTCCTTCCGACACCAAGGATTGCAGGTCCTAACTCAGTCAGGGTTTCACCCACAGTGTACAGCTCCATAACGTCATGCTCCTCAGCCTCCTCCTCCTCCACTTCACCCTCCACACCAGTCCCAAGCTGGAAGCACTGCAGCACTGCCTCAGCTAAGCGGCAACAGGCTGTGCTGAAGAAAATATGCGTAGGTGACAAACCCCACAACGCTGAAGAGATGTGGACAGCTCTTAAACAGCAGGCAGATCACTGGCTCACACCGCTGAACCTACAGCCAGGCATGGTCGTGTGTGACAATGGCCGCAACCTTGTGGCAGCTATGAGGCGAGGCGAGCTGACACATGGTCCATGCATGGCCCATGTGCTCAACCTCGTGGTTCAGCGGTTTATTAAATCCTACTCGGAGCTGTCTGATCTGCTCGTCAAAGTACGCCGCCTGTGTGCCCATTTTAAAAAGTCACCTACTGCTTCTGCCGCCCTTGCCGGCTTCTAGCGGCATTTGCAGCTTCCGGCTCACAGACTGGTGTGTGATGTCCCCACGCGTTGGAATTCCACACTGCACATGTTGGTCAGGATTTGTGAGCAGAAGAGGGCAGTTGTTGAGTACCAGCATCAACTAGGCCATCGGTATACGGTTCAAACTCCACACATAAGACCTCAGGAGTGGACATGGATGTCCGACATATGTACCGTCCTCCAAAACTTTGAGAATTCCACCAAGATGGTAAGCGGCGATGACGCCATCATTAGCGTCACCATCCAGCTTCTCTGTCTTCTAAAACGCTCTCTGCTCAAAATCGAAGACGATGCATTGCAGGCGGAGCACGATAAGTTGGAGCAAGAAACCATACTATGTGATTACAAACAGCCCAGCCTCATCTCATACCAATGTGCATTTGAGGACTATGACGAGGAGGAGGAGGATGAAGAAATAGAGCTACTTTCATGCGGAATTGACGGTAATACATGCACAACTGTCAGACCATCGGTTCAGCGTAGATAGCCAGAGGACAGGGGAGAGGAGGAGGAGGAGGAGGAGAATGATGAGGCCAGCATGGCCTGTCATGCTGTTGGTGAGGACCTGAAGTCTTGCCTGTTAACAGTCTAGGCGAACATGGCTGACTTTATGTTATGCTGCCTGTCTCGTGACCCTCGAGTTATCAACATCTTGGCGGATACTCATTACTGGTTGGTGACACTTTTAGACCCACGCTACAAGAAGAACTTTATTTCTCTTACTGTATTTCCGAGGCGGAGAGGTCTACAAAAATGCTGCAGTACCAGAAGGCCATAGTCGCGGAATTAGTCAAAAAATTCCCTTCTGAAAACGCTAGCGGCAGAGGTCACAATTCGGTGGACAACCAAGGCGTCCGGCCAAGAAAGGCACAAGTTCAATCCAGCAGAGGTAGGGGAACACTCTCAAAGATCTGGGACACTTTTCTCAGCACCTCCCATAGCACAGGCCCTGAGGTGCAGAGTAGTGTCACATGGACTGCAAAGTTTGCAAAGATGCTGAGGGAGTACCTTGCCGATCATACAAAAGTGCTCCTAGACTCCTCTGTGCCTTATAATTATTGGGTATCCAAGCTGGACACGTGTCAGGAATTGGCTCTCTACGCCTTGGAAGTCCTGGCCTGCCCTGCCACTAGCGTTTTGTCAGAGTGTGTTTTTAGGGCTGCAGGTGGAATCATTACTGATAAACGCACCCGGCTGTCAACTGAAAATGCTGACAGGCTGACTCTGATCAAGATGAAGAAGGGTTGGATTGGGCTTGAGTTCACCACGGGCATAAGAGTGCCACACAATTTTTGGCTTCCCTGCCTAGGGCAATCCTACAAAAGACCCACTTCCTTATAATGGGCACAATATTAAAAGAGGCCCTCATACACGTCTCTTTCCAGAGGCATGGGAGTGCCACACAATTTAAAAAAAAAAAATGTTTCATGTAATCCAAAAAACTAACGTACACCAACTCTGTCTCACAAGTGTGTATGAGCCCTTAATATTTTCTCCGTGAAAATCCATTTTGGTTTAATTTTGTAACATTTTCTTGACAGTCCATAAAAGTGGTGTAATTGTCTGACAACATTGTTCACAGCAGTGACCTTGGAGTCTGGATTGCTTACAAGGGTCTTCCCCATGCTGTTCCCATGTCATTTGAGCACTGTTCTGATACTTTTGTGACATTTTTAGGGTTTATCCATGCTGCCGGGGGTCATGCCAGAAAAATACTCGGGTCTCGCATAATTTAACATTGGGCTCGGTACTCGGGCCGAGTACACGAGTATCTTGGGATGCTCGGCCCGAGCTTCGAGCACCCGAGCATTTTAGTACTTGCTCATCTCTATTTACTAGTGATCATTTTGTGCCCATCATTCTTTATCAACCTGTATAAAGAGGCCAGTGGGAAATGAAAGCTTGTGTAATGGTCTTAACTAGGGGTGGGCAAACCCGAACTGTTAAGTTTGGTGTCTGTACCAAACACCTAGTATTGGAGTACAGACCCCAAACATGAACTTCCCTAAGAGGTCAGTGTTACTGTTCAGGTTCAGGGGCTGAAGAGCTGTAAAAAGAAACAAAACAGTGATTAAACATCAGCATGATTGCTTAACAGGGTCTGTTCACTTGTGCTTCTGGGCTGCTCAATCACTTCCTGGTTCTTCACTGCACGGTAGAAGCTAGAATATATGGGCTGCTTCCAGGTTATTACACTGACTCCAACAACCAATCACAACTTCCTACTCTCTGTGACAGATACTGTTATTGGCTGTTGCACCACTGACCCATTGGGCTGGTGCCTGTGATTTGTTGCCATAAGCAATGAGCCTGACATCTTAGTAGCATAAAAATAAATATATAATACAAAAAAATTAATGTAGAGCTTTGCTGTATTTTTGATTCTCAGCCCAGATAAAGCAGACAGCTACAGGTTGCCACCTTGAGCTGCCAGGCTTTAGCTTGGCTGTCAATCAAATCACAGGCAAGGCCATTATTTTTTTTCAATTATTTGCCATAATTTTGATTGCCTGCCAAGGTAAAAACCAGGCAGCTGGGGGCTGGTATTATCAGCATGGTGAGGCCCATAGTTATTGAGCCCCCCCGGCTATAGTATAGCAACTCACAGCTGCCTAGGAAATTGGCACATTTATTAGAAGCACCAATTCCTGGCATTTTACCCAGCTCTTCCCAGTGCCCTAGTGTGGTGGCATCGGGGTGATAGAAGGAGTTAATGACATATCAGTATTGAGAGTTTGTCACTAAGCCCAGATTGATAACGTTAAGGTCTCTATGAGACCTGCCCATTGTCAATCCTTTGAGAAATTGGTTAAAAAAACACAACACAGAGAAAAATCTTTTATTTGAAATAAATCAGACAACCCTCATTTCCCATTTCCCTACACATACCCCTCCAATGATAATCCACAATGATGGTCCCACAAAGCACATTCAGTTTTACTTCATCCAGAGGCAGACAATTTTCTAAAATAGAGATGAAGGCAGCCTTGGTGGATTATGCAGACGTATAGGTTGCAAGCTTCCGTATTATGGGCCAAAATAATTAATAATACCTCATTTTTATGTACATTTTTATGCAATTTTATACATTTTTGCAGGGTGTAGTTGGGCTTTCTATATTTAGGTGGTAAACTGGTAAACCTGTTTAATGAGATACACTCATAGTGTTAACTAGCCTGCCACACTGGACATCACTAATAGGCTCTTGTTCAGACACGAAGCATATACTCAGGGGCGGACTGGGCCGGGTTCCTGGGGGGCAATTGCCCTCCAGGCTGCCGGTTTAGTAACAGTTCAGGGCCGCCCGATACTGCCGGCAGCCGCACTGAACAGTGAAATGATCATCTGAGAGCGGCCGGCTGTCAGCGCTGTGCGGCCGCAGTGGGACCGCTCGGGCTTCAAATCGCAGCAAGGGCTGCGTCGTCCTGGCAACAGGCGGGACGCCGGGCGCGGGCGGGATTGAGTCACTGACTGAGTCAGTGCTACAGTACTGCTAGAGCCGCGGGCGGCTGTCTGTTGGCTTGGCGCGGCCGCAGCCGCACTCACCTGCTCTGAGCAGAGCTCTCAGCTCTCTCTGCAGGCAGTGCCACCACAGGACCGGTCTGGGCTTCTGGGCAGCAGTGGCAGTTGTCATGGCACCCGGCCGGCCTGCGGGACGTCGGGATTGGATGGCCACTCAGTTTTAGGGCCAGACCGAGGCTGTGTGTGTCCTCGGGTGAGTGAGTCCCGCCCCCCCCACCTCAGTCACCCGGCCGGCCCCGGCCTGCTGCCTTTGCAATGTATCTCCCTTCACAGGCTGCGGCGGCAGGCAGCTGAAGGCTCACTCAGAGGAGGGAGGAGGACTGGAGGAGGAAATTTGAATTTCCCGCCGCCGGCACATCGCTGCGCCGGTGGCTGGTGCTGGGTGCAGGCGGCTCCCGGGTGCCGGCTGCTGGTGGCTGCCTGGTGCCGGCTGCTGGCGGCTCCCAGTTGGTGTCGGTTGCCGGGTGCTGGCAGCTGCCACCTGCTGCCGGGTACTGGCAGCTGCCACCTGCTGCCGGGTACTGGCAGCTGCTGCCGGGTACTGGCGGCTGCGTGCCGGGTGCTGGAGGCTGCCACCTGCTGCCGGGTACTGGCAGCTGCCACCTGCTGCCGGGTGCTGGCGGCTGCGTGCAGGTGCTGGCGGCTGCCACCTGGTGCCGGGTGCTGGCGGCTGCCACCTGGTGCCGGGTGCTGGCGGCTGCCACCTGGTGCCGGGTGCTGGCGGCTGCCACCTGGTGCCGGGTGCTGGCTGGCTGGTGCCGGGTGCTTGCGGCTGCCACCTGGTGCCGGGTGCTGGTGGCTGCCACCTGGTGCCGGGTGCTGGTGGCTGCCACCTGGTGCCGGGTGCTGGCGGCTGCCACCTGGTGCCGGGTGCTGGCGGCTGCCACCTGGTGCCGGGTGCTGGCGGCTGGTGCCGGGTGCTTGCGGCTGCCACCTGGTGCCGGGTGCTGGTGGCTGCCACCTGGTGCCGGGTGCTGGCGGCTGCCACCTGGTGCCGGGTGCTGGCGGCTGCCACCTGGTGCCGGGTGCTGGCGGCTGGTGCCGGGTGCTTGCGGCTGCCACCTGGTGCCGGGTCCTGGCGGCTGGTGCTGGATGCCTGGTACTGGCGGCTGCCTGCTGGGTGTTGGTGGCTGCCGGGTGCTGCCTGATGCCGGCTGTCGGATGCTGGCGGCTGCCAGCCTGGTGCTGGCTATTGGATGCTGGCGGCTGGTGGCAGCTACCAGGTGCTGGCTGCTGGTGCCGGATGCTGGCGGCTGCCACTGGCTGCCTGGTGCTGGCGGCTACCTGCTGGGTGTTGGTGGCTGCCGGGTGCTGACTGATGCGGGATGCTGGCGGCTGCCGCCTGGTGCTGGCGGTTCGGGTGCCACCGGATGCTGGCTGGTGCAGGGTGTTGGCTGGTGACGGCAAGCGGGACACCAGGAGCGGCAGAGGAAGAAGCTGTCGGGATCCGGGATCAGGAGTGTGGAGTCAGGTAAGGCGCTATTACAGCCGAAGATAGCAACCTGGGGGGGACAATGGGATGGATGGATAGTAGCAGCAGTCGCTATTGTGTATTTTCTATTGTGTGTATAGCCTACAGCCATCCCCATTGTCTATAAGGCCAGCAGCCATCTCCATTGTCTCTACGGCCCGCAGCCATCTCTATTGTGTATTCTCTATTATGAATATATAGCTATTGTGTATTCAGCCCACAGCAGTCTCGAGTGTGTATGTGTGTAATCCTACTATAAAATTGTCTTATCGCGTCTTTCTTTCTGTAACGGAAATCCTGCATTGCTGATTGGCTGCTCCGTGACCAATCAGCGACGTGGGATTTCCGTTACAGAGAGACAGCGCTTCACTTCAAATAGCGGCCAGGAAAGTCGGCGGTGAAGTCGACTTTCCCACCAGCTATTTGAAGTGTCCGTCCTTTCAGCCCCCCTTTGTCAACCCTCGCCGCACTGTGAATTCTCAGCCCCCTTCCCCTCGTTGTTACCCACTCCCCATACTGCGGTGTCACATCTTCCATGATATCCTGCATCTCTCCCTCTGTGTGATTGAGCATGTCAGGCCATCACTGCATGACACTCCTCCCACAGTGGAAGCGTCCACTATCATGGAAGATGTGACACCGTCACAGCTTGAGGTGGTCAGGTGGCATTGTAGTGTGTTATAGTAGTGCAGCTCAATCTACAGCAGCACAGATATCACAATGCACAAACAACACAGCATGAGCTCTGCTACATCTAAATATATACATGGCAACTGTTGGAAGGCTGGGAGCAGTATATAAGTGTAGATGTAGTACAGTTGAGTTTGACATAGCAGAGCTGAAATGGTTTGTGTATCGTTCATAGTTTGTTATTGGAGTGCAGGTCAATCTATTGCAGGACATACAGACATCACAATGCACAAAAAATACAGCACCAGCTCTGCTACATCCTACTATATAATTGTCTAATCGCGTCTTTCTGTCTGTAATGGAAATCCGCCGTGACAGGAGGAGAGACGGAGGAGTGGTGATACGAGGAGCGATGGACGAGCGGTGACAGGAGAGACGAAGGAGCGGTTACAGGGTTGGAGGAGAGACGGAGGAGCGGTGACAGGAGGAGCGATGGACGAGCGGTGGCAGGAGAGATAAAGGAGCGGTGACAAAAGGAGCAGTGACAGGAGGAGCGATGGACGAGCGGTGACAGAAGGAGAGGCGAAAAAGTGGGGACAGGAGGACCGGTGACAGGAGGAGAGACGGAGGAGCCGGGACAGGAGGAGCGATGGACAAGTGGTGACAGGAGGAGCAGTGACAGGAGGAGCAATGGATGAGCGGTGACAGGAGGAGAGATGAAGGAGCAGTGACAGGAGGAGAGATGGAGGAGACAGGATAGGAGGAGTGGTGATAGGAGGAGCGATGGACAAGCAGTGACAGGAGAGACGAAGGAGCGGTGACAGGAGGAGCGATCAACGAGCGGTGACAGGAGGAGAGACGAAGGAGCGGTGACAGGAGGAGAGACAGAGGAGCGGTTACAGGAAGAGAGATGGAGGAGCAGGGACAGGAGGAGCGGTGACAGGAGGAGAGATGGAGGAGAGGTGACAGGAGGAGAGACGGAGGAGCGGGGACAGGAAGAGCAGTGACAGGAGGAGCGGTGACAGGAGGAGAGACGGAGGAGCGGTGTAGTTCACTCACGTTGACTGAACAAGTTCTGTCAGTCACAGTATGTAAACTACATATATATTCTAGAATACCCGATGCATTAGAATCGGGCCACCATCTACTATATAATAGAGTTATGAGTGTAAAAGTTAAAAAAAGGAAAACAGCACAAAAATATAGAAAAAAAGTGGACTTTTTTGCCTAATGGCGTTAGCCACGCATTGGTTCTTGGTTCTGCTCTCTTATCTATGTACTAAGCTCGGTTCTCCTCTTTTTTCCCTGTAGTAAGCTTGGTTCTGTTCCCTTATCTCTATAGTAAGCTCAGTGTCATCTCATATCTCTGTAGTAAGCTCGGTTCTCCTCTTTTTTCCCTGTAGTAAGCTCGGTTCTGTTCCCTTATCTCTGTAGTAAAGTCTGTTCTGCTCCCTTATCTCTATAGTAAACTCGGTTCTGTTCCCATATCTCTGTAGTAAGATCGTTTCTGCTCTCTTATCTCTGTAGTAAGCTCGGTTCTGTTCCCATATCTCTGCAGTAAGCTCGGTTCTGTTCTCTTATCTCTGTAGTAAGCTCGGTTCTGCTCTCTTATCTCTGTAGTAAGCTCAGTTCTGTTCTCTTATCTCTGTAGTAAGCTCGGTTCTGTTCCCATATCTCTGTAGTAAGCTCGGTTCTGTTCCATATCTCTGCAGTAAGCTCGGTTCTGTTCTCTTATCTCTGTAGTAAGCTCGTTCTGTTCCCATATCTCTGTAGTAAGCTCGGTTCTGTTCCCATATCTCTGCAGTAAGCTCAGTTCTGCTCCCTTATCTCTGTAGTAAGCTCGGTTCTGCTCCCTTATCTTTGCAGTAAGCTCGTTCTGCTCCATATCTCTATAGTAAGCTCGGCTCTGCTCCCTTATCTTTGCAGTAAGCTCGGTTCTGCTCTCTTATCTCTGTAGTAAGCTCAGTTCTGTTCTCTTATCTCTGTAGTAAGCTCGGTTCTGCTCTCTTATCTCTGTAGTAAGCTAGGTTCTGTTCCCATATCTCTGCAGTAAGCTCGGTTCTGTTCTCTTATCTCTGTAGTAAGCTCGGTTCTGCTCTCTTATCTCTGTAGTAAGCTCGGTTCTGCTCTCTTATCTCTGTAGTAAGCTCAGTTCTGTTCTCTTATCTCTGTAGTAAGCTCGGTTCTGCTCTCTTATCTCTGTAGTAAGCTCGGTTCTGCTCTCTTATCTCTGTAGTAAGCTCGGTTCTGCTCTCTTATCTCTGTAGTAAGCTCCGTTCTGTTCCCATATCTCTGCAGTAAGCTCGGTTCTGTTCCCATATCTCTGTAGTAAGCTCGGTTCTGCTCTCTTATCTCTGTAGTAAACTTGGTTCTGTTCCCATATCTCTGTAGTAAGGTCGGTTCTGCTCTCTTATCCCTGTAGTAGGCTCGGTTCTGCTCTCTTATCCCTGTAGTAAGCTCAGTTCTGCTCTCTTATCTCTGTAGTAAGCTCAGTTCTGTTCTCTTATCTCCGTAGTAAGCTCAGTTCTGCTCTCTTATCTCTGTAGTAAGCTCGGTTCTGCTCTCTTATCTCTGCAGTAAGCTCGGTTCTGTTCTCTTATCTCTGTAGTAAGCTCGGTTCTGCTCTCTTATCCCTGTAGTAGGCTCGGTTCTGCTCTCTTATCCCTGTAGTAAGCTCGGTTCTGCTCTCTTATCTCTGTAGTAAGCTCGGTTCTGCTCTCTTATCTCTGTAGTAAGCTCGGTTCTGCTCTCATATCTCTGTAGTAAGCTCGGTTCTGCTCTCTTATCTCTGTAGTAAGCTCCGTTCTGTTCCCATATCTCTGCAGTAAGCTCGGTTCTGTTCCCATATCTCTGTAGTAAGCTCGGTTCTGCTCTCTTATCTCTGTAGTAAACTTGGTTCTGTTCCCATATCTCTGTAGTAAGGTCGGTTCTGCTCTCTTATCCCTGTAGTAGGCTCGGTTCTGCTCTCTTATCCCTGTAGTAAGCTCGGTTCTGCTCTCTTATCTCTGTAGTAAGCTCAGTTCTGTTCTCTTATCTCTGTAGTAAGCTCAGTTCTGCTCTCTTATCTCTGTAGTAAGCTCGGTTCTGCTCTCTTATCTCTGCAGTAAGCTCGTTCTGTTCTCTTATCTCTGTAGTAAGCTCGGTTTCTGCGCTCTTATCTCTGTAGTAAGCTCGGTTCTGCTCTCTTATCTCTGTAGTAAGCTCGGTTCTGTTCTCTTATCTCTGCAGTAAGCTCGGTTCTGTTCCCATATCTCATATAGTTTGTTATTGGAGTGCAGGTCAATCTATTGCAGGACATACAGACATCACAATGCACAAAAAATACAGCACCAGCTCTGCTACATCCTACTATATAATTGTCTAATCGCGTCTTTCTGTCTGTAATGGAAATCCGCCGTGACAGGAGGAGAGACGGAGGAGTGGTGATACGAGGAGCGATGGACGAGCGGTGACAGGAGAGACGAAGGAGCGGTTACAGGGTTGGAGGAGAGACGGAGGAGCGGTGACAGGAGGAGCGATGGACGAGCGGTGGCAGGAGAGATAAAGGAGCGGTGACAAAAGGAGCAGTGACAGGAGGAGCGATGGACGAGCGGTGACAGAAGGAGAGGCGAAAAAGTGGGGACAGGAGGACCGGTGACAGGAGGAGAGACGGAGGAGCCGGGACAGGAGGAGCGATGGACAAGTGGTGACAGGAGGAGCAGTGACAGGAGGAGCAATGGATGAGCGGTGACAGGAGGAGAGATGAAGGAGCAGTGACAGGAGGAGAGATGGAGGAGACAGGATAGGAGGAGTGGTGATAGGAGGAGCGATGGACAAGCAGTGACAGGAGAGACGAAGGAGCGGTGACAGGAGGAGCGATCAACGAGCGGTGACAGGAGGAGAGACGAAGGAGCGGTGACAGGAGGAGAGACAGAGGAGCGGTTACAGGAAGAGAGATGGAGGAGCAGGGACAGGAGGAGCGGTGACAGGAGGAGAGATGGAGGAGAGGTGACAGGAGGAGAGACGGAGGAGCGGGGACAGGAAGAGCAGTGACAGGAGGACGGTGACAGGAGGAGAGACGGAGGAGCGGTGTAGTTCACTCACGTTGACTGAACAAGTTCTGTCAGTCACAGTATGTAAACTACATATATATTCTAGAATACCCGATGCATTAGAATCGGGCCACCATCTACTATATAATAGAGTTATGAGTGTAAAAGTTAAAAAAAGGAAAAACAGCACAAAAATATAGAAAAAAAGTGGACTTTTTTGCCTAATGGCGTTAGCCACGCATTGGTTCTTGGTTCTGCTCTCTTATCTATGTACTAAGCTCGGTTCTCCTCTTTTTTCCCTGTAGTAAGCTTGGTTCTGTTCCCTTATCTCTATAGTAAGCTCAGTGTCATCTCATATCTCTGTAGTAAGCTCGGTTCTCCTCTTTTTTCCCTGTAGTAAGCTCGGTTCTGTTCCCTTATCTCTGTAGTAAAGTCTGTTCTGCTCCCTTATCTCTATAGTAAACTCGGTTCTGTTCCCATATCTCTGTAGTAAGATCGGTTCTGCTCTCTTATCTCTGTAGTAAGCTCGGTTCTGTTCCCATATCTCTGCAGTAAGATCGGTTTTCTCTGCTCTCTTATCTCTGTAGTAAGCTCAGTTCTGTTCTCTTATCTCTGTAGTAAGCTCGGTTCTGTTCCCATATCTCTGTAGTAAGCTCGGTTCTGTTCCCATATCTCTGCAGTAAGCTCGGTTCTGTTCTCTTATCTCTGTAGTAAGCTCGGTTCTGTTCCCATATCTCTGTAGTAAGCTCGGTTCTGTTCCCATATCTCTGCAGTAAGCTCAGTTCTGCTCCCTTATCTCTGTAGTAAGCTCGGTTCTGCTCCCTTATCTTTGCAGTAAGCTCGGTTCTGCTCCATATCTCTATAGTAAGCTCGGTTCTGCTCCCTTATCTTTGCAGTAAGCTCGGTTCTGCTCTCTTATCTCTGTAGTAAGCTCAGTTCTGTTCTCTTATCTCTGTAGTAAGCTCGGTTCTGCTCTCTTATCTCTGTAGTAAGCTAGGTTCTGTTCCCATATCTCTGCAGTAAGCTCGGTTCTGTTCTCTTATCTCTGTAGTAAGCTCGGTTCTGCTCTCTTATCTCTGTAGTAAGCTCGGTTCTGCTCTCTTATCTCTGTAGTAAGCTCAGTTCTGTTCTCTTATCTCTGTAGTAAGCTCGGTTCTGCTCTCTTATCTCTGTAGTAAGCTCGGTTCTGCTCTCTTATCTCTGTAGTAAGCTCGGTTCTGCTCTCTTATCTCTGTAGTAAGCTCCGTTCTGTTCCCATATCTCTGCAGTAAGCTCGGTTCTGTTCCCATATCTCTGTAGTAAGCTCGGTTCTGCTCTCTTATCTCTGTAGTAAACTTGGTTCTGTTCCCATATCTCTGTAGTAAGGTCGGTTCTGCTCTCTTATCCCTGTAGTAGGCTCGGTTCTGCTCTCTTATCCCTGTAGTAAGCTCGGTTCTGCTCTCTTATCTCTGTAGTAAGCTCAGTTCTGTTCTCTTATCTCCGTAGTAAGCTCAGTTCTGCTCTCTTATCTCTGTAGTAAGCTCGGTTCTGCTCTCTTATCTCTGCAGTAAGCTCGGTTCTGTTCTCTTATCTCTGTAGTAAGCTCGGTTCTGCTCTCTTATCCCTGTAGTAGGCTCGGTTCTGCTCTCTTATCCCTGTAGTAAGCTCGGTTCTGCTCTCTTATCTCTGTAGTAAGCTCGGTTCTGCTGTCTTATCTCTGTAGTAAGCTCGGTTCTGCTCTCATATCTCTGTAGTAAGCTCGGTTTCTGCTCTCTTATCTCTGTAGTAAGCTCCGTTCTGTTCCCATATCTCTGCAGTAAGCTCGGTTCTGTTCCCATATCTCTGTAGTAAGCTCGGTTCTGCTCTCTTATCTCTGTAGTAAACTTGGTTCTGTTCCCATATCTCTGTAGTAAGGTCGGTTCTGCTCTCTTATCCCTGTAGTAGGCTCGGTTCTGCTCTCTTATCCCTGTAGTAAGCTCGGTTCTGCTCTCTTATCTCTGTAGTAAGCTCAGTTCTGTTCTCTTATCTCTGTAGTAAGCTCAGTTCTGCTCTCTTATCTCTGTAGTAAGCTCGGTTCTGCTCTCTTATCTCTGCAGTAAGCTCGGTTCTGTTCTCTTATCTCTGTAGTAAGCTCGGTTCTGCGCTCTTATCTCTGTAGTAAGCTCGGTTCTGCTCTCTTATCTCTGTAGTAAGCTCGGTTTCTGTTCTCTTATCTCTGCAGTAAGCTCGGTTCTGTTCCCATATCTCTGTAGTAAGCTCGGTTCTGTTCTCTTATCTCTGCAGTAAGCTCGTTCTGTTCCCATATCTCTGTGGTAAGCTCGGTTCTGCTCTCTTATCTCTGTAGTAAACTTGGTTCTGTTCCCATATCTCTTTAGTAAGGTCGGTTCTGCTCTCTTATCTCTGTAGTAAGCTCAGTTCTGCTCTCTTATCTCTGTAGTAAGCTCCGTTCTGTTCTCTTATCTCTGTAGTAAGCTCCGTTCTGTTCTCTTATCTCTGTAGTAAGCTCGGTTCTGCTCTCTTATCCCTGTAATAAGCTTGTTCTGCTCTCTTATCTCTGTAGTAAGCTCGGTTCTGCTCTCTTATCTCTGTAGTAAGCTCAGTTCTGCTCCCTTATCTCTGTAGTAAGCTCGGTTCTGCTCTCTTATCTCTGTAGTAAGCTCGGTTCTGCTCTCTTATCTCTGTAGTAAGCTCCGTTCTGTTCCCATATCTCTGCAGTAAGCTCGGTTCTGTTCCCATATCTCTGTAGTAAGCTCGGTTCTGCTCTCTTATCTCTGTAGTAAACTTGGTTCTGTTCCCATATCTCTGTAGTAAGGTCGGTTCTGCTCTCTTATCCCTGTAGTAGGCTCGGTTCTGCTCTCTTATCCCTGTAGTAAGCTCGGTTCTGCTCTCTTATCTCTGTAGTAAGCTCAGTTCTGTTCTCTTATCTCCGTAGTAAGCTCAGTTCTGCTCTCTTATCTCTGTAGTAAGCTCGGTTCTGCTCTCTTATCTCTGCAGTAAGCTCGGTTCTGTTCTCTTATCTCTGTAGTAAGCTCGGTTCTGCTCTCTTATCCCTGTAGTAGGCTCGGTTCTGCTCTCTTATCCCTGTAGTAAGCTCGGTTCTGCTCTCTTATCTCTGTAGTAAGCTCGGTTCTGCTCTCTTATCTCTGTAGTAAGCTCGGTTCTGCTCTCTTATCTCTGTAGTAAGCTCGGTTCTGCTCTCTTATCTCTGTAGTAAGCTCCGTTCTGTTCCCATATCTCTGCAGTAAGCTCGGTTCTGTTCCCATATCTCTGTAGTAAGCTCGGTTCTGCTCTCTTATCTCTGTAGTAAACTTGGTTCTGTTCCCATATCTCTGTAGTAAGGTCGGTTCTGCTCTCTTATCCCTGTAGTAGGCTCGGTTCTGCTCTCTTATCCTGTAGTAAGCTCGGTTCTGCTCTCTTATCTCTGTAGTAAGCTCAGTTCTGTTCTCTTATCTCTGTAGTAAGCTCAGTTCTGCTCTCTTATCTCTGTAGTAAGCTCGGTTCTGCTCTCTTATCTCTGCAGTAAGCTCGGTTCTGTTCTCTTATCTCTGTAGTAAGCTCGGTTCTGCGCTCTTATCTCTGTAGTAAGCTCGGTTCTGCTCTCTTATCTCTGTAGTAAGCTCGGTTCTGTTCTCTTATCTCTGCAGTAAGCTCGTTCTGTTCCCATATCTCTGTAGTAAGCTCGGTTCTGTTCTCTTATCTCTGCAGTAAGCTCGGTTCTGTTCCCATATCTCTGTGGTAAGCTCGGTTCTGCTCTCTTATCTCTGTAGTAAACTTGGTTCTGTTCCCATATCTCTGTAGTAAGGTCGGTTCTGCTCTCTTATCTCTGTAGTAAGCTCAGTTCTGCTCTCTTATCTCTGTAGTAAGCTCCGTTCTGTTCTCTTATCTCTGTAGTAAGCTCCGTTCTGTTCTCTTATCTCTGTAGTAAGCTCGGTTCTGCTCTCTTATCCCTGTAATAAGCTTGGTTCTGCTCTCTTATCTCTGTAGTAAGCTCGGTTCTGCTCTCTTATCTCTGTAGTAAGCTCAGTTCTGCTCCCTTATCTCTGTAGTAAGCTCGGTTCTGCTCTCTTATCTCTGTAGTAAGCTCGGTTCTGCTCTCTTATCTCTGTAGTAAGCTCGGTTCTGCTCTCTTATCTCTGTAGTAAGCTCGGTTCTGCTCTCTTATCTCTGTAGTAAGCTCGGTTCTGCTCCCTTATCTCTGTAGTAAGCTCGGTTCTGTTCCCTTATCTCTATAGTAAGCTCAGTCTCTTCTCATATCTCTGTAGTAAGCTCGGTTCTGCTCTTTTTTCCCTGTAGTAAGCTCGGTTCTCTTCCCATATCTCTGTAGTAAAGTCTGTTGTGTTCCCTTATCTCTGTAGTAAGCTCAGTTCTGCTCTCTTATCTCTGTAGTAAGCTCCGTTCTGTTCCCATATCTCTGTAGTAAGCTCGGTTCTGCGCTCTTATCTCTGTAATAAGCTCGGTTCTGCTCTCTTATCTCTGTAGTAAGCTCGGTTCTGCTCCCTTATCTCTGTAGTAAGCTCGGTTCTGCTCCCTTATCTCTGTAGTAAGCTCGGTTCTGTTCCCATATCTCTGTAGTAAAGTCTGTTGTGTTCCCTTATCTCTGTAGTAAGCTCAGTTCTGCTCTCTTATCTCTGTAGTAAGCTCCGTTCTGTTCCCATATCTCTCTAGTAAGCTTGGTTCTGCTCTCTTATCTCTGTAGTAAGCTCGTTCTGTTCCCATATCTCTGTAGTAAGCTCGGTTCTGTTCTCTTATCTCTGTAGTAAGTTCAGTTCTGTTCCCATATCTCTGTAGTAAAGTCTGTTGTGTTCCTTATCTCTGTAGTAAGCTCGGTTCTTCTCATATCTCTGTAGTAAGCTCGGTTCTGCTCTTTTTTCCCTGTAGTAAGCTCGGTTCTGTTCCCTTATCTCTGTAGTAAAGTCTGTTGTGTTCCCTTATCTCTGTAGTAAGCTCAGTTCTGCTCTCTTATCTCTGTAGTAAGCTCCGTTCTGTTCCCATATCCCTGTAGTAAGCTTGGTTCTGCTCTCTTATCTCTGTAGTAAGCTCGGTTCTGTTCCCATATCTCTGGAGTAAACACGGTTCTGTTCTCTTATCTCTGTAGTAAGCTCGGTTCTTTTCCCATATCTCTGTAGTAAGCTCGGTTCTGTTCCCTTATGTACTATATGTATCAGCCTGTTTTTAAATCCTTTTACCTCTGCTGCATTAATGTAGCGGCCAGTGATAAACTGGCCAAAGTTGGGCTGCCGCTGCGGCTCGAGGGCCACTACCTTGTGATTGCCCCCCAGGCTGAAAGGTGCCAGCCAGCCCCTGCATATACTCATTCGGTGTTACCTAGCCCACCCTACCTGGCAATACTAATAAGTGAGATACACAGTGTCTGAACAAGAGCTGATCTCTATGACAGACTTCCTTATTCAGCCTTATTAGTGTGTGTCTCATGCAAGCAGCTGTTCCCTGCTTTTGGAAGGCTGTGAGTGGTTGTTCTATCTGCATTATGCACCAGGGCTAATCCATCTCTATTTTAGGAAGTTCTCTGCACCCAGTTTATGCATTCAGTATTAGGTTGGCTATTGTGACTTATTCATCCGGAGGCTGCATTGAGGGTACAAGTGTCCTCTCCATGCAATCTCTGTGATCAAACTGACCACTCCAAGAAGCGATTACGTCACTCACTGAGTCAATGTGATCCAACGGCAGTGAAGTTAGGTGACCTGCTGCCAGCATTGGGATCACCCGAGTTCACTGCTGTAGGGCATCAATGACTCAGTGAATGACATCACCTAAGGCAACCAGTGAGGTTGCAGAGGTTGCAGAGGTTGCAGGGAGAGGACGCTTGTTCCCTCACCGCAGCCTCTGGATGAAGCAGAGCTGAGTGTACTTCATGGGATCATTGTTGTGGATTATTGTCGGGTACAGTAGGTGTAATAAGTATGTGATCCCTTGCTGATTTTGTAAACTTGCCCACTGACAGACTTAAACAGTTTACAATTTTAAGGGTAAGTTAATTTTAACAGTGAGAAATAGAATATCAAAAATAAAATCCAGAAAACACACATTGCCTAAATAATATAAATTTATTTGCATTTTGCAGAGGAAAATAAGTATTTGATCCCTCTGGCAAACAAGACTTAATACTTGCTGGCAAAACCCTTGTTGGCAAGCACAGCAGTCAGACGTTTCTTGTAATTGATGATGAGGTTTGCGCACATGTCAGGAGGAATTTTGGTCCACTTTTCTTGCAGATCATCTCTAAATCATTAAGATTTTGAGGCTGTCATTTGGCAACTCGGAGCTTCAGCTCCCTCCATAGATTTTCTAAGGGATTAAGGTCTGGAGACTGGCTAGGCCACTCTATGTCCCTAATGTGCTTCTTTTTGAGCAACTCCTTTGATGCTTTGGCTGTATTAATTTTGGTATTGTCATGCTAGAAGACCCTGGCATGACCCATGATAAATGCTTTATCAAAACTGAAACTTCTACTTTATGCAGCTCTACTATGGGGCAGTATAATCTTGGTGATAGCATCTCTTTGTTGCACTACACATGATCCACTCTGAAAATGTACCCTGGGGTTCCAGTCCTAAGAAACTACCAGGTTTCCAGTTCAATAAAACCAGCCTTTTCAGGAAATATGAAAATGTGTATTATTTTGTATATATTACAGCTGCTTCCCATAAATATACACAGGGAACGGGATTCTTGAGATTGTACATAAGAGACAGTCACATAAATACAGAACATCATTTTGTTGGAGATTGCTTATAAGTGACATTCTGGGTCTAGATAAATGAATTATCTAAGGAGAACATGGCACCATTATTTTTGGCATAATTCCTTCTGTAGGGCTCCTTTAAAAGTATAGCATTTATAATCCGAAGACAAACATCACCCCCAAGAAAAAACTGAAGAACAGTTAGGATCAAGGGAACAAGCAGACTGAACAAAGCTTTGCATTCTTTTCACTGTTGAGTAATCTATTTTTCTTAGCACATTCTGTTTAACTTACTATATTGTAATAAATAACTGCTTTATCTAGTAAAATGAATGTATAAATGTGTATATGTAAAAAGAAACCAAAGTTCCTCTTAGAAAATAAGCTTAAAAATATTTTTATTATATTTGTCCATAGGGATGGGAGCACTATGGTAACTTATGGAGGAATGTCAAGAAAACCAACTCCGTTACCTGCAGTACGTACAGTATTTACATACATTAGTAGAGCTATAAGCAGCCATATTAATTACCTAGTGAACCAGATGTCATTTTCCACGTTAATACCTAAGATATGGCAATTTAGCCATTTTCTAGAATGTTTCCTATCGTGATACTTATTAACTCAACTTTTTTATCGACCTGTCAATATCAAATGTATGCATATCATATGGGTATTTATTACAGATGAGCAAATTGATTTAGGAATCCACGAATCCTGGGGAATTTAATACTTTCAAATTCACGTTATGCAAATTTCCTAAAATGGTCACCTAAATTTTGCTCATTGCAGAAGATTGCATCAGCCAGAGAAGGATCACATGACCTTCAGCATGGATGGACAGATGGGCTTCCCCACAATGCCTTGCAGCTATCACATCACATGATATAGGAAAATCAATCAGGAGGTGCTGTAACAGCCCATATAAAAGCAGAGACAGGATATGCAGCAACCATTTTGCAGTGAATTCATATGGGAAGGTTTCACAGTTAGCCACAGAAATAAAGAAAATCACAAACCCTAAATAAGTTGTACAAATAGTGTATTGGACTGGACATTGGTAAAAATTAATTGAGAGTAAGAGATAAGAGTATTGCCAGCTGCTGCTTGTTTGAGCTATACATACTAAAAATTGAGCAAGAGCAAACATTAGTGAAAATGTCTGTAAGAGCATGTTCATACTGACAAACTAAACTTAGTTTGATCCATGTAGATATAGTGCTGCTGAATTTCAATTACAAATCTTTGGGCATTTATGCAAAAGCAAGACACAATTACTGCTGAAAGAAAAAAAAGACATTTAACTGTCAAATGATACTGATTTTTACTCATGTTATGTTAGTATAGTTTGATGTGCTTACACCAATACTACGACCAGTTGCTACTTTTATTTTTTGCCATTAAACTAGTAATTTTTGGTCAGTCTATTTTGAAAAGAGGGAAACTGGGGTTCCAAACAGATAAGTTAATTTTAGTTTAGTGAAATATGTGACGTACTCGGAACCGGGCTATGCTGTCTCCGGAGAGTCACAGGGGTCGAGACCCGGTTCTGTGGCACTGGGTTCAGCTGTAAAGAGGGGTTTTCTGGCTTGGTAGGGAAAGGGGGATGGTGAATAGGAAGATTGTTTGGTATGTGGCTATAGATGGCCACCGCTGCTGCAGAGCCTCTGGGGACAGTGGATGGCAGCTGGGATGGAATGGCTCTCCATGGGCAGTGAAGGCAGTTTAGATGTGGGGTGCAGGACAACAGGCTCAAAGCAATAAGCAGACTCACTGTTTGTTGGTCACTCAGTCTTTTACTGCAATAGCTGACATCAGGCAGTTGTTTGTGGAGTCCTTGCCGAGACCAACTCAGGGTTCCTTCTCACCTGGCCAAGTCTTTGGTTCTCTTAATGCCCTCTGTGTATTGGCCCCTGCTGCTGCATCAGCTAAGCTGCCAGGCCTGTCTATTCCTGCGAGGTGCCGGTATGACAAGCAACTCGAGCCCTTTCTAACATATGTCTTGGTTGTCAATTTCTGTACTCTCTCCGTTGTGTCTTCGGGCATGGCGTGGCTAGGAAACCTTGAATTCCCCACCTTCCAGTATTGACAGCCGGGATGTTAGACCCTGCACAGTCTCGGACTCAGGTATCCATTCTCTGAGCTTTCCTCTGGGGTGAGCACAGTGTTACTCAGCTCCCCAGGTGTTCCTGCAACTCTCCCCACACCCTAGCCTTAGGCCTGGCACCAAGTCAGCAATCCTGGAACGAGCTCTACAGCCTCCGACCGCCAGGATGTCTTTCTCAGTACTCCTAGGAACTGAACTACTTAGCTCCGCCCCAGACCAAAATTTATAGGGGAGCTCACCCTGAACCCGGGCTTGGTCTCCCCCTTCTGGCCTGGAGGCAGAAGGTGTTGTGTGTGGTTTTCCTGCCTGATGAGAAGACCCTTTTGTTGCTCTCAGCGTGACACCACCACCCGGGGGCAGTGATGACACAGTGGCACTAAGACCCTGGGGTGCCACATATGCATGGCAAAAATGGTAATTGCTGTTTGCCAACCAAGGTAACCCATGCAGCTGAAGGCTGGAATTCTCAGTGTGGTGAGGTCCTAGCATTCTGGGCCCCCTATGCTAAAATATTGCAGCCTGCAGCTGCCCTAGAATTGACGCCTCCATGAGAGATTCCAAAACTGGCAGTTATCCCACTCTTCTAGTTGCAATGGTACCTGTGGTAGACTTGTTAATAAGGTGTGAATGTCAGCTGAGGACTAGCGAGGTGACACCAAGTTCTAGATTGATAATGTCAGGCCTGTGTTAGACCCAGCCATTATCAATCTATAAGTTGTAAAAACAAACAACACAGAGAAATATCTTTTATTTGGAATAAAACACACAGACATCCCTGTTTCCTCTCTTTATTACCACCAAACATAACCTCCAACGGTAATCCACAGTCAGCATGAGTTGTTCCGTGATGAACCATCATAACTCTGTAAAATCTTGATTAGTGAAGACATGTCCATTCACAGGGAGTAGCGCTCAGACACTGCTATCCGACTTTCTGAGCTGAGAAGTGACATCAGACAATTTATCTGAGGACAGAATATCCGTGGCTCTGCAGAGTCCTCAGAAGAACTCTCTCATGGCATTGTGATCACAGACACAGCCAAGTGTCAGCATGAGCCTGGTGCCCCAGGTGAATGGACATGTTTCTGCTCACAGGGATGTAGAAAAGCTGCAGATCTTCAAGGGACCTCGCTGTAGATTATCGTCCCAGGGTATGTTTGGGCTTAATTTGTGACAGCGGGTTGTCTGTGTGTTTTATTTACAATAAAGGAATTTTCTCATTGTGTTTTATTTGTAATAAAAGAATATTTCTCCACTTTTGTGTTTAACTATTTAGTTACTGGATTGGTAATGTGGGGTGTCAGACACCTCAATATTACCAATTCAGGGGTTGATGACATCTTACAATAGTCATCTGTCATTAACCCCTTCTATTACACTGACTGCCAATGCACCCGGACAGCAGGAAGAGCCGGATTGAAGCTCCAGTATTTGCGCTTCTTATGGAGGCACCAGTTCTAGAGCAGCTGCAGCCTGCTATTTTAGGGTGGCAAGGGCCCGTGAAAGATGACCCTTCCCACCCTGAGAATATCAGAGCCCTGCTTTTGGCTTTACCTTGGCTGATAACCCAAAATGGGGTGACCCTATACCTTTTTTTAAAAACATTATTTTATTATTTATAAAGAAAAATAACTTGAAAAAATAGCTTGTAGTGACTTCTGTCTTGCGTTACCAGACACAGTTAAGTAAGAAGAAAAATAGGGAGTACCCCATGTAATTTTTTTCATTATTAGTAGCTAAATACAAGGCTAAAACACCCTTTAGTGCAACATGGAAGACACTAATGGGTGCAAGCTTACAATATACAGGATGGTGGGAAATTACATAGCTGTTTGACATCTATCTCTATGGGTACCTTTACACACGGCTACATTTGTAGCTTGTCACCAGGCAACTTACAGGTTGCAGTGAAATCATGGATACATGGTTCTATCTTGTTGCTGTGTACAAATGGAATCATGTATCCATGATTTCACTGCAACCTGTAAGTTGCCTGGTGACAAGCTACAAATGTAGCCGTGTGTAAAGGTACCCTTAGGGTACCTTTACACGCCGCTACGGCAGGATGGATGCATCCCGCTACAGGCTACAAATGTAGCTTGTAGCGCCAATATAGCCCGTCGTAGCGGCATCTGAAGACGTGACGATACAGCCGGCAACAGATACATCTGTTTACGACCTCTGCTCGAAAACAGAGAGCTACAAAGACGATGGTAGCAAGATGCATCGGCGTGTAAAGACGTTACGGAAGGGAACTCTGGACACCCTGCGATGTAGCTGCAATGTAGCTAAGGCGTGACCCTGGCTCCGTGTTACCGCGCCCCATGTGCGATCATTGGTGGAAGCTGCTGCATGACGATTGGTAGTCGCTGCATAGGGAGGCATATTTAAGGAGCTGACGAGTCACACTACACAATCGCTCGAGCGTGCTGTATTACTCAGCCTCCTGCGTTGCCTGCCCAATCAGGATGTTATTGCTTTGTCCTATCAGCGTACGGACGTCTCGTAATCCACAATTGTGGCACGCCTATGTGCTGGCCCTGCTGCACCAGGTACGCCCATAGTAGCTGGTTATAGCGGTGTGTAAATGAGCTACAGATGGCTACTTGAGACAACCGGCGATGCAGCTAGTTACAGATGTCACGTAGCGTAGCGCACCTTATGGCGGCGTGTAAAGGTGATGCGTGGAGCGTTTGTAACCGTTTGAGCGTGCTCGTGCACGTGAAGTAGCGGGATGCATCCATCCTGCCGTAGCGGCGTGTAAAGGTACCCTAATGGTACCTTTACACGCCGCCACTGTAGGATGGATACAACCCGCTATAGGCTACAAAAGTAGCTTGTCGCGCCAATATCGCCCGTAGTAGCGGCGTCTGAAGACAGGACGACACAGCCGGCTACAGATACATCTGTATCCGTGCACTGCCCATAAACAGATGGCAACAAAGCCGATTGTAGCGAGCTGTATCGGCGTGTAAAGAACCCACAGAAGGGAACTGTGGACACCCGGCGATGTAGCTGCAATGTAGCTAAGGCGTCACCCAGGCTCCGTGTTACCGCGCCCCATCTGCGATCATTGGTGGAAGATGGTGCGGTCCGATTGGCCCTTGCCTCACAGCCCTCCATCTTGGATGTGCTGTCCGTCAGCACTACAGATACGCGCCGTATGCACGATCATATATTAGTACAATTACGCGGCCACAAACTTGTGCAAGGCAAAATGAGAAATGGCCCATGATCCTAATACAGTGTGCGCATTCTGTAAACAGATAATGAATAATGCTGGACACAGCGGTCAAGTTTGTGTTACGGAACGGCCTGCGTTATGGAACTGCAGATGCCGCATAAGTGTCCCTCGAGTGTCTGCGCGCAACTCTCACACTGATGCACGTATACACACACCGCATTGAAATCGAGTAGTCTGTACACAACGCACAGGCTTGCTGTACGCATCGCTCTGTGGGTGTTGTACAGTAGGTGCCGCAGAAGTGGTTCGCCCATGTCACTGCGCGTAGGACTACTTCAAAGGGTGCGTGACCCCGAACGTGACCGTAATGACGTCATCACGATAGTTTCATTTTCACTCTGCCTGCAAGGTGCCAGCCCCTCCTCTGCACACACCATTGCAGTCATGGCGGCCGTTCACCGCGCTGCTACGTGGGGGATGGCTGAACTACTGGTCCTCATAGACCACTGTGACCGGTATGATTACTGGGGTCACCGGCACCACCGTCATCCCAGGCTGCGTAATCGCGCCACTATTCGGCGGATTCAGCGGACTCTGCTGAATCAACTAGGGGTGGAGAGGGCCGCAAAAGCAATCCAAAAGAAGATTGCGGACCTGAAGAACAAATGCCCAGGCCGCATAATCGACATCCGTGCAAGGATTGCCAGGCTGCGCGGTAAGTACTTCAGAGGGGCACACATGCTTTGTACTGTATGTAAGCACACCAAAAACATAAACATTCATTGAACAACATCATACGTACAGTGAGAGGTACACCGGCATACATGCAATGGGGGACAATATAGGCAGCACATTATAGATTGACTGCCTACACATCTGCCTTAAACTAATGTTCATGTGGCACCCAAGATTACTCCACAGTGTTAGATGCCCTCCACACAATTACCACACTAATGCCTCATACATACGCCATGCAGAATACATCAGATCATCCCATATCAGAACTACAGCAAACACATATACCAAATATTGAACTGTTTCTACATCAGAGAGCCAAAACATACTGCTGACACATTACTTATTGTTTCATAATCTCCAGATGCTGATGTGTCATCAGATGAGGCTCCCCCGCAAGCGCCTGCAGGTGGCCCACCAACCCCACCGCCACAAGACGCAGCTGGACCACCATCCCCACAAGGGAATAGCCCCTCACCAGGGCCTGACGAGGAGGAGGATCATCATGATCCAGCGTTTCTGGAGGCAGAGGTGGCATCGCCTGCTCGCCAACATGAGGCTATGGCTCAACCTCAAAATGAGGCTGGCGTTGAAGAATATGGGGTAAGTGATTTCAGTTGGATTAAAGGGGCGGAACACTTTAAGCAGTGTTGTTGCGATGTGGAAAATGGGGAAGCTAAACATTTATTACATCATGTCCTTCACCCACTCTTGCAGATGGAGAACGTGCTGGAGCTGCGGGCTGGAGTGTAAGTGCCTCCCCATCACCCCCTGATAGTCAGGATGATGTTGAGCCCCAGGGTAAGGACAATATTTGTTGTGTGAAACACAAAAAAATTGCAGAGGTACCATTGTAAAGTAATGATATTTTTTCACACACAATACAGGTGTACCCACGATGGAGGACGTGGTGAGGGCCCACCACCAGTTTGCCCACCGACTGCAACGGGCCCTACAACGGGGAATACAGGATCTCACCCGCCTGTCTGACATGCTGGCTACCGTCCAGCAACAACAGGATGGCCACCATTGACATGTCACTACTCCTTAAAAAAAATTTGCTCCCCTTGACCCAAAAATTTGTTGTCCTTGTTGGACCAAGAAATTTCAGTCGTTGCCTGTTTGGCTTTTGATATTGTATTTTTTTATTTTGCCCCCGTTGGGCTCTTTTCTTATAGTGTCCCACTTTAGGAACTGGTGGATTGTGGGATGGCTAGGCCTTTGGCCCTTTGACCTATCCTGTCCCACATTGGGACCATCAGGAGTGTGGACTGGCTAGCCCTTTGCCTTCTTTACCTATCCTGTCCCACATTGGGACCATCAGGAGTTTGGACTGGCTAGCCCTTTGCCTTCTTTACCTATCCTGTCCCACATTGGGACCATCAGGAGTGTGGACTGGCTAGCCCTTTGCCTTCTTTACCTATCCTGTCCCACATTGGGACCATCAGGAGTGTGGACTGGCTAGCCCTTTGCCTTCTTTACCTATCCTGTCCCACATTGGGACCATCAGGAGTGTGGGATGCCTAGCCCTATCTGGAAACAGCATTCTGTGTATTGTGGCAAATGTCTGTCACACATGTATGTTGTAAATAAAATGTCTGGTTAACTTTTTTTTATGCTCCTTCATGTCACAACAATAATATTTGGTGCTGAAACATGTCCATCAGGTAACTATGTCACCCACATTACCACACCTCTTTGTCAAAGTGCAACCACATTACAAAGGAACCTATGGTGGTCCTGCTCTGAGGGCATTGGGCCATATTGTGTGGCTTTGCCCAACCTATATTGTGACCACCACCATTCACCCACGCTGACCCCCAAAAACCCTAACCCAAAATAAATACACAATTGTGTCAGACCAAAAATTTAATAGTGTCTGAATTTGAAATAAACATAAACAAATCATATGCTGCCATTCTGGCAACACGTATAAAACAAAAAAAAAAGACAAAACCATTCAAAAGAACCAAGGAGTTTCCTCCCGAAGGCAAAGTCCAGAGTGCCAATTCTGTGCATTGGCTACTAGTGTCCAACGTCTTCATCCTCTGTTGGCTCTGACAATGCCGGCTCCCCCCTCCTCTCATGGCAGCCCCGACCTGCCCGAGAGCGTCTGGATGTTCGACGACGTGTTGGGGGGGATTGGGTGTCTGTGGCGGGGCCGGTCTTCTCACGGGCCGGATGGGGCGGCTGGGGAAAGGGGCCACAAGTTGTGTGGCATAGGGGGGGATGTGGCATCCCCATTGAAGGGCCCCATCCTCGGCAGCATCAGCGGCAGTGCTGAAGACCCGCTGAAGGATCTGTCTTTGGAGCAGCTCCATCCTTCGCAACCTGTCGCTCATGTAGAGGGCGTAGCTGTCGATGTGGGTCCGCTGTTCGCTCAACAGCACGCGTCGGGCCCAGGTGCCCAGCTCCGTCTCTAGTGGTGCTGGACGTCGGCGGCGACGGATCCCGGAGCTGGGCCCTGGACCAGACCCACATCACTCGCCGCGCCCTCCTGCTCAGCCCCAGATGTCATTGGCTGAGCATCATCAGCGACAGATTGCTCCGCAATGGAGCCGTCCTCTTCAGGGGCCTGTGGGGGGAGAAAAATAAAACCTCATTAGTGAAGGCAATATCCACTCAATACATTGTCAACAGAACTCAATATACCACTCCCACACACACAAAGCCCACAAACCAAGATTGGAAATGAGGAAAAACACAGTAAAGCACCAAAGGTTAAATACCACAACACCAGTACTTCTCCTGTACACTCACCTCGACCATTCCAGGGACTCAGCTCAATACAGAATTAGGTGTTATTCACAGAGCCGTAACCCAATTATTACATGTCACCACAACACCTTGATACTGGGGGCTGTGCTGCCCAATGACAGATATTGCCCACCTTTCCGTTTGGACTCCTATTATGATGAGAATCCACCCCACATTCAACTACCTATAACCCACTGGCACCAAAGCCAACACACATGTGTGGCAGCACCATTTACTACATGGTACTATGTGGCTGTTTAAAATCAAACCACTATCAATCTTGAAACCCTTAAATAAGTACCCGAAACATAACAAGATGTTCAGGAAGATGCAACAGTGGAATACGGCTGTAAGCATAGAATGTATAAGGCTACAAATTCCTGGAAGGAGGGCAGATTGATTGACACCCAAAGGTTTCCCCCAGCAAGGAGGAAAATATGACAAAAAGGTTGGTGTAAAGGATTTAGACAAGCACACATGTGAAGGAAACATTGTGGGCCACCACTGTAACACAATTACCCACCTCCTGTGGCGCAGATGGTGATGCAGCCGGGCCTACATGGGACGCAGCAACGGGGCAGTTGGTTGTCGTTCCATGCGGGCGAGCCTTGCCCAGGATGAAGGTGAAGAGGGGATAGTACCATAGGGTAGGTGATGGTACCTCCTCAGCTCCAGCCCCTGAGCGACGGCGCTGGTACTCAGTGTGAGCCCGCATGAACGCCGACCGCATATTCTTTATTTTGAGTGCCACCATATGCCTGTCCCACCTCTTGCCTACCCTTGGCTCCAACCAATTTGCTAGAGCCACAAGAGACCTGTAGGCCTCAGCCCTCGCTGCCTGATTTTTATATTCAGGCAGCGAGCTGCGCCACAAACACTCGTGCCGCTGATACTCCGTGAGAAGCTGGGACTCCAACTCCACAGTACCCCTCGGCATCTGCCAATCACAAAACACACCAAAAAATGACAGTCACTACACAAGGCATACCGAAACTCACAAACTTTGCAAAAGGATAAACATGCTCAGAAACTTGGAACATGGAGAATATATGCTGCTATTTGGTTGAGTACAACTTTGCATGAGTGGGGCATTTTCTCTATCTCACACCGCTCCAAAGTCGAACACATGTATCTGGAAAATATCAATCACCGGATATCTGTGTCCACCTACAGATGTTTCTTACATGATTTAAGTCCCCAATGTACCTATTTAAACACACCTATAGACGGTGTGTGCGTACATACCTGTAGGCCAACATGTGAGCAAACACATTGTGTGCAAGCTAGTACCTGTGCAGTGTCCAAAATGGTTGAGGTAAAATATATGAGAAACGAGGGTTGGGTGTGTGCCAACACTGCACATACTACATCTAATGTGCACCCACATGATCATGTTGGTGTTCCTCCAGACGTGGGACTACAATTTTAACACATGTACCAAACATCACTGGAATCAACGGGGAAATTCCTCCACCCATCAAATGGTGATGTGAAGTACCGGCAAAAACAAAACCTTTATCTGTTGCCATCGAAAATAACGTCAAGGTGCAATCTATACTTGCACAATACAAGTAGAGCCACTACCTGGCTATTGCCCTACAGAGAATAATGTTGCCATATGTATTATTACAGGGCAAAAATTACATGCCGTATCAAACATGCCCATACACACATTGCCTAAGCGGCCTGTAACAGAAGCATCTGCGTACATTACAATTTCTTGGAAACCGCTAAAGAGGCTTACCGTCAGAGCAACAGAAGTCAAACAGGACACTAGTAGCTCAATGCACATCGACGTCTGGACAAGGTGCAGTGGCCATTGGACTGGCTTTATAGTCCGCTAAACCAATCACAGCGGACACAATTACGCACATCGTGATGGGACACCTGGTTGCGGATTAGACTCCCGCTAATTGGTGTAGATCGCTGAATCGTGATAGGTTGGCGGCCCTTTAAAAGCTGCGCATTCCGGCAAACATTACGCTTGCTGGCCAGACCCATTAAGTAAGTATTTGTGGACACACATGGAATTTGCGCAGGGTGGGGTGCATCTGTTGATGTTCTTGGAGAGCGCCGAAGACTGCTTTAGCGGACTATATAGGGGTTTGTATTGTTGGGGACGATATAGTGTACTGTGTGGATTTAGAATAGGCATTTTGTCTGGGGATTCACACTTTTGTTGAGAAACATTGCTGTGTTTGTTTCCAGACATCATAGAGGAGAATGGATGCATGACTGTAGACAGAACTGTGTAACTCATGTCGACTGGATCGATTCCTGCATACTGGTTGTGGCCAATGGAGACTGGGTACAACGGGAATAGGATCACACATGTCTTGGAGGTGTGGCGCTCCAGACATAGCATAGATGTGTAGTAAAAATGACACCTTCCAAAACATATGAACCCATGTATAACCATCCGCATTCATGTGCAATGTTGTTTGGTTCATGTAGCCTTACTCAACCTCCCATATCGGGGTACGTAAGATTTTTTATTCTTCTCATTTTTACTGTAATCAATTAAAATTATGGTCTGTCTAATGGATTCTGTGACCTGTTTGAGCAACATTATTGGTGACACATGTCCCTTTCTAACTCACCTAGGTGCAGATGTGTGACTTTGGGACCCTCCGATTGAAGTTGATGTATAGGAGGCCACTCTCATTCGCCGTGTTCCATTTTGGTTGGGGTGACTACTGGGTGTTTGCGGTCCCTTGCTTCAGGGATGTTTTTGGGCCCACACGAGAGATCCCATCCACTTGGCTATAGTGTGTAATCGATAAGAGGTATGGCTTGCTTAACCTGCTGACATGGCCACATATTGTTCTATGTACTCATGTTGTGTATTCTCATCTACAGGTGCTGATAATGAGGATGCAGAATATCCATGACCGCAATGTTATTGTGGCTCTTGCGTTGGTGGAAGAGCAAATGTGGCTTCAGGATCGGTATGAAAGGTTGATGAGGCGCAGACAGCGGCGTTTGTGGACCCGCGATTGGCTTCTCAGGCGGGAAACCCAGGGCCACATGCAGCTGTTGCGGGAGCTGGAGCTTAACTGTCCTGATGATTACCGAAACTATCTCCGTATGCCCGAGGACTGTTTCACCTTCCTATTGGAGCGTGTTGGGCCAATGATAGCGCGTCAGGACACTATAATGCACCCATCAGTATCAGCTGCTGAGGGGTTGGCGATCACTTTGCGGTTCCTGGCTACAGGGCAGTCCATGACATCCCTCACATACTTGTCACGTGTCTCCCTGCCCCTGCTGAGCCACCTGATCCCTGAAACGTGTTGGGCCATCTGGAGAGCTCTGCAGCCAGCCTACATGAAAATGCCTCTAACCGCCGCAGAATGGCTGGAAGTAGGCCGAGGCTTTGAAACCCGGTGGAACTTCCCCAACTGTGGCGGGGCATTGGATGGTAAGCACGTGAGGATTACCAAACCTGCCAACTCTGGCTCTTTGTTTTTCAATTACAAAGGGTATTGTAGTATAATCCTCATGGCTGTAGTGGATGCCAACTATGAGTTCCTCTACGTGGATGTTGGAATGCCTGGTCGCAACTCAGATGGGGGGGTGTTTGCCCGAAGCTCCTTGGCAACACTACTAGGGAGTGGTGGGCTAAACTTACCCTCAAATGTGGACACGACCGAACATCTCAACTTTGCGTTTGTGGCGGATGAAGCATTCCCACTTCAGGAACACCTACTGCGGCCATATCCCCAGAGGGCCCTTACTTCTGAGAGACGCATTTTCAACTACCGGCTATCCCGGGCCCGCCGTGTAGTTGAAAATGCGTTTGGGATAATGGCGAATAGATTCCGGATTTTTCATACGCCTATACATATGAAACCGGACTCTATTGACGCGGTAGTGGTGGCCTGCTGTGTGCTGCATAACTTCCTGCGTTGTAGGGATAGAGCATCATACACGCCAGGAGGTTATGTAGATAATGCAGACGCTACAACAGGGGCGCTCCGTCCAGGGTCTTGGCGTGATGATGGCCATGTGATTGTGCCACTCCAGCGGCAGAGCCATGGCCGCACTCGGCAGGAGGCCAGGGACAGTAGAGACGCTTACTGCTCCTACTTCAATGGGTCTGGTGCAGTGAGCTGGCAGAACCAGGCCATGTAATGTGGCTGGCTCTGGGAGTTGCTTTTGAGGTTGCAATGGAGGTGACAGCAGGTTAGCTGCGCCCCTTTTCTTTTTGGTTGACCCTTTTCACGATCTTTGGTTTCATTATGTGCATAAGGTTGCGTTAGTTAGTTAGTTAGTTAGTTAGTTAGTTTAGGAATGTTTTTTTTTTTTTTTTTGGCTGCACAGTTTTCAATGTGTGGTCAATTGGTTATCCCTTTAATGTGGGTGAAGAATGTGACATGCACTTTAATTCTACATTGTTTTTACTTTTTTTATATTTTTAAGTTACAATCCAAGGTCAACATTAATGCATTTTATTAAAATTTTTTATGTTGGATCCAAAATCATCTGTGTGAGCCTCATTACTTGGTGGAGGAGGGCAATGTGATGAAGGTTTTGGTGGGGGCCAGGGATGTCATAGCCACCTATTGGCTGGGATTGTGCACACAATATGTGTGGGTAGCCATGTTTTTTTTAAAAGGATTTTGCCCAACAGTGTTTGTGGCCATTGTGCGTACATGATCCTTGATTTTGTTGTAGGCAGAGGGTCCCCTGCACACAGCACATTGATGCAGGACATATTCTTCTCAGGTGTTTTCAAATACACTGTCACACAGATCTTTGACATGTTGCCTTGGGAGCTGTTCCACTACATTCACATCTGTGAGCAGATATATTAACACCATTCAGCCTGTAGTCACACATAGTTCGCCAGAGTTGACACAGATAGAATTTCTACAGAAATCGCACATACTGTGTGTTGTAAGCCGCTACTGTGTGTCGCACAAACGCACCTCAGTGCAATCGCCACACGCCGCTGTCACAAGCGCTGATCGTGCGTGACAAGGCAAACACTTCTACTACGCACACATAGCCCAGGACCGCTACTTTTATACACACGGGGGTATGTGCCTGGCCACCGCTCCAGCGTGACGCTTTACCATCGATTTAGATGCATTCGCCATGCTCCGCCAGGTCACAACCGCTTATTCCGTGCTTCACTACGATCACTAGTACGGCACGTCTCGGCCATCCGCCCTTTCCGTCGTGCCCAATCACAACTCCGTACTGTTGGCCAATGGTTGTGGTTTGGGCGCGGCGTACAGGTCTGTGGCACGCCTATTTGTTTTACGTCCTGCCTTTGTTCCTCCCAGATCACTCTGTGGTGGCGGCGTGTAAAGCTGGTACGCTGAGCTACAGATGGCTACTTGAGACACCCGGCGATGTAGCTAGCTGTAAATGTAGCGTAGCGTAGCGCACCTTGTGGCGGCGTGTAAAGAGGGTGCGTTTCCCGTTGGTAACCGTTTGGGCGTGCTCGTGCACGTGAAGTAGCGGTTGGTATCCATCCTGCAGTGGCGGCGTGTAAAGGTACCATTATGGTACCTTTACACGCCGCCACGGCAGGCTGGATACATCGCGCTACAAGCTACAATTGTAGCTTGTAGCGTCCATATCGCCTGTAGTAGCGGCGTCTGAAGAGGCGACGCTACAGCCGGCGACAGATACATCTGTTTATGGTCTCTGCTCATAAACTTAAGGCAACATCGCCGATGGTAGCGAGCTGTATCGGCGTGTAAAGAGGCAACGGAAGGGAACTCTGGACACCCGGGCTGTAGCTGCAATGTAGCTAAGGCGTGACCTCGGCTCCATGTTACCGCGCCCCATGTGCGATCATTGGTGGAAGCTGCTGCATAACGATTGGTAGTCGCTGCATAGGGAGGCATATTTAAAGGAGCTGACGAGTCACACTACACAATCGCTCGAGCGTCATGTATTACTCAGCCTCCTGCGTTGCCTGCCCAATCAGGATGTTATTGCTTCGTCCTATCAGCGTACGGAAGTCTTGTAATCCACAATTGGAGCACGCCTATGTGCTGTCCCTGCTGCACCAGGTCCGCCCATAGTAGCTGGTTGTAGCGGTGTGTAAATGAGCAACAGCTGGCTACTTGAGACACCCGGCGATGTAGCTAGCTATAGATGTAGCGTGGCGTAGCGCACCTTGTGGCGGCGTGTAAAGAGGGTGCGTTGACCGTTTGTAGCCGTTTGAGCGTGCTCGTGCACGTGAAGTAGCGCGATGTATCCAGCCTGCCGTGGCGGCGTGTAAAGGTACCATAAGGGTACCTTTACACACGGCTACATTTGTAGCTTGTCACCAGGTAACTTACTGGTTGCAGTGAAATCATGGATACATGGTTCTAACTTGTTGCTGTGTACAAATGGAATCATGTATCCATGATTTCACTGCAACCAGTAAGTTACCTGGTGACAAGCTACAAATATAGCCGTGTGTAAAGGTACCCTAAGGGTACCTTTACACGCGGCTACATTTCTAGGGTGGCTACAAGTAACTTACTGGTTGCAGTGAAATCATGGAGAGATTATTCCATTTGTACACAGCAACAAGATAGAACCTTGTCTCCATGATTTCACTGCAACAAGTAAGTTACCTGTAGCCACCCTAGAAATGTAGCCGCGTGTAAAGGGGCCCTAAAGGCCACGTCACACGCTTCAATATCGTTAACGATATCGCTAAAACGTCACATTTTTTTAATCGCTTAAACGATATCGTTTGTGTGTCGTTTTGTGTAACCGAGCAATCTCGCGTTGAAAAATAGTTTGATTATTTTGTTGAAGATTTGTGAGCAGGACCTCAAATCAAGCGATGGTCGTGCAAATGATCCACAGAATCGTGCTGTGTGACACCGTGCAAACGATCTCATTGACGATTTCCCCTATTCCTGACACTGGCTGGCCCCAATCGTTGGGTTGTGCGCTGGATTGCTGGGGCGTTGCCAAATGTAAAATCGTTAACAAGATATATACTTGTGACACCGCGCAAGTGATATTGCAAAATTGTTCTAACGATCTCGATCACGTGACTTTGCAGGCAATATCGTGATCGATACTGAAGCGTGTGACGGTCCTTAAGTCTATTTTTTCCATCTATCTATAACTCTTTCTCAACCTTCCATCCATCATCTAGTCTTTCAATGTATCTATCCATACATCCATCCACTTGAACAGCTTGAAACTTAAGTAATCTTTAAAATCTTAAAAGATTTTAAAATCTCAAACAAAAAAGAATTAGCATGCTGCAGTAGTCCTAGGAGTGGTGCCTCCATTCCTGGCACTTCACCTTTGCTTTTTTGCTGCCCTGGTGCATTGGGAAACAGGATAACAGTATTTGGAGCTGATGCCAGCTCAGTAATGTCAGCCAACATCAAGCCCAGAGGTTAGTAATGCCAAGGCATCAATCAGATACCTGATATTACAAGCCAAGTTAATTAAGACAGAAATAACCACACCAATAAATATTTTATTTCAAAATGAACCTAAATGCATTCCACTTACCAATTTTTTTAAAATTAAATCCATTTTTTTAAAGTTTCCTATTCCACCTAAACCTCAAAAAAGCATGCACAAATTAATTTAAATAAAAAAATAAAACCCCAAATAAATCCTGAGGTGTCCCAGCATATGGAGGCAAGGTAAGTGACTGTATCCCCCATATGGGGGGACAACAGGCACTGCACTGCTCCCAGCAGTGTGACAAGTTGTGACTTCACTGAGGTTGTCTCAGGTTACTTTCAGCAGGGAATCCTGTGGTGTTACTTGGGATAACCACAGTGGCATCCGCATTCATAACACTAGCTGTCTCGTGAGAGCCATGATATAATGCGAGATGTAGCAATTATATCTCGCTGGTATCGTGAAATAGCATGTGTGAGGAGTGGTGATGTCAGGAAATGCAGTGCAGTTCAAACTTGCGGGATAACCCCTGGGTGACCCCTGGAGTCTGAAATGCAGTAATGTGATGACACCGCTTCTCACACTGTCATCAGTGTCTGCAAGCCTGCTCTCACAGCATATGGGGGATCCCTTCTGTGAACGTAACCCCCCCATATGCTTGAAAGAAAGTCCAGGAGGAGCTGCAGTTGTGGTGGAAGGGCTCTAGGATTCCTCTTGCCTCCTGGCTTCTTCCACAGAGACTTCTAAGGCAGAGGTGGGCAATTCCAGTCCCCAAGAGCTGCAAACAGTGCAAATTTTCAGTATTTCCTTAGCATTATACAGATGTTAATTTAATCATCTGCACAGGTGATGATTCTAACACCTTGTGCAATGCTAAATAAATCCTGAAAACATGCAATGTTCGCAGGCCTTAAGGACTGGAGTTGCCCATCCCTGTTCTACAGGAGTGTGTTTAGTGTCTTGCATTTCCATACCTCACACCTTCAGGCCATAGGCCTGCAGCTTGTTCTCGAGCATCTGATGGGAAGTATCAAAGCACCTCCTACTTTGCAGAAACTGTCCAGAACACAAGGAGTGAAGTAAAAAATCTCTACTGTAGCAAATTAAAAAAAGTACATATTGGTACGTGATCTCATTTTTCACATTTATGTTACCCAAAAACTAATCATTTTAAAATAGGCACTTAGCACAGACTAAAACTAAAAGAAGCAAATATATAAATATACTCAAGTACAGTTGTGGCCAAAATTATTGACACCCCTGCAATTCTGTCAGATAATAGTTTCTTCCTGAAAATGATTGCAATCACAAATGCTTTGGTATTATTATCTTCATTTAATTTGTCTTCAATGAAAAAACACAAAAGAGAATGAAACAAAAAGCAAAACATTGATCATTTCACACAAAACTCCAAAAATGGGCCGGACAAAAGTATTGGCACCCTCAGCATAATACTTGGTTGCACAACCTTTAGCCAAAATAACTGTGAACAACCGCTTCCGGTAACCATCAATGAGTTTCTTACAATGCTCTGCTGGAATTTTAGACCATTTTTCTTTGGCAAACTGCTCCAGGTCCCTGATATTTGAAGGGCCCCATCCCCAAACTGCCATTTTTAGATCTCTCCATAGGTGTTCTATGGGATTCAGGTCTGGACTCATTGCTGGCCACCTTAGAAGTCTCCAGTGCTTTCTCTGAAACCATTTTCTAGCACTTTTTGAAGTGTGTTTTGAGTCATTGTCCTGCTGGAAGACCCATGACCTCTGAGGGAGACCCAGCTTTCTCACACTGGGCCCTACATTATGCTGCAAAATTTGTTGGTAGTCTTCAAACTTCATAATGCCATGCACACGGTCAAGCAGTCCAGTGCCAGAGGCAGCAAAGCAACCCCAAAACATCAGGGAACCTCCGCCATGTTTGACTGTAGGGACCGTGTTCTTTTCTTTGAATGCCTCTTTTTTTTCTCCTGTAAACTCTATGTTGATGCCTTTGCCCAAAAAGCTCTACTTTTGTCTCATCTGACCAGAGAACATTCTTCCAAAACGTTTTAGGCTTTCTCAGGTAAGTTTTGGCAAACTCCAGCCTGGCTTTTATATGTCTCGGGGTAAGAAGTGGGGTATTCCTGGATATCCTACCATACAGTTCCTTTACATTCAGACGCCGACGGATAGTATGAGTGGACACTGTTGTACTAGTGATGAGCGAATCCTAAATTACTCGGAATCGCTTGACTCTAGCGAGTCCGAGCCCGGGACTCGCTACTCGTTGCGAGTCTAGCGAGTCCAATGTTAATGAATGGGGAAGCGAGTAATAGCGAGTAGTGTGCGATTTACAAATCACAGAGGTGTCTCGGAAGCTTCAGCCTGAAGCAATCCTAGTTTTGCCATTAATTTGCATTGGACTCGTTTACTTTGCAAGTAATCGCTGGGAAACTCGCACAGATAAGAGTCCTGTCTGCTCTGTGTGCTGGCTGCCGCAGCTCCAGGGTCCTAGAGCCCGCCTGCTGCCTGATGTAGCAGAGCTGAGATTTTTCTCAGTCTGCTCATTCCCTGTGCATAGACATCTATATCTATGCACAGGGATGAGCAGAGAGGACATCGCGTTTTGGACAACGTCGGACGGAAGAGGATTTTTTTAATTAAAGATGGAGTCCCTAATGGCTTTTTTTTTTATTTCTAATAAAAAATTTTCTGTGTTGTGTTTTTTTTAAAACAATTTAATAGAAATTCATGGCGGTCATGTCTAATATTGGCGTGACCGTCATAAATTTCGGGCTTAGGGCCAGCTGATAATACAAAGCTGGCCCTAACCTCTTTATTACCCAGCGTGTCACCGCCACCAGGGCCGCTGGAAGAGCGGGGTTCAGCGCCAGAGAATGGCGCTTCAATGAACGCGCCATCTTCTGGGGTGGCTGCGGGCTGCAATTTGCAGCGGGGGGTGCCCAGAAAGCTTGGGCATCCCTGCGCTGCGGATTCCAGCCCCCAGCTGCTTAGCTGTACCTGGCTAGACATAGAAATTGCGCGGAGCCCCACGCATTTTTCTTTTATTATTTCATGAAATTCATGAAATAATAAAAAAAAAAGGGCTCCCCTATATTCTTGTGTCCGGCCAGGTACAAATAGGCACCTGGGGGTTGGGGGTAGCCCGTCGCTGCCTGCTGGATCCGGCTGGTTCCAGAAATATGGCGAAGCCCATGTAATTTTTTTTCTGAAAAATCAATAAAACAATCCTAAAAAAGGGACTGCATCTTTATTAACCCCTCGCCCATGGTCCAGGGGTTAATAAAGATGCAGTCCCTTTTATTTACATTGTTTTATGGATTTGTCAGAAAAAAATTTCACGTGGACTTCGCCGTATTTCTGGAACCAGCCTGGTCCAGCAGGCAGCGACGGGCTGCCCCCACCCCCCAGGTGCCTATTTGTACCTGGCCGGACACAAGAATATAGGGGAGCCCTTTTTTTTAATTATTTCATGAATTTCATGAAATAATAAAAAAAAAATGCGTGGGGCTCCGCGCAATTTCTATGTCTAGCCAGGTACAGCTAAGCAGCTGGGGGCTGGAATCCGCAGCGCAGGGATGCCCAAGCTTTCTGGGCACCCCCCGCTGCAAATTGCAGCCCGCAGCCGCCCCAGAAGATGGCGCGTTCATTGAAGCGCCATCCTCTGGCGCTGAACCCCGCTCTTCCAGCGGCCCTGGTGGCGGTGGCACGCTGGGTAATAAAGGGGTTAATACCAGCTTTGTTATACAAGCTGGTATTAAGCCCGAGATTCTTAATGTCAGGCCACGTTTGACCCAGCCACTAAGAATCTCCAATAAAGGGTTAAAAAAACACAACACAGAGAAAAAATTTTATTTGAAATTTAAAAAAAAGCCATTAGGGACTCCATCTTTAATTAAAAAAATCCTCTTCCATCCGACGTAGTCCAAAACGCGATGTCCTCTCTGCTACATCCCCTGTGCATAGATATAGATGTCTATGCACAGGGAATGAGCAGACTGAGAACAATCTCAGCACTGCTACATCATCTCTGTGAGCAGGCAGGCTCTAGGACCCTGGAGCTGCGGCAGCCTGCAGAGCAGACAGCTGGACTCGGCTCGCAAAGTAACAGCAGTTACTTTGCGAGTTTCCCTGCTATCACTGGCACAGTAGCCGAGTCTAATGCAAGACAATGGCAATCCTAGTTTTGTCAGCGTTTGCCATTGATTTGCATTGGACTCGTGCGAGTAAACGCTGGGAAACTCGCAGAGTACCGAGTCCTGTGAGTCCCTTACTACTCGCCGAGTAACGAGTCCTAGCGAGTAGATTCGCCCATCCCTATGTTGTACCCTCGGACTGCAGGGCAGCTTGAACTTGTTTGGATGTTAGTCGAGGTTATTTATCCACCATCCGCACAATCTTGCGTTGAAATCTCTCGTCAATTTTTCTTTTCCGTCCACATCTAGGGAGGTTAGCCACAGTGCCATGAACTTTACACTTCTTGATGACACTGCGCACGGTAGACACAGGAACATTCAGGTCTTTGGAGATGGACTTGTAGCCTTGAGATTGCTCATGCTTCCTCACAATTTGGTTTCTCAAGTCCTCACAGTTCTTTGGTCTTCTTTCTTTTCTCCATGCTCAATGTGGTACACACAAGGACACAGGACAGAGGTTGTTTAATTCATGTCAACTGGCTGCAAGTGTGATTTAGTTATTGCCAACACCTGTTAGGTGCCATAGGTAAGTTACAGGTGCTGTTAATTACACAAATTAGAGAAGCATCACATGATTTTTCTAACAGTGCCAATACTTTTGTCCACCCCCTTTTTTATGTTTGGTGTGGAATTATATCCAATTTGGCTTTAGGACAATTCTTGTTGTGTTTTTTCATTGAAGACAAATTAAATGAAGATAATAATACCAAAGAATTTGTGATTGCAATCATTTTCAGGAAGAAACTGAGTATTATCTGACAGAATTGCAGGGGTGTCAATACTTTTGGCCACAACTGTAAGTCCACAAGGATCAGCAGACTATTAAAATGAGATACAGGCCATCATGATAATGGGGCACAGTCCATTAAGGTCATAGTTCATTAAGGGCTTTGAGGGGTAGCTCTGCAGTCCTGCTAATCCAGCAGGTGGAAGTGCAACCAGCACTAAACTTGGAAAAATAAAATTAACAAACAAAACAAGCCTCTCCCAACTCAAGACAGTCTTTATCCAGCGAACAGGGCAACGCCAGGATGGGTAAGCAACCCAATAACAAGTTATTTTTCAGAGCAGTCCTCTTTAATCAGAGTTTTGGCCACAACGTAATAAAACATAGTATTGTAGATTCAAATAATCACACAGCATTTTGCCCATACAAGAAAAATATGCCATTAGAGATTTTTCCAGGGTATGGCATACCTAGCAGTGTTACTGCTGCTATGCTGGGGCCAATGGTTTAGAGCTCCAACAAGGACCCCCTACGTACGTGACGCTTTGTCAAGAGGATTTAGTCCTAAATGTGCCCACACTACTTTATATAGCTGCTTCGGCGGGATCACGTCATGTGATCTACCCACCGGGATGTGTAATTGCGCTCTCTTCCCCGCCACCACGTCCCATTGCCGCCCACCGGAAGTGCGACATCGCTGCGCATATCCGGTCACCTGATGGCTGTCATGGCGGCTAAATGGTAAAGAGACCAGAGACGCCCCTGGGAGGGTGAAAAATTAAGGTAATTACCTTTCAAATTTTCAAACAAACCCACTTTACTTTATTTTATTCTAAAAAAAAATGGTTTGAACAAATTGTTAAAAACCATTTCTTCTTCAAGGTTCACGCTGCAAGAAATTTTACAGCTTTTTCAACAATAATGTTATTTTCACCAAAAAAAGTTCCACTTTATAGTCAAGACTCCCTTGAGGAGCGGAAGGGGGGCATAAGTGTGTGTCATATTTAGAAGTTCAACAAGGCACAAGACCCAGGCATTCCAACCTTCAGGGGTTATCTTGGAGAAAGGGATAGCCTCGGAACTCATAGTATGAGGGCCAGTTAAGAAACTTTGATTTCCTTGCTTCCCTATAGATACAACATGACAGGAACGTGCCACATGCTCGTTGTTTGCAATGGATGTGTGAATGGGGGGGCCTAAGAAATGTCATTAGATACAGTTATAAGCTTAGTTCACAAGGGCAAAGTTAAAGGAATACTATCTACAGTACATTATCTGGATGTCATAGAAAGAGGAAACTATCACTGACTGCCACCAGATTACTGAGGAGACAAGTGGTAAAAAAAAATACCCATTGCAAAATAGTAAGTTTGAACAGTAAGATGCAACGTGTTTATGCCCAAACTGTAAGATAGACATTGCTACTGAGTCAAACTCAGAAAAATATGCTCTAAAGTACAATGCAAGCCACAGAAATTTGGGCATTCTGTTCTGTGGAGCGATTAAACAAAACTGTAATGTTTATGACCTTTGGCTCGACAGTGTTAATAAAAGAGAAAGTCAAGCATAAGCTGAAAAAAACATCCTGGCTACATTGTGGCAGAGGGATGGATCAATCATTCAACGGGGCTGGTTTGATTCCTCTGGCACTGGAAAAAAGCATTTGGAGAGCAAGATGAATTTTATCAGTTAGACATCCTAAGAGAAAATATGAAACTTGGACATCATTGGACTTTCCAACAGGATAGTGATTGCACACATACCTCAAAGTCCACCAGGGATTGGTTTTAGAAGATAGAATGGAATATTCTGAAATTGCGGTCACTATTGCTTGAATGGGACATCATACATTTCTGGTGGCAGTTGAAGGAGGTTGCAACATAGAAACCAAGGAATATTAGTGCGCTGTAGGGCATTGTCCATGAAGAACGGAGTAACATTTATGATGCATACTTACATATGCTAGCGTCTGAAATGCATCATAGTTTCATCATCTTAACAGCCAAAGGATGCTCTACTAATTACTAGAGGCTAGTGATAAACAAGCATGCTCAGCCCTGCTCATTACTCAATCGAGCATCAAGGTGTTCGGTTATGCTCATAACTTAAAAACTGGCTACAAAAATGTATCTTTAGATCTTTATTGAGCAGCAGAATAGTAGATGGACAAAATTGTAACAAACAAAACATTTTGGCACTCTGGCCTTCTTAAGTTGTTAAAATAACAAACAGAAAACAGAATATATGATCAATTCTCATGATACATTTAAATAAATCAACATAAGTATTAGTTAACATAATGTTGATATATACCAACAATTCTTGTCTCTGTGCTACTTTTCTCTTAAGCAGCAGAAATTGTCACATAAGCTGTACAAAGAAAACAAAAAGGCATTGTAAGGTCAGGAGGTATGCATACAGCCAAGGTATACAGACTAAATGGAAACATCACAATATGGTCACATGAGGTGAGGTCAGAAACCACATTGGTAACTTCATACTGCAACCAAAATGTAACAAAACACCAAAGAAATTAAAAGGCTCACTCAATCACTCACCAGTGTAGTGCACTATAGTGGTGTACACCAGGGGCGGGCTGGTGCACTTGGTTCAGGGAGGCATTGACTTGATGTGAGACCTAGGTGAGGAGCGGGGGGTGGGGGGAGAGGGTGGGTGCTATTGAGGAGCGAGGGTGTGGTGCTGGCGGCACACTCACCACGCTCCCTGGCGCGTCTCTTGTCCAGCTGCTGTGAAGTAAGGGCTGCGGCCGCAAAGCAGAGCCGGACCGGCCCATATCAGTATGGGGGCAGCCCTGGATGAGCCCGTTATAGCCAGCCTGGGGGGAACTTGCCCCCCTGCCACCTGGGCCAGTCCGCCCTTGGTGTACACTGTAGTGCTATGGGATAAGCGCACTGTACGATAGGCAAATATATAAATACTATATGTAGTTTCTAAGGTGCATAAACGCCTTAATAATCCACCAGGGCATTCGATAGTAGCCTCTACTGAATCTATTTTGTCCCCAATCTTTATTTTTTTAGAGAAAATCCTAACTCCTATGATTAAGACCACTAGGTCATTCACATTGGATACTGGTGACTTTATTATCCAGATTAAATCTCTATATAGGATTCCTGTTGATAGCTATTTAATTTCATGGATGTCACCAGTCTCTACACCTGTATTACACACTCTAAGGGTTTAAAAGCAGTCGATGATCTGTTAACTGCACATGGTTTTGATATTGAAGTAAACAATTTCCTTACGGAATTGTCTCTCATTGGTGTTAAGGGAAAATTTCTTTCTCTTCCAAGACACCTACTACTTAAAAAAAACAGGGGGCCACGATGGGGTCCAACGTGGCCCCCCATATGCAAATTGTTATATGTTATCTTTTGAGTTTAATTTTGTTTTTTCACAACCATACTTTAATCAGTACATTTTGTATTTGGGGAGATTACATAGATGACATTTTTTGCATATGGGGGGGGCCCTTCATGATCTTATGGGCTTTCATGATTACCTGAATCAAGTTTGGACAGAGCTACAATTTTCAATACATTACAGCTCCGACTGTGTCAGCTTCCTGGATACACTGGTGTACAAAGAAGGCAACAAATTGATGTTAGATATCGATAAGAAAAAAGAGATCACAATAGCCTATTACATAACACCAGTTGTCATCCAGGAGCTGTCAAAAGTTCGATCCCTCGGTCCAAAATCAGCAGGGTATGTAGGATTATCTCTGATTCTCTTCTATATAAAACTCGTGAATTAGAAATGTATGGGAGGTTCTCAGAGAGGTTATCCTGCACATTTACTAAAGTCTCAAATCTCTAATTTGGTCAAAAATAAAGGTGTTGGTAACAGAATCCAATTAGTTCATACATACATCCTTTGAAATTTGAGGGTATATTACATACGGGTTATCCCTCCACACCGGAGTTTCAAAATAGTTTTCTTCCATGCTTTAGAAGGGCCAAAAATGTGAAAGAAATTTTGGTCAGAGCTGACAATAGTTCAGCCTCCAAGGTGTCCCAACAGACTTTTTTCTCTTGTAAAAAAACAGGGTACTTTCCCTTGTCTAAATTGTCTGTAGTGTAACAATGTGCAGAAGGGAGATAAGATCTATTCACCCTCTATACAGGTCAAGGTATTCCAATAAAGGGTTTCTTCAGATGCTATTCGACCAATGTTGTATATGCCATTAAATGCCCCTGCGGGCTCGTTTATTTGGGCAAAACAAACACACACATATGCGATAGAATTTCCCAGCATAAGTCTAACATTAGGTGTGAGAAAAACGCATTACCGTTACCTTATCACTTTTTATCCGCTGGACATAGGGTTTCACAATTTAAATATCAAGTACTTGAAGATGTTTTCATACCATGTAGGGGGGGTAATCTCATTAATTATTACATATGCGAGAATAATTTTGGATCTATAAGTTACAAACATTGACCCATAAAGGTCTCAATAGAGATTATGATACCTCTAGTTTTCTTTAACATTTTGTTCTATGTTCTTTTTTGCACAGAGACGCTGAAATTTCCAATGGTGATTGCAACACTTCTTGTGTTTTTCTTTTTTCCTCCCCTCCTTCTTCCCCCTAACCCCTTTTTCCTATTTTTTACAGTATTTCTCTATACTGTCTTTTTTCCCTCCTTTTCTTTCCCCTTTTCCCTGTTATTCTTTTTCTTATCTCTATTTTCATTATTTTTCCACCTTGGGTGGTTTAAGATTCATCTTTTGGCTTCATTATAGCTAATTCTTAATCTTTGTACTGTTTTTCCTCTTTTATTTAATTCTGGTAGCTCTGTTTAATATATTACTGTTCTTTAAGATCACTTCCTGGTTATTGCGATCACGTGACTACGTCACGTAATTCGTTGTCTAGGTACCAGTAAACAGAATTCAACGGCGCATGCGCCGATGTCATAGTGACGTATCGTCACATGACCGGTCACGCATATCCGGGTTTTCGGCTATTAGAAGCCATAGAGTCTATCATATACTGCGCTTATCCCATAGCACTACGGTATACACCACTATAGTGCCCTACACTGGTGAGTGATTATTGAGTGAGCCTTTTACTTTCTTTGGTGTTTTGTTACATTTTGACTGCTTTATGAAGTTACCAATGTGGTTTCTGACCTCACCTCATGTGACCATATTGTGATGTTTCTATTTAGTCTGCCTTAAAGAGGACCTGTCACCCCCTGGTGCTATGCTAACTGAATGCAGCATATATGCTGCATTAAGGGAAGGGGTCCCCCATGTCTCCAACCCCACTAGAAGTTGTTAAAAAATACTTTATAAAGTGTACAGATAATGTGTCCAGAGTGACTTACTCAGTAATAAGTCATCACTGTTGCTGGTGTACTCCCCAACCCTTTCTGTGCCACCTTCAGCCCTCTCTTGCTCAGCCTCCTGTATGTGTCATCGCTGTTTCTGGTGTCCTCCCCGCCTCCATCCCTCTGTGTGCTACCTCCAGCAATGACACATACAGGAGGCTGAACAGGAGAGGGCTGGAGGTGGCACAGAGAGGGCTGGAGGCGGGGAGGACACCAGCAACAGCAATGACTCATTACTGAGTAAGTCCCTCTAGCTACTTATCTGTACACTTTCTAAAGTCTTTTTAACAGCTTACAGGGGGACTAGAAACATGGGGGGCCCCTTCCCTTAAATGCAGTAGACATGTTGCATTCAGTTAGCATAGCAACAGGAGGTGACAGGTCCTCTTTAAGAGAAAAGTAGCACAGAGACAAGAATTATTGGTACATATCAACATTATGTTAACTAGTACTCGTACTTATGTTGATTTATGTAAATGTCTCATGAGAATTGATCACATATTTATTCTGTTTTCTGTTTGTTATTTTAACAACTTAAGAAGGCCAGAGTGCCGAAACGTTTTGTTTGTTACAATTTTGTCCATCTACCATTCTGCTACTCAAGACATCAAGATCAATTTTTGGGCCAAGTTTGTGGATACATAGCGCAATAGTCTAATTCTGGCACAATCTTAAGGCATAAAGGCAAGTTCAAGTTGGTGTTCAAATAAGTTCAATGTTTATTTTTGACTTTCAAGATGAAAAAAAGAGTGTCACAACGTTTCGGCAATATCTGCCTTAGTCACGTTACAGCTGACAAAAGAATTACAAAATAAAGACAAAAATATGTATCGATAAACAATAAATATACAATGGCAAAAATACAACAAAGAATTGTCAGAGGGACAAAGGTGACTTATTAACACACCGTATTCAGTAATTTAATATGATCAAATTGTGAGTTAGGAATAGTGCATATAGCATACATTATAACTTAGAAACCTCAATCCGTCCGGATTTCTTAAAGTAAGAAAAATATACCTCTGAATAAGGTATATCAAATCCTGATGTGGGGTGGAAGTATGGGTTCAAGCTCAAAAAGCCGAAGGCTATAGAAGATATAATAAGCTATAACACCAAATGAGATATGTGTCAAAAGATATGGAGTCATGTCTCACAGTTACCTATCAATATGTATGATATGAAGACCTGTAGAACCACTTGTAGCCTGTAAGGTATGGGGATTTAATTAGTAACACTCCATGTAAGAGTGTAAAGAAAGGTAAATCTATAACATTACCTGTACTATTGTATCACACAGATATGGGAAATCTTCAGTGTACAGGTAACTAGCTGAAAGGTGAACAAGTGGATAAGTTTTGGAGATAAATTAAATAAAATGATGGTACTGTGTAGCATGATACCTACTTGTAAATGGTCTGATTAGTGTCACATGTGGATAAAGCCATCGGGGAAAGCTGAGCCCGTTCTAGAAGTAATGTGCATTATACCATGGTTAGTATGGTCGGATGGTGCCAAGCAAACACCACCAGACATGTTGTTGGATCGTACCTGTAGTGAGGTGAAGCTGCGAACGCTCCACAAGTAAGGAGCGGCAGCTATGGTGGGTGCCACCATTATATCACGTGACCGGGTGACGCAGCTCCTGGAAATGAGCTGTGCGCATGCGCAGGGTGATGCGTCGGGTCCCCGGACAGAGCCGGAGATACCAGACGTTTGCTGAGTGAAGAGGTGACATCAGGTTCCCTGGACAGGCCAGGGAGGAGCTGATGGGAGGATTTTACAGTGTTGTCTCAAAGGGAAAAGCTGTCATGTGCTCAGGATTCTGGATACTAAAGAGAAGAAGAGAGAATAACCATTAGGTCATATTAAAGTACATACATGTATACCAAAAATACAAGAGGTCTAAAGATATATGGATATAAGAATAATTTAAATAGCTCATAACAACCAGATCCCTCACAGACTAGGCAATAAATAAAGATTATCATGCATAAAGAGATAAACCAGAGGGTGAGACCAGCGAATGTAAGAGAATACAAATAGAGCCATAAACAGGCTAAGCATGATATATAGGCATATGGGTATTGTGAGGTAGCGTACTCCTGGGCTTGACAGCGTAAAATGACACCCGAACATGTTTTTAAACATTATGCAGCAGTTTATTAAGTGTAAAACTGCTCATCTCACATAAATACAGAATAAATACATTATACACTCACATTCCCGTAGGAACAATATCACATTACATCATGAATGCATAGCTCACTACATTACATTCTACAGTACATAAATTATATTGCACATCTCCTTCTACACCTGGTTACCTTACGGTACCGGTACACACACAGAGTACACAGGTTATACACCGTCCCATAGGGATCCAGGCCTGGTCGGCACACCAATATGAACACCAGACGGTATCTACCCTAAAGCCAGGCTCTTCCGTGGCCTAATTCCCCTTTGGAGAGTCCAGTCCCTTCCCACAGGCTGCTAACTATTCCCAGCCTCTACACAGCGCTCCGGCTGCTCCGAACCAGGCCCCGACCCGGGTTTAGTCACCGGAGCTCCAGGGCAAGACAGGCCCCAAGAACTCCTTGGCATGTGTCTCCAGGTCGCCAACCGCTTCCAAGCAAATATCTTTTTATTTTTATCAGTGCAAAAACAAATGTTTCGGCCGAGGCCTTTTTCAATGCGACTGATACTGAAAAAAATCAAATATATACAATAAACATGATTATTCACATAAAATTCAGATAAGACTGTTCTGTCTTATTAATCTAAACATAGTTCCACCTGGAGCTATATCATAAGTGACACATATTGAAAATCAAACAATGTATATACACAACTAGGAACTTTACCTAGGGAAAATCAAAAGATAGCGTGCATTGTTTTGGAATGAGTGATAAAAATAAAAAGACATTTGCTTGCATCATAACGGTTTCAACCACTCATTTTTTTCTCGTGTGCCTAAGTTATCTTATATATATTGCGATTTTTTTCTTCTGAGTACCGAATGAGTCAGTGAGCCAGGATATACTGGACAATAATGCCAACCAATTCCAAATCGGCCATCACCAGAGCCAGACCTCCAGGCAAGCAGCTACACCAAACACGTCCTTGCGAGCCCCTCCAGGGTCAGCCCCACTTCCCAACTCCCGATACTCTATTAACCCCTGTCGTCTGGCCTCACGGCTCCATTCTCACAGGACTTGGTCTTCTCTCCCCTCAAAGGCTTCTGCTCTGTTTTCATTCACTCACGGACCGAACGGCCCCACATCATACATGGCGCTTTTACTTAAGCCAACACATATACTTTAACGGGACCCTCATGACCTGACAGTCGGTCCCCATGGCGGTTACGGCCACCTGGCCTCCGTGGGCTCCAACTCCTCACAGGACCCACACACACATACATCCACTGTCCCTCATGGACTTCTATGGACATCAGCCTTGTCAGGCCCAGACCACACACACCAGCACAGTCCAGCATGGACTTCAGCCCTCTATGCCCAGATCAGGTTGTGAGCCACCTCAGCTTCAGGGCAGTCAAAGCATCCCCCAAGGTCTCCTTACCCTGCCCATGATGCCCAGCTGCCTCCAAGCCCTACCAACACAGGCAGAGATCCCGGATGGCAGCCTCACCAAGTTGAGCCAGGACCCTCCATACACCCAGGTGCTCCACTAACCTCTCGGTCTGGCCACAGGCTTCATACGGCTCAGAGGGACCGGCGTCTCCTGGCATGGAGAGCCAGGCGTCCTGCCTCATCCCCCTCAAAGGGGATGGGGCCCCTCTGAGACACGTCCTTTTCATCAGAGGATCGTGTCTGGTCTCTCTGGTCTCTGTTGTGTCTGTGTCTCTAATCTGGTCTCTGTCTCCAGACTGCCGTCTCTCCCTGGACTCTGCAGTCTGAACTCCCCTGCAGTCTGATTTCATCTGCAGTCTGTCGTCTCCTCTCAGACTGATCTCTGCAGTCTGACGTCTCTGACTAATCCATCTTACAGACACTTGGCTAGCTCATTTATCATGGCTGCCACACCCACACTGACACACCCACCTGGGCTGTTATGCAATCAGCACACCTTGCTCACAGCCGCTCGTCAGGCTCATGAATCTGTCAGGTCTACAGCACTCACTTTCAGCTGTTAACTCCCTGTGTTTCGGTAGGTTTAACACGGCACACCCACAGTAAAACCGGATAAATGTGAACAGAGCCATATACCAACCACCCGTGTGATGCACCCGGCCATGGGTTGCTTCACCACAGTATATTTAACATATTATTTTGTGTTCTCTGTTAAGGCCTCGTGGTTCCAATGTGTCGAGCACATGGATCCAGTAACTTTTTCTTTCTTTCAGTTTTTGTATACTGTCACCTCCTTTTCTGGCAATGGAAATATGGTCTATGACCTGGAATTTGATTTAGGGAGATCTCATGTCCATATGAGTTAAAATAAAATGGAATTGGTAAAAGGTTTCTCTTACACCTTGTAGTGGACTTGTGTTGGCTTATGCGATCTCTGATATGCTGGGTGGTCTCTCCAACATATCCGAGACCGCATGGACATTTCAAAAAATAAATAACAAATGAGGACTCACATGTGAAGAAACTCTTGATCTTAAATCTCTTAACAAACCTGGGATGATAAAAGAACTCGCCCTGGGTTACATGCGAGCATTGCATGCAACCAAGGCAAGGAAAAGTACCTCTTCTAGCTATAGCGAGTGTACCTTATGTGAGTTTAGGGAATTTTGAGCCTATATCGTCTTTCACTAAGTAATCCTAGAGATTACGAAGTCTCTTGTGGTAGATCAGAGGGTTGGATTTAAATTCAGCTATGTTTGGATATGGAGTACGGAGAATTCCCAGTGTTTCCTTACGACTGTTGTAATCAAAGTGGAAAATGGGGAAATGTGTGGACAATAGCGATGCGTGCCTGCAAATGTGGGTTGTGGAAAGCAGGGAGAGGTGAATGTACTGGCAGGATAACCCTGGAAAGAAACTTCTCTCTCATCTCTGTAAGACTTATTTCCTTGGTAGCAGAATCAAAGACAATCCTTTCTACTCGTTTCATTGTGATCTAGGCAAAGATCTTTCAGATGCTTTGGGTGGCAGCTGGAATAGGAGAAGAAGCTGTTCCTGTCAGTAGGTTTACAGTAAAGAACAGAAATCAGATATCCCTCTGTTACCCGTGTGAGCTGTTTGTTGAAATAATTAATAGTAATGGGGTCACAGTGGAGGGTAAAGCTGAATCCCTCAATGTAGCTGTTCAGAACATTAAAAAAGCTCTGTAAACTCTCTGAAAAGCTCTCCCAAATGGTGAAGATATCGTCTATATATCTAACCCACAAAAGAACTCCTGATGTGAATGATGGATGTACATACACATGGTTGCGTTCAAATTCTGCCATGTATATATTCGCATAGGGTAGCGCTACATGTGAGCCCAATGCAGTACCTCTCTTCTGTAGATAGAAGTGGTCTCAAATAGAAAAAAATTGCTGTGAAGTCTCAAGTCAAGTGCATCTAAACAAAACTGTTTATTTAGATGAGTAAAAGAGGTTCTGGTTGTAAGGAAAGATTTTGCAGAATGAATCCCTGCCTCGTGATTTTGATAGAGGTGTATAGGCTATTCACATCTATGGTATCCAGTAAGGTATTGTCTGATAAGTCTGTAGAGGTACTGATTTTAAATAGGAAGTCAGTTGTATCCTTGATAAAAGACTCAATGGTGAAAACAAGTGGAGTCAGAATTTTGTCTAGAGTCTTAGCAAGGGGAGAAAGGATCGACTCAGTGGAGGCCACTATAGGTCTCCCTGGAGGACTCTGCAAGTCCTTGTGAATTTTGGGTAAAATATAATAGAACGAATAACCAGATTTTCATGGTGCAGGAACTCGGCTAACAGTATCATAAGATTCGTAATGTGAAGTGAAAGAAGTAATTTTGGTGTTGATCTCAGAGGTTGGATTCCTGGGAATGAGAGTGTAGGTATCAACACCTTGTAGTTGTGAATAAATTTCATTGATGTATTGGCTTTTGTCCATGACTACAATAGAGCCTCCTTTGTCCGCAGGTTTTACTATTATAGATTTGTTGTAATACATGCTCCTCAAGGCTCTGGATTCATCTACAGTTAGATTGCGTTTAATGTTTAGTTCTCCCGAAGTTATCTTATGTAAAATTCAGATACATCTTTCTGTGCTAAGGCTATATAGTATGTTTCTGCAGGATGTAAATTCCTAGGTGAGTGAAATGTTCTAGGATATGAAGACCCAAGCCTTTGAGGTTGAATTGAGGTATATGTGCTATGACTGAGTATATTTCCCTTTCTTTACACTCTTACATGGAGTGTTCCGAATTAAATCCCCATGCCTTACAGGTTACAAGTGGTTCTACAGGTCTTCATATCATACATATTGATAGGTAACTGTGAGACATGACTCCATATGTTTTGACACATATCTCATTTGGTGTTATAAGCTTATTATCTCTTCTATAGCCTTCGGCTTTTTAAGCTTGAACCCCATACTTCTACCCACATCAGGATTTGATATACCTTATTCAGAGGTATATTTTTCTTACTTTAGAGAAATCCGGAAGGATTGAGGTTTCTAAGTTATAATGTATGCTATATGCACTATTCCTAACTCACAATTTGTTCATATTAATTTACTGAATATGGTGTGTTAATAAGTCACCTTTGTCCCTCTGACAATTCTTTGTCGTAATTTTAGCCATTGTTTATTTATTGTTTATTGATACATATTTTTGTCTTTATTTTGTTATTCTTTTGTCAGCTGTAACGTGACTAAGGCAGATATTGCCGAAAAGTTGTGCCACTATGTTTTTTTCATCTTGAAAAACTAACATACACACTGAACTTATTTGAACACCAACTTGAACTTGCCTTTATGTCTTAAGAGTGCCAGAATTAGACTATTGCATTATTGATCCTTTTTTTCTGGGCACCTCGCCGAGGAGGTGAGCAGACATAATACTATATTACAAGTTTGTGGATACAGATTGCTACGGGTTGGAATCCCTACTTGAGCACCACCTAATTTGGGTTATCAATACTATATTGATGCTCTTAACTTAGTTGAGTATTGCTACGTATGTTTCACAGCTGTTTTTCAATCATGAAACATGCAGGGATTGCCTGCTAGAGATAAAAGTGCTGTAGCCAGGTTAGCTACTGGCATTACTCTTATTAGCTGGCCACATCACTTAATCAGGGTTTACATGAGAGCTATAGGTAAAATACACAGGACATTACAGTTCAAGTACAATAGATTTAAGAGGGAGAGCTAAGGTTAGACCAAGCATTAAGGCAAGGTTTTACACTTGCACCCTTTAGTGCCTTTCATGTGTGACTAAAGGGTGTTTTTAACCTGGATTGATGTAATAAATAATTTGAAAAATGGCATTGGGACCCCTTTTTTATCATCAGTCAAGTATAAGCAGCCCGTCTGCTTTACCTTGGCACATTATAAAAATAGAGGGGACCTCAGGCCTTATATTTAAATATTTATAAATAATTATAACTAAAAACAGTGTGGGATTACATCTATTTTTGATAACAAGCCAAGCTAAAGCAGACAGCTGCAGGCTGGTATTACAAGGGTAGGAAAGTCTTTGGTTACTTGGCCCATCCTAGCCTAAAAACACCAGCACCCAGCTGTCCCAGAAGGGAACAATCACATAAGATATGCCAATCCTGGTGATTTGCCTCAGATCTTCCGAATGCCCTGGTGCAGTGGCAATTATGGTAATGTTTTATGGGGTTGATGTCAGCTATGAATTTTCAGTTAGCGTTAAGCCAAGGGTAAGTAAAGGAGAGACGTCTATCAGACACCCCCATTACTAAACCAGTAAGTATAAATGTGAAACACACACAAGAGAAGGAAAAAAGTTATTTATTTGAATAAGACTCCTCCACATTTTACTCCATTCCCAATTCAAATAAATGTTCCCATGAAGCTCCAATTAATTTCCCACACCAGATTGCCGCTCCGGCAAACTCTGAATAACAGTATAGTACCGCATTCACAGACATTAGGTGCGATAACAACATCGAATTGCTGGTCTTGCTGAGTGCAGTGCTGAGCTGGCAGCTCAGATCGGCATTGTAGTCAGTACTAGCACTGTGAATAGCTGTTCTTTACTGCTATTGACACATTACATTGAAGCCTCAAAGGAACATTTTTTTAAATAAATTTGTAATTTCAAATAAAAAAATTTTCATGTGTGTGTTTACTTTTTTTTACTTTACACTTATTCGGTTAGTAATGGGGGAGTTAGATAGACCCCTCTCCATTACGAACACCGGAGCTTGATGCTAGGTGGCAATTCATAGCTGACATAAACCCCCTAAAATATTACCCTCGTTTTCACCACAAAGGGAAGAGCAGGGAAAAGTGCCGAAACTGGCAAATCTAATGTGATGTGCCAATTCTGGGGCTGCAGTTGACTAGTAATTTAGGCTGGAAAGGGCAAAATAACCTTGGGCCTTCCAAGTCTGGTAATACCAGCCTGCGTTGTCTGTTTTTCCTTGACTAGTTATTATATGAGGAATGCCCCATGTTATTCTTTTCATTTATTTATAAATAAATTAAAAATGTGTGGGGTCCCCTCTATTTTTGATAAACAGTCAAGGTAAAGCAGACAAGTCGCTTTAACTCGGCTGGTTATCAAAATGGGGTACTCCACATTTATTTAAACATTAAGTAAGAAGATATTAAAGTACAATTTATGTTTATAGTTCGTAAAATATTGTTCTGAGAATAAAATAATCCACGTGTTTTATTTAGAAAGCATTATATTTAAAAACATTAAAGTGTGTGGATTTTGGATGACACAATGGAAGAGAAACCATATGCATGGTAAGGAAAAATGAAGAAATTGTACAGTCGTTACACTTTATTGAAAAATAAATATATTTTAATGAAGATGCATTGTTTTAAACCTTCATATATGTGTAATCAAAGAGATGAAAAGGCTAAGTATTTTGAATGCATCACTATAGCATCCCATATAGATTCATACATATAAACCATAGATTTTCTCCAGAAACAGCAGTCCCTATAATTCATGAACAGACTCCAAACCTAAAGTAGACAGGAGAGATAAGATATTTTTTAACCAAGTGATTCTTTAGAGAACAATTAGATTTTCTAACTATAGTGACATAAATGATGAGCGATTCCCAAACACTCTGGATCTACTTCTTACAGCAAAAGATCAAGACAGGTAGCATGCAGCCTGTCTAAACCCAGTTTCATTAATAAGGCTGTCTCTATAGACAGAAGATTGGCATCACATTATATCACAATCATATTCTCTGTCAATAAAGGTTATTTGTTGCTTATGTATCCCCTCAGGTTTAGTAATCCTATAACTGGTGTATGTCACACTTGGGAGGTAAGGAAATCAGGTAACAGGTAGGTGTAATGGGTGAAGGGATCAGGAGGAGCTAATCTGACCCTTACCATGGGGGTCCCTAGCTCGCCCTGCTCTCGGAGGTACCTCTAATGGTGAGGAGGTCCGAGTCTCCATCCTATTCCCTGGCTCCTGAACAGTCCTAGGCTGAGGGCCCCTACCTCCACCCACGGATCCGGGATCACAGCTACTTCCAAGGAAAGCCTTCAGCCCAGCAGCTAAGCAACAGCACAGAACCAAAACTTATGGGGCCGTCACACGCATCAATGTCGTCAGCGATCTGATCGCTGACGACATTGACGGCTGATTGCTTGTGAGCTGTCACACAGGCAGACTCACCAGCGATCATTGGACCAGCGACATCGTGGAAATGATTTAAATATCGTTTCGACGATGTCTGCAGGCTGCTATCCAAGGAAAACTGCGGGTAACTAGGCAGCGCGCGCTGCCTAGATACCCTATGTATACCTTGGTTACCAGCCTTTTCCGCTCACCGGCTAGTATCCAAGGTACACAGCGGGTAACTAGGGATGCTGCGTGTACACCAGGCGACCATCGTCAGGTTTTAGAACAGGTTCTAAAACCTGACGACCATCAACCAGCGATTTATCGCTGGTTGATGCGCCCTGTCACACGCGTCAATATCGCTGCAACATCATGTGCAGCAGCAATCGTGCACACGATATTGACGCGTGTGACATCCCCATTAGAGCAAATAAGTATCAGCAGCATTTAAGAGAGGAGAAAGAAAGCTATTTAAAACCAGAGGGAGGGATTCCAGGTGAGTCACACATCAACCCTTCAACCAGCAGCTGAACATAATAGTGAATACAGCTCTGGAGCACAACACAGGAGGCAAAAGACATTCACACCGTTACCTCATGCAGCTCTTAAAGGAACCAACCACCTCAGATGACGTGTATAAGCTGTTAATACATGTCCCTGGACCCTATGTACACCATTGCAGCTATGTTTTTGCTAAGAATATTGATAACAGCAAACCGAAATAAACAGTTTATAAACTTACATGATTTAGTACTTGAGGGCGTCTCCCTCGGGCTTTAGTACGAGAGGGCTGTGTGTTATGCAGCCTGAGTGGCTTTCCTCCCCCTCCCTCTCTGTTTGCAGGACGCCACTGAGAAGACGTGCACGGACGGGAGCTGCCTTGGGTGCCCGCCCACACCAAGATAATATCACGCCCTAATGTGACGTCCTGCAAACAGAGAGGGAGGGGGAGGAAAGCCACTCAGGCTGCATAAGACACAGCCCTCTCGTACTAAAGCCCGAGGGAGACGCCCTCAAGTACTAAATCATGTAAGTTTATAAACTGTTTATTTCGGTTTGCTGTTATCAATATTCTTAGCAAAAACATAGCTGCAATGGTGTACATAGGGTCCAGGGACATGTATTAACAGCTTATACACGTCATCTGAGGTGGTTGGTTCCCTTTAAAGACAAACAATATCCAGCAATGTCAGCATCATCTAAGCGCATGACAGTACCCCCTCTTTTAAGAGAAGCCTCCAGACTCTACTACAGATATATCCGATATAAGTCCACATCCCCTGAGTGACGAGATATGAAAGACGGTACGGGTTGCCAAACCTCGGGGTAGGTCAAGTCGGTATAGCACAGGATTGAAAATGGCCGATATCCGAAAAGGTCCTACAACTCCGGAACTCAGAGCCCCAGTAGCACGCTTCACCTGACGTGCTTGGACAACACCCACACATACTCATTCACACTCAGGTCAGGACCTGTTCTTTACCATGTGGGCACAGACAGAGGGTACATTCTAAGGTAGGCAAGCACTAGGCGTGTCTCTGTGGACCGCAGGACTTCCACCCGTGGAACGCACAGTAGAATTCAGCACCCTTCTCCTGCCCCTCTTCCTAGGACGCCGCCCAGAGGCACCAGGAGTTGGAAGCGTGGCATGCACTCCACCCCCACCCCCAGGCAAACTCCCAACCTCCTTGAGCGAAGAAGTTGGTGTAGCCATCACCAGCACAGCAGAGATGGCAGTACCCAGCGAACTACCTCCCGGGCCTGCCAGTCAATTACTGAGTTGTGTTTTCTCAGCCAAGGAGACCAAGACAATGGGGGTTGGTAATTTCTCCAAAATGTAACAAGAGAGAACTCCTGGTGATGAGTTCCTATGCTCAAGTTGACATTATCCACCACTTTGGATATCACCTTCTGGCTGAGCGGAACTGAGTCAATGGCGGAGACAGGAATGGGTCTCGCTAAGGTGCTACAGACGAAGCCATGAGTCTGCGCAAAGAAAGACTCCTTCTCCGCTATCAACTAGTACCGGTATAGTCACTGTTTTTCAATCTACCAGCACCTTGACAGTGTGTGAATGGAGACTTCGAAAAGAAGAGATATAAACCCTCTGGTCGTCTCCTCATGCAGCTCTTAAAGACAAACATATCCAGCAATGTCAGCATCATCTAAGCGCATGACAGTACCCCCATCTTTTAAGAGAAGCCTCCAGACTCTACTACAGATATATCCGATATAAGTCCACATCCCCTGAGTGACGAGATATGAAAGACGGTACGGGTTGCCAAACCTCGGGGTAGGTCGAGTCGGTATAGCACAGGATTGAAAATGGCCGATATCCGAAAAGGTCCTACAACTCCGGAACTCAGAGCCCCAGTAGCACGCTTCACCTGACGTGCTTGGACAACACCCACACATACTCATTCACACTCAGGTCAGGACCTGTTCTTTACCATGTGGGCACAGACAGAGGGTACATTCTAAGGTAGGCAAGCACTAGGCGTGTCTCTGTGGACCGCAGGACTTCCACCCGTGGAACGCACAGTAGAATTCAGCACCCTTCTCCTGCCCCTCTTCCTAGGACGCCGCCCAGAGGCACCAGGAGTTGGAAGCGTGGCATGCACTCCACCCCCACCCCCAGGCAAACTCCCAACCTCCTTGAGCGAAGAAGTTGGTGTAGCCATCACCAGCACAGCAGAGATGGCAGTACCCCAGCGAACTACCTCCCGGGCCTGCCAGTCAATTACTGAGTTGTGTTTTCTCAGCCAAGGGAGACCCAAGACAATGGGGGTTGGTAATTTCTCCAAAATGTAACAAGAGAGGAACTCCTGGTGATGAGTTCCTATGCTCAAGTTGACATTATCCACCACTTTGGATATCACCTTCTGGCTGAGCGGAACTGAGTCAATGGCGGAGACAGGAATGGGTCTCGCTAAGGTGCTACAGACGAAGCCATGAGTCTGCGCAAAGAAAGACTCCTTCTCCGCTATCAACTAGTACCGGTATAGTCACTGTTTTTCAATCTACCAGCACCTTGACAGTGTGTGAATGGAGACTTCGAAAAGAAGGAGATATAAACCCTCTGGTCGTCTCCTCATGCAGCTCTTAAAGACAAACAATATCCAGCAATGTCAGCATCATCTAAGCGTATGACAGTACCCCCTCTTTTAAGAGAAGCCTCCAGACTCTACTACAGATATATCCGATATAAGTCCACATCCCCTGAGTGACGAGATATGAAAGACGGTACGGGTTGCCAAACCTCGGGTAGGTCAAGTCGGTATAGCACAGGATTGAAAATGGCCGATATCCGAAAAGGTCCTACAACTCCGGAACTCAGAGCCCCAGTAGCACGCTTCACCTGACGTGCTTGGACAACACCCACACATACTCATTCACACTCAGGTCAGGACCTGTTCTTTACCATGTGGGCACAGACAGAGGGTACATTCTAAGGTAGGCAAGCACTAGGCGTGTCTCTGTGGACCGCAGGACTTCCACCCGTGGAACGCACAGTAGAATTCAGCACCCTTCTCCTGCCCCTCTTCCTAGGACGCCGCCCAGAGGCACCAGGAGTTGGAAGCGTGGCATGCACTCCACCCCCACCCCCAGGCAAACTCCCAACCTCCTTGAGCGAAGAAGTTGGTGTAGCCATCACCAGCACAGCAGAGATGGCAGTACCCCAGCGAACTACCTCCCGGGCCTGCCAGTCAATTACTGAGTTGTGTTTTCTCAGCCAAGGGAGACCCAAGACAATGGGGGTTGGTAATTTCTCCAAAATGTAACAAGAGAGGAACTCCTAGTGATGAGTTCCTATGCTCAAGTTGACATTATCCACCACTTTGGATATCACCTTCTGGCTGAGCGGAACTGAGTCAATGGCGGAGACAGGAATGGGTCTCGCTAAGGTGCTACAGACGAAGCCATGAGTCTGCGCAAAGAAAGACTCCTGCTCCGCTATCAACTAGTACCGGTATAGTCACTGTTTTTCAATCTACCAGCACCTTGACAGTGTGTGAATGGAGACTTAGAAAAGAAGGAGATATAAACCCTCTGGTCGTCTCCTTCCGAACGACCCGAGGGAGGCTATGTCTGAGACTGCGTATTTGTATCAGAGCGATGTGGACAAACTTTGATAAAATGATCAGCTTGTCTATAATAAATACAAGCTCCGTCCACTTGATGAACTGCAACTACAGGGGGTTTAACATGAAGGCCTACTGCCCCCAACTGCATAGGTTCATCGCATGGAGATTCCTCAACAGGGAAAGCCACAGGGAACAAAGTTGGTCTTGGTCTCTCCCTCAGACGCCTGTCTACCCTGATGGCCAGGGATATCGCAGCCTCCAATGACTCAGGCGCGGCGTACTGAACCAGGGTGTCTTGCAGTCTAGCTGACAAACCCAGAAAGAACTGACTCCTGAGGGCAGGGTCATTCCACATGGTTTCAGTTGTCCACCAAGAAACTCCGAGCAGTGCTCCTGCACTGCTCGTGATCCCTGCTTCAGTTTATGGTTGTTTGACTCAGCAAGAGTCACCCTATCTGGTTCACCAAGACGCACGAGCCAGAGCAGCAAAAAAAAACAGTCCACCGACCACAGCGATGGTGAGTCGGTCGGGAGGGAGAAGGCCCAGGTCTGGAAAACCCCCTTAAGAAGGGAGATTATAATCCCCACTCGCTGATCCTCGCTCCCAGATGAACAGGGCCGAAGCCTGAAATAAAGTTTACAGGCCTCTTTGAACACCAAGAATGTATCTCTTCCCCCAGAAATCCTATCTGGAAGAGATATCTTGGGTTCAGGTATGGCCTGGATGTGAGCTGAGGCCAGATACCCCACAACCTGCTGCAGCTGCAGCACTACCTGTGTCCGCAGACCAGTGAACTCAGCTGAGATGGTTTGCATCAGTCGTGAGAAGGCATCTGCAGAGGATGTCTGAGACATAATGGCTCAGAGGAAAAAAAATGGTAACGGGCTGCTGATAATGTCACGCTTGGGAGGTAAAGCAATCAGGTAACAGGTAGGTGTAATGGGCGAAGGAGGAGCTAATCTGACCCTTACCTTGGGGGTCCCTAGCTCGCCTTACTCTCGGAGGTACCTCTAATGGTGAGGAGGTCCAAGTCTCCGCCCTATTCCCTGGCTCCTTAACAGCTCTAGTCTGAGGGCCCCTACCTCCACCCACGGATCCGTGATCACAAGGAAAAGCCTTCAGCCCAGCAGCTAAGCAACAGCACAGCTGTACCTCATGCAGCTCTTAAAGACAAACAACATACACAGCAACATCCAGCAATGTCAGCGCCATCTATGCGCGTGACAGTATATTGGCAGAAGTGATACATAAGTATTCAAGAACAGGATTATTAGTAATTATTAAAAGGAATGGTCTGAAGATGAAAGTACATTTTATTCTGAATCCTTTGATTCCATAATCTAAGCTATTTTCTAACATATTGGCATTAAAAATTCCTGACCTTTCCCTAACTATGCTAACTGATCTTACGTTTTCTTCCACTTCCTGCCTGATTTGTTTCAATATCCTTGTGGATGCTGGTATACTTAAAGTGTCATCAGGGGGCTGGGTCTGTGGCTGTGACTGCAGCCTCTACCCCTCCCTTAAACGAACCGTTATCATTAACACTTTTTTTAGGCGCTGGTCTGGTCTCTTCTTTTTCCCTGCACTGTGTAGTTGTGCTTGGTTACAGTGCTTACTCCGCTCTGTAGTAATAAGCCATCAACACTGCATTGTCATGAAAACTGGCATGCAGGAGATCAGCACTGACATCACATCGATAACATTACAGCTCATCAGAGTTACTGAGACACACACAGCACAGTGTCACCCCGGATGTCTGAATAACCAATGTTATTGATGTCACCGCTCTTCATAGTTCTCATGTATTGCAAAGCATGACTCAGAAACAGCTGTTGGCAAAGCCAATGAATCTTCAGAACAAGGCTCCATAGGCTTTGTTCAACTGAACTCCATTGGAATCTCTGGACTTTTGTGTTTATGTATAAGTTTTTCTTTCAGGTTTTGATTAGCGGGACTGTTGGACCTGAGTGATAATATTTTTTTATATAAAGTGGTAAAAGATGTAGTGTATCTTTAATACTTTGAGTTTGTGTGTATGTTTTCTTTTTAAGTTACGTCAGATATGATGGACTGCATCAAATCTGCTTGGTATTTTATTTTTTAATTTTTCAATAAAGTGGTGAATGAGGAAATGTGTTGGGGAATATTTATTTCAATTATTTGTTTGTGTTTTTTGCTTTTTCTTATTGGGCTAGTCATGGGGTGTCTTAAAGACTCTTCTCTGTTACTAGCATCAGAGCTTGATGTCAGCTGTGTTTTTGGACAGTATACAGTTGTTATCAACCCCAACCACCATTACAATGATTGCCAAAGCACCAGGTCATCTCTTGATCTGCCAGTTCTGGAGTGGTTGCAGGTTGGTATTTTTAGGTTTGGAAAGGCTCAGTAACCCTAGGCCTTCCTAGCCTGATGATATCAGTTCATAGCGGTTTGCTTTACTGTTACAGACTACCAAAAAATGGGAGAACTCGCATAGTTTTTTCATTTATTTGCTTAATAGAAATCTGTACAATCTAGATATCCATTATCTACATTCTATTTCACATATAATTATCTATATTTCTTTTAGCTATTTGTCATCTATCAAATTCACAGAAAATCATCTGTCTCTATTTGTCCATCCATTCATCCCACCCTCCCTTCATACTGCTCTCTATTTTCAAATCTGTATCCCATAAAATTATTCATTTCTTAAATGTATTTAATTATGCTACGTCTTATGGTTGGGACACAATGTCACACAGATTCCATCTCTTTGCTGTACAAGTATTTCATAGCATTTCATGGACCTATAGACTTTTATTTGCCCTAGTCATCCATGCTGCCATAAAAAAGAGACATATCTCAGAGAGATACACACTGTCCAGTGAAAATGTGGACATTTAAGCAGCACCTTAGATAATGTACTGGATGTGGGCCCGATGCGATCAATGGGGGCAGACTCTATGGTACTGGGCATGGTGGTTATCTCTCCCCCCGACATGCTGACTTCTCCCTTCAGAGCTCTCCTTTTTGACCTGTTTTCCCCCTGTGCACTCTCCCCCTGTGTGCTATTTTCTCTCATGTGCTCTCTCCTTTTAGCTATTTTCCCCCGTGATGTTTTCTCCCCTCCACTCTCTCCATTGAGCTGTCTCCCCCTTTGCACTCTCTCTCCCCTCTGTGCGCTCACTCTCCACCATGCTCTCTCCCTGCCTGTGAGCTTTCCCTCGTGCTCTATTCTTTCGGTAGTGTCCAAATATGACATCCACCTGAGTAAGTGCACTTGGACCCGGAGGTTACCCATGAACATTTACTTAGGCAGTGATGTGTTAACGGTGCCTGCGGATGGCAGTTTTAGATGGCAGCGGTTGCGGCACCACTGTCCATATTGTGCGACGTTTCAGTACGCCAGTGAGAGCCATATTTACGCACCCATCACTCTCTGCTCCCTGTATTTTCTCTTTCATCCTGAGTGCCTAGCCCCCCATGCACTCTGTGCCCTATGTGCGCTCTCCTTGTCCCCCTGTGCACTGAGCTGCCCAGTGCACTCTGTCCCCCCTCTGCTCCCCATGTGCGTCATGCTGCCACCATGTTTGGGCACCTGGACTTCCAAAGATGGCGGCAGCATGATAAACTGAGCCTGTGTGTACTCCACACATGCATGCATAGTTGAAGTCCAAAACAGGAGGCAGTCTAACTGCACCTGCTCACACAGGGTAGGTACAGTTAGTCATTCAGGTATATGCGGCGGTGATGTTGGTCTGTGGGCAGCTTGAGCGGTGGGTTGTGCGCTGACTGGTTCCTGGCTTTGGTTTCGGGTGACGTCAGGTTCAGGTGTCTGCGGCACCACTGGCAGTACTGTACAAGGGGCACCTATCCCTAGTGGGCACCATATTTCCACACTCATCACTTGGGTGTGCAAATATGGCTGCTGCTAGTGCATGAAATGTAGATACACGTGTATATGACTCTAGTAGGTTTGAAAAATGATGCCACACGTACTGGAGACAAGTAACAAGTATCAATTATAACCTATGGCCCTGCTTACATGTCCGTGCTTTCACATGGACCATGTGAACCACACAAAGACAAGTGCATTTTTTTTCTGGCAGAAAGGGCTAATAGAAGTCTATGGGTCCAGAAAAAACAACATACAACACACAGACAACACATTGTGTGTTAAAGATGTGAGAGGATAATAGACAGACAGATAAATAAAAGGATAGAAGGAGGGGGCAGTAGATAGAGAGAGGAAGATACAAATGGAAAGAAATACTAGTAGATGTTTTTCTGTAATTCTGATAGATGACATACCGTACCTAAATGAATTATAGATGTTACAGTATATGTGAAATAGATGGTAGATAGACAATGTTTTACAGCAAAAATGATTCAGAGATGAAAATAGTGGAACTTAAAATGGTTATTTCCACTTCCGAGATCCTATCTCAGTATGTAGCAAGCATAATAAAATCATTAATAACCATGGATACCTAAGCTGCAATGCCCTGCACATAAGGAAAGAGACATTGCTATATCAGGAGAACTATTCTACAATTGTAATTAGAGGTATTTGCTAATATTATTATTATTACACCTATTATATATTGGGATAGGATCATGGAGATGGCAATATTGCTTTAACTAATCTCGTGATGCTGAAAACAAATATTATGCTCAAATTTGCTTTAATTTTCAAGATCCAGAGGAAAATGTAATTACTTATGACACCTTTCATGCAGGCTTATAGAAAAAATTGTGTCATTATTTTATCATCATTATTGCGTTGTTAGTAGATCGTCTATTAAGTAATCTATTTAGTCTATTAGATTGTCTATTTAGTCTATTGAGCCTTCAGAATTCTATCATTTTAGGGTAACCAATCAAAAAACGCCAACTCATCTCCAATGGCGTAATCCTAATTACAGTTGTTTCACCTACTTTTATAAATGCTCTTTGTGAATGGTACAGAGCTTTAGGCCACATGCACACATTAAATGTTTGGTAAGTATTTTATCTCCGTATTTTTAAACCAAATCCAGGAGTGGAACAACCAGCGGAAAAGTATGATAGAAAGATGTGTGCCACTTCTGCATTTTCTCACCTACTCCTACTTTTGGCTTACAAATACTGAGGTAAAAAACTCACAAAACAATGAAGAGCCTAGAGATTTCTTAACTTTGTTTCTTAGCATATTGACATATTTGTATGTTTTGTCATATAAGCCTTGTTATTGCATTAACAAAGCGTATACTTCTTGCTACATATGTGGACATATCACTTTTGCGTCACAAAGGCAAAACTGGACTACCATGATAAAGGATATAGAAGATCAAAACAAGAGTTTGGCTCCACACACATGCTGCAATAGATGTGCATTACATCTTACCTTGTGGTTGCATTGGAAGAGGTAATTTATGCCTTTTGCAGTCTTAATGACGTGGTGAAAGCCAATGGATCACACTGCCAATTGCCATTTCTGCACGGTGCTCTACATTAGGAAATGCATTTCAAGGAAGAAAAAGTGGACTTTACAATATCCAAACATTCCATCTGCAAAATGTCCAGTACCACATACAAAAGAACTGCTGGTTTCAAAAGCATCAGAAATATTTGAGTCAAGAGAGGAAGTAAGTGCTTGGTGTCATAAAGCACCTTCCTCTCACAACCCAGACTGTGTCAACAACCTCAACTAAACATCACCTTACAGCACAAAGTGAACTGAATTATCTTGTTAGAGATTTGGATCTGTCCAAGAGTAAGTCTGTGCTCTTAGGTTCCCGTCTACAGCAGTGGAATCCCCTAGCAGGCGATGTTTTCTTTTTCTTTGTTCCACTACAGTGGTAAAGATCTTGCCCAATTATTCTTCATGGATGGCAATCTTGTGGTATGCAACATCAATAATAGGAGTAATGCACTCTTGTAGAGTGCATTACTAGCTTGAGCACCCAGGTATTCAGTGTAGTAAAATATTTTAATATGTTTCCCTTGTTTCTCCATTATTTGAGACTACCACACAGAGCCTCCTTTTTACTTGCTGCTCTGCCCTTTATTGGGAACTCTGTCAGTTAGAGCACAGGTGTTTCCTACTTACATTTTCAATGACCAACATTTGTTGCCCCTGTGTGATGACTTAAGGTGGTTTTCCCCCATTTGGTCTCCAGGGTGGATAAAGTACTTCAGCTTTCTGCGCGAGTCGAATAGTCATGCAAAAGAATATCATTCACTTCAGCCAGGTAGCAGAAATGTCCTACATTTAGCACTTGTTGACACATAAGATTTTATTACCACCACTGCATATCAAGTTGGACCTATTGAAAGACTTTGTAAAGACAATGGATAAAAATGCAAAAGAATTCAAGCATCTCATTGTTAATTTTCTAAGGTTGGGTGAAACAAAGAAAAAGGAAGAAGCAGGGGCATAACTGCGTAAGGTGCCAGGTGTGCAATCACACCCAGGCCCTAGAGCCTAGGGGGCCCAAAAAGTCCATTTGGCCTATAGAAAAAGCTTTCTATTAAAGATTTATAATAATTGGGGGCTCCATTGGAGCTTTCGCATCGGGTAGATGAGCTTCAAGTTACTCCACTGGAAAGGAGTCTTTATTGGACTTCAGATGCATAAGATTCTTCAAGATGAAGAGTTTCTCCATTTGCTGCAGGGTGAGGTAAATACAGCACAGGTAGCATTCGCGTTAGTGGCAACTAATTTTTTGGAAACTCAGGAGAAGATACCTATGAAGAGTTGGAAAATGTCCTCAAACAATACAAGAATCTTGGCTGTAACAGGGACTTAAAGATTTATTTCTTACACTAGATGTGGGCCCGATGCTATCGCATTGGGAGTGTGGTGTCTGCACGCTGTCTCTCATCTCTGTGCCTGTCTCCCCCAGTGCGCTGTCTTCTCTCTGTACCATCTCTCCCTCGTGCCTTTTTCTCTGGTCTGTGCCGTCTCCCCATGTGCGCCATCTCATTCTCCCCCGTGTGCGCTGTCTCCCCGTGTGTGCAGTCTCTGTCTCTCATGTGTGCCGTCTTTCCCCGTGTGCGCTGTATCTGTCTCTCCTATGTACGGTCTCTCCCTTGTGCAGCATCTGTCTGCCTGTCCCCCTGTGCCTGTGTGCCCCTGTGCCTCTGCATGTCCCCCTGTGCCTTTCCTCTCCCCCTGTGTCTGTGTCCCCCCTGTGGCTCTGCCTGTCCCACTCCTCTTCCCCTGTCCCCCTCCTCTTCCCCTCTCTGTGTCCCCTGTGCCTCTCCTCTCCCCATGTGACTATGTCCCCCTGGGCCTCTCCTCTCACCCTGTCTGTGTCCCCCTGTGTCTCTGCCTTTCCCCCTGTTCCAGTGTCCCCATGTGTCTGTGTCCCTCTGTGTGTGTCCCCTTGTTGTGCCTGTGTCCCCCTGTGCCTCTGCCCGTCCCCCTATGCCTGTGTCTCCCTGTGTTTGTCCCCCTGTGCCTCTGCTTGTCCCCTGTACCCCCCTGTCTCTGTGTTCCCCATGTGTCCCCTGTGCCTGTGTACTCCTGTGTCTCTGTGTCCCCCTGTGGCTCTGTGTCCCCTCTGCCTGTCTCCCTGTATGTCTGCCTCTGCCTCTCCCCCTGCACCCCCTCAATTCTCACCCCCGCCTGGCAAGTCTGGCAATCCCGATGCCGGCTGAAGACTACAGGAATAGACTCTGCCTGGAGCGGGTCTTGTGAGAGGGCGGGCTGATGTGAAGTCACACAGGCTGTCACTTTACCCACTCCAGGCAGAGTCTATTCCTGGAGACTTCAGCTGACATCGGTATCGCCAGACTTGCCAGGCGGGGGTGAGAACTGAGGGGGGTGGAGGTGAGAACTGTGGGGGGCGAGGGGGAAGCAGCAGGGGTTCTGCTGGCGGTAGTGTGTGGCAGCACTGCTGCCAGCGGACACCATATTGTTGCACCCTATTTGGGTGTATAATTGCCATGTGGCTTCCGCCGGATGTGACATACCATTACAACCGGACGGAAGTTGCCACATGGCAATTATATATAAGATCAGCACCTAGACCTCCTTCTACCAAACTGAGGAGTAGTGAGTGACGAGCACAGGTAGAGATTTCACCAAGATATTATGGCTATGCAGAAAAGATATCAAGGAAAATGGAATCCATCAATGGTTGTGTCAAAGTATAAAAAAAATAGAACAGCAGTTAGATAGCATAGTGTAGGGAACAAGAGGGAATTTTAATGAAAGCATATTAGAAAATAGTTTACACTGTGTGCAGATATATTAGGCAAATGAGTATTTTGATCACATGATACTTTTTATACATGTTGTCCTACTCCAAGCTGTATAGGCTTGAGAGCCAACTACCAATTAAGTAAATCAGGTGATGTGCATCTCTGTAATGAGGGGTGTCATTTAATGACATCAAAACCCTATATAAGGTGTGCTTAATTATTAGGCAACTTCCTTTCCTTTGGCAAAATGGGTCAGAAGAGAAATTTGACGGGCTCTGAAAAGTCCAAAATTGTGAGATGTCTTGCATTGGGATGCCAAACTTTTGAAGCGTGATAACCGAACAATCAAGTGTGGCGCCCCAGCGGCTAGACGCCACAGGGTGGTATTGCACTTTATTATAAAATGTAATATTCTTTGTAAGTTGCTAGTTCAGGGTTTAACCTGTGGAGTCTGAAAGAACCAGGTTTCTGACAGCCACACAGAGGTACCTCACCCCTCAAGCCCAAAAGACTGTTATACACTAGAGGTGGAGGACTGAATCCCGGTGACGGAGGGGAAACTTGTGCGTTCCTGCTGTTCCCGTCTGCACCGGTACAGGTCCAGTTGAGCCTACTAGATACAGACTGCAGAACTGGCGGGTGAGCTCTGCAAGGGTGGCAAAGACTGAGTAAGAAAGAAGGAGTCCCTGAAAGACTTAAGACAGGACATCTAGATCCAAGATGGCCGCCGCATAGAGAGGTCGTATCTCACTGCGCTCTCGTTTTCCAACTGCAATCTGGCGCCATCCTGCTTTGGAGAGCACCCACAGCCATCATCCCTGGGTCCATCCTTTACTTGAGATCCTGCAGTGTTGTGGAAACCAACTTTGGACCGGGAAGTCGCCAGAGAAACACCTCGTGGGGTGCTTGGCGAGGCCTCCCCCCCTTACTGCTCCTTGCCCTGCGGCTGAGGAACCCTGCTGCTGAGGAGAGCCTGCCGGGTGGCCTCCGAGCGTCACACTGCCGTGGACCGGAGGGAAGACGCAGACCTTACCACCGCGTTGCTGCTGTGATCCGGGACATAGGCGAAGACGGCCTCCGAGCTCAGTGAGGGAGGAAGAGGCGGCCGTGAGGACACGTGTGCGCCGGACCTCCTGAGACACATCGCCTCCAACAGCACCCCGCTGCACAGAGGCGTCCGAGACCAAGGGGGTAAGTGGAGAGTAGCAGACCCATCGTGACCCCCTGGGGCAGGCGCTGCTTGTTTCATCCCCGCCGGGTGCCCTAGCAAACAAAGGGGACTGCCCACTGCACCTGCCGGATCGGCGGCGGTGGAGGAGAGAGGCCGCAGGCGTGGAACGGAGCAGTTCACAGAGGGAGCGGGTACCTGCGTTCATCTCCGGTGTCGCCGCCAAAGCAGAGAGGCACGGGCGGTGTGTACAATAAGCAGGACCCACATCAGACTAACCGCAAGCTACTGAATAATAGGGCTGACAGCTGAACCACACAGAACAGTAATTCCGGGACAGGAGCACCAATAAAAGGTCACAGGCACTCTGGAGGGGGCTGGTGGGGCCTGAGCTAAATCCCGGGCCACAATACAAACAACAGCAAGACATCAGAGTCTGTCTGCGTGCGGCTGTCTTGGTGCTGCCCCTCTACAGATAAGCGCTGTGGCCAGAGACCCGGAGACAGAGGCAGTGTTTCACCCGAGGGACACACAAAGCAGACTCGAGACAATAGGGGCTGATGCCCACAGACGCACAAGGTGCCCTCCTCCCCCACTGTCTGAACATATATAAATAATAAACAGACACTCTAATCTCTGTACTGGCCTCCATATCTCCCCTCCTGGGTGCTGCACCCCGGCTTCTTTTGGATCAATATAATTCAGGTAGATCTCCCTGAGTTATCAAGCCCCTGGAGCAGTATTAACCCCTGCTGCGCTGCGGTCAAGCTGTTCAGTCTTTCACCACCGGAGGGGGCAGGCGCTCTATTGAATGTTGCCTACTTACTGCAAAGTGACTACATTTTCTAAGCTGCCACAAGCAATGTGCATCATGTCTGCCTAGTTAACGGCGTGTGACCTAGGGGAGGCTTAATAAAGATCGAATAAAAGAACAGTCCACAGAACCATAGCTAAAAATGGGGAAAACAAGCATTAAAACTCCCCGAGTATCATCTAAACCCACTAATCCGGTTACCCAGGCCGATGTGGATAAATTCCTCTCAAAACAAACTGACCTCACGACTCATCCTAAATCTACCAAACGTACGTTCCAGCTGATGGCTGATGTATCCGACTCTGACGTTGAGAGCGATTCGGAGCAGAAATGGACCCTAAAGATAATAAGGTCACCCGCTCTTTCATAAAGCGTATATTGATGAAAGCCATAGAACCGATCAGCAAGGAGCTCGCTGAGATAACATTAGATTTGGCTCAACAAGGTCATAGACTGGGGGCAGTAGAAAATGACCAGGTGACCACGAATGAAGCAAACTAATAAATTACTGGACTGCCTAAATGCTCTCGAAACTCAAATACACGCCATCCATTTCACGCTTGAGGATCACGAAAATCGTGAGCGTAGAAACAATATCCGCATAAAATACCTCCCAGAATCAATCGCGTTCGAAGCCCTGCCCTCAGCTATGAATGAAATCTTTAATAAGCTGCTCCGAGAGGATGACCCTAAAGACATGGAGATTATTAGAGTTCACAGAACACTACGCCCCAAGCCAAACCAAACTGACCCTCCCCGCGATGTACTGTGTCGCTTCGTAGACTACAGAACAAAAGAACTCATCTTGCGGAGAGCCAGGGTGGCAGAGACTATTGAATATGAGAACTCTCAACTGAAATTATTCCAGGACATATCTGCCATAACCCTAAAGAAGAGACGATTGCTTAAACCTCTTACAGATATTTTGATAAAAAAGGGCTATTGCTTCCGCTGGCTGTTCCCTTTCGGTATCTTCATCACAGCCGGTGAAAAGAAGCTAACAGCCAGGACATCAGGAGACATCAGGGACGTCTGCCAATCACTAAGCATTGAATTACAGTCTTACCCTGACCTGGAGGCCTTCCACGCAGCGTCTCTACAGAAGCCCCTCCAAGTCACCCCCCCATGGCAAGTCACTGGAACTCCGAAATCACAGCGCCTACGAAAAAAGATGTCCAAAACACCACCACCAAAGGATGGAATGGAAACGACCTGATATCTACGCTCTAGGATACGAATGACTCTTTCTCGTCCGCTTGTTAGCTGACTTTTCCTTAACACCATGTTCACTAGTCATCCTTACACGCCATTGATTGGAATGTTGCTAATCCGATACCTGGTTCTAATACCCTTAAAACCAAATAATCCACTCCCTTAACCCTGCATTTACCTACTCCCTATCCAACCAACTCCCTTCCTTTATCCCCCTCCCCTCCCTCCCCCCATTACCCATCCCACTCCAAACCACCATGACACTCGAACCCCTAAGTGATGCATGGCTACCCTATGCCTTTTTTGGACCGGCCACGGGCTGACTGCATTACCACGTGGCCTTACATAAATAAAGAGTGAGGTCTAGTCATTCTTATAAGATTGACCCTTATGTTATACAAGTTATACTGTTTTCTGCAGTACTGTTAGGTTATATCTCTGACTTGTTTGACTTCTAGACCCACAGAGGTCCTAAATCCATGGAACCGTATAGGTGTCCCTACATACCTGCTACCATTGGCCCTTCTCCCCATCCCTTACCCGCTATCCCTCCACCTACACCATTAAACCCATCACTCCCCCCCCCCCCCTCACCTTACTGTTGCAGCAGGTACTATCTAACTATGGTGGAACCAATGATAATCCTCCCCATATGGTCCACATCGCCGTGTCGCTGATCGTTAGACATGTCGTACATGTTTGCAATGGAAACGTTATTAATGCTTTTCTCTCTTCTTTTGTCTTTTCTCCCTACTTTTCTGCTTACTTTCCTTCCTTCCCACCCGACCACCCCCCCGATCATGAGGATGGAGTCAAGGACCACACGATTCAAATACACACCTATCTGGCATCAACCCCCCATTGATGGCATCTCAACATAAGGTATTTACCTTTGCTACGCTCAATGCTAAGTGGCTAAACTCCCCCATACCGAGGAGACACACTCTAGACCTACTTAAGAAACATGCGACAGATGTGCTTTGATACAGGAAACTCACTTTACCCCTGAAAAACTGCCTAACTTCGACCGGACACACTATGATACCTGGTTCCATGACACATCACCGCAACCCCGGTCACGGGGGTTTCAATTGCTATAAAGAAGGGAATCCCTTTCCAAACTCGAGAACACCTAATTGACACTAACGGCCGCTATATTTTCCTCAAACTCATTTCAAATATACAATAGTTGCACTCGACATAGACTTATTTCACAATAGAAAAATGAAAAAGTAGAGATACTTGGTATTATGGAAATGGCCAAATCGATAATTCACCCAGTTGCCACGTTGCGGCGATCTCCGTTAACTGGGTCCTAACACTAATGAAACTGCCTGATGCCTGTCTGGGCTTTTCCTCATCGGCTGATACCAGGGAATAATGGATTTGCAGTCTTATAACTAAAGACAGGTGCTTTGAATATATAATTGGTGCCTTGGGAAAGAGGTTAACCCCTTAGGCGTGCTAGAGACTGATACCAGAGGGCAATAGCTCATATCTCACAACTAGAGTGAGGAAGGTGCTAGCAAAAGGGTACTGTACCCATGTCATACATTTTCCTCAAAGGTCTACTAGCTGGTAATTTAGTTACGATTTGTTGCCTATATGCTCCCAACAAAAAACTTCTGAAATGGCTCCACTCGACTTTGAGGAAAATAGGAGATTTCCGCGAAGGCACACCGATAGTAGGGGGAGATCTTAATATTGCACTAAACCCGCTAATAGATACCACAACAAAGAAAAATACATACTCACAAGGTGATCTTAATAAAATAAAAATCCAACTCCGCGAGCTCCAACTGCTGGATGTATGGAGATACCTACACCCAGATGATCGTGACTATTCCTTCTGTTCCCACCCACACGCCTCTTATCATAGACTAGATTACTTCTTTGTCTCCAAAAACACTCTTGCCAAAGTGAGATCAACGAAAATTAACCCCAACATATTCTCGGACCACTCCTTCGTAACGATGACACTGACACTACATAAGGTCTTCCCTGTTTATAGATCGTGGCGACTCACTGAGTCGGTGCTTGACAACCCTTCCACCCACTCTCGCATAACCAAAACATTGGAACAATATTTCGCTCAATACGATAATGGTGAGGTTGCGGCGCCGACGCTTTGGGAAGCTCACAAATCTGTGGTCAGAGGAGAATTTATTTCAATCACAGCGTACATTCATAAACAACAACAGAGACAGCTTGATCTATTCACTGGTCAACAGCATTTTTGGTGCCAAAGATATTTCATTGAATTTAGGGTAACTTTGGGGTGCTGATTCTGAATATGTCATCAGTTTTGCCAGATTGGCTCAAGTTTTTGAGATTTTTCGTAAAATGTGTAACAAAAAAGACGTTTTTTGCTACTTTTTTAACGAAGTCTGTTATGTTTCTTCTATGTTTTGTCAGTGTATATTCACCACAAATGTAACAGAATGAGTCTGGATCGTTAAGACAACTTCTTCTTGATGAGTTCATGCTTTTCACTGGACAACAGACAACAACATAAAGTTAGTGCCGAAAACCAAGCTATGAACAAACTTTTAGAACACTAATTAACACAAAACTATATTGAGAACTGCTCAGTTCAAGTACTAATCCAAAGAAATTAATGAGATGATGCGTCGCATTTACGAACAAGTGCTATAAATAAGATACCAAAAATCTCAAAAACTTGAGCCAATCTGGCAAAACTGATAGCATATTCAGAATCAGCACCCCAAAAATACCCCAAATTCATTAAAATATTTTGGGCACCAGAAAAAAAAATTTTTTTTGTTGACCTGTGTTATATGAGGAAATCTCTGACCTAGAAACAAAGCACAAAAAATTAATCACCTCCCCAATAATGGAGCAACTAACCCTTAAAAGGCGTCAACTTAAAGATATCCTATTCCTACAAACGGCAAAATGGTTCGCTTCATGGCGTACTAAAATGTACGTTCACGGCGACAAAGCCTCAAAACTGATGATTTCTAGAATTAAACAGCGTCAAACTCGCACTTCCATACACTCCATTAAAACTGCGGAGGGTCAATCCACAACTAATTATAACCAAATAGAAACAATGTTTCTGTACTATTATGCACAACTATATAACCTACGTCCCGAGGAATCCAAAACAGAAGAGGCAACCAGAAGGCAAAAAATCAAATATTACTTATCCCGCCTAAATCTTCTGAGCTTTACCACACAACAGCAATTACTGTTAAGCAAGCCTTTTGGACTAGAAGAACTCCGATCCACCCTGTCGAAGTGTCCCCCCAACAAAGCGCCCGGCCCAGATGGACTACCCTGTACTTATTACAAATCCGTCCCCGCGATTCTACAGCCACACATGCTGAATATGTACAATTCCATATTGCAAGGAGGTCGATTCCCATCTCAAACCTCAGAAGCAAAAATATCCCTAATCTACAAAGAAGGGAAAGACCAGGAAATGTGTAGCAGCTACCGACCGATCTCCTTATTAAATGTACATTTAAAAATTTTCGCCAGTATGATCGCTCGTCGAATAGCTGCCTACCTCCTGGACAAAATCTCACTAAACCAAACTGGATTTGTGGGGGAAGAGAGGGGAAGGACAACGTGCTGAAGGTACTGCACTTTACCCACTATGCCAACCGACAAAAAATTCCACTAGTCCTCCTGGGAACGGACGCTGAAAAGGCCTTTGACAGGGTGGATTGGCTATACTTAGAAGAGACGATGCTTGGTTTCGGCATCCCGACCCAACTAGTTGCGGCGATCTTAAAAATGTACGCCAGCCCAACCGCTGGCATCAACATTAACGGCTCCCTAACAGATGCCTTCACCATACACAATGGCACGAGACAAGGTTGCCCACTATCCCCACTATTATTTATCCTAGCAATGGAACCCTTGCTGATTGATATTCAGCTTGATAAAGGGATTCAAGGCATTACATTAGGGGAGACGCATCATAAAACGGCTGCCTTCGCAGACGATTTACTTATATTCATGACCAATCCTTCTAAAAGTTTCCCCCCTTTATAAAAATACTTGACAACTACAGTGCCCTCACCAATTTTAAAATAAATTCATCAAAATCGGAGGCCCTAGACCTGAACGTCCCACTACCAATCCTATCCAGATTAATAACCATGTACACATTCTCATGGCCCAAATCGCACATCACTTATCTAGGCATAAAAATTAGCAGATCTCATAAAGCTCATTTTTCCCTCAACTACCCCCCTTTATTAGACAGAGTAACTGCCACTATGAAAACTTGGGTGACCCTTTCTTATCCTGGATGGGTCGTAAGAATATTCTCAAAAGCCTTATCTTACCTAAATTTACTTACCTTTTCTCTATGTTACCAATCCATGTCCCTAATGCTTATCTGCGCAAGGTCAATTCTCTTTTTTATATCTATATCTGGAAACATAAGAGACACCGCTTAAATTTCAGCTCTCTTTCTCTCTAAAAAATAAAAGGGGGCATGGGCGCACCTGATATCAGAATCTATTACCACTCAGCAGTTCTATCACGCTCCGTTGATATCATACGAAACACACAAAACAAATTATGGATCAATATAGAAAACAAATTGTCCCCACAGCTCCTTCGCCCCCTCCTACTGACGCACTATAGTGACAAATCACCTGAACGCCAACATAATCCTCTTACAAATACACTCCTACGAATATGGGCCAATACGCATACCTACTTGATACCCCCATCGACCCCTCTCCTTACCCTGCTAGATATACTAATGGGATCGAATCTACTACACAATCCCAGCAAATATCGCACTGAATTGCTTGCCAGTCTGACAGCAGACCAATTATACGCAGACGGAGCACTTCTCCCGTTACCTAATCTACACAAAATACCAGGCCTCGAATCTATTAATTTTCTCCAATATAAGACTCTACAATCCCTCCTACACAACATCCGATTCGATACGGTGCTCACCCGCAGCCCCACGGCATTCGAAAAGCTCTGCGCGAGACAGATCAGACCTACTAAGATCCTTTCCACCATTTACCAAAGCATTTTAGATATTGATATACCCATGAAAAGAGCCTATATACATAGCTGGGAAAAAGACTTAGGTTACAAGCTCACACCTCAACAGATTTCGCATATCTACGCCCACTCGCATGGTCCGACTAAATGCATCAAGGTACAAGAGAACTCCTACAAAATTCTCTCCCGCTGGTATACTGATCCACAGAGAACACACAAATGGAAGACACAATTCCCTGCGAACTGCTGGCGTTGTGGAGATGCGAACGGGAACTACATCCACCTATGGTGGCACTGTCCATCCCTGATCCCCTACTGGAATTTGAAGGCACACCTGATCAGAGATGTGACTAAACGGAATATCAAGTTATCCCCTGAAGTTGTCCTGTTGAACCTATCCCTAGGCTCATCCCATGGTGAGTTCTCTGTGTTAACTTACACAATACTGGCTGCGGCGAAACTTCTTCTACCAACGGTATGGAGATCACCTCAAGTCCCGACTCTTCAGTCGTTAATTGATAAAACTGATCAACTGTACTTAGTAGCAAGACTGGCTGCCTCGGTGAACTACACACAGGCATCTGTCCGTAACCACTGGCGAGCTTGGGTACTCTTCAAAAAGACGCTCATAGTACCTTAATCTCAACCCCTCGCCTCATTTACTCAACAGTGGTCCTCTAGGTCCCACCTCATGACTCGAACTCCCCACTCCTCTCTTCCTCTCTCACCTATCATGCTCACTCCTGTTCCTTTGCCTAACCCCTCTTCCTCTCTCATCTATCATTTCTTCTTCTTATGATTAACTCTCTCTAGATAGTTTGACAATAACAGTTTTAAGCATCCGTTTGGAAATAACTCATTTGATTGTCACAAGCTGAATACTTCTGATTCTGTAATTTTCTAAACACCATCTCAATATCTTGTAAAATAATAAAAAGAATTTTTGAAATGAAATGAAAGAGAGGACATCTAGAGACTCCATAAGGGGAACCCTGAGCTGGCAACATCCACCCTGTAAACCAAACTGCACCGTGTTTTGTTTATGTCATCAGCCGGTACCGAGTAAAGTGGAGTTAAACTTGAACTGGTTTCCGTTATTCTTCCCGCCGCAGCCTGAAGGGCTCAGCATGAGCAGCAGCTCAGCAGAGGGGTAAGAACTGCAGCACCATTTCCATCACTGCCCTCCCTCACCATCTTCCCTCATTGCTGCCCTGAGGTAAAGCTCCACCTGTGGGGAGCTGTACCACACTTTGCTGCCCCTATCATCACCTCAGCGGCAAGCTGGCAGTGCCGGTACCAAATTACCGGAAACTACAGGTGGCGTCACGATCCCCTGTAAATAATCCCTTCATCCCACATCATCAACATTTACCCAGTTGATCACCAGGGCACGGCCAAGGGATCCCGTCCATCCGTGACTCCCTATTCAGCAGACCCGGTGACCGAGTTCCCCTTCTGCCCTTGGCTGTATCAACTTTGGCGTCACGAACAGGATTGAACCAGCCTGGTATTTACCAGGTAAAGTGTGCCTTAAGACTTTATTGACTGTGTACTGTTACTGTGGATTACAAAGTAGAGCTGCCATTACATCGCCTCACAATTTAAACTGCGTCACTACAGCAGGAGAAAGAGCGGGAAGATAAGCCCCGCCCTCAGCTCTGATGAGGAGCGACGAACAGTAGTGGCGGGCTCCGGAAAAGCCTGAAGGACTCAACCATAGGATCTTCGTGGTGAGCGGGCCTAAAAATGTAAAAGGAACTATGTCCTGGCCCAGGGGCGTGCCTTGGCCCCTCAGCATACATGGGCCATTCAAGAGGCGCCAAAAAGTCTCCCCACCCCTATTGCTCTCAATCAACCAAGGGGGCGGGTCGAGCGCCAGCCCACACCGGTCTGAGACTATAAAAACTAAGCAGGGTGCGGCCGGGAGCAGACACGTGATACCTGGTCAGGCTCCAGACCCGTTACCAGAAACCAGGTGTGAGGCAATGGCTGTTCCCAACAGTTGGTGCGTGAGATCGAGCAGGATATCTTGATGGACAGTGCAGAACCGGGTGCGTTGCTGCGGGAGATGGACGGCGAGGACGGCGCCTTCTGGAGGACTGCCCTGGATGACCTACAGTCTCAGATCCGGGAAGTCACCAAGTGGACCGTCCGGCACTGGGGAGCAGAGATGGTGCTCCAGCTGAACTGTCGGCAGAGGGCTGCAGCTCAACGGGAACAAGAGCTCCGGGTGTCGGTTGCTACTCAGACTGACTGCCCGGTAACCCCTGAATTGCTGGCTGATCTCCTGGAACCGGTTTACGCACCCCTTGTGGAGTCCGGAGAGGGGGAAGTCGCTGAGGTGGGAGACCTCATACAGTTCTCCGTGGAGCCCCAGCTGACCGTGGAGGAACCGGAGGAGTACACGAGTGGCCAGGTCGGTGTCGGGGAGGAGGAGGAGAGTCTGGAGGAAGAAGGAGCTGTCGGCGGCGTAGAGGAGGCCGGACTACGCGAGCTATGGAGGGTCACGGTACCAGCACCAATAGCAGTGGTTGGAGAAAAGATTGTAGCGTTCTGCACCGACGATAGTGGACATACATATCAACCGGTAGGTCACCCCTGGTTTACCCACCCCGAACCGGACGACGAGGCTGAGCGACCTCGGCGGCGCGAGGCTTGGTATGCGAATGAACTGGAGACCCGCCAAGCCCGCGTCATGGCCCGCAATCAGCCCCCACTGCCCCTAGACCAACATAAGCGGGGGGTGGTCACTAGGGATGGGCGAATCTACTCGCTAGGACTCGTTACTCGGCGAGTAGTAAGGGACTCGCAGGACTCGGTACTCTGCGAGTTTCCCAGCGTTTACTCGCACGAGTCCAATGCAAATCAATGGCAAACGCTGACAAAACTAGGATTGCCATTGTCTTGCATTAGACTCGGCTACTGTGCCAGTGATAGCAGGGAAACTCGCAAAGTAACTGCTGTTAGTTTGCGAGCCGAGTCCAGCTGTCTTCTCTGTGCAGGCTGCCACAGCTGCAGGGCCCTAGAGCCCGCCTGCTCACAGCGATGATGTAGCAGTGCTGAGATTGTTCTCAGTCTGCTCATTCCCTGTGCATAGACATCTATATCTATGCACAGGGGATGTAGCAGAGAGGACATCGCGTTTTGGACTGCGTCGGACAGAAGAGGATTTTTTTAATTAAAGATGGAGTCCCTAATGGCTTTTTTTTTTATTTCAAATAAACATTTTTCTCTGTGTTGTGTTCTTTTAACCCTTTATTGGAGATTCTTAGTGGCTGGGTCAAACGTGGCCTGACATTAAGAATCTCGGGCTTAATACCAGCTTGTATAACAAAGCTGGTATTAACCCCTTTATTACCCAGCGTGCCACCGCCACCAGGGCCGCTGGAAGAGCGGGGTTCAGCGCCAGAGGATGGTGCTTCAATGAACGCGCCATCTTCTGGGGCGGCTGCGGGCTGCAATTTGCAGCGGTGGGTGCCCAGAAAGCTTGGGCCTCCCTGCGCTGCGGATTCCAGCCCCCAGCTGCTTAGCTGTACCTGGCTAGACATAGAAATAGCGCGGAGCCCCACGCATTTTTTTTTTTATTATTTCATGAAATTCATGAAATTCATGAAATAATTAAAAAAAATGCGTGGGGCTCCGCACAATTTCTATGTCTAGCCAGGTACAGCTAAGCAGCTGGGGGCTGGAATCCACAGCGCAGGGATGCCCAAGCTTTCTGGGCACCCCCCGCTGCAAATTGCAGCCCGCAGCCGCCCCAGAAGATGGCGCATTCATTGAAGCGCCATCCTCTGGCGCTGAACCCCGCTCTTCCAGCGGCCCTGGTGGCGGTGGCACGCTGGGTAATAAAGAGGTTAGGGCCAGCTTTGTATTATCAGCTGGCCCTAAGCCCGAAATTTATGGCGGTCACGCCAATATTAGACATGACCGCCATGAATTTCTATTAAATTGTTTTAAAAAAAACACAACACAGAGAAAAATTTTTATTAGAAATAAAAAAAAAGCCATTAGGGACTCCATCTTTAATTAAAAAAATCCTCTTCCGTCCGACGCAGTCCAAAACGCGATGTCCTCTCTGCTACATCCCCTGTGCATAGATATAGATATCTATGCACAGGGAATGAGCAGACTGAGAACAATCTCAGCTCTGCTACATCAGGCAGCAGGCGGGCTCTAGGACCCTGGAGCTGCGGCAGACAGCACACAGAGCAGACAGGACTCTTATCTGTTGGAGTTTCCCAGCGATTACTTACACAGTAAACGAGTCCAATGCAAATCAATGGCAAAACTAGGATTGCTTCAGGCTGAAGCTTCTGAGACACATCTGTGATTTGTAAATCGCACACTACTCGCTATTACTCGCTTCCCGATTCATTAACATTGGACTCGCTAGACTCGCAACGAGTAGCGAGTCCTGGACTCGGACTCGCTAGAGTCAAGCGATTCCGAGTAATTTAGGAGTCGCCCATCACTAGTGGTCACCACATTCAATCTCAGCACGGGTACGGGTTTGCCAAAGAGGAGGGCCTCTACCATGAAGTTCATGTTGGAAGGTAAACAAACTGTAAGCGGTCTAATTGGAGGCGCTCAGGCACAAAGGCAGCAGGCACTGGGATGGTTTTTCAACAGACCTTTATTCAGGCTCCCCTCCTACTCCACAACATGTTTCGATAGATTCTCTATCTTCCTCAGGTGGTGAGGGGGGGGCGGGTTCCACAACCCTTTTATGGCTGCCAAAGTTGTTCAATTGGTTAATGAGTGGAAGGCTCTTTAAATCTTATAATACTAGAGCCTTTCCTAGTGCTTATAGATATATCAATGCCCATGTACTTATCTTCATTTATTATGCCATGCCCACAAAAAATATAAATATATATACACTAGCTGTAGTACCCGGCTACGCCCGGGTTAAAAAATAACTGCTGTTAGCTATAACAAAATAGAATTTGAATATGTCATATTAATGACCTGTAGGAAAATAGAAGCTGAGCTGTGATTGATTGCTATAGGCAGCCTAATAAATCTCCAGCCAACAGTAAACCCTCCCCCTGGCCGGGTAGTATATGTTACCTCACACATACACATAATAGACAGCTCATGTGACTGACATCTGCCTTAATTCCTTATATGGCACATGTGTTGCACATTGGCTGTTTTTAATCAGATGTTTATGTTTGGAAAATAAAGATAGCACACGTATGAGGCGAGTTGTGTGAGGTGATTTGTGCACATCTGTGTCTGTCTGTGTGATGTGTGTGTCCCTGGGGTGTGTATGTGTGTGTCCCTGTGGGATGGGGTGTGTGTGGTGTGTGTCTCTGTTGTGTGTCTCTTTGTGGTGTGTGTATCCCTGTGGGGTAAGTGCATGTGCCCCTATAGGGTGTGTATGTGTCTGGGCCCCTGTGTGGGGTCTGTGGTGTGTGTTGTGTATCTGTGTTGTGTGTGTCTCTTTGTGGTGTGTGTGTGTGTCCCTGTGGGGTGAGTGCATCTGTCCCTATAGGGTGTGTATGTGTGTGTGTGTCCCTGTGGGGGGGGTCTGTGTGGGTGTATGTGTCTCTGTGTTGTGTGTGTCCCTTTGTGGTGTGTGTGTGTGTCCCTGAGGGGTGAGTGCATGTGTCCCTATAGGGTGTGTATGTGTGTGTGTCCCTGTGGGGGGGTCTGTGTGGTGTGTGTGTGTCTCTTTGTGGTGTGTGTGTCCCTGTGGGGTGAGTGCATGTGTCCCTATAGGGTGGCTATGCGTGTGTGTCCCTGTGGGGGGGTGGGTCTGTGTGGTGTGTGTGTGTCTCTTTGTGGTGTGTGTATGTCCTGTGTGGTGAGTGCATGTGTCACTATAGAGTGTGTGTGTGTGTCCCCTTGGGGGGGGGGGGTGTCTTTGTGGTGTGTGTTTGTTCGGGTGCGTGGTGAGTATCCAATATTGGGGCTGCACCTTCGCGACTATACACTTGCTGTTACTCTTTGTGTGCATGTGGTGTGTATACGTGTCGCCATGCGTGGTGAATATCTCATGTTGGGGCCCCACCTTAGTGACTATATGCTGGTATATGCTGTTAGTCTTTGGTGCTATCATTAAGCCCCTCTCATTCACAACTGTCAACTGGTAACTGTCACTTTTTCCCCATTATGTAGATAGGGGCAAAATTGTTTGGTGAATTGGAATGCGCGGGGTTAAAATTTCGCCTCACAACGTAGCCTATGGCTCCCGGGGTCCAGACGTGTGACTGTGCAAAATTTTGTCTCTATAGCTGACAGCTGTCGATTTTCCTCCACACGTTTCCTTTCCCTTTTTTCCCATTATGTAGATAGGGGCAAAATTGTTTGGTGAACTGGAATGCGCAGGGTTAAAATTTCACCTCACAACATAGCCTATGACGCTCCCGGGGTCCAGACGTGTGACTGTGCAAAATTTTGTCTCTATAGATGACAGCTGTCGATTTTCCTCCCACACGTTTCCTTTCCCTTTTTCCCCATTATGTAGATAGGGGCAAAATTGTTTGGTGAACTGGAATGCGCAGGGTTAAAATTTCACCTCACAACATAGCCTATGACGCTCCCGGGGTCCAGACGTGTGACTCTGCAAAATTTTGCGGCTGTAGCTGTGATGGTGTAGATGCCAATCCCGGATATACACACATACACACATTCAGCTTTATATATTAGATATATATGCACACACTATAAAGGTACCTTGTTCTCTGCAATCTTATCAGAATCTGCAGAATATAGGATATGCTGATCAAAAACTTCCAACAATTGACAAACTAATTCCCAAAAAAACATTATTAAATGTGAGAGTTATTGGATTTATAAAATGGGGACCCTGAGTCCGGAGGGACATAATCTCACCCTTGACAATGTTGCAAAACATTAATAGACAGTAATTATGATCCATCGGCATAAATGGAGATAAGAACGGGTAATGGAATAGTGTAAATGTTCATAATCATATATTAATACTTATAACAATAAAAATAAGTGCATTTTAGAAAAAAAAAGAAAAAAAAAAAAAAAGGTTTTTAACATTTTTAATGTTGTGTGTATATATATTTTTTATATGATTTTAAATGGGTGCTTAATGTTGTTGATATATGTATATTAACTACAGTGATTTACATAAGTAGCCACGGCAGCTCATGAGTAGTAGGTATTTTATAATGAGCAGCCCCGTAAGAAATAGAAATAGGAGCGATGTCAGAGACAAAAATTTTTTTTTTTTTTTTTTTGGGAATTAGTTTGTCAATTGTTGGAAGTTTTTGATCAGCATATCCTTTATTCTGCAGAATACCGCAGGGCCACCCGGATCGGGACCTGTACCATTGGGACGTGATAACCTATGAGCAGCACGCAGGTCCCAGCGGGTGGTTTGCAATCCGGGTCAGCAAAGTCGAAAAGTGAAAAGTCCAGTGACCCGGTATTGCATTGCCAAAAATGGAAAGCAGTTCTTTAAATGCCTTTTTCTTGCAGTGATTTGCTGATGTTTTCTTGCAGTACATGGACATAAATGTATGCAGATATTTTCACTTTTCTTAAATCCTGATGAACATTAATCAGAGACGTGTTACCTGGTCCCTGTTAGACCAATAAGGACTAGATTATAGAAAATGTTATTGTAACGTTATTGTAACAAGAAATGAGCCTTCCGCAAGGGAAGAATATGAGTAAACGTAAAAGTTTTATTGTTTATATATGTTTGAAAGTTACCCGGTTAACCTGTTAATAAAAATGTTACTTTATTCCAGGTTTGGTTTAACACCCGCGGACGGGTGTGTTTCAACAAGGAGGGGTGTGGTGCCCCTGCGGCTAGGCGTCACAGGGTGGTATTGCACTTTATTATAAAATGTAATATTCTTTGTAAGTTGCTAGTCCAGAGTTTAACCGGTGGAGTCTGACAGTGCACACACCTAGGAATAGACCACTAGTATAAGGGGGACTAGTACTTTGGTAGGTCCCAAAAGGGGGTGGAGTCTAGGGGTAGATGCAGAAGTGACAGTTGACAATTAGTTTACCTCAGACGGTGCTGGCAAGGCAGACAGAGTGGTCAGGCCTGACAACCCAGCTGAGAGGAGGGTGCCCCATCTTTAAGTGGGGGGTCCAGAACAGAAGGCAACGGGCCAGGATAGGTAGGAGCCGGCTGGTCACGTTGAGGGAGCACCGGCGACACGGAAAGCCGAGGCAGCCAGGAGTTTATCCCTGACTGCAAAACTGACGAGCTGCAGGCCCAACAGAACCGGGTTGCTGACAGACCCACAGAGGTACCTCACCCCTCAAGCCCAAAAGACAGTTATATACTAGAGGTGGAGGACTGAATCCCGGTGGCGGAGGGGAAACTTGTGCATTCCTGCTGTTCCTGTCTGCACTGGTACAGGTCCAGTTGAGCCTACTAGATACAGACTGCAGGACTGGCGGGTGAGCTCTGCAAGGGTGGGAAAGACTGAGAAGGAAAGAAGGAGTCTCTGAACGACTTAAGAGGGGACATCTAGAGACTCCATAAGGGGAACCCTGAGCTGGCAGCATCCACCCTGTAAACCAAACTGCACCGTGTTTTGTTTATGTCATCAGCCAGTACCGAGTAAAGTGGAGTTAAACTTGAACTGGTTTCCGTTATTCTTCCCGCCACAGCCTGAAGGGCTCAGCATCAGCAGCAGCTCAGCAGAGGGGTAAGAACTGCAGCACCATCCCCATCACTGCCCTACCTCACTATCTTCCCTCATTGCTGCCCTGAGGTAAAGCTCCACCTGTGGGGAGCTGTACCACACTTTGCTGCCCCTACCATCACCTCAGCGGCCGGCTGGCAGCGCCGGTATCAAATTACCGGAAACTACAGGTGGCGTCACGATCCCCTGTAAATAATCCCTTCATCCCACATCATCAACATTTACCCAGTTGATCACCAGGGCACGGCACAGGGATCCCGTCCATCCGTGACTCCCTATTCAGCAGACCCGGTGACCGAGTTCCCTTTCTGCCCCTGGCTGTATCACAAACATTTCATGGCAAATAGCCAACAGGGTTACAAGAAGCGTGTTGGGCAAAAAAGGCGCAAAATAACTGCCCATGAATTGAGGAAAATCAAGCATGAAGCTGCCAAGATGCCATTTGTCACCAGTTTTGCAATATTTCAGAGCTGCAACATTACTGGAGTATCAAAAAGCACAAGGTGTGCTATACTCAGGGACATGGCCAAGGTAAGGAAGACTGAAAAACGACTACTTTTGAACAAGAAACATAAGATAAAACATGAAGACTGGGCCAAGAAATATCTTAAGACTGATTTTTCAAAGGTTTTATGGACTTATGAAATGAGAGGGACTCTTGATAGGCCAGATTGATGGGTCAGAGGCTGGATCAGTAAAGGGAGAGAGCTCCACTCTGACTCAGATGCCAGCAAGGTGGAGGTGGGGTACTGGTATGGGCTGGTAACATCAAAGATGAACTTGTGGGACCTTTTCGGGTTGAGGATGGAATGAAGCTCAACTCCCAGACCTACTGCCAGTTTCTGGAAAACAACTTTTTCAAGCAGTGGTGCAGGCAGAAGTCGGTATCGTTCAAGAAAAAGTTGATTTGCATGCAGGACAATGCGCCATCACATGCATCAACTACTCCACAACGTGGCTGGCCAGTAAAGGTCTAAAAGAAGTAAAAATAATGACATAGCCCCCTTGTTCACCTGATCGGAACCCCATAGAGAACCTGTGGTCCCTTATAAAATGTGAGATCTACAGGGAGGGAAAACAGTACACCTCTCGGAGCAGTGTCTGGAAGGCTGTGGTGGCTGCTGCACGCAATGTTGATCGTAAACAGATCAAGCAACTGACAGAATCTATGGATGGAAGGCTGTTGAGTGTCATCATAAAGAAAGGTGGCTGTATTGGTCATAAATTTCTTGGGTTTTGTTTTTGCATGTCAGAAATGTTTATTTCTAAATTTTGTGCAATTATATTGGTTTACCTGGTGAAAATAAACAAGTGAGATGGGAATATATTTGGTTTTTATTAAGTTGCCTAATAATTCTGCACAGTAATAGTTACCTACACAGACAGATATCCTCCTAAGATAGCCAAATCTAAAAAAAAAAAAACACTCCAACTTCCAAAAATATTAAGCTTTGATATTTGAGTCTTTTGGGTTGATTGAGAACATAGTTGTTGATCAATATTAAAAATAATCCTCTACAATACAACTTGCCTAATAATTCTGCACACAGTGTAGAATATGGCATCAATTAGATAGGGATTTAGAATATAATTTAGTTTCACCTTGAGACCACAACTTTAGTCATTAATTGGAATACAGGAAAATGAAATTTATAATATAAAATTGACTTTACTAGAATCTACCATATAATTGTCTAAGGCGTCTGTCGGTCACAGAAATCGCGCGCCAGACAGAGGCCGCTCATTGGTCGCCAGCAGACGCGGCAGCCAATGAGCGCAGCGTATGCAAAAGAGCAGCACGGCGCGTGAATTCAAAATTTGTGCGCCGCGTGGCTCTCCTCAAAGCCCCCCCATTCCTCCTGCCCGTGCTCCCTGCGTTCCCCTGCTATTTAGGGCTACTTCTTTAGTGATGTCACAGAGGGGAGGAAGAATCCTGTTCCTCCTCCCCTATGTGACATCTGTCTCAGCCCCATTTGATTTCGCGGTGTATTATATACTGCAAAATCAAATGTAAAATGATGCCAAATGTATTGCAAATAATAAAGATTCTTATACTTACCTCTCCGTCGAGTGCTCTGTGCCAGGAGCAGGAACAGGCAGTGTGCTGCTAGGACCTTGCATGATGTCAGAATGACATCTGTGTTCGGCAATGTGATTGGCCCGCTCGCGGTCATGTGATATGCACGTCACATATTACCTGACTGCGAGCGGGCCAATCACAGCGCCGAAAGCAGATGTCATTCTGACATCATGCAAGGTCCTAGCAGCACACTGCCTGCTACTACTCCTGGCACTGAGCACTCGGCGGAGAGGTAAGTATAAGAATCTTTATTATTTGCAATACATTTGTCTTTATCCATCCTCACAGCCTCCTCCATCCTCACAGCCTCCTCCAACCTCACAGCCTCCCATCTCACAGCTTCCTTCATCCTCATAGCGTCTCCATCCTCAAAGCCTCCTCCATCCCCGCAGCCTCCTCCATCCCCGCAGCTCCTCCAACCTCACAGCTCTCTAACTCTCAGCTTCCTCCATCCTCTCAGCCTCCTCCATCCTCTCAGCCTCCTCCATCCTCACAGCCTCCCCATTCTCACAGCCTCCCCATCCTCACAGCCTCCTTCATCCTCACAGCCTCCTCCATCCCCTCAGCCTCCTCCATCCCCTCAGCCTCCTCCATCCTCACAGCCTCCTCCATCCTCACAGCCTCCTCCATCCCCTCAGCCACCTCCATCCCCTCAGCCTCCTCTATCCTCTCAGCCTCCCCATCCTCACAGCCTCCTACAGCCTCCTCAAGCCTCACAGCCTCCTCCATCCCCACAGCCTCCTCCATCCCCACAGCCTCCTCCATCCCCTCAGCCTCCTCAATACTCACAGCCTCCTCCATCCTCCCCATCCTCACAGCCTCCTACAGCCTCCTCCATCCTCACAGCCTCCTCCATCCTCACAGCCTCCTCCATCCCCTCAGCCACCTCCATCCCCTCAGCCTCCCCATCCTCACAGCCTCCTACAGCCTCCTCAAGCCTCACAGCCTCCTCCATCCCCACAGCCTCCTCCATCCCCACAGCCTCCTCCATCCCCTCAGCCTCCTCAATACTCACGCCTCCTCCATCCTCCCCATCCTCACAGCCTCCTACAGCCTCCTCCATCCTCACAGCCTCCTCCATCCTCACAGCCTCCTCCATCCTCACTCCTGTCTATAAGTTCTGTCAGTCAGGGTGACGCAGTTTACTCCTGTCTGCAAGGAGTGTCAGTCAGTATCACAAACTGTACTCATGTCTACAAGGCTGTCAGTCACTGTGATGCACTTCACTCCTGTATACAAGGTATTCTAGAATACCCGATGCATTAGAATCTGGCCACCATCTAGTATGTATATATTTATATATTTATTTTTTAAATACAGATTGTGATATGAAAAAATGGCAACTTTTAAAAAAATAATGAATTCAAAAACTTTAATCTTTAAAAGAGTACTTTCTTATGATAAATTGTTCAAGTTAGAGCCTTTATTTGATTTAGCAAGATTGTACAACAACTACCATTTTATAGACATGTCAGACTAGTCTTTATGTAAGAAATTCTGATATTCAGTTGCCAAACTGAACACAATAAGACTATAGATTCTTATTTTTTTACCTTTCTTTCTTGGTAGATCTAACAAAACTTAACACTATGATGTCAGTGTTATCAGAGATGGCAAGTAGAGGACAACTTTTGGAACCCATATGCACCAAAATACTTTTTCAGGACTACAAAGAAGCACTCCGAGCCTGCATGGATTCTTACAGTGTCAAGCATGTGCTGATCATGAAGTAGGACAGAATGTGCGTCTACCATGTTAAAGTCACAGTTCTCTTCAGCTTCTTCTTCTCCCCATTCTTCAAGTCCTGCCAGAAGTGGATTAAGCATCATAAACTATAAATAGCGTAATATTTATAAGTTTGAATGACATCAAGTATTACTCAATCTCTAAAAAGTGTTGATGTCTGCAGAATGTTGCACGTTTCCCACAAAATAGATGCATTTAGAAGTAGAAAAATGTAAATTAAAACCAATTTCAAAGTGCAACTGCTCATTTGTGTGGCAGGGGGTACATAAAAATGATGAAGCCCCATAACATAAGTGCTAATTGTGCTCCCCCACCCCAAAAAAAAAAAAAGTTGTGGTCACAGAAAAGCAGAATTCACAAATTTGCAGCCCTCGTAAAATAAATGTCCTTCTATTGAAATCCCTTGGTGTCTCAGAAAAGTATTTCAATTAAACATGTTTTGTTATGCCATGGTTTTTTCTTTGTGTGTATTAGAACAACACAAAAAAAGAGAGGAAAAATGTATAATTTTTCACGTTATAAGACGCATTGGACTATAAAACACACCTACATTTGTTGAAGGAAAATAATGATTTTAATGTTAAATAGGGTCCATATTATAATGCCAGTGTCCATCTTACAATCAGTATGTATGTCCCACATCCTGGTACATACTGTATATATCCCGCACACTGGGATATAGCACCCTCGTCCTGGTATATATTCCCCACACTGGGATATAGTACCCCCATCCTGTTGTATGCGTCCCCCATCCTGTTTTATATGCATCTCCCCTCCCCCTAGACCCACCAAGGCTAAATGAGGGCCGAATGTGTTACGGTGGTGGAGCATGGGTTCCGGGTGCCAGCATAACGCGTCATCTCCATCCGCGGCAATTTTCTTGAAGTCTTAACTTCTTGCAACCCATTATAGCTTGTGAGTAAATGCATCCAGCCACACAGAACATGGCAGCGTCCACTGCACGCCGCTGCCGTTACTCCCCCGCAGCTCCTGCTCTGCCACATCCACTATGGACCCATGATGCCTGCTTCTGGCATCCCCGCAACACCCCCCAGGTATGATTCTTACACCTCAACTGGAATTTTGGACCACTCTTTCATAGCAAGCTGCTCCTCTTCTCTCACACTTGGTCATTTTCTTCGAACAGCAATTTTAAGATCTCTCCACTGGTGTTAATGGGATTAAGATCTAGACTCATTGCTGGACACGTCAGATCTCTCTAGTGCTTGGTTTCCATCCATTTCTGGGTGCTTCTTGAAGTATGTTTGATTTCATTGTCCTGCTTAAAGACCCAGATCTAGGAAGCAAACTCCGTTTTCTAAGGGCATTACATTGCAACCCCAAATCCTTTGGTATCCTTCAGATTTCATGAGGCCTTGCAAACAGCAACTGCCAGAAGAAGCAAGACAATCCCTAAACATCTTTGAACCTTCACCATATTTGACTGTAGTTATGGTGTTCTTTTCTTTGTAGGCCTCATTCTCTTTTTGAAATACAGTAGAATACCGTATATACTCGAGTATAAGCCGACCAGAGTATAAGCCGAGGCCCCTAATTTTACACCTAAAAACTGGGGAAACCTATTGACTCGACTATAAGCCTAGGGTGGGAAGTGCAGCACCCCCCCATCCTGGTATATAACCCCTCATTTCTGTAGATAGCTCCTCATAATGTGTATATAGCCCTGTATATACACTGTATATATATAGAGCCCCTCATAATATCGTGCCTCCATCACTGGTAAATAGTGCCCCCATCATTGGTATATACCGCCCCCATTACTGGTATATAGCGCCTCTATCACTGGTATATAGTGCCCCCATCATTGGCATATATCTCCCCCATCACAGTATATGTCCCCAGCACTGGTATATAGCCCCCCCATCACAGTATATGCCTCCCATTACAGTACATAGCCCCTCATCACTGTTATATAGCCTCCATAACTGGTATATAGCTCCTCATTACTATATATAGCCCCCCCCATCGCTAGTACGTGGCCCCCATCCCTGATGTGCAGAGCACCCATCACTGATGTAAGCCCCATCCCTGTGCAGAACCCCATGCTGGCGCTGACCATAAAATAACAAACTTGTTACTCACCTTCCGACGATTCAGTGCACTGTCTGCTGGCTCCATGCATCCTCCCTCCGGTCTGCCAGCTTGTAATCATGTGACCGCGGCACAGTAGTGATGACATCACTGAAGCGCCGGTCACGTGATTACAAACCGGCAGACCGGAGGGAGGAGCCATGGAGCCTGCAGACAGTGCACCGAATCTCGTCGGAAGGCGAGTAACAAGTTTGTTATTTTATGGTCAGCGCTACCATTGGGCCCATATCAGGGATGGGGGGGTGAGTAGTGCAATGTAATATGCACCGCTCCCCCTGCCGCTGATTGACAGGGGGATGCAGTGCACATTGCATTGCACTAATGAGCGGGGGGCACGTGACCACCCTCTACTACTACTACAGCCTCCCCCTGCCTCCACCAGCCCCCGGCCACTGCCCCCCCTCACTCAGCCGTATACTGACTCGAGTATAAGCCGAGAGGGGCACTTTTCAGCACAAAAGTTGTGCTGAAAAACTCGGCTTATACTCGAGTATAGACGGTAATTTGCTTTACCAAAATGGTCTATCTTTGTTAAATCTGTCCACAAGATCCTTTCCCAGAAGGATTTTGGCTTACTGACATTTTGGCAAACTGCACTGAACTTTGGTTTCCAGACATAGCATTTAATTTAATTCAAATGTGCATGGATAGTTTTGCTCCAACATTGCTGCACCCTAAGCTTGCAGGAGAGCTTGAATTTGATTGCAACCTAACTGGGGCTGCTTAGTCCGCTATCCGGATTATCCTGTGTTGCAACCTTTCATCAATCTTTCTCTGCCATCCATGTCCATGGGGATTAGCTCCAGTTTCAAGGACTGTAAACATCTTGATTATGATGCGTACCGTGGAAATAAGGACACCATTATCTCTGGAGATGGGACTTGTAACCTTGAAATTGTTGATATTTTTCAAAATATTTGGAACTCAAGTCCTCAAACTGTTCTCCTCTCCTCTTTCTGTTCTCCATGCTTAGTGTGGCACACACAGACACACCATGCAAAAACTGAGTTAATTTCTACCCTTTTTATCTGGTTTCAGGTGTGATTTTTATATTGTTTACACTTGTTTATTGCTTGTGAGCATTAAATGCATGAAACAAAGTTGTCCAAAACAGTTTTGGAAAGGTGTCAAAATTTTGTCTAACCCATTTTTGGGGTTTTGTGTGAAATTAAGTAGAATTTGCCTTTCTCAGTTTTTATTGTTGTTCCATGGGATTGTAAGGCCCGTTCAATCATATATTTAACTCTAAATAAATAAATGACTATGACAACCAGATGGCAAAGATGGCTGTGAGGTTTTATTGAGGGTTATTCATATTATACCAACTTTATTATGTGTATTAACCATACCAACTTTTGCTTGGTTGAAGACTTAACCAAACCTGACAATATAGAAAACACCCAAAAACTGGGGGCTAATTTTCCCTCCAATAAAACCAATCAACTGCGGAAAATAAAATAAATTAAAAACAAACTTATAGGGCAGGCGGGTGATTCTCTTCAGACTGGCGACAGCTGAATGACGTTCCAACAGCTGTAAGGGGCTATAAATAGTCCAGCTTCCCGCCGAAATCCTTGACCAATCAAACTTATTGTCCAGTCAGATGGCTTAACCAATCCAAAACAAAGCCTCTGTTACCATGGCCAAGAGGCAAAGCCCTGGGCCCCCACAATTTACCTCATAAAGAACAGACAAAATGTGTATTAATAAAACTGAATGAAGATAACTTTTAGCATATTAATATTCCTATTCCATAACTCATCCAAAAGGTACCCACAATCCCATGTGGCCCCTTACATTAATTCACTCCAGCGGCCATTCAATACACACTAGGAGATAAACATGTGTATAAAAAAACATCTGAATTTGCAATTGTTTTTTTTTTTTTAGAAGAAATACTTAATTTTCAGGAAGAATTTCAAAGATGCCAACACTTTTGGCTATGACTGTAGATGTTTATGCATATTGCTATTTGCCTTTGTGGCTTCCTACACTGGCGATTAAAATTAGAGAACTATTTATGATCAGCACATTGATGAACATTTGAAGGTTTTTGTGTAAGGTGTACACCAGAGGACCCCAACTCCAGGCCTCAAGGGCCGCCAACAGTGCAGGTTTTCAGGATTTCCTTAGTATTGCAACAGGGCTTGGAATCATTACCTGTGCAGATGATCACATTAGCACCTGTGCAATACTAAGGAAATCCTGAAAACCTCCACTGTTGGCGGCACTTGAGGCCTGGAGTTGGGGACCTCTGGTGTACACCATGCCACTACAACAGTGTTTTACAAAATAACCTGAGTTTATCAACTTTAAAACTATTTTACATGTAGAGAATGTAGAGAACAGCAATGACTAACGCAGAGAAAGTTGAAAACTAAATTTTGTGAAGGTCACAACAGTCACCAATCAGTAGGAAGTGTATAGGCCTTTGCTTTGAATGACTTCAGCACATCTTCGGGCACAGGACATAACTAGTCTCTCACATTGCTCTGGAGTGATTTTGGGCCCTTCGTCTTCCAGTCTCTTCCACAGTTCTATGACTATTCTGGGTTTTGCTGACCATAACTTTGTCACCAAGGATATTCCAGAGAATCAGAGATTTTCTATTGGGGTGGAAACACATTGGCGTGAAAAACAATCTGTAACAATCGGCATGCCCTGATGAAGTGGCTTGACGGCCACGAAACGCGTAGGCTTGCTTCATTAAAGTAGATTATAAATTAATCTGCTGTTGAAGAAGGTTCTAATACACAATTGCATCCATTCTACCATCCAGCTGTATGAGAGGTCCAACCCCTGCAGCAGAAAACATTCCCCAAACCATGATGCTTCTTCTATCAATTTTCACTGATTTCTTTACACTTTGGATTCAGGCTTTTTCCAGTTTGTGTTGATGACTGTAATGTTTCCCATCAGCCCCAAATAAATTAAACTTGCCATCATCACTAAAATTAACTGTGGACCACTTCACTTCTGTATACACAATATGCTCCTCACCAAATCTGAATCTAGCCATTTGATTCTTTCTGCTTATGAGAGGTGGGCTTTCAGTCCCAACTCTCTTAAATGTCATGTCACTTTATGACGAGACAGATCATTATCCTGTTTAGTGCTGAACTGAATAGCTATTCCAGCTGCAGTGCTGAAATGAATGCCCATGGAGATTCTCTGCATTATCCTGTCCTCTAATGCATTTGAGACCAGCTTTCTTGGGGGACTTGAAAGAGTTTGTGATGTTGAAAAGATGAAACATTCTAGAAATCACAGCTTGGAATAACTAACCTCTGTTGCGATGGCTGATAGGGTTACCCTTTGCCTTCATCTGGACAACCTGCTGCCAGAGGGCTTCAGTCACTTTGGGATGGCATACCATTTTTGGTAAGGTGAGTGCAAACTGGAAATTTAGGCTGCCAGTTAAATAGGGTTTGTTGGTAATAAAGGAGCCAGATTAATACCAATAACTTGCATGTATCTGAAAGTGTGATATAATTTCGATAAGAATTTTTCATTTATCTCATTTACATTTTCATTCTTAAAATACTGCTATGTTACGATATTGTTACATAGGGCAACACAATATCCTTAACATTAAGAACAATGTGTGTTCTCCGATTTTTATTACCAGTGTATATCATACATTGGTCTATTTGAGTAACTCCTCTAGTTCATTTACTTGTACCACTATTGTTTACTATATTATTTATATGCTAATACTATGTGGACGTGTTGTGGAATTGTATTTTATCTCCTTGTGCCATGTTATGTCAAACTCTTCTTTTCACTCCTTTTAGTTTTTAACCTGTATTAAATTCCTTTCCATCAAAGTATATTATTTGTCTACCCTTGATTATATGCTTGCTTGTAAATAAGCTCTTCAATTTTAGAGGTTATAGTCTGGGTATAGATACACCATGCCAAGTATAGTGACATTATATAAAAATATAGCCACTGGCTTAGACTTATTGAGATATCTGGGCACTGCATGTATGGCTGGATGTTGGGGTTATTAGATGTTTATGCAGTAAGCCGGTCACCTCAACTCATTCATTTTAAGATTTTTCAAAGCAGGCACAAAAGTAAAGAAGATTGTAATATGGAACAGACAAACAACAACAGGATGAACTTTTTTATTTTTTATATTTACATTGTTCCTTTAAAGTCCAGTACTATATCATGCTAGCAGAACTTTACATTCCCTCACTTCTAGCAATAGTATAAAAACACTTAGATTGCCAGTGTAGAAAGTAAAGAAATCCAGAAAACTTTTTTTAGCGAATATATTTTTATACTGTATAATAAAATAATATAATGTAACACAATTTACCATTTCTTGCCTTCACCATTGTTGGTAAGAGATATTTTTCTTTGATTACATTGAATCCTACTAACTGAAGAATAGTTTTAGGGTGCATTCACATGCTGTGTATTTGCTGCAAATTTTTACGCCAGTGCTCTTGCAGTTTTTGTAGCCAAAACCAGGATGGCTGATTAAATACAGAAGTGGTGCATGGTGTTTCTATAAGGGTAGGGACACACTTCAGTTCCTGATCAGTTTTCCTCAGTCAGTTTTCCTGAGAGTTTTCATCAGTTTGTGTGCCAAAACCAGGAGTGACTCCAAAACCCACCACAGGTGTCAATCTTTCAATTATACTTTTTCTCTGCAAGGTTCACTCCTGGTTTTGGCACACAACTGATGAACACTGATCAGGAAAACTGACGAGGAAAACTGATCAGGAACTAAAGTGTGTCCCTACCCTTAGACTTTTCCTCTGATTGTTCCACTCCTGGTTTTGGCTACAAAAAGTGCAGCGTGTGAGCGCACCCTGATCACTTTTTTTTCTGTATTCACATATCATTGCATACATGTTCAGATTTTCTGTACAGACTGGACTGATATAGATGTTATAGGATTTGAAGTTTACTTTACTAGAAAAGTTTTAATCTAAGACAACACAAACATGGTCAAACCTAAATTACATACATTGACAAATCATAAGTTAAAGGGTGCCCTTCCTAGTAGATCAGGCTGCCCTTACTGACGGCAGAGAGACTGGTCTGTCCATCATAACTAATTATGCCTAAATGTAAAACGCAGCTGCATTTAAGACACAATAGTTTTAACGTGTGGAAATTGAGAAGAGACATTCCTTTTGCATTCTTCCCCTGTTTTTCCTAAACTAGCTCTCTATGATTAACATGTTTCTTAATATTGATGCTATTGTGAACTAAGTCTGAGTATAACCATAGCAATATCGCCTTGTTAAAACAGTATTATTCACATGAAAAAAATTATCATATACCTAAAAGTATATGCTGATCTCTAGAAGTCCCACTGCTTCCGAAAACATGGCTAAAAAACGCTTGGTCAGAATAGGGCAATCTATGAAACTGCCAGCGATAGCTGAGCATTGTACTTGGTCATCGCAACACATCCCAAAGCCATTAGTCCATTCTGAAGGGGCATTTCTAAGTCCCATATTCAGATTGTTTTGGGTATTGGGAACCACTATAGATCAACTAGTAATTCTTCAGATTGAAATAACTCCTAAAACTATGTTGATCTTGATAGTTGGACTTCGAATTCATGCTGCCTGCAGTTAGAGGTGACAGTTGACATTATTTACATAGTGTAATATACAGAACATAGACATTTTGATTTCTTATACAGTAGATATGCAGAAGTAGTTTTAGGAAGAATATTTGCAACATACAAAATCAATGCTATGGCTATGTTATTGGTTTTAAAAGGGTTTTCCACTCAGATATTGATGACCTGCCCTAAGGATAGTTTGATATCATAACAGTGAAAATTGATTTAGTCACATAACTATAGGCAAAAATTGCATTAATTTCACAAAACAAATTCTATTGCTATCGGGGACAAGTACGATTTCTCCATGCTTCTACATTAGTCTAGTACAGCTTCCAATTTTCAGGCATAGTCCAACTAAGAAAAGACGTCAAAAATTAGCAAAATATGAATAATGTGTAAAACATACATTTACATACAGATCAGAGCTTATGTGAAAAGAAAGGATCTTAAAAATTCGGAAAAAAAATTGTCAAACTATGCAAAAGTCCACAATGCCAACTCTCACAGTTTCTTCATATGGTCCTTTTAAAAATACTGTATATAATTATATGTACATGTATAACAAAAATATCATCTATACAAAAAAAAAGAAAATATAGTCCTGCAACAAAATTCCTTCATGAACTTAGAAGTAAGGCAGAAAAAGTGTTTTGTTTTGGAAAACCGTACCTTCAAAAACAATGGAGTATTGCCTGATAAAATACTTTAAAGACAATGACTTTCATGAGTAATAGTACATTATTATCCTGAAAGGTGACTGTCGGCAGAAATCAGAATATCAGGAACTAGTCTTTACTGGTTGTGACGTGTCTCAATCGGGCTATATAATAATGTGCTTTGCCGTAGCCAGTAATGAATCTTTTGTTATAATACCAAATCACGCTTGTTTTGTATATTTTGTTATTTTATGCCGTATGGTCATTCCTTGGGTTTTGATCTTATAACCCATTCAGCATTTGGATTGAGTAGTGACAAATCTTTCATATAGGTTGTATCTTCAAGGCATCGCTCACCTACAATGATAAACAGATATAGTTACAACATAGAACACTTGAAGAAACAGCACATTACGGACGTTGATAGTTTGAAAAGAAGAGTAGCCAAATAGATAATGCCTTTGAATATGATGTTACACGCCGCAACGTTTGGCGGCGATCGGAGGCAACCTAACGTGTGCGTGCACATTTTTCATGGTTGCCTCCGAACGCCGAAGGCACTTTTACATGCCGCAATTTCGCCCTCAACCTAAGGCAACGTGTCTCCCGGAAGTTGCCACACAAACAGGAAACATCCGGTAGACTCCGGTCGCCGCTTCACATGCCGCAATCCCAAAAGGAATGTGGGTATACCTGTTCAGCGCGGCGAAAAAATAGGTGTGCCAAAATGTTTTTCACCGCGCCCCAAACACGCTCATTGGACAACGCAATAGCCTTATGATTGGCCAGCCTGCGCAGGAAGGCTGGCTACTACATGACACCATTGCCAATGTGTAGTGTGAATGGACAGCTGTTCAAATATGGCACCCTGTGAAGGGACAGCCAATGGAAACACAGTCGCCACCACCAATCATCGCTCACGGGGCGCGGTGTCCAGCACGCTGTGGCACGCCTCCAGGAAATCAGTAGGCGACGCGGATTCCATCCCTATCGCCCCTTCACACACCAAAAGCAGGGAATTTCCCCTTCATGGTTGCCTCTGGTTTTGGAGCAGTGCTGTGAAATCAGAACCAGGCGCAACCTTTTTGATTGCCGCCAGATTCCCCAATTACACTCTGCAATTTCGAGGCAATTTTACGGCGATGGTGACGGGGCTACAGATTGCCTGTCAGATTTCTCGCCGCGGTGGCGGCGTGTAAAGGTACCCTAAAGGGTTACGCATGTGGTGTTAAGACAGAAATACACTATACATTAAATTTGGAACACCAAATATGAAAAGTCATGGAATTATGTAATCACAGGAAAAATAGACATGTTAATAATATACAAATAATGAAAAAAATGGAAAACCATATTCAAATCATTTAAATATCAAATCATTTAAATACTGAGTATGAGAAACACATATAGAAATACACACACTTACACTGTGGCATGTTATTATTGTGATTATTTGTGGTTTTCTGAGAAATGTGCTGTAATGCTGGGTGCACTTGTGCACACAGGAGGTAGTCGTCGTCGTCAATATATTCCACTGCTGGTAACTCCCTTTGCAATTGCCAACCAATGACGTTACACATATGTTCAAGTTTGGAGAATCTACAGGTAATGTTAGCACGTTTACACCATGCAGGCTGCTCAAAGTAGCAGAAGCAACATGTAGTTGAGTACGGTCATGTTAAGAAATTACTCCTGGGGCACACTGCAGAAAAGGCTGTACCACTGGCCCACCAAATCAATGTAACACCAAGCTGTAAGTGTCCTGGTTAGGAAGACAAGAGGGGTCCAGCTACAGTACATTATGCCACCACACACCATAATCCCAAGAACAGGGCCAGCACGCTATTCCAATGTGAAAGACCTCTTCAAGATTGAGACTGGAGGCTGAATGGGAGCAATGAATGTTGTAATGAGGGTCTATCCTTTTGAGTAAGGAGTATTTTTTTTTTTTTTTTTTTTAATACCATGATAGTCCAAGATTTATCTAGAGATCACATGTGCAATACACTTTCAAGGCCTTCACAAGGGTTTATCATACCAGTGCTATATCCAGAGTTATTGTGTGGGGTGGTAAAATGTACTTTAAGATGGACCCCTCTAGATTTCAGTCTAAGTGCACCAACAGTTTGACTTTACATTGACTTGGTGGTGAAAACAATGACATGGTCATTTCCCCGACTATGTCCCCGGAGCTGTTTTTCCACACAAAACCAGGTTATTTGTCATTAATGCTACTATGAGCGACCTGTGAGAGGCCTAATGTCCCATGATTGTCAGCAATGTCATCGAACCCGTCTCTCAATGACATCTAGAAGTTACCTCAGGGGAAATGGTGTATCAGTGTCCGCGTTGCTGAAATCCAAGAAACGATCCGGAAACCATATGTAGGTTGCATCAATCATCCATTTATTCCTTTCCTACGTGTTTCAACACTGTCCTAGCGCCTTCCTCAGGGATCGCGTTTCCTAGTGTCTTCCTCGCGGACACTGATACACCATTTCCCTGAGGTAACTTCTGGATGATTCCACGTGCATGTGGAAGGTGGAAGTCCTGCAGCAGCTGCATTTAATGCCAAATGCTTTTACACCAGTTGTGGGTCTCACAACTGTGCTAGGTGAGTGAATTCATACCCACCGCATACATTAGTGTCACTAGTGATAGGGCACTATTGCGCCTCTTGTTCCCCCCCCTATTTTCAATGACATCTAGGATGTCATTGGTCAGAATTTGCAAAGTTAGCTTCCAACAGTGAAAACTGATGATTTGCATCCCTAAATGTATTCAGCACAGCAGACCATTCCTCAGACAACTATTAATAATCTCAATGATTGCAGCCAAGATGTGCAATTGCTGCGCTCATATACAATGCAGAATAAATTGAGATGTTCACAAAATGTTGCTTCCTTTTTATCAATTTGCATAGCATTAACATGTTTGTCAATCTAGTGAATACTATAACTCGGCGGCCTTTCCGTCTTGCTGTTAATCTCGTCAACATTTAAACTGTATCTACTATATAATCGTCTAATGTTCTCTGTCTGTCACGGAAATCGTGCACTAGCGCCGATTGGTTGAGCCCGCCGGGCGGACCAATCAGCGCTAGCGTGCGACTTCTGTACACAGAAAGAGAACAAAAGATGGTGGCTGCTAGCACGGCCCAGCGGACTCCCGCCGCAGCCTCATGTCCCTAACCCCCGCCACAAGCCGCCCACTGACACCGGGGACCGAGGGCAGCCGGGGTCGGGGCTTCCAGGGTGCAAGGAGCAGCGGGAGCGTGCATCGTGCGGCTCCCCGTTCCAATGACCGCACAGTCTGTCACAGACTGTGCGGCCATCGCGTGATCCTGGGTATCATCCTATGCCTCCTGTCAGTGCAGCTGGGTGGCAGCAGCACATGCCAGCCTCTCACCCTCCACCTCCCACATTGCAGCCTCTCTGTGTGGGGAGATGAAGCAGTGGAAGTGCTGGACACAGTAGGTGAGATGTGTTTGTCATGTGAATAGTGAGAGGCACTGACACAGCAGTTCTCACTGTTCACTTGACAAATTCCTCACTGCTATTGTACTCCAGCGACAGCATGGAGAAGCTGTGCACTGTCCGTAATATGAGCTGTGGAGGCTGGAGGGTGATAGCACTGGTGATGTCCCGGGAGCATGGCCGGCCCAGAGTGGTCAGGGAAAAAAAAATAAATAAAAGAGTTCTCCCTTCTGCGTCCTGTCTCCTCTGGAGGGGGGAGGGGTGCCTGCACACACAGCCAGAGTGGAAGGAACTCTGCTGTCCTGGAGCCACATGAGGGTAGCATAGGTCACTGTGAAGTGGTATATGGAAGTGTGCGTGTGTGTGTGTGTGTATATACGTGTGTGTGTGTGTGTGTATATACGTGTGTGTGTGTGTGTGTGTGTGTATATACATGTCAGTGTGTGTGTATACATGTCAGTGTGTGTATACATGTCAGTGTGTGTATATATCTACTATATAATCATCTAATGCTCTCTCTCTTTCACGGAAATCGCGCGCCAGCGCTGATTGGTTGAGCCGTGGACCAATCAGCACTAGCGTGCGATTTATGTACACAGAAAGAGAGCAAAAGATGGTGGCTAGCGCGGCCCAGCGGACTCCCGCCGCAGACTCATGTCACTAACACCCGCCACGAGCCGCCCACTGACACAGAGGACCGGGGTCTGCCGGGGTCGGGGCTCCCAGGGTGCAGGGAGCAACAGGAGCGCGCATCGTGCGGCTCCCCCTTCCTATGGCCGCACAGTCTGTCACAGACTGTGCGGCCATAGGATGATCCCGGGTGTCAGCCGCCTCCTGTCAGTGCAGCTGGGTGGCAGCAGCACATGCCAGCCGGGGCCCAGCTACATTGACAGGAGGCGACTGACACCCAGGATCATCCTGCACACCGTCACCTCTGCACCCGCCTCCTCCACACCAACGCTCTGCTGACACTGCACTCAGCACCAGGGACATGAGGGCCAGCACTGGAACTGCCAGGGGACAGAGAGGTAAGCGCCCATGTGTGTGTGTGTCTGGCTGTGGGTGTGAGTCTGTGTGTGTATGTGTGTGTATGTGTGTGGGTGAGAGTCTGTGTGTGTATGTGTGTGGGTGAGAGTCTGTGTGTGTGTGTGTCTGGCTGTGGGTGTGAGTCTGTGTGTGTGTGGGTCTGAGTCTGTGTCTAGGTGTGACTCCATGTGTGGGTGTGAGTCTGCTCCTTCTTCCCCCTGCCTGTGCCGCTTCGTCCTCCAGCCTCCTCCCCCCAGCCCGCTTCGTCCTCCGTCCTTCCCCACTCCATGCTCCTCCCCCTGCCTGTGCCGCTCCGTCCTCCCCCCTGCCTGTGCCGCTCCGTCCTCCCCCCTGCCTGTGCCGCTTTGTCCTCGCCCTGCCTGTGCTGCTCCGTCCTCCCCCTGCCTGTGCCGCTCCGTCCTCCCCCCTGCCTGTGCCGCTCCGTCCTCCCCCCTGCCTGTGCCGCTCCGTCCTCCCCCCCTGCCTGTGCCGCTCCATCCTCCCCCCCTGCCTGTGCCGCTCCGTCCTCCCCCCTGCCTGTGCCGCTCCGTCCTCCCCCCTGCCTGTGCCGCTCCGTCCTCCCCCCTGCCTGTGCCGCTCCGTCCTCCCCCCTGCCTGTGCCGCTCCGTCCTCCCCCCTGCCTGTGCCGCTCCGTCCTCCCCCCTGCCTGTGCCGCTCCGTCCTCCCCCCTGCCTGTCCGCTTCGTCCTCCCCCCTGCCTGTCCGCTTCGTCCTCGCCCTGCCTGTGCCGCTCCATCCTCCCCCACCCCGCCACTTCGTTCTCCGTCCTCCTCCCCCTCTTTGCTCTGTGCTCAGTCCTCCCCCTGCCTGTGCCGCTGCTTACTCCTCCTTCCTTTGTCCTCCACCACTCCGTCCTCCCCCACCCCGCTACTCTGTGCTCCGTCCTCCCCTGCCGCTCCATCCTCCCCCACCCCACCGCTTCCTCCTCCTTCCTTTGTCCTCCGCCACTCCATCCTCCTTCCTTCCCCTGCCTGTGCTACTCTGTCCTCCCCCACCCATCTGCTTCATCCTCCTTCACCCGCCGCTCTGTGCTCCATCCTCCCCCACCCCACCGCTTCCTCCTCCTTTATTTGTCCTCGTCCCCTCCATCTTCCGTCCTCCCCCTGCCTGTGCTGCTCCATTCTCCTCTCCCCCGCCGCGCCGTCCTCCCCCTACCTGTGCTGCTCCAGCCTCCCCCACCCCGCCGCTTTGTCCTCCTTCCTTTGTCCTCCTCCCCTCCATCCTCCGTCCTCCCCCTGCCTGTGCTGCTCCTTCCTCCCCCACTCCGCTGCTTCATCCTCCGTCCTCCTCCCCCTCGCTGCTCTGTGCTCCGTCCTCCCCCTGCATCTCCACCACCCCCTACCTGTGCTCCTCCATCCTCCTCCCCCCTGCCACACCTTCCTCCCCCCGCCGCTCTGTCCTCAAAGTCCCTCCCTATTCAGCCTTCCCCATGCAATCCCTATTTCTATATTCTAGAATACCCGATGCGTTAGAGTCGGGCCACAATCTAGTGTATTATAAACTTTGTTACAGAAGTTTTCCCCAATGACGATATGGAGACAGTGTTCTATTTTACAATTAAACTTATAATTTTTGCCATTTCACTTATATGATTTACTGGTGGAAGTCTTTTTGTGCATTCTTAAAAGTCTGATAATTGAGAATCTAACAAATCCCTAACAAACATATGGACAAACACGAGTGCTTTAGGACTATGAAAGCTACAGACAAAAGTCAAGCCTTAAGGCATATAATTCACAATCTGCATTACCTTAATAGAGTTTCAGAAAGTATGAAAAAAACCTTAGTTCTCCATCAAGGGGTCAGAGGCCAGTGACATGGCATCATATGTCTATGGAAGGCAATCACACATATGACCACCCCAGTCAGATGCCATTCTATACTATGCAGAACATCATATTTCATTGAGAACATAAGTATAGTGAAAGAAACCGGGAGAGTTGGCATGTTGAACCTCACTTACCGATATTTCCTCCAATTTCATATAAACTAACTTCTTCTTTCCTCAAATTTGTAGATGTGTCACTGTGAATATAAAGAATATGATCCATGTCATAACAAAATTGAACAACAAATTTAATTCAAAATTGTGCTTAAACTCTTTGTCTACAACATTGGTAAAAAGAGTATTTCACCATAAAATAATGAAAATAGTTAAAGAACGACCTTAAACCTTTCACATTTCCATGCTCTAGGCCAAAGCACATAATTCTGCGACCCCCTACCCCCCTAATGCTGTTATCACTCACAGTTACTAACTCTGCCCCCTGATGACGCCTTCGGTCACAGTTAGAAATTACAGTGGCGATAGAAGCAGATTGCCGACGCTGCACTCACATCTGCCACATATTATATATACAGTATATATACACATATATACAGAATATATAGTACCGTATATACTCGCGTATAAGCCGAGTTTTTCAGCCCAAATATTGGGCTGAAAAGTCCCCCCCTCAGCTTATAAGCGAGTCACTGTATACTGTATACACTGTATACAGTGTATACAGTATACAGGCCCGCCCCCATCAGTATACAGGCCCCCTTGCAGCACAAACCTGTAAAGGAAGAGATTCGCATACTTATCACTGTCCCGCTGCCGTCATCGCGCTCCTCCGTCTTCATCCGTCTTCTTTCGGCTTCCTCCGGTCGGCGCAGGCAATGACATCATTGTCTGCGCGCCAGAGGAAGTCGGAAGACGCTGCATGAAGACGGAGAAGCGCGATGACGGGGGGGCCCTGTATACTGATGGGGGAGCCTGTATACACCTCTGGGGCTGCTGTATACTACCTCTGGGGCTGCTGTATACACCACCGGGGCTGCTGTATGCTATCTCTGGGGCTGCTGTATACTACCACTGGGGCTGCTGTATACTACCACTGGGGCTGCTGTATACTACCACTGGGGCTGCTGTATACCACACTGCTGGGGGCTGTATACCTGTGCTGGGGTCCAGCCTCGGCTTATACACGAGTCAATAGGTTTTCCCAGGATTTGGGGGCAAAAGTAGGGGGGTCGGCTTATACACGGGTTGGCTTATACACGAGTATATACGGTATAAACATATATACAGTGTATATATAAATGAAAAAAAAAAAAACAGGGACACACACACATACACACCCTATAGGGACACATGCACTCACCCCTCAGGGACACACACACACTACAAAGGGACACACAACACAGACACACACACCCCACACAGACACCCCCCACAGGGACACACACACACATACACACCCTATAGGGACACATGCACTCACCCCACAGGGACGCACACCACAAAGACACACACAACACAGATACACACACCACAGACCCCCACACAGGGGCACACACACATACACACCCTATAGGGGCACATGCACTTACCTCACAGGGACACACACCCCATCCCACAGGGACACACACACCACACAGACAGACACAGATGTGCACAAATCAACTCACACAACTCGCCTCATACGTGTGCTATCTTTATTTTCCAAACATAAACAGCCAATGTGCAACACATGTGCCATATAGGGAATTAAGGCAGATGTCAGTCACATGAGCTGTCTATTATGTGTATGTGTGAGGTAACATATACTACCCGGCCAGGGGGAGGGTTTACTGTTGGCTGGAGATTTATTAGGCTGCCTATAGCAATCAATCACAGCTCAGCTTCTATTTTCCTACAGGTCATTAATATGACATATTCAAATTCTATTTTGTTATAGCTAACAGCAGTTACTTATTAACCCGGGCGTAGCCGGGTACTACAGCATATATATATATATATATATATATATATATATATATAATATATATATATATATATATATATATATATATATATATATTTGAAAAACAGACCCTTTATTCACTTGAACTGAAGTGCTGCCTGTTTTCCTTGATTTATTTCAATTGGTTTGGACACTAATACACAGGACTTGCACCACGGATGAGTATATTATTGTGCTGTTCCATTTTCTCATATATATATATATATATATATATTATATATATATATACATACACACACACAAACATACATATATTCTCTCTCTCTATATATATATATATATTGCAGCACTATGGTATATGGCGGTACATTACATTACATTACATGTGTAGCAGTGCTATGGTATATGGCGGTACATTACAGTACATGTATAGCAGCGCTATGGTATATGGTTGTACATTACAGTACATGTATAGCAGCACTATAGTATATGGGGGTACATTACAATACATGCACAGCAGCGCTATAGTATATGGCGGTACATTACAGGACATGTATAGCAGCACTATGGTTTATGGCGACACTCCGCTCCCCGCGGCCCCCCGCTCCTCCTGGCCCCCGGTCCTCCACAGTAAATGTAAAAATAAAAAAATCCGCCGGCTCGCTCCACCTCCGGCTTCTAGGTCCTACAGGCCTTTAGGACCTGTCGTTGCCTGAAAATGATTGCAATCACAAATTCTTTGGTATTATTATCTTTATTTAATTTGTTTTCAATGAAAGAACACAAAAGAGAATGAATCAAAAAGCAAAACATTGATCATTTCACACAGAACTCCAAAAATGGGCCAAACAAAAGTATTGGCACCCTCAGCCTAATACTTGGTTGCACAACCTTTAGCCAAAATAACTGCGATCAACTGCTTCCGGTAACCATCAATGAGTTTCTTACAATGCTCTGCTGGAATTTTAGACCATTCTTCTTTGGCAAAGTGCTCCAGGTCCCTGATATTTGAAGGGTTCCTTCTCCAAACTGCCATTTTTAGATCTCTCCACAGGTGTTCTACGGGATTCAGGTCTGGACTCATTGCTGACCACCTTAGAAGTCTCCAGTGCTTTCTCTGAAACCATTTTCTAGTGCTTTTTGAAGTGTGTTTTGGGTCATTGTCCTCTGAGGGAGACCCAGCTTTCTCACACTGGGCCCTACATAAATTTGTTGGTAGTCTTCAGACTTCATAATGCCATGCACACGGTCAAGCAGTCCAGTGCGAGAGGCAGCAAAGCAACCCCAAAACATCAGGGAACCTCCACTATGTTTGACTGTAGGGACCGTGTTCTTTTCTTTGAATGCCTCTTATTTTCTCCTGTAAACTCTATGTTGATGCCTTTGCCCAAAAAGCTCTACTTTCGTCTCATCTGAGCAGAGAACATTCTTACAAAACTTTTTAGGCTTTCTCATGTAGGTTTTGGCAAACTCCAGCCTGGCTTTTTTATGTCTCGGGGTAAGAAGTGGGGTCTTCTTGGGTATCCTACCATACAGTCCCTTTTCATTCAGACGCCGACGGATAGTACGGGTTGACATTGTTGTACCCTCGACTGCAGGGCAGAACTGTTTGGATGTTAGTCGAGGATCTTTATCCACCATCCGCACAATTTTGCTTTGAAATCTTGTCAATTTTTCTTTTCCGTCCACATCTAGGGAGGTTAGCCACAGTGCCATGGGCTTTAAATTTCTTGATGACACTGCGCACGGTAGACACAGGAACATTCAGGTCTTTGGAGATGGACTTGTAGCCTTAAGATTGCTCATGCTTCCTCACAATTTGGTTTCTCAAGTCCTCAGACAGTTCTTTGGTCTTCTTTCTTTTCTCCATGCTCAATGTGGTACACACAAGGACACAGGACAGAGGTTGAATCAACTTTAAACCATGTCAACTAGCTGCAAGTGTGATTAGTTATTTCCAACACCTGTTAGGTGCCACAGGTAAGTTACAGGCGCTGATAATTACACAAATTAGAGAAGCATCACATGATTTTTCTAACAGTGCCAATACTTTTGTCCACCTCCTTTTATGTTTGGTGTGGAATTATATCCAATTTGGCTTTAGGACAATTCTTTTTGTGTTTTTTTCAATGAAGACAAATTAAATGAAGATAATAATACCAAAGAATTTGTGATTGCAATCATTTTCAGGAAGAAACTGAGTATTATCTGACAGAATTGCAGGTGTGTCAATACTTTTGGCCACAATTTATGTTATAATTATATATATATACTATATATATATACATATACACATACATCACACACACACATCCGATCTAGAATGTCTTAGGGGCAAAAACAAGAACTGTACATACTGCATGCTGCCCCTATTCGGACTTGTCACTGGGAAAGACAGCACAAACTGTAGAGATTACATAGATATACCACTCACTTTCTTTAATGTATATGGAAGTAAATTTATAAAACAGCAATTTATATGGCCTTTTCAAAATAATACAGAAACAAATATAAATATTAATTGTTATCTCATCTGTATATATACTCCCTGACTTCTGCACCCTGGGCCATGGGCCTAGGTTTGTCTTATGGGAAATCCATCCCCGAATATATGAGGCTTAGAGCAAAAGTATTTTCCTCAATTTCTGATAATTTCTTTGAAAAACATACACCTGGTGTCAAATTCTTGTTAATATGAGGTCACAAAAATAGGAACAGAAAGAATAATCCCAGCCAAGGGCAAATCGTGATTTCAAGGGTTGCAATCACACTTAAGGCCCTTGAACCTTGGGATTCAAATATGAAAAAAAAAACAATACTGTTAAAGATCAATAAAACTCCTGTTGATGATTTTCCATTTGGGCACACAAACTTCAAGCTACACCATGATTCCAGTGATGTGACTCTTACTTGGCTGTATACAGTAGTCTTGATAATGTGATGATTGACAGCTTTCTGTCTACACTGTACACTGGCAGACAGCGTTCAATCATTGGTGGGGAGAGGAGAACAGATCTCATGAATATGAAGGACTACATAGAAGGCACACATCATTGACAGGACCATACAGTTGTGGCAACGAACACACTCTTTTTTTAATGAAGACTACAGTAAGATGACCATTACGTGAATGAACAATATACCAACTTCAGCCCCTAGTTAATGCTGATGTTACGTAGGGCAGTATAACCCGGAGATAGATTATCTTTAAAAGAAACAGCTCAATACACATATGCACCCATTTATAAATTATGTTTTGTGAACAACTGCAGCAGCTTCAGAAATACATTAATAATATTAAGATTAAATTTGGCTACATTCAAACCACATCTCTTCGAAACAGGAAAGAGCTGTGCTGAAAGAAATCTGTTGCTTAGAAACCACTTAGAAGAATTGACAAAGTAATGGGGCATTTTTCTTGGCAATGGTACAATTAATTTCTACAGTCAAAATTATATTCTAATTACTTCACTCTGAAATGTATTACAACATAATTTGTACTACATGCAAGGACATCAATGTGTTTGAAATTTAGTATCCTTTTCAGAGGACACTCCACTAAGACCTCTATATAAGGCACATTATGTAATAGAAAACATAACTGATCTTGTAACATGGAAACAGGACAATTAAAATCGTAAACCTAAAAGGAGGACCAAGTTGACACACAGGGATTTTTTGTATGAAAGAAAGAAAACATGGGAAAAGGGTATAATGAAAGAAAACATGGTAAAAGGGTATAATGAAAGAAAACATGGTAAAAGGGTATACTGAAAGAAAACATGGTAAAAGGGTATACTGAAAGAAAACATGGTAACAGGGTATACTGAAAGAAAACATGGTAAAAGGGTATACTGAAAGAAAACATGGTAACAGGGTATACTGAAAGAAAACATGGTAACAGGGTATACTGAAAGAAAACATGGTAAAAGGGTATACTGAAAGAAAACATGGTAACAGGGTATACTGAAAGAAAACATGGTAACAGGGTATACTGAAAGAAAACATGGTAAAAGGGTATACTGAAAGAAAACATGGTAACAGGGTATACTGAAAGAAAACATGGTAACAGGGTATACTGAAAGAAAACATGGTAAAAGGGTATACTGAAAGAAAACATGGTAAAAGGGTATACTGAAAGAAAACATGGTAAAAGGGTAAACTGAAAGAAAACATGGTAAAAGGGTATACTGAAAGAAAACATGGTAACAGGGTATACTGAAAGAAAACATGGTAACAGGGTATACTGAAAGAAAACATGGTAAAAGGGTATACTGAAAGAAAACATGGTAAAAGGGTATACTGAAAGAAAACATGGTAAAAGGGTAAACTGAAAGAAAACATGGTAAAAGGGTATACTGAAAGAAAACATGGTAAAAGGGTATACTGAAAGAAAACATGGTAAAAGGGTATAATGAAAGAAAACATGGTAAAAGGGTATACTGAAAGAAAACATGGTAAAAGGGTATAAAATGACAGATCAGCCCTCCGACGGAAAGAACTGAAAACTAAAGTTCATTTTCACTCTTGAAACTGATGAGGATTCTTCTCATTATCTAATCTGATGCCTTTTCTTTATTGTTAGATACCACTGCAATTGTTAACTAAAACCACTTACAAAGTACTGGAACAAGTATAATCAAGGCTCTTTCATTCAAACTCTTTTTACTGCTTAGCTTCTACCCTTCCTTAAAATTACCAGCCCCAAGTGTGCAGTTGCCCATCTCCTAGGTCCTTATTGTAAACACTTAAATGGGTTTCAAATAGATTGGCTTTATAGGGGTCTCATTTTAATGTCCTATTGTGTTGCATGCAGTGGTATTTATTCCGTCAAATCTGCCGATGCAGAGACTAATGGCAGCATTGTGGACAGAGTCAAACATGTACACACACAATTTATACACTTTGGTGTTGAAATTAGAGGGTCAACATGATTTCTGAATCTGCATTCTATTACATCCACTCTCACCATGTGAAGTCAATCATGACTGTCCTAGATTTTATGCTGTATAGTCATATTTGAGTACATATTACCGTATATACTCGCGTATAAGCCGAGTTTTTCAGCCCAAAATTTGGGCTGAAAAGTCCCCCCTCGGCTTATACGCGAGTATACAGCAGCAGCCCCAGAGGTATACAGGCCCCCCCATCAAGATCCAGGGCCCCCTCCTTGCACGGCACACCTGTAAAGTAAAATCATACTTATCACTGTCCTGTCGCGCCGTCCCACCGCTGCCGACATGACGATCCCGGGCTTCATTCAGCGTCTTCCGGCGGCTTCCTGTGGTCGCGGGCAATGAAGTCATTGCCCGCGACCACAGGAAGACGCCGGAAGACGCTGAATGAAGCCCGGGATCGTCATGTCGGCAGCGGTGGGACGGCGCGACAGGACAGTGATAAGTATGATTTTACTTTACAGGTGTGCCGCGCAAGGGGGGGGGCCCTGGATCTTGATGGGGGGGCCTGTATACCTCTGGGGCTGCTGCTGTATACACCCCTGGGGCTGCTGCTGTATACACCCCTGGGGCTGCTGCTGTATATACCTCTGGGGCTGCTGTATACTAACCACTGGGGCTGCTGTATACTAACCACTGGGGCTGCTGCTGTATACTAACCACTGGGGCTGCTGTATACTAACCACTGGGGCTGCTGTATACTAACCACTGGCTGCTGTATACTAACCACTGGGGCTGCTGTATACTAACCTCTGGGGCTGCTGTATACTAACCTCTGGGGCTGCTGTATACTAACCTCTGGGGCTGCTGTATACTAACCTCTGGGGCTGCTGTATACTAACCTCTGGGGCTGCTGTATACACCTCTGGGGCTGCTGTATACACCTCTGGGGCTGCTGTATACACCTCTGGGGCTGCTGTATACTTCCACTGGGGCTGCTGTATACTACCACTGGGGCTGCTGTATACTACCACTGGGGCTGCTGTATACTACCACTGGGGCTGCTGTATACTAACCACTGGGGCTGCTGCTGTATATACCACTGGGGCTGCTGCTGTATATACCTCTGGGGCTGCTGTATACACCTCTGGGGCTGCTGTATACACCTCTGGGGCTGCTGTATACACACCTCTGGGTGCTGCTGTATACTAACCACTGGGGCTGCTGCTGTATATACCTCTGGGGCTGCTGTATACACCTCTGGGGCTGCTGTATACACCTCTGGGGCTGCTGTATACACCTCTGGGGCGGCTGCTGTATATACCACTGGGGCTGCTGCTGTATATACCTCTGGGGCTGCTGTATACACCTCTGGGGCTGCTGTATACACCTCTGGGGCTGCTGTATACTAACCACTGGGGCTGCTGCTGTATATACCTCTGGGGCTGCTGTATACACCTCTGGGGCTGCTGTATACACCTCTGGGGCTGCTGTATACACCTCTGGGGCTGCTGTATACACCTCTGGGGCTGCTGTATACACCTCTGGGGCTGCTGTATACACCTCTGGGGCTGCTGTATACACCTCTGGGGCTGCTGTATACACCTCTGGGGCTGCTGTATACACCTCTGGGGCTGCTGTATACTACCACTGGGGCTGCTGTATACTACCACTGGGGCTGCTGTATACTACCACTGGGGCTGCTGTATACACCTCTGGGGCTGCTGTATACACCTCTGGGGCTGCTGTATACACCTCTGGGGCTGCTGTATACTAACCACTGGGGCTGCTGTATACTAACCACTGGGGCTGCTGTATACACCTCTGGGGCTGCTGTATACACACCTCTGGGCTGCTGTATACACACCTCTGGGGCTGCTGTATACACACCTCTGGGGCTGCTGTATACACCTCTGGGCTGCTGTATACACCTCTGGGGCTGCTGTATACTAACCACTGGGGCTGCTGCTGTATATACCACTGGGGCTGCTGCTGTATATACCACTGGGGCTGCTGCTGTATATACCTCTGGGGCTGCTGTATACACCTCTGGGGCTGCTGTATACACCTCTGGGGCTGCTGTATACACCTCTGGGGCTGCTGTATACACCTCTGGGGCTGCTGTATACACCTCTGGGGCTGCTGTATACACCTCTGGGGCTGCTGTATACACCTCTGGGGCTGCTGTATACACCTCTGGGGCTGCTGTATACACCTCTGGGGCTGCTGTATACACCTCTGGGGCTGCTGTATACTACCACTGGGGCTGCTGTATACTACCACTGGGGCTGCTGTATACTAACCACTGGGGCTGCTGTATACTACCACTGGGGCTGCTGTATACACCTCTGGGGCTGCTGTATACACCTCTGGGGCTGCTGTATACTAACCACTGGGGCTGCTGTATACTAACCACTGGGGCTGCTGTATACACCTCTGGGGCTGCTGTATACACACCTCTGGGGCTGCTGTATACACACCTCTGGGGCTGCTGTATACACACCTCTGGGGCTGCTGTATACACCTCTGGGGCTGCTGTATACACCTCTGGGGCTGCTGTATACTAACCACTGGGGCTGCTGTATACTAACCACTGGGGCTGCTGTATACACCTCTGGGGCTGCTGTATACACACCTCTGGGGCTGCTGTATACACACCTCTGGGGCTGCTGTATACACCTCTGGGGCTGCTGTATACACCTCTGGGGCTGCTGTATACTAACCACTGGGGCTGCTGCTGTATATACCACTGGGGCTGCTGCTGTATATACCACTGGGGCTGCTGCTGTATATACCACTGGGCTGCTGTATACACCTCTGGGGCTGCTGTATACACCTCTGGGGCTGCTGTATACACCTCTGGGGCTGCTGTATACACCTCTGGGGCTGCTGTATACACCTCTGGGGCTGCTGTATACACCTCTGGGGCTGCTGTATACACCTCTGGGGCTGCTGTATACACCTCTGGGGCTGCTGTATACTACCACTGGGGCTGCTGTATACTACCACTGGGGCTGCTGTATACTACCACTGGGGCTGCTGTATACACCTCTGGGGCTGCTGTATACACCTCTGGGGCTGCTGTATACACCTCTGGGGCTGCTGTATACTAACCACTGGGGCTGCTGTATACTAACCACTGGGGCTGCTGTATACACCTCTGGGGCTGCTGTATACACACCTCTGGGGCTGCTGTATACACACCTCTGGGGCTGCTGTATACACACCTCTGGGGCTGCTGTATACACCTCTGGGGCTGCTGTATACACCTCTGGGGCTGCTGTATACTAACCACTGGGGCTGCTGCTGTATATACCACTGGGGCTGCTGCTGTATATACCACTGGGGCTGCTGCTGTATATACCTCTGGGGCTGCTGTATACACCTCTGGGGCTGCTGTATACACCTCTGGGGCTGCTGTATACACCTCTGGGGCTGCTGTATACACCTCTGGGGCTGCTGTATACACCTCTGGGGCTGCTGTATACACCTCTGGGGCTGCTGTATACACCTCTGGGGCTGCTGTATACACCTCTGGGGCTGCTGTATACACCTCTGGGGCTGCTGTATACACCTCTGGGGCTGCTGTATACTACCACTGGGGCTGCTGTATACTACCACTGGGGCTGCTGTATACTACCACTGGGGCTGCTGTATACTACCACTGGGGCTGCTGTATACACCTCTGGGGCTGCTGTATACACCTCTGGGGCTGCTGTATACTAACCACTGGGGCTGCTGTATACTAACCACTGGGGCTGCTGTATACACCTCTGGGGCTGCTGTATACACACCTCTGGGGCTGCTGTATACACACCTCTGGGGCTGCTGTATACACACCTCTGGGGCTGCTGTATACACCTCTGGGGCTGCTGTATACACCTCTGGGGCTGCTGTATACTAACCACTGGGGCTGCTGTATACTAACCACTGGGGCTGCTGTATACACCTCTGGGGCTGCTGTATACACACCTCTGGGGCTGCTGTATACACACCTCTGGGGCTGCTGTATACACCTCTGGGGCTGCTGTATACACCTCTGGGGCTGCTGTATACTAACCACTGGGGCTGCTGCTGTATATACCACTGGGGCTGCTGCTGTATATACCACTGGGGCTGCTGCTGTATATACCACTGGGGCTGCTGTATACACCTCTGGGGCTGCTGTATACACCTCTGGGGCTGCTGTATACACCTCTGGGGCTGCTGTATACACCTCTGGGGCTGCTGTATACACCTCTGGGGCTGCTGTATACACCTCTGGGGCTGCTGTATACACCTCTGGGGCTGCTGTATACACCTCTGGGGCTGCTGTATACACCTCTGGGGCTGCTGTATACACCTCTGGGGCTGCTGTATACACCTCTGGGGCTGCTGTATACACCTCTGGGGCTGCTGTATACTTCCTCTGGGGCTGCTGTATATACCTCTGGGGCTGTATATACCTCTGGGGCTGCTGTATACTACCACTGGGGCTGCTGTATACTACCACTGGGGCTGCTGTATACTACCACTGGGGCTGCTGTATACTACCACTGGGGCTGCTGTATACCTCTGGGGCTGCTGTATACTAACCACTGGGGCTGCTGTATACACCTCTGGGGCTGCTGTATACTAACCACTGGGGCTGCTGTATACTACCACTGGGGCTGCTGTATACTACCACTGGGGCTGCTGTATACACCTCTGGGGCTGCTGTATACTAACCACTGGGGCTGCTGTATACACCTCTGGGGCTGCTGTATACTAACCACTGGGGCTGCTGTATACACCTCTGGGGCTGCTGTATACACCTCTGGGGCTGCTGTATACACACCTCTGGGGCTGCTGTATACTAACCACTGGGGCTGCTGCTGTATACACCTCTGGGGCTGCTGTATACACCTCTGGGGCTGCTGTATACACCTCTGGGGCTGCTGTATACACCTCTGGGGCTGCTGTATACACCTCTGGGGCTGCTGTATACACCTCTGGGCTGCTGTATACACCTCTGGGGCTGCTGTATACTAACCACTGGGGCTGCTGTATACTAACCACTGGGGCTGCTGTATACTAACCACTGGGGCTGCTGTATACACCTCTGGGGCTGCTGTATACTAACCACTGGGGCTGCTGTATACACCTCTGGGGCTGCTGTATACACACCTCTGGGGCTGCTGTATACTAACCACTGGGGCTGCTGCTGTATATACCTCTGGGGCTGCTGTATACACCTCTGGGGCTGCTGTATACACCTCTGGGGCTGCTGTATACACCTCTGGGGCTGCTGTATACACCTCTGGGGCTGCTGTATACACCTCTGGGGCTGCTGTATACACCTCTGGGGCTGCTGTATACACCTCTGGGGCTGCTGTATACACCTCTGGGGCTGCTGTATACACCTCTGGGGCTGCTGTATACACCTCTGGGGCTGCTGTATACACCTCTGGGGCTGCTGTATACACCTCTGGGGCTGCTGTATACACCTCTGGGGCTGCTGTATACACCTCTGGGGCTGCTGTATACACCTCTGGGGCTGCTGTATACACCTCTGGGGCTGCTGTATACACCTCTGGGGCTGCTGTATACACCTCTGGGGCTGCTGTATACACCTCTGGGGCTGCTGTATACACCTCTGGGGCTGCTGTATACACCTCTGGGGCTGCTGTATACACCTCTGGGGCTGCTGTATACACCTCTGGGGCTGCTGTATACTTCCTCTGGGGCTGCTGTATACTTCCTCTGGGGCTGCTGTATACTTCCTCTGGGGCTGCTGTATACTTCCTCTGGGGCTGCTGTATACTTCCTCTGGGGCTGCTGTATACACCTCTGGGGCTGCTGTATACTACCTCTGGGGCTGCTGTATACTACCTCTGGGGCTGCTGTATACTACCACTGGGCTCCTGCTGTATACTACCACTGGGGCTCTGCTGTATACTACCACTGGGGCTCCTGCTGTATACTACCACTGGGGCTCCTGCTGTATACTACCACTGGGGCTCTGCTGTATACACCTCTGGGGCTGCTGTATACACCTCTGGGGCTGCTGTATACACCTCTGGGGCTGCTGTATACACCTCTGGGGCTGCTGTATACTTCTTCTGGGGCTGCTGTATACACCACTAGGGCTGCTGTATACTACCTCTGGGGCTGCTGTATACTACCTAAGGGCTGCTGTATATACCTCTGGGGCTGTATATACCTCTGGGGCTGCTGTATACTACCTCTGGGGCTGCTGTATACTACCTCTGGGGCTGCTGTATACTACCTCTGGGGCTGCTGTATACTACCTCTGGGGCTGCTGTATACATCTCTGGGGCTGCTGTATACACCTCTGGGGCTGCTGTATACACCTCTGGGCTGCTGTATACACCACTGGGGCTGCTGTATACACCACTGGGGCTGCTGTATACACCACTGGGCTGCTGCTGTATATACCACTGGGGCTGCTGCTGTATATACCACTGGGGCTGCTGCTGTATATACCACTGGGGCTGCTGCTGTATATACCACTGGGGCTGCTGCTGTATATACCACTGGGGCTGCTGCTGTATATACCACTGGGGCTGCTGCTGTATATACCACTGGGGCTGCTGCTGTATATACCACTGGGGCTGCTGCTGTATACTACCACTGGGGCTGCTGCTGTATACTACCACTGGGGCTGCTGCTGTATACACCTCTGGGCTGCTGTATTCTAACCACTGGGGCTGCTGTATATACCTCTGGGGCTGCTGTATACCACACTGCTGGGGGCTGTATACCTGTGCTGGGGTCCACCTCGGCTAATACACGAGTCAATAGGTTTTCCCAGGTTTTGGGGGCAAAAGTAGGGGGGTCGGCTTATACACGAGTATATACGGTACATCTAAACAGATACACTATCCTTACTTGGCAATATCTTGCCATTTTATGTTTAGCATGTTATTTCTTTCTTTCAAAAACATAAAATATTAGAAAATATACCTTTCCTGATTAAGGAATCTGGCTAGGATGTCACCGGCTTTTAAGTCTTCTGTGAGCTGTATCGCCATTGAAACCTTGGAAAACTGAGGTGCTTGTACCCGTATAAATCCCTGAGAATTTTCATTTTTTGTTAGAAGAAAAAAAAGACAGGAATAAGTCTAGATTTATACAGAATTTATACATTTACTGCAGTAGAGCACTAAGTAGTAGATCACCAGGACATAAGCAAAATAAGAATTCCTGACCTAAGCATTTGGTTGGTTATACCACATTACTTATCTTAAAAGGAATCCATCAGGTGCCATAACTACTCAAAACAGTTAATATTGTAGAATATTTGACATATACGGTATTCCGATAAAGACTTAAGTGTAACAGTAATACTGCTATCGCTTAAGGTTTCTATCTGTACCACTGCATATGCCAGTCATAGGGCACTAGTCCAGCATGGCGGTTCTTCCCCTAGGCTGGTTCAGTTTGAGATGCTTCAACTGTGCCTCCGTAAGTGCGATTAACATCCTACTCATCTCAGTAGAACCACCCACATGGTGCGCATGTGCAAGATTTCCAGCAGTCCCACCAAGACGGACAGTGCATTGACAAGGTTAGTCATGCTCATGATTAGAAGGTCTAAGGCAGGATTAATTTGGAGGAAGTCCAACTAGTTATGCCCCACAAGCATATGCGATGTGACAGATTAAAACTTAATTTAAATCACAGCTGCATTACTGAGCCACTTCAAAGATAGTTACATTGCAGGATTTGGCAAATGTTCCGCCATTATAGCAATTTTCAACAGTTATGTGACCTGACAGGTTCCTTTTCAAAGGGCATTCAGACGGTCCATTTACGAGCTCTGGTTAACTATGTACAGTGGATGAAAAAAAGCCACACACTGCTGTTAAAATGCCAGGGCTCCGTCAGGCAAAAAAATCATACCAAAAAGAAGAATTTCAGAACATTTTAGGGCCCTTTCACATCAGCGGTAAGGGCTGATTGCGGCAGTTGCGTTGAAAAAAAACACAACTGCCGCGGTTACCGCATAACGGCCGCGCTTGCGGTTCACCTGCGGCAAGCCCCATGCAATGTCTATGGGGCTTGCGGCAAGTGCGGTATGCGGCCGCAAAGAAATTGCGGTCAGACGCGTTTTTTTTCGTGGACGCATCTGCCGGATCCGCAACAATACCGCACACTTACCGCAAGCCCCATAGACATTGCATGGGGCTTGCCGCAAGTGAACCGCAAGTGCGGCTGTCATGGGGTAACCGCGGTACATGCATTTTTTCACCGCAACTGCCGTGATCAGCGCTTAACGCTGATGTGAAAAGGCCCTTACACATTTAATGTCACCCATAGACTGTACAATTCAATTACAAAAATATACTGAAATCTTTTCAGATATAAAAAGAATAATAAAGAACTAAAATCATGTTGCATATATATCTACATATGCATTAAACTAAAACTTTGTTGAAGTACTGTACCCTTTGAATTTCAGGATTCAGTTTTTTTGGTTAGGAGTCCAATAGTGTGGCACAATTACTGACTTTTTTACTGACTCTTCCTGGCAGTAGTGCTCATAATCTGTCAGATTGCAAGACCTTCTCCTGCGCACAGTGTTCTCACAGATTTTCAACCCATTAGATTTAGGTCTGGATGGGCTCTGGCTGGGCCACCCCAAAACATCTTCTTACACAGTCATTCTGTTGCAGATTTACAGGGATGCTTAGGGTTAGTGTCGCACTCAAAGATGAAATTCCTCTTCATATTTTAGCAGAGACCTGTATGTTTTGCTGAAAAATTGACTGCCATTCGAAACTTTTCTTAATTCCATAAACCTTAGCTAACACACCAGTTACTGCTGTCATAGAAAACTCAGCTTCAAAACATAATGCATCCTCCACCATGCTTTACTGTGGTACAGTGATTTTCTGGTGACGCTCAGTGTTGGATTTACGGCAAACAGACCTTTAGGGTTTATGGACAGAAAATTCAAACCTATTCAGACTAAAACATATTTTCCCATGGAAAAACATAGTCAATCATAAAGCTAACCTGTCAGGTTCCCTTAGCCCTCTAAACCAGTAGTTCCCAAACTCCAGTTCTAACGGCCCCCAACAGATCATGTTTTCAGGATTTCCTTAGTATTGCACAGGTAATTCCTTGATCATGATACCATCACCTGTGCAAAACTAAGGAAATCCTGAAACCATGATCTGTTGGGGGCTGAGAGGACTGGAGTTTGGGAACTACTGCTCTAAACTATCAAAAGGAGCATGTCTGGAACGAAATTCCCTGCCTACCATGCCAGTCTCATGATATTTTCCAAATTTAATGTTTTATATAAAAAAAAAAAAAAAATACATATATATTTTTATTGCTGGTTTTCCCCATCCTAATGAGGGCTTTGACTAGTCTAGGGGGCATTTCTCCCCCGACAAGTTTGCCCTCTCTCCATGTTATCACGTGATAACATAATTTCCAGAAGCTGATGGTTGACTTAACTCATGCCTGCAGTCACTGCACCTCTGTTGGGTTTATGGTCCTGGCTACAGAGGCATACTGCGCATGATCCGAGTCTTATGCACTTTCTTTCATGTGCAGTGCACTAACGTGTCAAATCCACAGATCCCGGCTTAAAGGGGCCGCACTGCACAAAGACTGACGTGGAAAAGACTCCTGATCATGTGCAGTGTGGCTCTGAAGCCAGTACCGTAAATCCAACACAGATTCACACTGCGGATAGATTCAAGTGCAGAAGACTCCTGATCAGGTCTGTTCATCCCTCAAAAAGGTGCAGTGACACTGTGGGCATGAGACAAGAGATGTCCAGGAGCTAGCTGTGATGTTCGCTCCTGTAAATTATGTCATCATGCCCACAAGGTCGTGAGAACACAAACAGGGCAGACTGGCCAAGGGAAACAATTTCTACTTGAATAGTCAAAGTCCTCATTTAGCATGGGGAAATTCAGCAATAAAAACAATTTTTTTAAACATTGGATTTGAAGAATATCATTAAACAGGGATGTTTAGGCAGGGATGTGCCTGCTTATAGTTAGAGAACTTGACAGGTTGACTTTAAATGTTTTTCTTTGTTAGAAAAGGCTTCCATGTTGCGACCCTACCCCACAGGTCAGACATATTAAGAATATAGGAGACTGTTGTAACATTAAGAGAAAAACAAGATGCCAGCACAGCCGGATATTGCAAAAAATATATATATGTGTATCTACACCTGTTAATGCCAAACTGCACAAAAATAGAGACATTTTGCAGGAGATTGCAGAGTTGAATCTCCTGAGCTACTCCCCAGCGTCAAGGAATGTCTCAGTTGGAGTAGTCCTAGCTCAACGTATTTTTATATTTCTGATTTTTGGTAACCGTTCACACATGGTTATCACACTCAGCCTTGAGACTCAGTTCAGTTTTTGCTCCATTCACCTGAACCTAACCTGCTGTTATCCATAAAGGCTGGGTCGGTGCAGTGGGGGTTAACTCTGAAAAGCCTGACATTTGTGGTGGATGCTGCAGGTGTGGGGGCCTGAGTTACCTTATATCACTTGCACTGATCTGGCACCTTGGAAGCAGGTCTGATATGTGAAGGTGAGTGATAGCTTTGTATGGTCCACTTTATATACATTATTGAGGTCTTTTGACACAGTGAAACTTAAAAATTGTAGAGTAGGACCACTCTATCTGAGATATGCCTTGTCGCGGCAGAGTGGCTCAAAAGATATTTTAATCTTTTGCAAAAGGTCTCATTTTTACAGTGTGGAAACAATAAAGAGAATTTTGTTTACGTACCGTAAATTCTTTTTTCTTTAATCATCAATGGGAGACCCAGACAATGGGGTTTAGGGCACTGCCCTCCGGAGGTCACACTAGGTACTACAAGTTTGTAGACACCGCCTCCTCCGCTTATAAACCCCTACCGCAGGGAACATCCTCAGTTTGGTCTACAAGCTGCGAGGAGGAAAATAAACCACACCCGAAACCTCGGGAAGAACACCGTGCACAAACGGTTCAACAACCCGGCAAACACTGTCTCAACAGAGAACAGAGCCAATGCAAAACAAGCAAAGGAACAACTGGGTGGGTACTGGGTCTCCCATTGATGATTAAAGAAAAAAGAATTTACGGTACGTAAACAAAATTCTCTTTTTTCTGGTCATCATAATGGGAGACCCAGACAATGGGGATGTCCTAAAGCAATACCCCAGGGCGGGAAGAGTTCCTCAACAAGACGGATAACATGGTTCCCCTTTAAAGGTGGGCAACCGCCGCCTGTAGAACCCGCCTGCCCAAATTTGCATCCGCAGAGGCATGGGCATGCACCATATAGTGCTTAGAGAAAGTGTGTAGGCTGGACCAAGTGGCCGCCTGACACACCTGTAGAGCAGATGCTCTATGTCGCAAGGCCCATGAGGCACCTACGGCTCTGGTAGAGTGAGCCTTCAATCCCACCGGGAGAGGCAAACCAGAAGACCGGTAAGCCTCTTGAATGGAAGCCTTAATCCACCTGGCTAAGGTTGACTTTGAAGCCGCGGACCCCTTACAGCGACCTGTCGTAAGAACAAACAAAGAATCCGAACTCCTAAAGGAGGCGGTTCTGGACACATAAATGCGTATAGCTCTCACTAGATCCAGAGTATGGAGGTCGCGCTCAACCTGATGAACGGGAGCGGGGCAAAATGATGGGAGAACAATCTCCTGGTTCAGGTGAAACGTTGAAACCACCTTTGGCAAGAATTCCGGCCGTGGACGCAACACCACCTTGTCTTGGTGAACCACCAGAAAGGGAGACTTGCACGATAGTGCAGCCAATTCTGAGACCCTCCTCAGAGATGTAATCGCCACCAGAAAAGCCACCTTCTGGGACAGACGAGAAAGGGAAACCTCCCTCAGAGGCTCAAATGGCGGTTTTTGCAATGCCGCCAGGACCATGTTAAGGTCCCACGGATCCAGAGGTCTCTTGTAGGGTGGAACCATCCGCGACACCCCCTGCAGAAATTGACGGACCTTCGGGAGAAGCGCCAATCGTCTGTCAAACAGCACAGAAAGTGCTGAGACCTGACCCTTTAAGGAGCCAAGGGATAATCCCAACTCCAAACCCGACTGTAGGAATGCCAACAATGTCGGGATGGACAAGGGCCACGGGGACCGGCCCCCAGAGGCACACCAGGTAAAAAAGATTTTCCACGTCCTGTGGTACATTTTCCTGGAAACTGGCTTTCTAGCCCGATTCATAGTGGCAACCACTGTAGGGGAGAACCCCCTGGATGTCAGCAGCCAGGCCTCAAGAGCCATGCAGTCAATCTGAGGGCCTTGGAATTGAGGTGGAAGAATGGGCCTTGCGCGAGAAGATCTGCGCGTTCTGGAAGAGCCCACCTGTGTCCGCCTGACAGTTGCCACAGGTCCGGATACCAGGACCTCCTGGGCCAGTCTGGAGCCACTAGAATGGCTACCCTGCATTCCGACCTGATTTTCCACAGCACCCTGGGAATCAGAGCCATAGGAGGGAACACATATGGTAGATTGAATCTGGACCAAGTCAAGATCAGGGCGTCCGCTCCCAACGACTGGGGGTCCCATGACCTCGCCATGTATTGCGGAACCTGATGATTCAGCCGTGAGGCCATCAGATCCACGTCCGGAGTGCCCCATCTGCTGCAGATGTCCCGAAAGACGTCTGGATGAAGGGCCCACTCTCCGGCGTCCATCCCCTGCCTGCTCAGATAGTCGGCCTCCCAGTTTTCGACCCCTGGGATGTGAACTGCGGAGATCAGGCAGTTGTTGTCCTCCGCCCAGGATAGAATGCGGTGGACTGCGGCCAGAGCCTCTGCACTCCTGGTTCCTCCTTGATGATTTATATAAGCGACGGCCGTCGCGTTGTCGGACTGAACCCGGATGGGATGTCCTGAGAGGAATCTCTGAAAGGCCAGGAGTGCTAGATAGATCGCCTTGATCTCCAGCACGTTGATCTGTAATGCCGACTCCGACAGAGTCCAGAGGCCTTGGGCCCTGTGGTGTAAGAACACCGCACCCCAGCCCTTCAGACTGGCGTCGGTGGTCACCACTAACCATGACGGTTTGATGAAGGACCGGCCCCGCGACAAGTGATGTGGTTGAAGCCACCACTGCAGGGAATCTCGGGTCGGTTGTGACAGTGTCACCAGCCGATTCAGTGAGATCGTCCTCTTGTCCCACCTGCGTAGTATCTCCAGCTGGAGAGGACGGAGGCGAAATTGTGCAAACGGCACCGCCTCTATCGCCGCCACCATGCGACCCACCAGCTTCATCAACCCACGAAGGGACGATTGTGGTGACAGGAGCACAGCTTGCACTCCCGATCGGATTGCCACCTGTTTGGATTGTGGCAGAGACACCAGGGCTGAGGACGTGTTGAAGTCCATGCCCAAATAAGTCAAGGACTGGGTCGGAACCAAGGTTGACTTCTGAACATTGAGGAGCCAACCGAATTGTTCCAGAGACCGCATGGTCACATCTAGGCTCGCTTGACAGAGGTGTTCCGATGGCGCCCTGACCAGCAGGTCGTCTAAATAGGGAATGACGGCATGGCCCTGCACGTGCAGGAGAGCCATCATAGAGGCCATCACTTTTGTGAACACCCGTGGTGCCGAGGCCAAGCCGAACGGCAGCGCCACAAATTGGAAGTGTTCCTCCCCCACTGCAAATCTCAACCATCGCTGGTGAGCCGGTGCAATGGGCACGTGAAGGTAAGCGTCTCTGATATCTATGGACGCCAAGAAGTCCCCCTGTGACACAGCCGCGATCACTGAGCGCAGTGATTCCATACGGAACTTCCGAACCAGCACGTGGCGGTTGAACAACTTCAGGTCCAGAACCGGGCGGAAGGATCCGTCCTTCTTTGGGACGATAAAGAGGTTGGAGTAAAAACCCCTGAACCTCTCCCCGGAAGGCACCGGGACCACCACTCCGTCTCTGCGGAGTCCCTCCAACACCAAAGAAAAGGCCTGAGCTTTTTCTGGGGAGGGGACCGACCGATGGAATCGGGATATCGGTTTTGACGTCAGCTCTATCCTGTAACCTCGCGAGACCACGTCTCGAACCCACTGATCTGGAACGTGAAGTAGCCACTCGTCCTGAAAGCGAGACAAGCGGCCCCCCACCTGTGGGGAGGCAGGAAGAGAGAGCGAGTCATGTAGAGGCGGGTTTGGGGGTGGCAGCTGCTGCCCCCGCCGGCTTCTTTGGACGACTCTTAGAGCGCCACTGAGAAGCGGGCTTGCCCCCTCGGTCCGTGCGAGCGGACGGTGCTGATGACTGTGAGCTGGACCGAAAGGACCACTGTTTTGGGTTCCTCTTAACGGTATACCGTGGCTTAGGTTTATTCTGCGGTATTTTAGACTCAGCAGAATCCTTAATTAGCTTGTCCAGCTCTGTGCCAAAAAGCCTGTCACCAGAGAACGGAAGATTCTGCAGAATCTTCTTAGATGTGGCATCTGAGTCCCAAAGACGTAGCCACAACAACCTGCGGATCGCTATAGCATTGGCCGAAGCCACAGCTGAGCGAGTGGCAGTTTCCAGAGTCGCCGTTCTGGCGTAGTCCGCATAGGCCCTCGCCCTCTCGGTAAGTGCCAGGACCTCTGGACTGGACCTTGCCAGGTCAGTGATACCATCCAAGCAGGTAGTAATCGCTTGTAAGGTCCAGACCGTGGCAAAGTTAGGGGCAAATGACGACCCCACCGCCTCATAGGAAGACTTGGCGAGTTGCTCGACCTGTCTATCAGTAGCATCCTTCAGTGAGGAGCTATCAGAGGCAGAGAAAAGGGAGCGTGCAGCAATCCTGGTCATGGAAGCATCCACCTTCGGGGACTGCGACCACTCCTGAAGCACCTCCTGGGGAAAGGGGAAGCGATTGTCCTTGGGTTTGCGGACATAACGCCGCCCAGGATGTAACCTGGGGGCTCTAATCACCCTTCCAAAATTAGTATGGTCCATAAAGGAGCCACTTGGTCTAGCCTCCGGCCGCAGCCATTGATAGACCTCCTTCGGGTGCACCGTCACCTCCTCAGGGGGTGTCACGAGACGTAAGGTCTCGTTGATAGAGGACACCAGATCCTCAACCCCATCTGGTGGCTCAGACACAGATACAGACCCGAAAGTCGAACCCCCATCATCTTCCTCACCATCAGAGGAACGCTCCTCCTCAGAGAGAGTCTGGCGCTCGGGTGAAGCCTCACGACGAGCCCGCTTAAGGGGTCTCACAGCAGAAGAGGGAGACACCCGGGGGTAACTGGAAGGAGTAGCTGGGCTATCCAGTCTCCTATTAAGTGCCTCCAGGGATTGCGACATGGAGGACAGCTGAGACAACAGAGATTCATTGATCCTGTTCTGAGTCTCCCAAGGCCCTGAGATCACCTGAACCTCGGGGTATAGCACCGGAGCTGCTGACTCAGCAGTGCCAGCCCGGGCCTCTGGGCGTCCGCAGTTATTGCAGGACCCCTCCACCAGTGTTCCATTGCACGTAGCACATGTAACGGTGGCCTCGGCCGCCTTAGCAGCAAGCTTCCTAACTGAGGACATGGCCACAGTAGGGGTAGATAAGCCCAATTGCAGACAATAAAACCGGAGATCCCGGTGGCTTACCGACCGCTGTAAAGCGGTATGAGGGAGCGGTGTGTGTGTGTGACCTCCGCGCCGTCTTCCGGTCTCCCCTCTTGGAGTGCAGACGCACGCTGCATACAGTTCCCAGCCGGGAAGTGAGGGTAAAGATGGCCGCCGACAGAGAAACTGTGGGCGGCGCCGAAGACACGCGGGAAACACACGCACACGCCCCGCGGTGACGTCACCGCACGGGCTGCATCCCATCCTCCAAGCATCCTTCTCATGAGGGAGCTGGAGCCCGCAGGGCGGGAAACAGTGTAAAATACATTGTACACAGACTGCAAATACATATCACACATCCGCAGCCTACGGCCTCAGCCCCTGTGACACACAGGGCGGTCAGCCAGGGTGACCCCAGCACAGGGTACACCCGCAGAACCGCGGGCCCGAGGGCAACGCGCGGTCTGAGTGTCATGAAACACATAAAGTGCCAGACACTACCCCCAGGCACACCGGAGACACAGAGTGCCTCAGTGCCGGTCCGGTCTGTAAGCACCATTCAGGGAGGCCTCGGACGGGGGTGCAGCACCAGTCTGGAGTGTAAGCACCATTTAGGGAGGCCTCAGACTGGGCCGCTCAGCCCAGTCCGGAGTGTAAGCACCATTTAGGGAGGCCTCGGACTGGGCTGGCTCCAGTCCGGTCTGTAAGCACCATTTAGGGAGGCCTCGGACGGAGCGGAGCTGTGCAAGGCTCCCATCTCCCACTCACCAGAGCCCCCCAGAGAGGGATGGAGAGGAGTGTAACAGCGTACCGGGAGAACACCAGGTGTCCAGGCCCTAGGCCCTCCGGTACCTCCACCAGCGTGTGCCACTAAGGGTGAGCGGGGAGGCTGTCACCGGTCCCGACTGGGACCTTATTACCTTGTCTTCAGACGCCATCACGAAAGTAGTGAGAATGCAGTGAAGTGCAAGCAAAGCGTGATCCTCCGAGCACACTAAGTTTAAAACTGAGGATGTTCCCTGCGGTAGGGGTTTATAAGCGGAGGAGGCGGTGTCTACAAACTTGTAGTACCTAGTGTGACCTCCGAGGGCAGTACCCTAAACCCCATTGTCTGGGTCTCCCATTATGATGACCAGAAAATGTGTATTTACACAATCTTTATATATTTTCTGGCAGTGCTGGCATTTTGTTTTTCCTTGTTGTCACATTAAGTATACAACCAGTACTTGCTGTAAATTCCTGCAGCTTTTTTAAGGTTGCTGCAGCCCTCTTAAAACCTCTTGGAATAATTTTATTATTGTTTTTATAATTTTTGAGGGACTCTTAGTTCAACGTAATGTCAATGTTGTGCCAAATTTAAGGCACTCTGGATGACCGCCTTGATAGTGTTCCATGTAGAGGCGTAACTATAATAGGTGCAAGGGGTCTCCTCTTGAGCTTAGGGGGCCCCAAAAGTACCTTTTACCTATAGAAAAAGGCTATTGCTGTTAAAGATTTGGATTAATGGGGGACCCATTGGAGCCTTTCACATTGGGGCCCAAGAGCTTCACGTTACGCCACTGGTTCCATCGTTTATCGAACACCTTGAAAGATTTTTTGTAACCCTACACCTGATGCTTTGCTGTGCTGTAAACAGTGTTCAGACTACAGCTTTTTTTTTTGCATCTAAGAAAAAGTCTGGAAAATTCTACTAGAACAGGTAAAGTTCATGTAGTTTTATATAAAGAGTTGTGATGGCAATTGTAAACTAACTAGAATTTAACATTATATATACACACACATACATACATATACAGTTCCATAAGAAAGGTCGCTGCACTCCAATATGATGTAGCCAAGTTGTTTTAATCCAGCCTCAGGCACAGGAAATGGCGATGTTTCGGGCACACATGCCCTTAGTCCAGCATTAGTCCAATTTCCCCACCCTGCATTTGTACATATATATGGGTGTCTCCAGAAGTTGTATCATTAAGTCTGATGAAGAGGCCATAAGTCTCGAAAGCTTGTTTTGCTTTCTCTTAGGCTGCTTTCACATAAGCAGTTTTCGCTGATCGCGGCTGTTGCGGGGAAAAAAACGCAACTGCTGCGATTACCTCATAACCGCACTTGCGGTTCACTTGCGGCAAGCCCCATAGAATGTCTATGCTTTTTCACCGCAACTGCCGTAATCAGCAAAAAACGCTGATGTGAAAGCAGCCTTACCTTTTAATTGCTAACTGAAAAGATGTTATCAATCACTGAGGACTCTCAGACTCTAATAATTTTCCACATTATTTTAGTTTTGTTATTTTTATTATCTCACCTCAAAATGATTTCAGTTTGTTTCAAAATGGCGACTTACAGATTTTTGGCCACATTAAAAGTGGAAGAAGTTCTGAAGTGATTTTAACATTAATTGTATTTTTATACCCTACTGTACAAGTGGAAATGCACTCTTACTAGCCTGTTTGCAAAGCCTGACAAGTACTGATGGGAACAGCAAAACAAGTGATTAATGTGATCTATCCCCATCAAGTTATTAGGAGCACATTCCTTTTTATATAGAGTGATGCGATGCTGAGAACGAATACTTTTATGCTGCATAAAAGGTTCAATTATTCCCCCAAAAAACAAGTTTTTTGCATGTTTACAAAGGTTCTTTTGAACAATTGTTCACCAACTCTCATCTCGTCTTAATGCACCTGAACAACCAGTAAACCCAGCCCTGTCACTTCGGTCCCAAAGTCAAACTAAAATTCTTACAATTTGCTAGACTTGAGAAATGTCTTCCAATATTTTATAATAATAAAAATAAACTATCAATTGTAGTGTACGCCTATGAAGCTAAAGTTAAACCAATTGGTGCATCAAAAAATGGTCAAGTAAATCGAAATATGAAGACCTGGATTAAGCCACCACTAAACGTGCGGTGGACATACCTGTGCTAGGGATATAAATAGAGAATTCTAGCAACTCGTCCAGGAAATAGTATAAAAACAAGTATTTTATTTCACTTTTAAAATCTGAAAAAAGGTTAGAATAGCAATGGATTCATGACTTAAGGGTTTAGAAACGGCTTACGCGTTTCAGACTAATACTCCTTACTCACGGCATGAGTGCTAGGAATATGTAATTGGTAGAGATGGGACAATCAATTTGCAGGACTTGGGTCGACCAGCCCTAGTCAGAAATCTGTATCCGCATAAGGAGGCGCCTGAAAATCTTTACACTACGGCATTCTAGGTTCTTCTTTTAATTAGCCAAGCTGGCGCAATGTGACCTTTGCAGTGTAATGCACACACAGTGTCTAAAGGGCCTGTCACACGTGTCAATGTCGCCCGCGATATCGCTCATGCGTCACATATTATTCGTCGCCTGAGCGATGTGGAATTATCGCAGGTAAGATGTCACACGCGTCAATATGACCCAGCGATGCGGTGATGCCGCCATCTTGCGTGCGATTTTATTTAGTTGCTTGTACGGTGTCAAAATAGAAAATATGTCGCTGAGTTTAGTGTCACACGCAGCGATGCACAAGGTCTACTGAGCGATGAGCGGCAGGTTTTACGTCTGGCAGTGAAACCTGCGATCGGCGATCAGCGACATATCGCTGGTTGCATCGCTTGGTCACACGCTTCAATGTCGCTCCTGCGTCACTTTTACGTCGCTTGAGCGACTGAAAATCCGTGACGCATGAGCGACATTGACAGCGATATCGACGCGTGTGACATACCCTTAAGGAAAAGAAGAGGCCAGGAGGTAAGGACATTGTAGGTCTTCCGTCCAGTGATCAAAAATTGCTGAACTGGCATATTTATTTCTGAATAATAGCTTATGCCACTATGGAGAGATGTAACAACACTGACTATGTGATCCACTTATTATATTATGTTATGTATATTTACTTATGCACTTGAAGCTTAATTAATATTATGTATATGAAATAATTTAATATCACTGGAAGATCACTGCAATTCTGGAGATTTTTCAGAGGGATGATGTAGTTATCCTATCGAACAGTAACATGTAGACCTTCTTCATTTTTACATATAAATTTCAGAATAGGATCATGATTTCCAGGGGTAGAAATAGACAAAAGAGGGCCCCTGAGCAACAACAGTGTATGTGGCAATTGATGCCCAGTTGTTCGTCAGAATACATATTTCCACGTGCTTTGGAAGTGAAAGTAGGCCCCCTTATATCTTGAGCCCATCTGTGGCTGCACAGGTTGCATCAGTGTTACATCTGCTTATCTGTATTTTATTGTGCATTTTTTCTTATTTTTGTATTCATTTATAAAGCTATATCTTAACTACTGTTTGATTGTAGTCACTTAAAGCACCACTACAGTGTATTTTATTTTTTTATTTCACCACTGTAGTGGTACTATTAATGTAAATCTCCTGTCCCATCTTAAACTCCTCTTCTGGCGAATTCATACTATCCCAGCGCCGCTCCAGTTTCATGGAGCCATCTTGTGCCCCTAGCCTCTAACTGGCTGGAAGTAAGAAGCTACATTGCAGGCGCCCAATGCATCTCTATTAGAGCCAGAATGAGGCTCACAGAGAGATGTATAATAAAGTGCCCTCTGGTGCACTACATGAAACACTTGAGCTGTCGGTAGGTCACTTTTTGATGGAGACCAACAGGAGCACCGCTGGAAAAAGGATGTATACAGCAGAAGGTGAATAAACGACCAGACACAGGGGCCTTTAATTTAAAGAGTCAGTCTGAGCCCAGCAATTCTCATCTTAACTTCCTATCTAATATGTCCCTGTAATCCAAGTTATGTCCTCATAGTCCCTTCATTAATTTTCTCTAGACCAGTGTTTCCCAACTCCAATCCTCAAGGCACACCAACAGGTCATGTTTTCAGGATTTCCTTAGGATTGCATAGGTGATAATTTAATCACTTGCACAGGGGATAATTCCATCATCTGTCTAATGATAAGGAAATCCTGAAAACATGACCTGTTGGTGTGCCTTGAGGACTGGAGTTGGGAAACACTGCTCTAGACTATAAAACTGCTGTTGTTTTTTTTCCTACTTCCCCTTTGATGACGTACCGTGTCAGAGCCCCAGTGCATGCTGGGATCCTCACATGGAGCATCAGACAGCCCCAGACAATTCCTCTGCCTGCCCCCTGGTGAAACTGTCTCTCCAGAGGTGGCGATGTTCCAAGTGTTTACTATGGTCTCCAGCCCCCCCCCCTCCCCACAGATTGTCTTCTCAGACCCCCCTCCTCCCTGCAGAGTAAATTCTCAGCTCCATCCCTTCTCCCGCCGCCCCACCTTCTTCTCCCCTCCCACCATTGTGTGTTCTCAGCCCCTTCCCAACCCCCTGTATTTACCCGCTGCCCGCACCATGTCACATCTTCGTGCATCTCTTCCTCTGTGCAACGCAGAATGCCAGGCCGGCAGTGAAGGAGAATAAGCACCGCCCACACTGGGAGCTACCCGGAAGACCCACCGACATCACTGTGCACATTGATCGATGTGCAGGAACTCCCACTGTGGGTCATGCTTATGTTCACCTGCAGTGCCGACATGACATTTTGCGGTGCAGAGAGAGAGAAACACAGGATATGAGGAAGATGTAACACAGTGCGGGGAGTGGGTGACTACAGGGGGTTGGGAAGGGGCTGAAAACATACACTGCTGAGGGGCGAGAAAGAGGGGGGGCTGAGAGTGCGGACTGCACGGAGAGTAGGGGGTGGGGCTGAGAATTTACACTGCAGGGAGGAAGGGGGGACAAGAAGTCAATCTGTGGGGGGACAAGCTAGAGAACATAGTAAAACACTTGGAACATCCCCGCCCCTGGAACTAGCATCACAGTGACACCAGGGCCAGGCTGAGGAAGTGCCTGGGGCCTGTCTGATGCTGCGTGTGAGGATCCCCGCATGCATTGGGGCATGACACGGACTGTCATCCAGCAGGAAATGAAAAAAAAAACACAATAGCAGTTATATAGTGTAGAGAGGTAGTTAATAAAGAGAAGATAGCTTAGATTAGAGGGATATGTTAGATGGGTAGATAAGAAGAGAATTGTTGGACTCTGACTACTCCTTTAAAGCACCACTCCAGAAGTGCAATAAAAAAATGCTGTAGTGGTGCGTTAATATGTTTTTAATTATAACATTTATATAAAAATGAATTGGTATCTTTTACATAGAACCAGAGTACGATCTCTTAAAATAAGCAATTTGACAAAAGGAAAATCAAATCTGAATTTCCCACATGGCTCTTTCTAAAGTCCAGTAAAGAATATAAGCGATGGGATGTATAGAATTTAATTGGCCCTCTCTTTTGTAATGAACCTTTCCAATAAGAATCGGGCAAATAAAAGCAATTGTCTTACCAAAAAAAGTCTATCATTAAAATTAGTGTGTGGGGCAAAGTCCTTCTATCTTCCACTAGAGGGCGCATGACCTATGTGACAAGATTCCACCAGCACACAAACATTACAGTTTCAATACTGCTCTGTTTGAAATATTCGTGATCCACTTCTATTACAGTGAAGTCTACAAACTATATATAGCTGACCGGCCAATAATTTTTATGTGGCATACTGCAGCAGAAGTCATACAGGGGGATCCCCTGGTTCAGGACCCCTGCTTAAGCTAGAATGAAGATCCACTCTACGGACACTGTCTGAGCACTGAATGGTTAGCCATCTCCTGCATAGCCTAGCATTCAAGATTAGAAATGTAAGACCACTGTATAATAAAGGATCACTTTTAGCTTTCATAACATAGTGAAAACCACTCACTGTACAGTCAGGACTTACATCGGCAGTCTTTTCTGGCTTCTCTGGCTTCTCTTTGTCGTATGCCATTCTTTTGAGCAGTCGCCTCATAGCTCTTTCTTTAGAAGGTTTCTTCTGGTTTTGCCGCCTTACTTGTGCAACAAGAAATGTTGGGATCTGCAAAAAATATTTAAATATCATAATATATATATGCACACACAAATATACACGTGTATGTTGTGTGCCTTGCCCACTGTAGTAGGGAGGGTGATGGTCACAGGAGGTCCAGGGTCATCATCGCTGCAGCAAGCCAGAAGCTGGGGTAAACATGTGCCCGCTATTGAAGTGAGTATTCACTGCTCCCCTACCCATATTCCTGAACAGCTCTTGGCACGGATAGGTGCGAAGGATTATGGGCTTTGGGAGCAGTGAATACTAAATTTACAGTACAGGTCCCACAAATTAGTCCCCAACATAACTTGATTATAAGTCTAACTAACAACAGATCTGTAGAATTTGCAGGACCACTAGAATAAGCCTAAAAGATAATACTTGGGCATCCATGAATATGACCGCACAGTCACACACACAAATACAGTTTGACCGTTTAGGTTATTACATACCGTCCACAGGAGCTTTTGGTATTTGATCAAGAAGAGCATAACCGAAGCTGTCTGGGCTGCACTGGTAACGGCGTCTTGATCCGGAGCTTTTAAGGGAGAGGTGTGGAGGGTAAAGAGATTCGGTGCCATTATCATAGCTACATTCTTCAGAGTCATTTTATTTTGTTCTCTGTGATCAACGACCCTTTGAAGGAATTCAAGTAGAACCTGAAACAAAGAGGAAACCCAAGATATTTTACATCCACATAACATAAGAGTTTATTCATCGGCTTTCTCTTGCAGATGGTCAATGAGCAGAACTATTCTTTTCAAGCACTAGTTGTTTTAACTCCTGTGACTCCAAATAATCAGATCAAGATTTGTGGGTTCTGTAGTAGAGCACTGTTTTCTGATCCTTTTACTTTGTAATCTTGTAAGACTTTACCCGTAAGTTATCAGGGACAGACTTAAAACTGAAGCAAGCAGCTCTCTGTAATAGATCTAAAGTTAAAAAACAATACAATTTCCATTCATATCAATTGAACAGTTATACATGTTTATTGTATACAATTTTTACATTTTTTTGTGAATGGTTTATTTTGTTGCATAAACCACAGGTCATTTGTCATGAAAGTGTCATTACTGCATTTTTTTCACTACATGGACTTTTATTGCTAATATCTATTTTATACAATAAGGAATTGATTAAGACCCTAAATACAAAACTTCAGTAAACACTAGCGAATAGTACATACAGTGCCTACAAGTAGTCTTCAACCCCCCGCAGATTTAGGTGGTTTGATAAGATGCAAATAAGTTAGAGCCTACAAACTGCAAACGAGAGTAGGATTTATTAACAGAAGCATAAATCTTACAAACCAAAAAGTTATGTTGCTCAGTTGAATTTTAATAACATTTTAAACATAAAAGTGTGGGTCAATTATTATTCAACCCCTAGGTTTAATATTTTGTGGAATAACCCTTGTTTGCAATTACAGCTAATAATCATCTTTTATAAGACCTGATCAGGCCGGCACAGGTCTCTGGAGTTATCTTGGCCCACTCCTCCATGCAGACTTCTCCAAGTTATCTAGGTTCTTTGGGTGTCTCATGTGGACTTTAATCTTGAGCTCCTTCCACAAGTTTTCAATTGGGTTAAGGTCAGGAGACTGACTAGGCCACTCCATCACCTTGATTTTTTCCCTCTTGAACCAGGCCTTGGTTTTCTTGGCTGTGTGCTTTGGGTGTTGTCTTGTTGGAAGATGAAATTACGACCCATCTTAAGATCCTTGATGGAGGAGGGGAGGTTCTTGGCCAAAATCTCCAGGTAGGCCGTGCTATCCATCTTCCCATGGATGCGGACCAGATGGCCAGGCCCCTTGGCTGAGAAACAGCCCCACAGCATATGCTGCCACCACCATGCTTGACTGTAGGGATGGTATTCTTGGGTCGTATGCGTGCATCATCTCAACGCAGTGCCGATCCATGTCACAGACCATAACTGAACACGCTCGTATGACATGAGCCTGTAGACACTTGACGACGCTTTGAAAGTAAAGGTACCTTACGGGCTCGTCTGGAACGGAGACCATTGCGGTGGAGTATGTTACTTATGGTATGACTGAAACCAATGTCCCCACTGCCATGAGATCTTCCCGGAGCTCCCTCCTTGCTGTCCTTGGGTTAGCCTTGACTCTTCGGACAAGCCTGGCCTCGGGCACGGGAGGAAACTTCAAAGGCTGTCCAGGCCGTGGAAGGCTAACAGTAGTTCCATAAGCCTTCCACTTCCGGATGATGCTCCCAACAGTGGAGACAGGTAGGCCCAACTCCTTGGAAAGTGTTTTGTACCCCTTGCCAGCCTTGTGACCCTCCACGATCTTGTCTCTGACGGCCTTGGAATGCTCCTTTGTCTTTCCCATGTTGACAAGTATGAGTGCTGTTCACAAGTTTGGTGAGGGTCTTAAATAGTCAGAAAAGGCTGGCAAAAGAGATAATTAATCCACACATGTGAAGCTCATTGTTCTTTGTGCCTGAACTACTTCTTAATACTTTAGGGGGACCAAACAGAATGCTAGTGGTTTGAGGGGTTGAATAATAAATGACCCTCTGAATTAACTTTTAATGCTTTAAAAAAAAAAAAAAAAAAATTAAAAATTCTTTTTGGCTGCAGTGCATTCCCACTTCCAGGTTTATCTCCAGTCCAAATGTCACAATGCCAAGTTAACTCTGCATGTGTCAACCAGCTAAATCTGCAGGGGGTTGAAGACTACTTGTAAGCACTGTATGTCTTAAGGTGCCGTCACACGCTTCAATTGTTGCTAGCGATCTCATGCAAGCGAGATCGCTAACATCGTTCACATCGCTGGTGAGCTGTCACACAGGCAGACTCACCAGCGATGTTGACCGCATGGCGCTTAGTAACCCGATGTTTACCATGGATACGAGCTCCCAGCATAGGCTGTGAGGCGCTGGGAGCTCGTTCATCGTTGGTCTGCCGGTGTCACACGCAGCGATGCTGCGTGTCCACCGGCCGACCAGTGATAGATTTGAGGTCCTATCTTCAAATCAAACGATCAACGATCAGCCGACTGATCGTTGATCGTTAATAGTGTCACAAGCAACGATGTCATTTCGACATCGTTCAAGCGTCACTAAACACGTGACTTTTGAATGATGTCGGCAACTATATCGTTACGTGTGACGGTACCTTTAGATTTTACAATGGCTGTCATATTAGGGTAAAAAGATATCAGAGGAAGTTCAGTATTCTCTCTTCCCACTCTTACCACAATGACAGTAGACAGTCCTCTCTTCCTATTCCTACCCTTACTAATAACAGCATTCATAACCTTTCAATCCCTCCCATGCTTACTGGCATCTCCCTTCCTATTCACTCATCTGCTGACAGCAACATTTGAACCCTTCCTGCCACTCTTCCATTGGTAGCAGCATGCTCTTCCTTTCCATTCCCACTTAAAGGGGTTGTGCCACAAATTGTACATTTTAATTAATAGATTTTAGAATATAAATAAGTTCCACAATTAGATGTATTTAAAAAAAATTTTTATGTCCCGAGATATTCTTATAAATGTGCCCATGTGAAATAAATATGTCCGACCATGCAGGAACAGGTTGGATATACCACAGAGGAAGTAAAGTATACAGACATTACAGCACAGAATCAGAGTTACTCAGACTGCTCTCAGATGAAGCAAAACTGCATTTTAAATGACCATATAATTATATGTTAATATATGTTCTGTTCAGCATAACTACAGTAGATCTAAGTGTTACATCTTGTAAATGAATGATCATATTCAACTGTGAAACTCATCTCCGTGCATACTATGCACATGCAAACTAACCTTTAGAGTATCACGGTGTACATCAGGGAGAAGAATTACTAGGAGATTCAGAGCTTGTAGGCGATGCTTTTTACTTGGAAGGTCTGAAAGTAGAAGACATGTAAAGCCTAAAAGCATACGTAAACACTGGTGCATCAGTTTTTATATATCACCACCTACCATTGAAAAGACTGCTGCCAAGCACAAAGCTCGGGGTGCAGAAGTGCTTACCTCCTGCCTTAGTGCACACACAGACTTGCTACTGCGCTGGTGCCATAATACACTATATTAGTACAGTTTTACAAAACTGTATATTAGCTGAGGGTTATCTAAGCAAATCCTTGAACCATAAACAAGCAATTCCAACTTCGATCACTCATGTATAATTAGGGAGATATGGCACTTGACTGTTACTAAGTTGCCATCCTGATTCTCCACTGTTAACGTCAACACAGTGCAAATCCTGCTTCAAGGAGATTCAATGACTTGTTTTATAGTCTAGCAAATATTGACCCATATGAAAACTCACATCACAAGTACAGATAAATGCAAACTATCACTAAGTAAAAAACATTTACATGGGCTGATATGTGGGAACATGCATTCATTATAATACATAAAGTATATAATTCTACCATGACTGCAGCCCATTAATTGGCTTCCTACCTTACGCATACCAAAACATTCACAAGCAACAGGCAGCCCTGGATCACCACCCTAAATTATAACTGAAGCGGGTTGACAAGGTTGCTAGGCGAAGATGGAAGAGATCCCACTCCAATGAGCATTTCATCACATATAGTCCCTCACCAACTTCATGTCTACAATAGACTTCATAAACACAACACAGGAGTTAGACTCTTACATTAACAAGTGGTCTTATGGGAATCGTTAAAATCTACACTAAATCCTGCAAAACAAACCTACTTCTTATCTCTCGTATCCACCCTGTCTAACAGCTCTAAATAGTTATTCAACACTTTCAACTCTTCTCCATCCCCTAGCACCTCTTCCCTTTCTCATCTTGATTTAAGGCTGTGCCGCATTCTTCAAGTAGAAGATTGACAACATCAGAGAAAGCTTTGGCCCACCGTCCGCACATCCCGTTCTCACAACTACTCAACTCTCTTCCTCCATAACCAGCTTTCCTCTCTACTCTCCAAATCACATCTCACCATCTGTGCCCTTGACCCACTTCCGCCACTCCTGATCCCAAACCTCACCTCAGACTTCATCCCAACCCTAACACATCTCTTCAACCTATCACTAACAACTGACATCTTCTCCCTATGCTTCAAATAGCCTCTCTTGACTCATATTCTTTATCTAGTCATTGCACAATATCACCCCCCTTTGCCTCAAAACTACTGGGACCAACATATCGATCTTTAACTTTCCTCCCACCTCTCCTCCTGCTCCCTCTTTGACCGGTTACAATCTGGCTTCCGACCGCATCATTCAACCGAAACTGCCCTTACTAAAGTAACCAATGACTTAACTGCCAAAGCCAGGTGACACTACTCTGTCCTCCTCCTCTTAGACCTGTCTTGTGCTTGGGACACCATGGACCATTAACTCATACAGATCTTTACAGATTCTCTCATTTCTTGGTATCAATAACCTGACCCTATCTTGGATCTCTTCATAGTTAACACACCAGATTTTCAGCATCTTCCTCTCTCACACTACCTCCTCCTATCACCATCTGTCGGATTCCACCAGTGATCAACATCTACACCTTCTAGCTATTCTCTATGTACAACCTTCTGCCAAGAACAGTTCATAGAGTCCCATGGCTTTAAGTATCACCTTTAGATTTATGACATGCAGATCTACTACTCTGGACTGGATATCATTTCCCTACTAATCAAAATCCAACAATGTCTGTCTGACATTTCATCCTTTTTCTCTGCTCATTTTCTAAAACTGAACATGGACAAAAACAAAATGTATATTTCCCCCCATCTCACTCCAACCTCCAGACCTTAGCATCAAAGTCAATGGCTGCTCACTCTCCCCGTCCTGCATGCTCGCTACCCTGGGGTAACCCTTAACACTGCGCTCTCCTTCAAGCTACATATCCATGTCCTTTCCACCTCATTACAACTCCCAATTCCAAAATATTTATGGATCCATACATTCCTTAACCATGAATTTGCAAAAACACTAGTGCATGCTCTCATTATCTCCAGCCTCGACTACTGAAACCTCTGTCCTGTGGCCTTCCTTTTAACACTCTCACACCCCTACAATTATCCAAAACTCTGCTACCTGTGTAATCCATTTGCCCCCTGCTCTCATATGCCAATCCCTTCATTGGCTTCCCATTCCCTTCACTGGCTTCCCATTGCCCAAAGACTGCTGTTCAAAACCCAAACCATGACATACAAAGCCATCCGCAAACTGTCTCCTCCATACATCTGTGACCATGTCTCCAGGTACCTACCTGCATGTGTCCTCCATTCCTCACAAAATGTCTTTCTCTCCACCCCTCTTTATTACCTCTTCCCATAATCGCATACAAGATTTTTCCTGTGCATCCCCTATACTCTGGAATTTTCTGCCCCAACACATCAGACTCTTGCCTACCATGGAAACCTTCAATAGAAACCTGAAGATCCACCTCTTCCGACAAGCTACCAACCTGCAGTAACACTCAGTCTACTATACTACCACAACTAGCTCAACCCTCACCTAGTGTATCCTCTCCCATTCCTTGTAGACTGTGAGCCCTTGCAGGCAGGATCCTCTCTTCTTATGTACCAGTGTGAGGCTTGTATTATTCCTAATAATTGTACCGGTCTACGTATATCTCTTTTTCACATGTAAAGCAATAATACTAAAAATGAATTAGAACACTTTCACAGATTATCACCTGTCAACAAATAAAGAAAATACATATTTTGTCGTGTCATCATTCATATCTGAAGGGGTATTCTCAGGTTTGGAATGTAGCCAACATCTCATCTCCTCTATTAATTTGATAGGGCATAACTTCCCAATCATTAGGTATCTGAATCTTGTGACCACTACCAATCCTGAGAATCAAGAGCATATGTGAATGGAGTAGTGGTTAATCATACACACTGCTGATCCATTCATCCTTATGGTAGACCAGCTAAGCAACACTCAGCTATCTCAGCAGTCCGATTAAGAATGAATGGAGTGGCAATGCATATGATTTTCCTCCACTCCAGGCACACAGCGCTCTTGAGTGCATGAGTTCTCAGGATCAGTGGTGGTTCTACTAGTCAGACCCCATCAGTGTTTGGAATGTTATTCCCTATCCTGTGGGTAAAGGATAACTTCTAAATTTGAAAATACAATTTAGGACCTCATGCACACATTAAGTAGTTGTGTCGAGTTTTAGATCTTCGTATTTATAGGCTAGAATCAGGAGTGGAACAATCAGAAGAAAAGTGTAACAAACACACGCATCCTTCTGTATTTTTTACCCTTTCCTAGTTTTTGGATTACAGATAATGGGATGAAAAATTGACCTAATAATCAATGCATGTATGTGGCCTTAAAAGGGAACCTGTCAGATCATTTATGACCCCAAACCTATCACTATCTGTCACTGCAGCTTCCTACTACATCCCTAACCATCCCTGTGTGGTCTAAATTTGAAGTAAAATGGTTGTAAAAACGCTGTTTAACGTACAGTGCAGTGTGTATTCAGAAGCTGGTGAGTACACCCAATAATCCTCAACAATGGCACAGGACCGAAAAATGATGCACTGTGACGCGTCATACAAGGAAGGAACAGCCCAAAAATTTGAAATGCTGACGGTGCTTCTGAATTAATTATCATGCCTAACGGGGCATGATAACAATGGAGCAAGGAGAGAAATTGAGGATGAGAAACTGCCCACCCATCTAGACAGGTAGTGTCCCTCCTGCTGTAGCTGGTGCAGCTGCGGCTCTGCTGTAGGGCCGGCAGATGCCGCTCTGTCCACACCGGGGCAGGTGCCGCCTCCTGCTCAACACGGGCAGAGTGCGCCTCTGCCACACCGGGGCAGAGTGCCGCCTCCTGCTCCAACACGGGCGAGTGCGCCTCTGCTCCAACGGGGGCAGAGTGCCGCCTCCTGCTCCAACACCGGGGGCAGAGTGCCGCCTCCTGCTCCAACACCGGGGGCAGAGTGCCGCCTCCTGCTCCAACACCGGGGGCAGATGCGCCTCCTGCTCCACACCGGGCAGTGCCGCCTCCTGCTCCAACACGGGGGCAGATGCGCCTGCTCAACGGGGCAGAGTGCGCCCCTGCTCCAACACCGGGAGAGTGCGCCTCGTCCAACACCGGGGGCAGAGTGCCGCCTCCTGCTTAACATGGGCAGTGCCCCTCTGCTCCAACACCGGGGGCAGAGTGCCGCCTCCTGCTCTAACCTGGGGCAAGTGCGCTCTGCTCTAACATGGGGGGCAGAGTGCCACCGCTCAAATGGGGGCAAGCGCGCCTCCTGCTCAACATGGGCAAGGCGCTCGCTCAACACTGGGGGCAGAGCGCCTCGTCATGGCAGAGGCGCCTCCTGCTCAACACTGGGGGAGAGGCGCCTCCTGCTCACACTGGGGGCAGAGCGCCGCTCCTGCTCACATGGGGGCGGCGCGCTCCTGCTCCAACACTGGGGCAGGGCGCTCTGCTCCAACATGGGGCAGAGCGCCGCTCCTGCTCAACACTGGGGCAATGCAGCTCCTGCTTAACATGGGGGCAGAGTGGCTCCTGCTATAATATGGGGCAGAGTGCGGCTCTGCTAATACTGGGGGCAGAGTGTGGCCTCCTGCTGTACACTGGGGCTATGTGCGGCAAGTTGTTAGAAGAATAGCAAAGAGGTGTCTTAGTAGCTCTGGGTTTGTGTGGCTGCTGCTTCACTAAGACTCATATCCCAGCCCCATTTTTCAGAAGTCCTTGTCATTGGCAAGCTTCCCTGAATGTTCCACAGACATGCATAAGCTGTGTTATACTATCAATGTCCTTTGTTTCCTATAGCAACCAATCATAAGCTGAGCTGTGATTGGTTGCTATAGGCCACCTGATAAATATCCAGGCTAACTGTGAAAACAGGCAAGGTAATATGACTTCACAGTAGTAATGCAAGGGAAGGGATAGCAAATATGCTCTCACTGGAATACCTTAAAGCCGACTGGTGCCTGGATGGCCGTCCACAGTCCTTGTAGTTAATAATATAAGGAAATTCCGGCACGACCAAATTCTTCAATACTTGCGTTTTATTTTTTAGTGTATAACACAAATAAAACATTCATATCGTGGGACCACAGCCCCACCAAATCGCTGCGTTTTGGTGGGGCTGTGGTCCCACGATATGATTTATTTTTTAATGTATAACACAAATAAAACAAACACAAGTATTGAAGAATTTGGTCCGGTGCCAGATTTTCCTTATATCAGTATGACTTCACACTTACAAACAGTAAATAGGAATTTTTTTGTCGAATTACTAAAGTGTGTGGTCAAAATTTCCCCTCAAAACAGTCTACGACGTTCCCTGAGTCAAGAGAGTTGGCTGTGCAAAATTTCCTGAAAGTAAATGCAATGGTGCGGATTCCTTTTGTGGACATACACATACATACACGTACACATATTAAACTTTATATATTAGTTAGTGAGAAAAATATGCATATATGTCTCTTTACATAGTGTATTCAAACTTCTGGTTTCAAATTTATATATAAGCTAGTTGAGTGCCCAATATTGCATCAGGAAGGTGGTGACGGCAATATCGGAGTGGGCTCTGTGGTGCTGAAGGCGGGCTTGTGTGGTGGGGGCGTTGACTATTTGGAGGGTGGTGAGGTGAGGATGGGGGTGGGTTCTGGGGTGTGCTCGTCACCTACGCCGCCAAAATCTTTATTTACTCTGTAGTGCCCAGTAGTGACAGGGTACAAACATGGTGGCCACAAGCCCAGTTACATACGATGTGATGTCACTGTGGCGGTGGCTCTGATGAGATGGCGGCGAAGCAATTGTGGCGGTGGTGGAGAATCAGGGCCTAGAGAACAGCAGCAGCATGCAGTACCGCTGATGGTACTGTGCAGTGCGCCCCAGCAACTGCACAGTCCCATTAGGAACCGTGATCCAGGCACAACCATCACTTATATGTGCCAATATGGTGGACGCAACAATATTGGTTCTTTTGGCACTTCAGGTGGGCAATTAGGTGGCAGTCAGTTGGCCACAGCTGACCAATAAGGTTGCACTTTATTGGGGACATCTTAAAACCAAGGCATTTATGCAAGTAGATGCAGACTGATTTCTATATATGGTATATTAAGACCTTTATTTTCTGTTCTCTTCTAGTAAAATTCTTTATAACAGCAAATCCCCACCACTCTTAATTCAGATAAAGACTAATATATCATGATATTTTCAACAGTGTAAGTAATCATATAAGCCCATGACCTGGCGTGTACATGAACTGTTTTTCAGAAATGATGCAATCAATGTCACAGTGTCATACACAGAAATAAAAGGACTAGCATTTTGGAGGTCAGCTCGAGGCTTTCAGTGAGTTCTTTATAACCAGAATAAAAGTCCTTTTATATAATGGCTTATTTAATATGTACTGCATAATCAATTCCTCTACATAAAATGATGACTGTACCAGCCATGTCATCGCCCAAGAAGTTGAAATGCTTGGAATCATACTTAATTAAACAAGAGAGTAATCTTACACTGCACAGAATGGAACGCTTTCATGTATTCCACCGTCAGCAGAGGAAGCGGGAGCTCTCGGATGAAAAACTTTAGCAGACTGGCTGCGTCGTGCTGCTTCACTGTATCCCAGTTGAATGTTCCCTCATAAAACTTGGTTTCTAATTCCATACATAAAGACTGAAAAACAATTACAAGTGATTATTTTAATATTTCGATTTAAAAGCATAAAAATAACGCAGAGCAAGTAACTGTAGCCAAACTGCACTACACTGCAAATATTTCGGAAGCTGTGGTTTTCACAATTTCCTGAAGAATAGTGTGGGTTTTAAAGCGGAAGTCAGATTCAGGACTAATAGATTATAGATAAACCACTACCCCCCTTGGTGATGCTTATCTGCTATTTATAGTGTTGGCAGCTTTCTTCCTTGTGAGCTTCATCTGGGCAAAGCTATGATCTGTGGCTGCAGCTCCCAGAATTGTAGTCTATGTGCATATAATAAAAATATAGACTTCGCACATCTCCTGCAAAGTACACACTGCTGCTCATCGTGCTTTTTTTTTTTTTTTTTTTTTACAGTGCTTTAGGTGTTTCGTCCGATTAGGTGTCAGAAAAGTATATTATATGTTGAATATGTTGGGTATAAATTCCCCTTTAATGAGCCTTTTAAAGAGGCTTCATTATGTTACTGAACAGCAGCGCAATGTTCCACAGTCACCCAGGCTATCTACATGCTGAAGGCAATGTGTTCCTTCGCATTTGACACTTCAAACCAGCGACTTCTTTGTACTAATGGCCCGAAAAGTAGAGGAAACTATGCCGGTGTAAAATTAGAGGAGAGCAGGTGTAGTCAAGCGACTGTACAGGGTGGGCCATTTGTATGGATGCATCTAAATAAAATGGGAATGGTTGGTGATATCAACTTCCTGTTTGTGGCACATTAGTATTTGGAAAGGGGAAAAGTTTTCCAGATGGGTGGTGACCGTGGCGGCCATTTTGAAGTTGACCATTTTGGATCCAACTTTATTTTTTCAATGGGAAAATCAAACTAATTGAGAATTTCATAAGAAAATGGTTTTAGCATAACTTTATTCTTTCATGAGTTATTTACAAGTTTATAATCACTTATAAAATGTGTTCAAAGTGCTGCCCATGGTGTTGGATTGTCAATACAACCCTCTTATCCCACTCTTGATATGCTGATAGCAACACCACAGAAGAAATGCTAGCACAGGCTTTCAGTATCCGTTGTTTCAGATGCTGCACATCTTGTATCTTCACATCATAGACAATTGCCTTCAGATGAGTGATGAGGCAAACTTTATTTGTGAATGGTGAAGTTAACAAAGAAAACCACCGCTATTGGTCTGACACTAACCCACAGTGGATAGATCCCTCCAAGACTGTTAGACCATGGTCACCACCCATATGGAAACCGTTTCCCCTTTTCCTTGCTGCATTCAGATTGCCATGCACCAGGGGGAAGTGACAGGTCCTCTAAGTTTCAAGTGTCTCCTAATATATTTGGTGATTAATAATCTAGCAGTCTTTCCTGTTAAGAAGTAGAAAAGCTTGACGAGTTCTGCCCATGGTTTTAGTGTCCAGTAAAGTTTTTCAGAATTCTTAGAAATTAAATGGCCCTATATTGGATGTGTCTATTTTTTTTAACCAAGACTTATTGATTAAAATGATCTTTAAGATTAACTTTGTTCATGGGAAAACCCCTTTATATGTAGCACATCTGCTTTAACACTTTTGACTACTATAATGATAAATGATAGCAACCAACAAAAATATACTTCTTGTAAAAAAAAAAAAAAAAAAAAAAAATCAGATAATGGTTTTTCAAATCTGTGCAGGGCTTAATTTAAAAAGTAAAAGTATGTCATCTTCGGATGACTCAGTGGTTCAGATTTCCTGTTCATCCTGCTCCACAGGCACGGTGTATGTAATATCCTATAACTATAATAATATCCTATGATTTATCTGTTTAACATTAATGAAACATAACTCCACAGTATGTAACTACAGCTGAAACAATTCAATACACTTCATACAATGGAAACAACAAATGGAATACAATGGACTTAACATATAATGTATCTATGTAATGTAATAGTCACTACTTTTTGGCAAGGGTGCATTTTTGTTACTCATTTTTTATATTTCTCTCGGAATAAAGAAATTAAGTTAATGTTTATTTTGTATACACAGCTTCAATATAAACCTATATATTGCAATGTTTAGAGCCTGCTTAGGTGCTTCAACATTACCCAAGCAAGTTGGGTATTTTTGAAGGGAATCTGTCAGCAGGATTTCACCCCATCACCTCTCAAACTACTGTATGTATATGTGAATTTAGCTTCAACACAAAATCAGCAATACCTTTACATAACTATTCCTTTCCTTGGTTACTGAGAAATCAGCAACTGAATTTACAGTATATGCAAATGATATGCAGATCTGAAACCTCGGTCACTCCAGCTCTCTTCCTCACACAGCACTGCCTCCTATTGCTTGATTGATTTCCTTTGTGCTGTGAGCATAACAATTCACATGCTGATTTCTCATTAGATGTGGAATGGTCTAGACTTGTCTTTGGAAGTGCTACATGCACATTTAGTTTGTTGTAAAATCTTGCCGACTAATTTGTTTATAGAGTGGTCCAATATCTAGTTAAACTTAACACTCTGATAGAGGAGGATCCCAAAGATTGGACTTTAAAGGGAAGCAATCAGCAAAGTATAGGGTAATAAAGTGAAGCCAGTGCCTTATAGGCAAAGGAATACTGAGTGCAATCATACCTTTACTTCAATTATTACATGTATGATTGCAGAGAAAACTTCTCAAACCCCAGAAAAACACAGTGCAGCATATGAGCATAGGTAGAGCACAGGAGGCTGGGTTTCTTTTATTACTCCTCTGTGAGCTCTAAGCCTGGGTCACAGTAGAAGGCCACATCCCCTCTAGTCTCTGAGCATCCATGGCCTACTCTCCACACAGACAGCAGGAAGATGCAGGTGAAGAGACTAGGACATATTCCCGCTATTGTCATCACAGTCACAGATTACAGTAGTGGGGATCACTCCCAGTCTCATCTCCTGCATCTTCCCGCTGTCTGTGAGGAGAGTAGACCAAGGACACTCAGAGACTGGAGGGGATGTGGCCTTCTACTGTGACCTAGGCAATTACAAACAGAAGAAGAAGCAGTAGCAAGCCAAAAATGAAAGCGGCAGCAAAGTAGGGGGTGATGGGCACAAAGGATGTCTGACATTGTGCTATGACCTTGCATGATGTCAGATGTCCTGTGCAACTATCTAATGCTGTATATACTGACATGGAGGAGAGAGGGAGGGTTTTGCTTAGAGCCCATAGGGTAGTTATAATAAAAAAAAAAAACACACAGTGATGTGGTGCTGCAAATATGCTAATTTGCTGCACTATATTTCCTATGTTTGATTATATGTATGATTGCAGAGAAAACTTATCAATGAAGTATGATTGCACTCAATATCCCAGTGCCTGTAAGGCTCTGGCTTCACTTTATAGCCCTAAAACCTGCTGGATGGTTCCCGTTAACCAATCACAAACTGATAGCATTGGCATAGGTTTACAAATATAACCAAAATTGAATCAGGGCGGATAATGCTGTATAATCTATGCATAGCACTATTATGTCAAATAAAGAAGAGACTATTGGTATAGCATCTATTATATAATCACGAATCGGAAAAGCGCCCCTTCACGCGCACTTTCCGATGTCGTCATGTGGATACGAATTTAACATTGGGCGCGAAGCGCCCAATGCTGCGCGAGCAACGGCCGCGAGGCCATTGCGAGCCGCTGGCCCAAAATCGATCCACAGGCCCGGCTACAACCTTAGCGATTTACCGCTCAGGTAGCGCGAGCAATGGCCGCGAGGCCATTGCGAGTCGCTGCCTGAGCCGCAAATCCCTACCCGGGGACCACGGAGCGGAGGCGGCACTGCCGCCTCCGCTCCCCGCTACCCACAATTCGCCACCCCCCCCCATGTCCCCACAGCCGACCCCCATGTCCGCACAGCCGACCCCCATGTCCGCACAGCCCACCCCCAGCAATGTCCGCACAGCTCACCCCCATGTCCGCACAGCCCGCCCACATCAATGTCCGCACAGCCCACCCCCATGCCCGCACAGCCGACCCCCATGCCCGCACAGCCGACCCCCATGCCCGCACAGCCCACCCCCATGCCCGCACAGCCCACCCCCATGCCCGCACAGCCCACCCCCATGTCTGCACAGCCCGCCCCCATCAATGTCCGCACAGCCGACCCCCATGCCCGCACAGCCGACCCCCATGCCCGCACAGCCGACCCCCATGCCCGCACAGCCGACCCCCATGCCCGCACAGCCCACCCCCATGTCTGCACAGCCCGCCCCCATCAATGTCCGCACAGCCCACCCCCATGTCCGCACAGCCGACCCCCATGCCCGCACAGCCCACCCCCATGTCTGCACAGCCCGCCCCCATCAATGTCCGCACAGCCCACCCCCATGTCCGCACAGCCGACCCCCATGCCCGCACAGCCGACCCCCATGCCCGCACAGCCGACCCCCATGCCCGCACAGCCCACCCCCATGCCCGCACAGCCCACCCCCATGTCTGCACAGCCCGCCCCCATCAATGTCCGCACACGCCGACCCCCATGCCCGCACAGCCGACCCCCATGCCCGCACAGCCGACCCCCATGCCCGCACAGCCGACCCCCATGCCCGCACAGCCCACCCCCATGTCTGCACAGCCCGCCCCCATCAATGTCCGCACAGCCCACCCCCATGTCCGCACAGCCGACCCCCATGCCCGCACAGCCCACCCCCATGTCTGCACAGCCCGCCCCCATCAATGTCCGCACAGCCCACCCCCATGTCCGCACAGCCGACCCCCATGCCCGCACAGCCGACCCCCATGCCCGCACAGCCGACCCCCATGCCCGCACAGCCCACCCCCATGTCTGCACAGCCCGCCCCCATCAATGTCCGCACAGCCGACCCCCATGCCCGCACAGCCGACCCCCATGCCCGCACAGCCGACCCCCATGCCCGCACAGCCGACCCCCATGCCCGCACAGCCGACCCCCATGCCCGCACAGCCGACCCCCATGCCCGCACAGCCGACCCCCATGCCCGCACAGCCCACCCCCATGTCTGCACAGCCCGCCCCCATGTCCGCACAGCCGACCCCCATGTCCGCACAGCCGACCCCCATGCCCGCACAGCCGACCCCCATGTCTGCACAGCCCGCCCCCATCAATGTCCGCACAGCCCACCCCCATGTCCGCACAGCCGACCCCCATGCCCGCACAGCCGACCCCCATGCCCGCACAGCCGACCCCCATGCCCGCACAGCCCACCCCCATGTCTGCACAGCCCGCCCCCATCAATGTCCGCACAGCCGACCCCCATGCCCGCACAGCCGACCCCCATGCCCGCACAGCCGACCCCCATGCCCGCACAGCCGACCCCCATGCCCGCACAGCCGACCCCCATGCCCGCACAGCCGACCCCCATGCCCGCACAGCCGACCCCCATGCCCGCACAGCCCACCCCCATGTCTGCACAGCCCGCCCCCATGTCCGCACAGCCGACCCCCATGTCCGCACAGCCGACCCCCATGCCCGCACAGCCGACCCCCATGCCCGCACAGCCCACCCCCATGCCCGCACAGCCGACCCCCATGCCCGCACAGCCGACCCCCATGCCCGCACAGCCGACCCCCATGCCCGCACAGCCCACCCCCATGCCCGCACAGCCGACCCCCATGCCCGCACAGCCGACCCCCATGTCTGCACACCCACCCCCAGCAATGTCCGCACAGCTGACCCCCATGTCCGCACAGCCCGCCCCCATCAATGTCCGAAAAAACCCCCATGTCCGCACAGCCGACCCCCACTAATGTCCACACAGCCCCCCCATGTCCGCACATACTTACATGTCTTCTTAGTCATCTGATCGTCCGTCCGGCCAGGCGTCCTCTTCGTCCGGCCCCGGGGATCTTCTGTTTTCTTCCAGCTCCGACGTCCTCTTCTCTTCTCATTCAGATACAATGGACGACAAATCCGCCATTGTATCTCAATGAGATATGAGCGGCTCTTCTGATTGGCTGAGGGCAGTAGACAGCGACCAATCAGAAGAGCCCCTCATTGAGCTCGAATTCTGATTGGTCGGCGTCCAATCCGAAATCGGGCTCACTGCCCATAGACATGTATTAGCGGTGTGTCCGCGATTTTACGGCCGACAAATAGAACCAGGTGGCCGGCCATAAAATCGCCGACACACCGCTAATGTATGTCAATGGGAAAAATAGCGGACCTGAATGAGAACTGTCTCACTTAAAATAAATAATAAATTAAATAATAAAAAAAATAATTTAAAAATAATTAAAAAATAATAAAAATAATAATAAAAAAATAATAAAAAATTAAATAAAAATAATAATAAAAAAAATAAATCTATGCTAATCAGCTCAGCCATTTTGGCGGACCTGAAAGAGAACTGTGTCTCACTTAAAATAAATAATAAATTAAATAATAAATAAAATAATTTAAAAATAATTAAAAAATAATAAAAAATAATAATAAAAAAATAATAAAAAATTAAATAAAAATAATAATAAAAAAAATAAATATATGCTAATCAGCTCAGCCATTTTGGCGGACCTGAATGAGAACTGTGTCTCACTTAAAATAAATAATAACTTAAATAATAAATAAAATAATTTAAAAATAATTAAAAAATAATAAAAAATAATAATAAAAAAATAATAAAAAATTAAATAAAAATAATAATAAAAAAAATAAATATATGCTAATCAGCTCAGCCATTTTGGCGGACCTGAATGAGAACTGTGTCTCACTTAAAATAAATAATAAATTAAATAATAAATAAAATAATTTAAAAATAATTAAAAAATAATAAAAAATAATAATAAAAAAATAATAAAAAATTAAATAAAAATAATAATAAAAAAAATAAATATATGCTAATCAGCTCCAGCCCTTTTGGCGGACCACAAGGAGAACTCTGTGTCACTTAAGATAAATAATAAATTAAATAATAAATAAAATAATTTAAAAATAATTAAAAAATAATAAAAAATAATAATAACAAAATAATAAAAAATTAAATAAAAATAATAATAAAAAAAAAAAAAATGCAGACCTGAATGACAACTGTCTCTCACTATCACTTAAAAAAATAAATAAATTTAATAATAAAAAAAAAAATTAAAAAATAATTACAAAATTATAAAAAAAAAAAAAAAAAATAATAAATAATAATTAAAAAAATAAAATGCTAATAATAATATTACTGCTAATAATAATGCTATTAATGCTAATAATTATGCTATTAATGCTAATAATAATGATATTAATGCTAATAATTATGCTATTCATGCTATTAATAATGTTATTTATACTATTATTTATGCTAATAATGCTATTATTAATGCTATTTATGCTAATAATAATGCTATTAATGCTATTAATAATGCTATTAATGCTATTATTTATGCTATTAATGCTATTAATGCTAATATTTATCCTATTAATGGTATTATTAATGCTATTAATGCTAATAATAATGCTATTAATGCTATTAATAATGTTATTACTACTATTATTAATGCTAATAATTCTATTATTAATGCTATTTATGCTAATAATAATGCTCTTAATGCTATTAATAATGCTATTAATGCTATTATTTATGCTATTAATGCTAATATTTATCCTATTAATGGTATTATTAATGCTATTAATGCTAATAATAATGCTATTAATGCTATTAATGCTAATAATAATGCTATTAATGCTATTAATAATGTTATTAATCCTATTATTAATGCTAATAATGCTATTATTAATGCTATTAATGCTAATAATAATGCTATTAATAATGCTATTAATTCTATTAATTATGCTATTAATGCTATTAATGCTAATATTTATCCTATTAATGGTATTATTAATGCTATTAATGGTAATAATAATGCTATTAATGCTATTAATGCTAATAATAATGCTATTAATGCTATTAATAATGCTATTAATGCTATTAATGCTAATATTTATCCTATTAATGGTATTATTAATACTATTAATGCTAATAATAATGCTATTAATGCTAATAATAATGCTATTAATGCTATTAATAATGTTATTAATGCTAATAATGCTATTATTAATGCTATTAATGCTATTATTAATTCTATTAATGCTAATAATAATGCTATTAATGCTATTAATAATGTTATTAATGCTATTATTAATGCTACTAATGCTATTATTAATTTTATTAATGCTAATAATAATGCTATTAATAATGTTATTAATGCTATTATTAATGCTAATAATGCTATTATTAATGCTATTTATGCTAATAATAATGCTATTAATGCTATTAATAATGCTATTAATGCTATTATTTATGCTATTAATGCTATTAATGCTAATATTTATCTTATTAATAGTATTATTAATGCTATTAATGCTAAGAATAATGCTATTAATGCTATTAATAATGTTATTAATGCTATTATTAATGCTAATAATGCTATTATTAATGCTATTAATGCTAATAATAATGCTCTTAATGCTATTAATAATGCTATTAATGCTATTAATTATGCTATTAATGCTATTAATGCTAATATTTATCCTATTAATGGTATTATTAATGCTAATAATGCTATTAATAATGCTATTAATGCTAATAATAATGCTATTAATGCTATTAATACTGTTATTAATGCTCATAATACTGCTAATAATGCTATTAATACTGCTATTAATGCTAATAATAATAGTATGGCTTATATTATTGCTATTGATAATGCGATTATTATTTAAAAATCTTTAAAAAAACAATAAACATATTTTAGATACCCGATGCATTTCCATCAGCCTAACAGCTATAACTACTATAATCAAATTAAGGCACGTTCTAGAATCCCGATGCATTTGCATCGGGCTCACAGCTAGTATAACTATAAGAAAGTTACTCTAATCCGCGAAACCACTCCAGGTATCCTTAGAACGCCTTCTGTTTCCAGTCCTCCTTTTTCTATATGTTCAATCAGCTACAAAAGAAAATAATAATTAAAAATTGTAAGCATGTATTTATCAATAAACAATTTTGAAGGCTTACGTACAAGAGTGCTACAGCATCCCATCCTTTACACCATTATTTACCATGAGAGAACAAAATCATGAATACCTAATGATTCATTATAATGATCATATCATAGTAAAATTGAACAGTCAGAGAAGCATTATGAAGAAAATGTGCTGCTGATGAGGCACTATTTTTTCCCTTCTCCCTAGTCATCTGTCTTCAGGATGTACCTGCCATCCTGGCTGCTCTGATAAAACTTGGCAAAAAAAACCTATATAAATGTCTCATATGCTATGTATTCTCTGGAGTTGCATCAAGTAATATCATATATATTATATATACACATATGTACATATGAAGGTAATAAGGGACAGCATTCACCAGTCTTCCAAGGGCAGATTTTATTGAAGTTGCAGGTTACAGCGGTGCAGGGGAAGGGGAGGGAGGGGGAGCAGAGGTACCGGACTATGGCTTGCAGTTTAGTGCGCTAAGCTCTTCCACGGGACGTGCATAGTGCTCGAAACGGCAAGCTGTAGGCCGACTGGTGAGTGCCGTCCCTCATTACCTTCGTATAGTCACAGTCTGGACATTCAGCACAATTACCTAGTTGTCTTTTAAAGGACTTAAGTGAGGAGTCTGTATACACAGGTGTTAATAAAAGGCCTCTCAGTGTTTATTAAGCTTTCCGGGTGAAGGTGAAAAGATGGTCTACTGTGACCATGTTGACAAGAACCCACAAATACTTGAGAAATGTTGGACTTTATTTTAAATGGAAATGGTCATGGTGAAAACAGTAAATGATCCTCTGGCAAGATATCAGGGCAGGAAAAGGTGATCATATGAATGTATACACGTTAGGAAAAGTTGCAGATAAATGTGGATTTTATTTACTGAAACCCCTTTTGTTTGAATGCCTAAGAATCCAGTTGATGGCCCTTCAGTTCTCAATTTTGTATGGCTGGTCATGTAGAGATAGCTGTCAATCACTGTGTAGGACCACCCACTGAACCCATTTGTCTAGCAACAGCAGAGGTTTCACAAGTTAATGTTTTCCAGGGCAACAAAGTCTAGCATATATAATATATATATATATATATATATATATATATATATATATATATATATATATATATATATATATATATATATATATATATATATATATATATATATATATATATATATATACATATATATATATATATATATATATATATATATATATTTGTTTTTTTTTACTATTAATTAAGAATCATGGAACAAAAGAAAACATACGCTTTGAAAGATGAGTGGGACTCTGGTGCCTGTATTTTTCCTTTGATCCAGCTCCAGCAAAACAGACAAAGGAACCTGGAAAATGCCGGATTCTAGTAGAAAAAAAAAAGAAAGCAAACGTTTAAGATGAAAACATTTCTTTACAAGAAAAAAAAAGAGAAAACACACACAGGTTAAGTTCAGACTGTGTGTTTTTGATCTTTTTTTGTACTGCATTTTTTTTCCCATTAACAATGATTTCAATGGAAAAAAATGCACCAGAAAAAAAACCTCATCACTAGCTAAGATGACCATTCTTTTTCTGGATACGTTTTGTGCCCCAACAACAGATCAGTAAAAAATCAGCATCTGAACAGCATTTCTGAAAACTTGTTGACTTTGCTGGCATCACAAATTCATTCTTTTCCATATAAAAGCTGATCAGAAAAAATGGATCAAAAATGCATTGTGAAGTTAGGATATAATTTACAATTAGGCTTTCTCTTAATGGTCTAGTCTGAATAATAAATCTTCACTTTAACAGTACATATCTGGCTTCTATATTTATGCACTCATGCTTCCTAAATGCATACATCTGTTAACATCAAGGCATCGAGGTTATGTCATGCTTCAATAGGAAACACCGCTCTATGGTGTATAACAAAGCACCAAAAGAATGCAATGAAAATGTCCAAGTTATTTTTCTCTTTTAATACAGCACCATTCATATTGAAATGCTTTACATACATCATCATCACTGTCCCCAATGGGGCTCAAAGTCTAAACATCTTATCAGTGTGTTTTTGGAATGTGGGAGGAAACTGGAGAACCCGGAGGAAACCCACACAAACATGGGGAGAAAATACAAACTCCTTGTAGATGTGGTCATTGAAGAGATCTGTACAGAGGACCCCAGCGCTGCAAAGTTACTGTGCTAACTACTAAGCCACCCCCTGCTCACATCAGATTACTGAATTAACACGACCATAAGGATTATTAATAGGGAATACTGCAAGATCCTCTGCTGTGGCCTTGAGTGCCCAAGTCTGGACCCATATTTGCACTAGGCGCTAGAGGTCTAGAATGGCGCTGGTGGAAAAAGGAAAAAAATATGTCTTCGAGACCCTCATCCTCAGCCCCCATTTTAGGTGTACACACCAGTGGGCATTCTGCTTAATAAACAATCAATGATATGAATGAAAAACAACTCTATGAAAACAGTAAAGTGGTTCTGAGAAAGTAATGAGATTTGTCTTAATGTGACTGGACACCTGTTGAACACAATACAGGGTAGAACTTCCCAAACACTCACTGGGACCTGCCAATTGTAAGGACGGTGATTATAGTGATATTTAGGCGTAGGGGGTAAAGTCACTGGGTTATTTATTGTGGGTTACTGGTTAATAGGCACTTTATTTGGAGAACCAGCTGCAGCATACTTATTTTTTGGGACACTTTGTATTTCACTATTGTACTAGGGGTACTCTAGTATTTGTGGGCAGCATAGCTGGCACATTCATAGAGTCAAGGGCTACGCTGGGGAAAGAAGCAAAAAGAGGTCATAGAATACAGAATTTTGGGACATTTGGCATAACAGGCAAACAGAAAAACAAACATCTAATTAATAAAGATACTTTCTACGAATGACTATTTTATTTCGGGTTATTCTGTCTGTGTTATTGCTGCTTAGTATGTGACATGATATTACTCTGAGGAACATCAGACCATCTAGTTTTTTTTATAGATTATTTTTTCTTTATTAGTGATTGTATGGAGGTGTTACACAGTTTTCCAGTTGCACCACCACCGTTTAATCCTTCACTACCATATATAAAATTGTAACATATATATTTAATGGTTATGTCTCTATTTTTATGACAGGATAACTGATAAAAATAAACAGTTAATCATTTTATTGTTTTTATCTTCTGCTTAGAAGAAAAAAAGAGAAGTAAGAAGCTTATATTACAAGACAAATCTGCAGTTAATGTAACATAACTGGCAAAAGAAACAAGTTTTTATGACTACAAGTAAAAAACAGACCATTTAAAACACTACAGCCCCTACTGCCTAAAACCACCTACAAGCTACTGGAAAAAGTAAAACCAACAAAATAAATACAATTCTTTAATTAGCTAACTTATGTGGTTGACTTTTGGAAATTTAAAGACCTGAAGGTTTTTTTTTTTTACATTGACAACAAGGATACAAAAAAATCTGCATTCCCTGTGGCTGACATAATGCACTATTTGCATGCAGTTTACAGCAAAACATTTATAGGGTTTGAGATCTCTTCACACCTAAAGTGTATTAAAAGGGTAAACTCACAAGGGCACATGGTGCTTGTTTGCAGCCAAAACACACACACACTGTTTATTCTTTCTTTACATGATTACCTTTAACTCTCATTTTGGCAGCTCGCTGAAGTTTTAGCTCTGTGCCCAGGACGTCATACAAGGCAGTTAGTTCGATAAGGGCTAGAGAAGTCACCTTCTTCATATCCTGAGGAGCCAAATCACCGATCTTTGTGATGCCAATCTTGGCTTCAGGGAGCCTGTAGTTCTGTAACATTTCAAATTCCATTTGGTCATTGAATGTCAAAAACAATATTCATGTACGTACTTACAAAGTAAAACATCCTGTGGACTATTACCATCTTCTCGGCTATTCCCATCTTCATTGATGAGTATTGTTGACTATTGCTTGTAAAAGCATTGACAGGTGGCCGAATAAGCACAATGCTTACAAACTATATTAAGTTTGTAAAAGTACATTTTTTTTCTTAAAGATAAACTGGATCACTGGAGAACGCTGTCGGCACCAAATCCCATACCCACCTTTAGAACTACTACTGCTCTTCTATGCGGCAGAGTTAAAGCTTGCTTTTGTAACAGCTTTGGGGGGCACACGGTTTGTTACAGAAGTGCAGTGATGCTGCTGGTTCAAACTGTTAGTCAAGCAGAAGTGACCACCGCACAACATTGAGGAAGAAGGAGGGGGAGGCAGCGGTGTGCTCCTGAGCGAAGGTATGCCTTACATTTCGTGTAAACCTTTCAAGATTCACCTTTTAAACTTGATATATGCAGAGATAGGGTCTGAATATCTCATTAACATTTCTGTAATGGACCTGGTCTTCCCGAGACATGAACTTCAAGTTTTATCTAATTTATCCTTACAGCCAGATGGGAGGTAACAGATTATTCTCAGGGAACATATACTACTTTCATCAGAGCCATGCTGCTAAACTTTATTTATCTAAACTTTATGAAGGTACCAGAGAATACTATCCATCTACACCTAGGCAGTGAGTTTTGTATCACCGAGATCAGTACTATGTGAACAGCAGCTTTTTTGTGCTGGGAATTTTAACCACTAGACAACGAGCATAGCGGTGATATGTATAATTGGTTGGAATGATGATAATGGTATACCCGTCTGTTGGGTGAAGCAGAGATGAATTTGTGAGCATTCTATGAGTAAAGCTCTGTGAACTGGACAGAGAAGAGCATTGTGTGTCCATTAAAAACATGCAGACACAGTTCTCCTCCACCTAACATATGGTGAAGCCATGTTCACCAGCAGCAGCTCAACATGCACGCACATTGAGGAAGACAGACGCATTTTGCATAGTTGAGCAGCGTTGCAAACAGTGAACACAGAAGTAGAATATACAGGTACAAAGAGATATGTCTATAAATAGCAGTGTATATCCATGTCCCTGTATTCTAGAGGTCAAGAAAAAATTAGATTTTTTTTTTTTTTTAGTAATTTTATGGGAATAAAACAGACAAATTTAATTTCTCTTTTTTTCATTACTGTACCAGGGAGTAAAAACCAACAACCTCTACAATTGCAGACAGAAGCTAAACTTATGAGCCACAGACTCTCCTGATGTCCCTGGGAGGATATTGTATACCTGAAGCTGCAGTGCATGTGCATACACGGGCATTCTTTAACCTTTCCACATGCACATTACAGCAATTTGCTCGGAGATAAATATATAAAGGAATATACACTTAACACTGACAATCAAAATTAGAGAATACATGATCACTTGATTTTTTCAGACACAATGTGATCTACATAGATTAACATTTGAAGATTTTTGTGTAAGTGGTACACCAGGTCACTAGAACAGTGTTTACAAAAAAAAAAAAATCAAACTTTATCAACTTAAAACCTTTATGTTCACACAAAACAAATGATCATAATTAGAGAACAGCTATGACTGTAGCACAGAGAAAGATTAAACTACATTTTGTGAAGGTTACAACAGTCACCAATCAGTAGGAAGTGTACAGGCCTCTGCTTTGAATGACTTCAACACATCTGCAGCCACACTTCATCACTAATCTCTCACACTGCTCTAGTGTGATTTTGGGCCACTCTTGTTCAATGTCTTCCACAGCCCTATAACTGTGGTGGGTTTATGTGACAACTTTGTCACCAAGGATTTTCCAGAGGTTTTCTATTGGGTTTAGAATCAGGACTTGGGCATGGCACATGTTCATTGTTTCATTGTTTTCTGTTTCAAGGAACTGCTTTACCCATTTTACTGTGTGACAAGGGGCATTGTCCTGCACAAAAATTATGGCTGATTGAGTGCTGAATGCAAGTAAGGAAACACATGTTGTTGAAGAAGGTTCTGATACACACTTGCATTCATTCTGCCATATAGCTGTATGAGTGTATGTATGAGACTTCCTTCACCACCCTTCACTACTTATTTACACACTTTGGTTCAGTCTTTCTCCAGTTTGTCAATGAACATAATGTTTCCCATCAGACCAATATAAATTAAACTTGCTTTCATTAATTTCATTAATAAAATTAACTGTGGACCATTTCTCCTCTGTCCACGCAACTTGCTCCTTGATGCTTTCTGCCAATGAGATTAGAGATGAAATGGTTTGGTCAATGCAGAGTGGGGTTTCAGTCCAAATGCTCCTTAAATGTTGGTCCACTATAATGACGAGACAAATCCTTACACTGTTCAGTGCTGAACTGGCAAGCTATTCCAGCTGCAGTTTTGAAACGATTACCCATGGTGATTCTCCACATTATCCTGTTTTCTCTTGCATTTGTCTTTCAAGGGTAATCAGCCTTCTTGTGAGACTTAAAAGAATTTGTGATGTTGTAAAGATGCAATATTCTAGAAATCGAAGACTTGGAATGACCAATTTCTTTTGCTATATTTGATAAAGTGACCCCTATGATTTTGATCTGGACAGCCTGCTGCTGGAGGGTTTCAGTCACTTTGGAACAGCGCAGCATTTTTGAAAAGTGAGTGCAAACTGGAAAGTTAGGCTGCCAGTTAAATAGGGTTTGTCAGATAATCAAGGAAATTAGCACCAGGTGCCAGATTAACACCAATAACTTGCTTGTATCTGAAAGTGTTCTCTAATTTTAATCAGTGTTCTTTTTCATTTATCGCATTTACATTTTTATTCTGTGCTTTAGAAATATATTTAAGTTATGAAATAGGCTTAAAATATTGCTATTTTATTCATGTTAGGATATTTCCACATAGGACAACACTGACAACACTGACAATGACCTTAACATTAGGGAAATTGTGTGTTCCGAACTTTGATCATCAGTGTATATATACAAAAAAAAATAAGTATTCAGACCCCCTTTTCACTCTTTGCTTCATTACAGTCATTTGGTAAATTCAAAAAACGGAATTAGACTTACCGGTAATTCTCTTTCGAGAAATCCTCCACGACAGCACAAATAATTCCCTGTTGTGCTGTCGTGGAGGATGGGAGAAGAAAAGTTCATTTTTTTTTCTCAATCATGTAAATTCTGCAACCCAACTTAACAAAACAGAAATGTAGAAATTTTTGCAAATTTATTAAAAGAGAAAAACTGAAATATCACATGATCATACGTATTCAGATTATTTGCTCAGACGCTCAAGTCACATGTTATCCATTTTCCTTGTGATCCTCCTTGAGATGGTTCAACTCCTTCATTGGAGTCCAGCTGTGTTTTATTTAAACTGATAGGACTTGATTTGGAAAGGCACACAACTGTCTACATAAGATGCCACAGCTCACGTGCATGTCAGAGCAAATGAGAAACATGAGGTCAAAGGAACTGCCCAAGGAGCTCAGAGATAGAATTGTGGCAAGGCACAGATCTGGCCAAGATTACTAAATATTTTTTGCAGTACTCAAGGTTCCTAAGAGCAAAATGGCCTCCATAATCCTTAAATGAAAGAAATTTGGGACCAGCAGAAGTCTTTCTAGACCTGGCCGTCCAGACAAATTGAGAAAACGTAGGAGAAGAGTCTTGGTAAGAGAGGTAAAGAAGCACCTCAAGATAACTGTGGCTGAGCTCCAGAGATGCAATAGGGAGATGTGAGAAAGTTCCACTGCAGCTATCACTGCAGTCTTCTAACAGTTGGCCCATTATGGCAGAGTGGCCCGATGGAAGCCTCTACTCAGTGCAAGAAACAGGAAAGCCAGTCAGAGTTTGCAGAAAAAAAAAAACAACAAAAAAAAAAAAAAAAAAACACATAAAGAACTCCAGGACTGAGAAATCAGATTCTTGGTCTGATGAGACGAATATAGATCTTTTTGGTGATAATTCTAAGCGATATGTGTGGAGAAAACCAGGCACTGCTCATAACCTGCCCAATACAATCCCAACAGTGAAACATGGTGGGTGGTGGCAGCATCATGCATGGGGGTGTTTTTCAGCAGTAGGGACAGGATGACTGGTTGCAATTGAAGGAAATATGAATGTGGCCAAGTACAGAGATTTCCTGGATGAAAACCGCTTCCAGAGTGTTCTTGACCTCATACTCGGCTGAAGGTTCGGCTTCCAACAAGACAATGACCCTAAGCACACAGCTAAAATAACGAAGGAGTGGTTTCAGAATAACTCTGTGACCATTATTGACTGGCCCAGCCAGAGCCTGACTTAAACCCAATTGAGCATCTCTGGAAAAACCTGAAAATGGCTGTCCCCAACGTTCACCATGCAACCTGATGGAACTGGAGAGGGTCTGCAAGGAAGAATGGCAGAGTATCCCCAAATACAGGTGTGTTACATCATTCCCAAGAAGACTCATGACTGTACTAGCTCAAAAGGGTGCTTCTACTCAATACTGAACAAAGGGTCTGAATACTTATGACCATGTGATATTTCAGTTTTCCTTTTTTAATAAATTTGCACAAATATCTAAATTTCTGTTTTTTTTTCCAGTCAAGATGGGTTGCAGAGTGTACATTAAATGAGAAAAAGAAAAAAAAGAACTTTTTTGAATTTACCAAATAGCTGCAATGAAACAAAGAGTGAAAAATTTAAAGGGGTCTGAATACTTTCCGTACCTACTGTAATACTCTGGGTGAAGTACTATCTATCAGGAAGTTGAAACACTATAATATTACATGGTCATATTTTCAAGATGATTGCAGAAATTTATAGTATATAGGAAAACACTCACTGGTAATAAGGAATCATCTTCTTTCTCATTCCGGACAGTGGGGAACTCTTTGCTGTTAGACGCTTGCTCAGCAAATGAAATTTCCAGATTGATGGCTGTTTCAGGAACATCTTTTTTTTCTGCTTCTTCTGTAGCTTCATCTTCTAACTCTAGATGTACAGAAATAATGAGATGACACTATATCAGATTTTCAAGAAGCCCCAGTGAAGGAATGAGCTTGCATATAAAATGTTTACAAGTGCACTAGCACAAAATGCAGATATATTCTGTAAATAAAATGGAAACCCAATGGGGCAACCTGATGTAGTTCACAATAATGTATTTGGTTACTTAGAGGTGAAATTAGTGTCTCTTGTTTTATGTATCTGGTACGGTGATAAAAGCTCAACATACTGTAGAAGAGGGGAAAATAAGCCTTTGTCGTTGTTTAATACACAAATTCGCAAATGTAAGTAACTGGGTCAGACAGACTTTCTAAATAAAAATATAGTAACCCCATACTAGATCCCTCTTTATATTAACAGTCCCCCACTTGACGCCACAACATAAAGGCCCTCAATCTATGCACCACTTCTCCTATGCAGGCACAGCATTCATTCCTTCAAGCCCAACCCTATATGTAGGCACAGCATATAGGTCTGCGAGCCATAGTTTCCTTCTCCTACCCTAAGGGTGTTTCACACTGGCGTTTGCAAATGCCGTGCACCGAACGCAGCCAAACGTTTGCACACATGCGATCCTATGTTTAACATGGGAACCATGTGCCTGCGTTTGGCTGCGTTCGCGCTCGGATGCGCACATTTTGTGTGCCCTCCAAGCGCACTCTGGACGCAGCCCTGTTGTATTTTTTGTGCGGCGCTTGGTTATAAACAGCAAAGCGCACAAACCACACATAGAAGTCAATGGATCCGCAGTGTCCTTCCGCATGACACCGCAGGAGAACGCTGCGGATCTCATTGAAATATCTCCCAGCGGCCACCGGGAGATCAGCTAAAGTCGCCGCTGCTCTCCGGGTGTCAGCAGGGAGAAACAGCTAATCTGACAGCTGTTTAAATCTCCAGCGCTGACACCGAATAGGTGAGGTCGGCGCGGGAGATTTGAAGCAGCGTCGATTCAATGCCGAACACCACCAATAAACAGCTGTCAGATCAGCTGTTTGCTCAAATCTCCGCCTGACACTGGCGGGAGATCAGCTGTGGCCAGGAGGAGGAGATCTCTGCCGCTGATCTCCTCCTACCGCCCGCCCCCGAGACACCTGGATTGGCTGCTCGGGGTGCATATTAATGTGAACGCATGGGAGATTCTCCGCTGCTTCACATTAATATGGCTGCGTTTGCACTGCGTTTGCGTATGCATCCATACGCATGCAGACACAAATCGCCAGTGTGAAACCAGCCTAACTGAGGCACAGAGTAAAGGCCCATCAAGATAGGAGGGCATTTGGCTGTTGAGGCACTATCAGGTAACCTCATTACTTTAAAACAGGACTATACAACAGGACCTGACAAAGTAACCTGTCAGATATGGAGATGTTGGTACTTCTGATCTTCAAGGCACATCAACTGCACCATCAGGCTTCATTAAGAGGCAATCCTAACCAAACTGATTGTACAAATATATAAAGTACTGTCATTCCAGCAAATACTAGTGTATCTCAATGAATTAGAATATCATCAGAAATGTAATTTCAGTAATTCAATACAAAAAATTAAATGTATATGTGGCACCCCTGCAGGGATTGCCACAGGACCCACAGGTGCAGGGCAAGATGTACACCTTGGCACATACGCACACAACACTTTCCACCCCAGGCCTGAAGGAGGAGCTCCACTTGATGCCTTAAGCAAGATTCCCTGTAAAGATCCAGGCCTGGGGGGAGGAGCCAGTTAGTCGAGGAGTGACAGATGAGGAGTCAAGAAGGAGTAAGAGCTGGTTGCTGGGACCAAGTCAGGCCCAGAACCAGAAAAGACTGGCACCGGAGCTGTGTAGTACCCTAGAAAGGGACGGAGGCAAGTGGAAAGTTAGAAAATTCTAGAAAGAGGGGAACAGAAATAATTGTTCTTTAGCCCACCCGGATACCGGATTCCAAAGCTGCTGTTGATCCAGTCATAGCAGAGAAAGCCCCGACAGACAGGAGGATTTAATCCCCCTGGAGATCAGGAAATCAAGACCCCAAACTTGACCAAACATAGGACAGGGACCAAAGGAAAGGAGTAGGATCTCTACAGAAAGGTCCTCATTTCAGTTGTGGAGTATAATCCTGAGAGAGTGAGAAAGCGGCAGGTTCAGCTTGAGGCAGAACTTTCCCAAATCACCACACACGCAAACAGAGGAAGCTTCATAACTTTCAAAGGTGGATGTCCCAAACTGCACCGGCCACCTGGTTACCCTCCTGGACCGTAACGGCTACCCGCCATCAGTGAAAAAAAGGTACTGAAACAGAGACTATTGTGTGTGTGTGTAACTGATTCACCGCCGCTGCCTGGAGAACTTACACAGAGCCAAGGACTACTACTCCCCTCATCCACCCTGCTGCCCTGAAGTAAAGCTCCACCTGTAGGGAGCTGTACTACCGAAAGCTGCATCACCATCACCTCAGCGGCCGGCTGCAGCATTGGTAACTACATTACCAGGTACCAGAAGTGGTGTCACGTATAATAATCCCCCATCCCAAATAATTTTCCCCTCAGCCATTGAGTTTCCAGGGCACGGGACCGGGACCCAACCAGCCGTGAACCCCACTGAAGCAGCAACCTGTCCCGGTATCCGAGTACCCCCTACCCTGTCGACCGACTCATTAGTATTATATAGAGTCATGGGATCGTAGGCCCTAGCGAGATAACTTATAACTCTAAACAGACGGTGAAGACAAAAATAAAGTCCATTGTCGGAGTTAAATGGCTGAGAGGCTTTAATAGGGGTAAATTTATTTTAAATACATCAATAAAATATAAATACGATAATTAAAATTATCAAACAAATGTTCCCAAGGTAACTTGAGAATACAACTAACTCCAGACTCGAAGGTTAAAACGACTATATTTCCCCTCGGCAAAGCCTCTCGACGACGATCCAGATCCAAACAGAAAACTGGGATGGGTGGGCGGGTGACCAAACAGCTTTGTCTCTTCAGAGACACTGAGGTAAATTCCTACAGAGGGAATAGATAACAGAGCTTCCCGCACTTTTTAACCAATCAGTAACAACAGCTGACAGACAGCAGATCAGCCAATCACAGCGTTTACCTGAATCTGTTACCTACCAAACAGGGACTATTAACCCTTTACCTACACATTCATGAGGATACCTCATGAATCTTTAAGGCATTAAATAAAACACCATTTTAATTTGAAAACCTAAATAAAAAACACACTACAAAACTTCCTCTCCAGTGCCACGAGCCCATGTAGCCCCCGCACTAAATGATGTAGGGGCTTGCTATTACAGAGTGATGCATTACAAGTTTTGTCTTCTGCTAACATTGATGATTAAGGCTTACAGTCAATGAAAGCCCAAAGTTCATTATTTCGTAAAATTAAAGTAGGGAGGATGAAGGGTTAAAAACCAGACTGCCATATTCCATGACACATCAAAGGGTGAATATAATATTTATTTATTAGTCAAGACGTTTCAGGGTTTCCAGAAATGCCCTGAAACATGGCAATATTGCATTGATTTTTTTTATCACATTCTAATTCATTAAGATGCACTAGTACTTTCATGTTTTGTTTTATAAATGAACCACCAGTTGGTTTCCTGTGATTTGTGACAAGTGTTCCATGGAGCATCACAGAGGTCACAGCTTAATAAAGCTCTTGTGATGTAACCTTTGATATTTATCCAATCATAAGTTAGTCACAAGATGGCGCCACAAGACCAGAATGGCGTATGTAAAGGGTGAAGGTAAGTAAATTGGAAAATGACTTTTTAGCCTCCTGTCCCAGCAAACCCTTGGCCTATTTCCGGTACATTGATGATTTCGTAACAAATCTGGACTAAGTCTGAACATGAACTCCTAAAATCCCATGACAATTTCAAAAAATTTCATCCCACCATAAGCTTGACACGGGACCACTCAAAAACAGAAATCAACTTCCTGGATACCACCATAAAAATTCTAAATGGTTCATTCCAGACATTGGTGTATCGGAAACCAATTGACAGTCCCACATACCTCGGATGTGTCAGTTTCCACCCGAAACACATTAAAAAGTCCGTTATCTACAGCCAGGCCTTCAGATATAACCGTATTTACTCCAACCCAGCGGACAGGGATGAACATTTAAACCATCTAAAAAAAACACATTTTTAAACCAAGACTACCTCCCCAACTTCACTGATGATCACATCATTGAGGTCACAAGGATCCCTAGAAGTCAAGCACTCCAATACAGAGAAAAAGAAGAAAACCATTGTGTTCCTCTGGTGGTGACCTACAACCCACAGCTTGAGGTACTGAGGAAAATTGCCAGGAAACTTCACCACATCCTACACAAGGATGACCGACTAAAAATAATTTTCAAAGACCCTCCCTTGCTGTGCTACAGGCAGCCTTCCAATTGAAGAAACATCATTGTTCGCAGTTCGATGCCCTCAGATACACCAAGAGGAAGTTATCCATGCAATGTGAAGAGCTGCAAGACCTGTGCTCATATAGAGACCAAGACAGGATACAGATCCCCAACACACAGCAGGATTATAAGATTTCCGGGACATTTACATGCTCCTCTTCCAATGTTGTGTATTTAATTATGTGCACTATATGTCCTGTGGGGGCTTTTTATGTTGGGGAGACAGGACAAAGGTTAAGAGTAAGGATGAGGTCTCAGCATCACAAATTACAGACTAAAAATCCATTTACCAGTAACAACATTTTTGTGGTCAATTTCATAACATTGAAAATATTAAAGTTGCAATATTGAGAGGTAATTTTAAGTCACAGAAACATTGGAGGGGCTGTGAATCCAAGCTAATAAGAACTTTTCAGTGCATCCAAACAGGGTTAAACATCTCTGATGGATTTATGGTTCATTATCACATCTGAAGAATTTTTTTCAGAGACACTTAAGACACATGACCTGTATATAAATTAGGGTCAGAAAAACTTTGACATCACTAAGCCTAGCTAATGAAAGATCCCTTCCTGGCTCTGTTTTGTTTATCAAAATGTCCAGTTATTATACCTTGTGTCTGCTCTGGTTGTGCATGTATATATATATATCTATCTGCTTCTTTGGATATTTTGTCACACCATGCCTTACGAAGATACCTGAGATATCTTGAAAGCTTACTGCCTTGTAACATCACCTATTTTCTTTTTGTTACCCATTAAAACGTATCATAACTAGAAGATTATTATTTTGTTTCTCCCAATGAGAGCAATCAATATTTCTTCACTTTAAGTTTTATTTATTTTAATTTATACCTTTTGGGAATTCTACACATAGCTCCCCATTGTAAATCTACAGAAAGGGGGAAGGGGGGGGGAGAGGTATGATCTGAGAAATACAATAAAGGTAGAGGTTGTCTGGTTAAGGTTTTGTCAATTTTTATTTTTAGTCTGCTGTATTGTATGTTCTGCATAACTTCCTTTTCAAAATGTTATGGTAACTATGGATATCTATTTAATCTAAATAGAGATAGTTTTTTATTATAGGAGGGTCAATGTTTATAGGTTTTGCTGTGAACGTGGCATTTGACCACCATATGTGAATTTTTTTCCCCTTTATATTTAATTTTCCCTCTTTGTTAACAACCCATTTATAGGTTTTGTTGTGAATTGGCTTTTGAACACCATATGTTCATTTCTTTTTATATTTATTTTCCCTCCTTGCTTGAGTTACCAACTCATTTATAGGTTTTGTTAATAGATGAAAGTATTTGTATGAGAAGGATGACCTACATTATCATTTCCATGGAGAAGAGTAATACAAGAACAGAATAGAGTGTGAGCTAGAAGGACATGGTACCTTGAAAACAGCCATGAACCTAAAGATGGCACCAGCTGGTCATCAGCAGACTAATATAGTCGGAAAGATCAACAACTTACCTAAACTTTGCAATTTGGGTATAATTTTGGAAGCCAAATCAAGATGCGGATTACAAAGAGGAGAATTAGATTTAGAAAATTCTACTCTTTTCTTTAATTTACTTCTAGTGTTTGCCAAATCTTCCTTAAAGGGAGTCTGTCAGCAGGTTTTTGCTACCTCCTCTGACAGCAACATAATGTATGCATGGAGATTCTGAATCAAACGAGGCATCACATTATGGATTTCAGCAGTTCTCACACAATCAAAGAATTTTTAGGGGACAGAACTGAGCAGATATAACTGCCCCCACACGAAGGTCTAAGTAGAGATTGTCGATTCACTGTGAGGTGTCAATCAAAGTAGGGGGAGTGTTGGACTGCACTGCACGCCACTGGAAGTCCTCTAATGCTAATCACAGGGTAATAAACCCTTTAGTTTAGGTCATGGGTGGGAAACTCCAGGCCTCAAGGGCCACCAACAGGTCAGGTTTTCAGGATTTACTTAGTATTGCACATGTGGTGCCCTTGAGTCCTGGAGTTCCCCACCCCTGATTTAGGTAAACAATAGCTCACACACAGATAAGAGCTCAGCTTATATAGGAAAGATGTGCTCCTTCCAAATGTAATATATTGTTTAGAAACCTGTTTTCAGACACCTTAACAGATCAGGCTGGTTTCACACTGCAGTTTTTTTCCTGTCAGGTTCGATCAGGTTTGTGTGCCAAAACCAGGAGAGGAACCAGGGGAGGAACTTGCAGAGAAAAACTATAATTGAAACATTGACACCTGTTCTGGGTTTTGGAGACACTCCTGGTTTTGGCACACAAACCTGATCGAACCTGATGAGGGAAAAAACTGCACTGTGAAACCAGCCTCATATAGAGTAGATCAGGGGGTTTAAGTCATAGCAGAAAGTAACAAAAAAAGAGTAGCTCTGAGCCTAAGGGCCCGTTTACACATATCGATGTCACAGCGACCCCACAAACAATGGGGGTCGCTGGGACATCGTTATCTGATCGCTGGTGAGCTGTCAAGCAGGCAGACTCACCAGCGATCAGCAACCAGTGAGAACGCTGGTATCCAGGGTGAGCATCGGGTAACTAAGTGCAGCACTTTACTTAGTTACCCGCTGTTTACCCTGGGTTATCAGCTCCCAGCGTGTGCTGTGCGGCGCTGGGAGGTCGATGATCGTTGGTCTCCCGCTGTCACACACGGCGATGCTGGCCGCCCAATGGGAGACCAACGATCGAATAATGGCCCTTGCCATTGTACCAACGATCAGTGAACTGCTCGCTGATCGTTGCAGTAGGTCACACATAGCGACATCGCTACGAGGTTGCTGAAACGTCACAAGTTGCAGCGACATCGTTACCGATGTTGCTACATGTAAACCGGCCTTAAGGGCTCTTATAGGGATTTGAGGTTCCTTATAGATTACAGTGGATCAATAAGGATCATAGTCACAGGCTATGAACTGCACAATTTTCTGTTCATTTTTCTAACTGGAAGTACCAAACATAGATGCACAATAAGAATGAAAACCTACTATGACATCCAATTGGAGCCTGACAGTTTTTCTACACTGTTTAGAAAAACAAATAACACGGACAACAGCAAAAAATATACCTTACTGCAGTGCGATCTAGGATCACCATAATCAATAATAAGCAAAAAAAAATAGCATTACTCTTTATGTACATATACCAGCACTAATAGTATGACAATGCTGAATAGACAAATCTGGGAAGATAGAGAACTTGGAGATAGTCAGTCTTCCACTGTGATGTTTTACAAGGGGAGCAGAATTGCATTTTTTTTCCCGCATGCTTTATGTAACCTCCCATGGATTTGCCTTCAGTGAATATGTCCATTTCTACAAAACATTTTCATCTGCTAAGCAAACAGTCACAGTTCGCATCACATGCGGCAGAGAAAGTAGAAATGAAAATGTTGTTCGCAGCACACAGGAATACAAAATACATTGTTCTGGTCTTCTGCCCAAATTAGAGAAAAGCAGAATATAAAAGGACTCGGATATTCCATCACTTGGAGGAGCTAAAGTATACTTTTTGTTCATTTGTCCACATTAACTCTTTGAAGGTCATTTCAGTGTTTAGCTGTATGCCCTCGATTGCTGTGCCCTGTTACAAGTTGGTGTTAATGTTTGTGTCACATGTCAGACTCTCCTCACTCCATTGTTGTCAGCCATCGAATCTATGCTCTGCTCCCATTTTTCCCCTTTAAAGCTCTATCCCTGCCGTTTCCGGTCTCTCCTCACTATTCTAGATCCGGAGACTTTTGTTCTGCAGGTGAGAGACATGAGAGATATGGCGGACAACATCAAAACAGAGATAAGGGACATGCTCAAGAAGGAGGGAGACTCCTGACTTGAATGCATCCTGGGCGAGCAGAAATCTACAAGGCTAATCCACCCACTGGAGTGCTTGAGTCCTTGCACTGACATCACGGAGAGGGTGCACAATAAGTGCAAACAATCTGGATTCACCAATGACCACACATTTGTGGTATGATTTTAATTGGTAAATTTATTGAGAATTCGTCGTCTCATATAACATTTCAGGCTTCCCCTGTCAAACAAAAAAAAACTTTCGGCTTAATCACAATATCCTTTTAAAGGAATTCCTGGAAAAAAAAAGCAAAAAAACTAAGTTGCCATTTTGTGATTAGGGATTTTTGATCGGTCAGAAGAGTCAACCTTCATTAAATGCAGGTCTTTTCAGGCACCCTACTTTTCACATGTCACGTCATGCCAATAGGTAGAATTTTATCCTAACATTGGCCATTTTTACGAGAAGTATTAGACACTAACGCTGAATTTGTAGAACGTCTTAGTTACGAGACAAACTGATAACTTGGAGGAGTTTCTCTTATCATATAATAGCTTTATGTGTTTTCAGTCTGTGGAGTCAACTAATAAGGATTTATCAGTTTTCCGATGAATATGGTTCCTCGTGTTTTGGCATACCAGTTTTTTGAGGACTAGTGGTGCGTAGAATATTGGTATTCCATGAGTTGGACAATAAAATCTGCCATTGCTGGAGCTGTTTGATTGTTGCAGCCATTTTCTAATTGGAGTCTGTTGCCCCAGCGCAAATGGATTTTATTTTGAACCAACAATATAAGTGCCATTAATTCCATAAAATCACTTAGCATCTTCTTCTGCTGGTAATACAGCTAATCAGGTTCTTGCTTCTAAAAGGTCTAGGCCTCAACATTTAGTTTCTGGGCTTCCATGTTCCTGGTGGGATATCATTGCGGATTCTCCTTCTTGGTTTTGTTTGGCAGAGATTCCAAGAGCTTTGTCCCAATACCCAAGAGGATGGTCGCCCGTGTCTATCCCTCATGTAAGAAGTGGTGAGAACAGGTAACGGTGCTAGCGATGTCTTCAATGGTGCCAATGACATGGCAAACTTACAGTAATGTGTGGAGAAAGTGATAGATCCATTTTGTCATGTGATTCCATTTGATTGGAGGTTACCATCCAGAATCTACTTGAGCATTTCAGGTTCCTACTCAGAGTCGTCCATCTGGTTCAGCCTTTCACTTCCAACTCCATGGATGGATAAATATTACAAAGTTTTTCATTATCTGCCAGGCTATTAAGAGCTGAAGAAGGGTTTATACCTGTGAGGAGAGAAGATGGGCTAGTTCCTTCCATTTGCTTCAGTGTCCCTTCAACTGCAATTTTCCCATCTGTTGCTCTCCTTTCAAGTCAGTTTTTTTTCTGGTAGATTTCCCCATATTTTTTTTGAGCTTTATATGTTAGCGAATGGTTTTGTCACGCTTGGAGAAGGGAATATTCGACTACCGTACGTGACAGTGAACACGGACCTACAATGTCCAGCAAACAGCGGAAAACAACAGACAGGGAGACACCAGAAGGATAAATACAGAGGATGGCTCTGCTCATAGGGAACAGGGAAGAGGTGACCTCCTGCACTCACCTGCGGCTGTGTCCCGATCGCCCTACCATCACTATACGAATTCTTTCAACTCATCACCGAGCAGGCTACCTAGACCCTTCGCTGGCCCTGATTTTAGCTCTCAATAGGGAATGGCTGGCGGGAGTGCTAGTCCCATCCACTACAATCAAAGAGACAAGAGGGAAGGGGAGACAGACAGGGAACAACAAGGCAGCAACTTCACGTCTGCTGTCACTTCTCCAGACAGCAGACTGATTGTCAACAAGAGGTTCTCCAAAGAGCTCCCTTCATCTCAAGAGCTTTGGCCTGAATTAATTCAATCACCAGCAGAGCATGCTTGGACTATGGGATAAACAAAGGGGAAGGAGTAATTAAAGAATGTCCACACCTGGACAAGACCCTAACTAGCTTGATGGCAGCAGACCAATATTAACTCCACAAGTGCAAAGGAAAAAAGCACATTTAATATGAAGTCTCAATATAACATAAGACAGAGGGCCCAAACCCGTCACAAGTCTCCCAGGTAAGAGAGACCATCGTGACAGGTTTTACCTATCAAACGCTTTTCAAGGGTCCTTTTCAAGGACTATGTTCTCTTTTTTGATTGAAGTCAGTATATTCGTATCCAGGTATGGAAAACGGACCATTCCAGTATTGGTTCTTGGTACTCGTTCATTCCATTTATTTGCCCTCAAACCCTCGTCAATGATTGTCTCTCTTTCTGCTGTTCTAGCCACTCCTACTTTCATGAAGATGTTCCCTTCTTATAAGAAGTGATAGGAAGAGAAATCTGTGTTTAAAGTCCTTGGATCCCCTGTTCACCATGATGTGTTCTGATGTTGACAGAGGTCTGGTCAGGAGTAATTCCTCAAGTAGTATGGCAAGGTGCCAGCGGGTGAGCACTTGCAGAGCATGCTTAATGAACACATGTTATAATGTGTTACATTTAAAGCTGAAGTGGTTGTCAGGCACCAGCAGCTCACGGGGGACAATTCATAGCTCATGCTACTTGCTGGAGTTCACTTGACAAAAATCAGTTTAGATATTTTTCTCTCCAGCATGCAGGATGGCATTGAGCAGGCCTTATTTTTGGGTAGGAGTAACTGTACAGTATAGATACTTTGCTTTACTACTTGATAGTCTGAATTGCGCCAGGAGTTCAGATGTTAAAATAATGCTTCATACCAATTGTCTACCAGGCGAATCGTGCCTTATGTTTGTGATCTCCCTTATGTTTTAAGCGGTGACTGACCACCAACCATTAAAGAGAGTTATTTTACATACACATGCAATATTTATTTATTATATTGGAATGTTTTAGTTAGGTATTTGGATCTCAGCAGTCATATCCCCAATATTTCCAATAGTATTCTAACTACTTTTTATCAATTTACTAAAAGATTCTTGAAACAACATACCGTATATACTCGTGTATAAGCCGACCCGTGTATAAGCCGACCCCCTACTTTTGCCCCCAAAGACTGGGAAAACTTATTGACTCGCGTATAAGCCGAGGGTGGACTCCAGCACAGGTATACAACCCCCAGCAGTGAGGTATACAGCAGCCTCCCCAGTGGTAGTATACAGCAGCAGCCCCAGTGGTAGTATACAGCAGCCCCAGAGGTATATGCAGCCCCAGAGGTACATGCAGCCCCAGAGGTATATGCAGCCCCATATGCAACCCCAGAGGTATATGCAGCCCCATATGCAGCCCCAGAGGTATATGCAGCCCCAGAGGTATATGCAGCCCCAGAGGTATATGCAGCCCCAGAGGTATATGCAGCCCCAGAGGTATATGCAGCCCCAGAGGTATATGCAGCCCCAGAGGTATATGCAGCCCCATATGCAGCCCCAGAGGTATATGCAGCCCCAGAGGTATATGCAGCCCCAGAGGTATATGCAAGGCCCAGAGGTATATGCAGGCCCAGAGGTATATACAGCCCCAGAGGTACATGCAGCCCCAGAGGTATATGCAGCCCCAGAGGTATATGCAGCCCCAGAGGTATATGCAGCCCCAGAGGTATATGCAGCCCCAGAGGTATATGCAGCCCCAGAGGTATATACAGCAGCCGCAGCCCTGAGGTATATACAGCAGCCGCAGCCCCAGGGCTGTATACAGCCGCAGCCCCAGGGCTGTATACAGCCGCAGCCCCGGAGGTATACAGGCCCCCATCAAGTTCCAGGGCCCCCCCCCCCTTGCGCGCCAGCCTGTAAAGGAAAATCATACTTGCCAGTGTCCAGTCGCGCCGTCCGCAGCTGCCGACACGCGATCCCGGGCTCCATTCAGCGTCTTCCGGCTTCCGACTTCCTGTGGTCGCGGGCAATGACGTCATTGCCCGCGACTACAGGAAATGCGGAAGACGCTGAATGGAGCCCGGGATCGCATGTCGGCAGCTGCGGACGGCGCGACTGGACACTGGCAAGTATGATTTTCCATTACAGGCTGGCGCGCAAGGGGGGGGGGGGGCCCTGGAACTTGATGGGGGGCCTGTATACCTCCGGGGCTGCTGCGGTATTTTTTTTTTTTTTATTTTTTTTTTTTTATATACTCGCGTATAAGCCGAGGGGGGACTTTTCAGCCCAAATTTTGGGCTGAAAAACTCGGCTTATACGCGAGTATATACGGTAGGTTATAGCTGATATACCTCTATCACTGAGATATAGATAAGCATTTCATATCAAATTATGTTTCACAATGTGCAGGTGTGGAGTCAGCCATAAATATATCTATGCAGTGAAACAATTTATTTCTTAACATCAGCTTTGCAGTTGTACATGGGATGTGGATGATGTCAACCAATATGTCTTTTGTCAGAAAAGATGACGCCAAAAGTAAAGGCATTTTCCAGGTTTTTAACGCATCCTGTGCAAAAATAAAATTAGTGATCCTTATCCTCCTGCCTCTCCGCCACTGACCTTGGTATTGTGTCGTCTACATGGTCATGATTGCAATGGTTAGGATCTGTAGTTGCGATGCCGCCACTGCCATGCCAACAAAGATAGGGGGCAGTTGAGGTAAAAAAAAAAAAAGACCACTACTGAAAACTATAGTGAGCCTCAGGTAGATACAAGATCACTTGCGGCCGCGGATTTTCAAACATTTTCCTTTGCTGTACATCAAAATTACATGGCTTCTAAAATACATTTGTACACTTTAATTTGATACCATATTTTTCGGACTAAGACGCACCGGAAAAAAAAAATAATTCTGAGCAAAAAATGTGGTGAAGCCTACAAGGGGAAGATGGTGCTGTGGGACCTGAGTGGTGTCGGTAAAGCGCCACCAGGTGTCGGTATAAATGCGCCAGTGGTGTCGGTATAAAAGCGCCACCAGGTGTGTATAACATCTGGTGGACGCGGCTTACATATAAAGCGCCACTCCACTGCTGAAGAGAAAACACTGGAGTGCTGCAGATGCAAATGGTGGGGGCAGAGAGGAAAAAAAATAATGCCGCCCAGCGGGGCATGCATTACACCACGGAGGAGCGGTGAATGGAGCGTGGCCATGCCTTACCAGTCCCCCAACCTCGGGGACTGCTGTAAGTTTAAACTTATTTTTGAGATGTTTCATATGGCCACTTTAGATGATAGATAGGGAGCAGCTAGGAAGGTGTAGGGACAGCTAGTGATAGTGTAAAGACTTAGATTCAGGTGACAGGTTCCCTTTAATGAAGAGGGCGGGCTGGAGCATTACTTGTAATGAACAGGGGATGGTTCTGTGCTGTCATGTGATGTTCCAGCCTGCCCTCTTCATTACCTCATCTCAGGTCCTGCACTAAGAGACAAGTGCTGTATCGTGGCTGCAGGATGATGGATCACACTGACAGCAGCAGGTAATGTGAGCACACACTGTGCTCCAGAGGTATGCTGGCAAGTCTGCAGCAATACCTGCCCCTGTCTGCTCTCCCCAGCGCAGTGGTCACATAATCTCTCCAGCATTGCTGGATCCAGCTGCTGGGGAATACACGTGGTCCCGATACTTACAGTGGGAGGAATATTCATTAGCCCTCTGCTGCTGTGCGCTGACAGGTGTGCAGGGCCGCGGCTAATAAATATTCCTTCACTGTAAATATCGGGACCACGTGCATTCCATAGCAGCCGGATTCAGCAGCAGGGAAATTTCCTGCCGCCCCATGCTCCCACTCCACCGCTGCCCCCTCCCCACAGCCAGCCAAAGTACATTCGGACCATATGACGCACCCCACACTTTCCTCCAGCATTTAGAGGAAAAAAGTGCATCTTATGGTCTGAAAAATACGGTAATTGTGGTACAGTCGTGTAAATGAAGGGTCACGTACATCATGTGGAAAAGTAGTTCCTTGATGCAGGGATTTATTTTTCTTTCTCCCCAATGCTGGTTTATTGTTGTGGTTATTATCCAAGCCACGTTAATCATTTTGATTGCTTTTATTGTTGAAATAAGAAATCTAGGAACATAAAAACAATCACATACCATCAGACTTTTCATGTAGCACTTCACTTGTTACTTTGCTTTTTTCTGTAGTTTGAAATCCATTCAAGTCTTCAACCTAAAACCAACCGCAGATAGAAAAAAATAATTACTATCTATATGAATATAAAAACTTTTTTTTTCCAGTAACTGTCCTTGTATATTATGCTATGTATGCATTACATTACTGGATAGTATTGGAATGGTTTTAAATCCATTTTATACAATCTAGGTTGACGTTTAGGACTTGCCATAACTAAATCAACAACTCCTCCTTTCCAGGACTCATTTTTATGCAAAGTTGAGACAAGTCATAAAAAGATAAGCATTGCCAATAGTTTTATGTGACATTTATCCTACTTAGTCGTCAATATAACGACATTCATGTGACATCTAGAAAATAGAAGTCTTTAAAATTGCACAATAAGAGCTTGCATAAACTTGCAGCTTTAGTTATATCAGACTTTTTGGGGTTTACAGAAAATTGTATGGTTTTCTTTTAAACCATTCCCCCAAATTAATCTGTGTATCCAGATTACAGGCGACTTCCCGTAATCAAATGTACAATATGTCTTATGGCTGGCAAGATAATAGGAGTTGTGCCTGTATCAAACTGCAGCAGATGACTGCATTCATGCCATGCAAAGCTGAACTCCTGCTCAGTTTACAGGGATCAAAGCTAGCTCCAATACCAGGTAATTCAACCCTGTAGACGCCGCTGTCAGTAGTAACAGCGGCAAATCAGGTGTTTGGCAAAGGGAGTTCCTTTTCAGAGCGATGGAGCCATTTACATATTAATTCCAGACTAGCATTACATGTCTTAGACCCTCTCACACAGCATGTCACTCTCCAAGGAGTAAAGTTACCTCTTACACTCCAGTCAGAAGCTTTGCATACAGCCAATTCAGATCTCATGCTTCACACAAATGAAGGGCATCACCCCAAAACACCATGTCTGCAAATTGAGATTCTGATAAATCTTTTAACCAAAGTTATATGGGAAGATTGCCAACTTATTTTAATGCCTACTATTGGAAGGAGCAATCTTAAAAAAGTCCTCTTCCTCTATGAAGAGGTAATTTGCATATTTTAATTTCCCAGTGGTGCACTGAATGGCTTATAGGACTCCTTTAAACATGGACATGCCAAGTATCTTATGCTCCCCAAAGAAAAGTGTTACCACTTAGATCTGTAATCAAAACAAAATGTCAACATACAGAATAAGATTACCATTCCAATTATGCTGTAAGGCAAACTGCCAGTAAATTCCCTATTTTATAGCATAAAGGTGAAAACGTGCAAAAAATTGTAACTTATTAAAAGGTGTTGTCAAGGCTTCCCCCATTAACAAGATATCCACAAGTTCTCAATGTAGATCAGAGGAGATCCGACACCAATCACTTCAACCAATCATCTGATAACTGTTCCTGCGGTGGCCGCAACAATATGAATGTGGTTAAACATAGCAAACCCATTCATTGGGTCACTGCGGTAGTGATTTTCAGATGATAGATGAGGGTGCTAGGTGTTAGACCTCCATTGATCTCATTTAATGACCTAGCCTATGCATAGGTTGTAATAATTGCGGTCTAGATACGATCTTTAATAAGGTAACATTTTAACACCATTACAATTATGATATTCTTCACCTTTATACTAGAAAATTGGAAATTTACTGGCAAACATTGCTTAAAGCACTCTACAGCTGACAAACATTTACAATTATGGACACCAAGTTGTCTTGCTTGTACTTACTATGTCCTTTGAGCTTGCTGGTTGCTTGAACACATCCCGGACATCAGGAATCTGATGGTGTTTGTTTTTCATCCTCATGGTCTGAGAGAAAGTATCGATTCGTTTCTGGACAGCTGCTGACTGAGTCCTTGTTAGAGTAGATAGGAACACCATGCTATCCTGGGAGTCTGCTGAGCTCTCTCCAAATAAATTGGACAATCCAGCTTCTTTGAGCCATTCCTCCTCCAGCTCACCTTCTAGAAGAGTCAAATATAAAATAGTCAATAGATGATAAATTTATAGTGCAGTGTACAGCAGGGGCGTGCTGAGCTGGGGGACAGAGGGGCACATACACGTGCCACATTTTTTTATGTATCAGGTTTCCTACAAACAAGGAATGTGCTATATGTAACTTATATGGACTTGTTACAAAGAAAAATGCCACTTTTGTAAAAAAAAAAAAAATCACAAAGCTCTCACTGATCTCCGGGAGACCAGTCGAGGAACACACTGCGGGAAGCGGCTAAAGTGCTCAAACACAGTTAAATCCATGGTGCATTGCCCCCTGGGAATTACAAATATGCAAATAGAGTCTGTGGAGCCTCGTTTAATAGTCTCAAACACGCAGTGTTTTCCTCGACTGGTCTCCCTGAGATCAGTGGGAGCTTTGTGATGTTTGTCTACCAGGCATTGCTCCCACCTAGCCAGAACCCTACTTCACATTTATGAGGGGCAATACCCGAAACAGCTGTCTGTGGATGGATACCTGGCTTTGGTAATTCCTTGTCATATCCTTAAGCTCGTAACTGAGTGGGATAGTGACTGAAAGGGCCACTTAATATGGTGATTATGGTGGTCTCCACAAGGAGTCCACCCCAGGGCTAGGTCCTCCCCTGGAGGGATATCTGGCTAGTCCCGTGTTTGAGACTCTTAAACGAGGCTCCACGGACTCCATTTGTCATATTTTGTAAAACAAACACAAACGTAATCCCTTACAGTACCACTAAAGCGTTTTTTTTTTTTTTCTGCACTGGAGTTGTGTTTTAAATGCAAGCCCCCTGTCCACAATCTTATAGTCACCCCTCAACATTTTCATTCTTTTTTTTAGTACTGCTCCAGTCCAGTAAAGGCATCTTGTGCCCGAAACTTCTAACATGTCATAAGTCAAAAGTTACATCACAAGTGCTCAATGCATCTCTATAGAGGGAGAAATAAGCGAACAATAGGGTCTTCGCTTCACATGGATTTGACTTGGTTAAGTGTATGGCCCCACTCACCTTGTTCAGTTGTGTAAGACACAACTACTGCAAAGCATAGGTGTAACAGGGAGCGATGCTGCAGCAATCAGCCGGGTGGTTTGTCCGAAGTAAAAAGAAAGGTTGGATCCGGCCTTGGGATCGCGCTGCCCGCCCAATTTGGAGGAAGGATCACCCTGGAGACAGTCAGATCTTTAATGAGACTTTATTTCTATATTATCTCAACACGTTTCGTGTACAGCAGTACACTTCCTCAGGAGAATAGAATTACGGTGCTATAACATGATTGACAATTTAAATAAAGACTGCAGCTAAGGATAGGGAGATAGTCATTCAGGACAGATGGTAATATTTGGGCGAAGCCTTTAAAATTTTTAATGATGTTAAAATGTAGAGTGTGTATCCATTGGATACATAGAAGAACATCGGTGACTCTATATAATAAACTTATAATGAGTGGAATAAAGAATAAGATTTTAAACAAAAATGAGGGAAGTTTTTTGACCATGAAAAACCCTCCTATGGCATCTTGCTACCACCTCCTCAAAATTCATAAGGATCAAAAAAAAAACCCTGGGAGGCCCATCATATCAGGGATAGGGTCCTTGACAGCTAATTTGTCGGCTTATGATAATAGAATTGCGGTATGTATCCTCATGTGATCAAGCTAGACAGCTTCCTTAGGGATTCATCCCATTTAATACAATTGGTGCAAAAGATTAACTGGACAGAGTCATTTTTACTTGTCACAATTGATGTCTCGTCCTTATATTCTAATATTAGACAGGAGTTGGGTCTTTGCAGTTTTGAAACCTTTGTGGATGATACCCGTATTCCTGATAAAGAATTTGTTATGGACAGTATGGAGTTCATCCTTACTAACAATTTTTTTGAATTCCAAGACAAAATATATCACCTGTTACTTGGTAGAGTGATGGGCTCGAAGATGGCACCTACTTGTGATATATTTGTTTATGGCCACCTTCGAGTCCATCTACATCTATAATTCTGTTTTTTCCAAGCATATTGTTTTTTACAAGAGGTACATTGATGATCTGATTATCATATATGACAATATTTGTGACAATTTGCATTTTTTCTTAGACAGCCTCCGTAATAATGACTGAGGTTTATCCTTTGCTTGGGAGACTAATAATGTTAGCATCATATATTTAGATCTTACTATTGTGAGGCACCGGCCAGGTCGGTATGCTGCGACCGATATGTGCCTCCCTGGATGCGTGCTCCAGTGCCGAAGGACGTACTCCATCCCAGGTATTAGATGGGATTCCTCTTCTCAGAGCAGAAGGGGTTAAGAGGACATAGGAACCCTGGGTGTGGTTCCTTGAGTCTGGAGTGAGATTTTCTCCAGTGCAGAGCCTGATTGAGGAGCTCTGAAGGAAAGTTGAAGTGGTCCCGGGAAGGGATTATCTCCGGTGGGGCTGATAGAGCCTGTCAGCGGTCGGGAGATACACCAAGCGGTGTGAAGTGTGCCGGCTGCGCTCCGGATCTGTGTTTTGGTGACTGTAACCGGACACAGATCAATAAACCGTGAGTTGAGAACTGTCCGTGCCTGGTTCCCTGCCTCCTCGACACCGCTACACCTCACACTATATATCACTCCTCTGGAAAATTATGGACAAAAACTTTCTTTAAAAAATGTGATGCCAATAGTTATCTGGATTACAATAGCGGACATTATCCTAAATGGATAAATAAAATAATCAGAAGGAATTGTAGCCATACCTCTGATTTTTTTTATACCATCCAAGTTGCTGAAAAAGAGATTTGTGGGAAAAAAACTACCCCATAAAACTTTTAAAGAGAGCCTTTAATAATTGTGCTGGACTCAAACAGGAGGATCTTTTGCTTCCCAAGCGATTGGCATTGGGGGGAGAAAGGGACTTCTCTGTTAATTTCCTAACTATATTTTCGAGATAACATCAAAAAATTAAAAATATTTTATAAAATCATTGGCCCGTTCTTTTATATGATCCTATTCTGGGAGCATCCCTACCCAACAAACCAGAGATTACCTACAGGAGAGCATCTTCCCTAAGCAATTTGCTTGGTCCTAAAAATATTAATTCTCTTTGGACACAGGCTGATCTTAATACTGAGGCTGGCTCCTTTAGATGCAATTACAGAAGTTGTATATGCTGCAATGTTATTACACATAGGACCAATACTTTTAAATCTTCCCATAATAATACGATCTTTAATATTAAATATCATTTAACATGTAGAACGACATACATCATATACCTAGTTCAATGTGAGTGTGGATTACAATATGTGGGTAAAACCACACAGGAACTTCATAATCGTATTAGCTCACACAGATTTAATATCAAGGAAAGCTATATGTTACATGGTCTCTCCAAACATTGCTTCATCAAACATAATAAGGAGATGTGCATGACTGTTACCCCCATTGAACATGTCCTGGTTGGCACCTTGAATAGGGGTGTATCCCTTACGAGGAAAGATCTTTTGGATACATAGGCTGCTTACCTTGCAGCCTGGTGGTCTTAAAGGGAACCTGTCACCTGGATCTATCCCTGTAACCTATCTTTACCTGACCCTGCACTTTCCTATCTGAGCCCTAACCATCCCTAGCTGAGCGAAAGGGGACCTATAATGAGGGAGAAAAATAAGTTATATACTTACAAACTGTCTCCAGTTGAAGACTGGAAAGTCAGGCTCCGAGCTCCATTCCTCCTCCTCGCACTGTCTCCACACGCCCCGCTGGGCGTCCGAGCTCCCCCTTCGGCTGTGTGAGGTCTCCTTTGAAGTTCCTGCCTCTTGGGATCATGTGATGCCTGGGCCGGAACGTTATATCTGCCCCGATGCATTGTGGGGCCGATCATGTGGAATTGGCCGGCTTCAATATGCGCACTGCGCATGTGCAAGAGCCGGCCGTACCATATGATCAGCCCCCACAACACACCGGGCTGGGTAGGACGTTCCAGCCCAGGCATCACATGATCCCAAGAGGCAGGAACTTCAAAAAAGTCATCACACAGCCAAAGGGCGCGCAAGGACGCCCAGCGAGGAATGTGGAGACAGTGCGAGGAGGAGAAACGGAGCCCAGAGCCCGCCTTTCCAGTCTCCAACTGGAGACAGTTTGTAAGTATATAACTTATTTTATTCCCTCATTATAGGTTCAATTTAGCTCAGCTAGGGATGGTTAGGGATCAGATGGAAAGGTGCAGGGACAGGTAGAGATAGGTTACAGGGATAGATCCAGGTGACAGGTTCCCTTTAATGAAATTTCCGATCTATTTAAATGATATTGTTGGTTCCTGTGGTGATGTGTGTAAAATCTGAGTACAGAGACTCTGATGATAATGTGTCACTGATGAGAATTTGTAAAGTAAAAGTGTTGTGGCTTATTCATGATCCCCCCCCCTGCTCCCTGGTATGGGAGATGGTGGCTTTACAACTACCGGAATGAATGGTCACAATAGCCATGCTTCTTCTCATTGACCAACCTATTGGAACCATAGTGGGAGTGCCATAGTAATGAATACCATGCCCCTAGTGAGCGAAGATTCAATCGCTCTGCAAGGGCAGTGGTTATACACCAACAGCGGCAGTTTTGAAACTGCTCTCTAAAGATTTATTGTTCCACAATTGTTTTTTCCTCCAGTTCAGATCTGACTGTCTTCGGGGTGATCTTTCCTCCAAATTGGGCAGGCAGCGCGTTCCCAAGGCCGGATCCAACCTTTCTTTTTACTTTAATGCATCTCTATGAGAGCCAGAATGATCAGAGATTTATTGAAAGTGACCCCCAGCTTGCTCCATGAAACACTGGAGCTGCCAGCAGGTTACCTTTCGACGCAGACCTTTTGGTGCACTGCTGTAAAAGGACAAAGGTGGGGAAAGTATAAAACTAGGGACTGGTGACTTGCATTAAACAACTGATACAGAAGTGCAATAAAAATTAAAATTAAAAAACACTAGTGGTGCTTTAACATGCAATCCTAACATTGTGTAATGTATTTGTTACATGACACCTCCATATATAATTTGTATGAAGATGATTACAGGCCAACCTCTATCTTTTATTTCTCTTAATTGTTTCAACCTAAAGAAGCAGAAGAGAAAGTGGTTGGCACCTGGTCATCTGTATCCAAATTATAAATGGGACCATGATGTGATGAGCTGAATCCTAACAATACTTTAAATACTGTATATATTATATATAAAAAAAATTTTTTTATTGTATTTTATTTTTTATTTGTGAAGTTAAAGTTTAAAAAAAAAATAACTAAATAGTGTGCAAAAGACCCTCCACCTGGTCCTGTTCAAAGGGCTGTGTTGTAAGCGCCATTCTATTTTTTTTACATATACAAGTGCATCTCAATGAATCAGAATATCATCTAAAAGTTAATTTTTTCAGCATTCAATACATAAAGTGAAACATACATTATATAGAGTCATTACACACAGAGTGATCTATTTCAAGTGCTTATTTCTGTTAATGTTGAGGATAATGGCATACAGCCAATGAAAACCAAAGGTCATTATCTCAGAAAAGATAAGTGGGGAGGATAAAGGGATAAATAGCACGCTACCGTATTCCACAAGACATGAAAGGGTGAATGTAATATTGATTTATTAGTCAACGCCTTTCAGGGCTCCCTGGAGCTCCCTGAAATATGGCAATAGGATATTGATTTGTCCTGACGAAAGGACCAGGGAGCCCTGAAGCGTGTTGACTGATTATAATATTGATTTATCAGTCAACATGCTTCAGGGCTCCCTGGCCCCTTCCTCAGGGAAAATCAATATCATATTGACATATTTCAGAGAGCTCCAGGGAGCTCTCAAAGGGGTTGACTAATAAATCAATATTATATTCACCCTTTGATTTCTTGTGGAATATGGCAGTGCAGTCTTTAACCCTTCATCCTCCCTATTCTATATGTACCACGCTGGGGACTGCAGTAGCCGTAATATTCTGTTATAGTAGTTGTGGCTCTCACAACCACACAAGGTGAAGCCTCTGATACCTATTTAGGTAATATTTTATCTCTCAGACCCCTCATCCTCCCTACTTTAATTTTCTTCGATAATGACCTTTGAGATTTCATTTGCTGTAAGCCATAATCATCAACATTAACCAAAATAAAAACTTGAAATAGATCACTCTGTTTTTAATCACTCTATATAATATATGTGTTTCACTAAATGCATTGAATTACTGAAGCAAAATAAAATAAAATATTGATGATAAAATATTGATGATATTCTAATTCATTGAAATGCACCTGTATGTCTTAAGACTTTCAAAGGGAAATGCATGTACAACATGGGCTGACTTCATTCTTAAATAAGGGCCCCTTGTTCAGACTCGTTTCTTCACAGAATGATTGGCCTCACTAATTGAATGCCACACACTGCTATTATTTTAAATACACCCCTTTCATTTAAATATTCAAATACACAGGTTCGAAAACATGAAGCTCATGAATGCGGAGTCTGTTGGCTTTTTAAGAATCTTCTGTACAAACTGGTAAACTGACATGTGGTGACATAATTTATACCAAAAACAGTGACTATATTTTTCATTCATATTGGACTGCTATTATTTTGAACACTACGGTATTACAAAAACCACCAAACCTAATTTCACTCACTGAAGGCTTAACTTTATCTTGCAAATACAAGACCTACATAAAAAAATCCTAAAGACAACAAAAAGTAAAAGTACCACTGTGGTGATCTAACAGCAAGCTTGTTATTATCATCATACACTTAATCTTACCATCAGGCTCTTTAACCACAACACGCTGTTCCACTTGAGTGTTATCTGAACTCTTTTTAATATTTTCTACTTCAGTCCAGTATTCATCAAGTGACTGCTCATCTAACGAGTCTTGTGATCCTGATCGGTTAAACGTTACTTTATCTAGTGCGCTGTTCATGTTTCCGTGGTTCATCGTATAATGTCCAGTTTTGCGGCTGAAAAACAAAATTGCCATTTATTTAATTGCTACAAAAGAAAACAGTATCATACTTGAAATGGCAACAATATTGCTCTGGATCTTTATCAGAAGAAGGACCTCATAAAAAGTCAAAATGCGTCAAACTCCTAGTTCTGGCCAGTAGCAATCTCCATGCCAAGACAAGCTCTTAATGGGCTTGGTCAGCATGGAAATAGACCTGTTGATTTAGGTATTGCAAATTTTGTATTGGCCCTTAAAGGGATCCTGTCACCTCCAGAACACCTCCTAAGCTAGCAAAACATGTCTCTGCAGCATCCATTCACTAATCTCACACTTCTTTTGTCTCCTAAAAGCATCCTGTGAAAGTGCATAAAAACGTTTTAATACTTACTCATTAGTGATTATAATTAGCAGGGGCTATATTCTTTAGTCACCAGGGAGGGCTGTTTTGCAGCTCCAGGATCCACCCTGTCTCTGTGTGTTCTGCTGTGATGTGCAGGCATTGCCCTCCCCCCTCTCTATCACTCACAGAATGCAAATCATTAGTCCTGCCTTCAGTTTCAGTTTCAGTTTCACAGCAGCACAGACGGAGAGAGGGCTGGATCCTGGAGCTGCTTAACAACACCCCCTGGTGACTAAAGAATATAGCCCCTGCTAATTATAATCACTAATGAGTGAGTATTAAAACGTTTTTCTCCACTTTCACAGGATGCTTTTAGGAGACAAAAGGAGTGTGGGATTAGTGATAATATGCTGCAGGGACATGCTTTGATAGCTTAGGAGGCGTTTTAGAGGTGACAGGATCCCTTTAAAAAGAGTATCTAAACGGTCCATTTATAAAGCATTTACTTTTTTTTGTAATACTAGCTGTGGATATTTAGTGGTTCCATATAATAATATCCCGTGAGCTCCTGAATATTAGATAATGGACAAAGATTATAAGGATTGATGGCATTATCTGCACAAATCCCAAATACTATCACATGTATGAGGTGCATGAACAAATAGTTGAATGAAAGTAACAAAACCTTGGTTTTAGGGTAAAAAACATTTTTCAGAGGATTAATAAATTAAGATAGAGCACAGTAGTTTTTTTATTTTTCTGGATATTGTTCATTTTGAAGGAAAAAATGTGTATTACAACTCAAATCATTTGTAATTCCATATTCTATTAATATCATAAAAAATGAAACTGCACTCACCGGTTCTTCTGTGCTCGCTTTATTTAATAAGTGTCAGGTTACATAGGTGCGGGAAGAGGGTGTGCAAGAGCCGGACAAATTGCACTTCCATGGGTCCTTGATTAAATAAAGCGAGCACAGAAGAACCGGTGAGTGCAATTTCATTTTTTCTGATTTATTACTGAACTTTTTCTGCCAAGACACACCCCTGTATACCGGCTGCCCCAGGGAGCTCTTTTGGCAGTTGTGATAGCGGTGGATAGCTGTGTGGTACATGGCTTACCCCCTGATTTCCTTGAAAAAGCCATTCTATTAATATTGTTTTAGGATTTGGCTCGTTATTGATATATGACAAAAATACATAAAGTAAAAATGTACAGTAAAATTACTTAACTGATCAAACATTACAGAGACATGGCCAAGGTAAGAAAATCTAAAACCTGACCTGAACGGGCTCATAAGTTTAAATGACAACATTGGGCTATATACAGCTGAAGACATTTTTCAAAGGTTTTATGGACAGGAGATGAGGGTGACTCTTGACGGACCAGTTGGATGGGCCTGTGGCTGTATTGGTAATGAGCACACATATCCACTCCAACTCAGAAGTCAGCAAGGTGAAGACAAGGCACTGCTATCTGCTGGCATTATTAAAGATTATATAAAGTTGGACCTCTGAGTTAAAGATGAACTAAAAACAAACTCCAAAACCTACTTTTAGTTTTTAGAAAAAAGTTTCTTCAGTGGTGCAGGAAAAAAATATGATGATTTTTATGCAGGACAATGCTCTATCGCAAGCATCAAAATTTTCCACTACTTGGCTGGCCAGTAAAGGCATTAAAGATAAAAAGAATAATGACCTGAACCCCCTTCCACACCTAAAATCTTAAGAACTTGCATAATCAAAAATGTCCCATATAATTTGATGCTCACCAACGACTATTAGATCAAGATCACCATAAGCTCACTCATCTCTGAGGGCTATGGGATACTGCATACACAACTAAATGGTTTTAAAATAAAATTAATTTTATTAATTCAGATTAAACCCAATATAAAATAATAAAAAGATACCTCATGAATATATCAGGGTCGATGACAAAGTGCAGTATAGATTTATGTAACATTTGCAGATCAAATTTATATATGTAAAAAAGTTGGAAGGTATATAACATACAAAAATAACATCTCAAATTGATATACGGTATATCACCAGTTCAATGACACAAGTACATGCAACTAGAGTAAATATACTGTATGTGGATAACAAACTATATGCAAAAGTGTGAGGTCAAAAGTATGGCTAGTATGCAAATGCTATCTCACTAATGAACTCAGCTGTTAGAATGTGTCAAGTGCCTATTGTGCACACTGAATCCAAAAAACTATGGGGGTATGAAGTAGATCACCAAATAATGCACTAATCTTATACTACTAAACACACGATAAAAACACCAGAACTCTATGTTTGCCTGAAGTAGCAGCTAAGTGACTAATAGACCAAGTCTATTCATATTAAGAAGGACACTCCTAATGAAATAAAATTTGAAACGCGCATCAGGAATGGGACTGGTGTACACAGAATAACATATTACCCACTGGCAGGACCATTACACAGGTATAATGCTCTTAATATGAATAGACTTGGTCTATTAGTCGTTTAGACCCTAGAACTCTGTGTAAACTAAGATGTTGGCCATCGCATATTTACAAGTGTATGAATAGTGCATGATTTGGTGATCTGTTTCATACCCATAGAATTTTCGGACTCAGTGTGCACAATAAGTACTGAACACCTATTCAGGAAATTTTGTAAAATATAAAAGGGAGGGGGACAAGAGGCGCAATAGTGCCCTATCACTAGTGACACTAGTGTAGTGTGGTGGTGCTATGGAGCCGCTCACCTGGTCCAGTTGTGATCCCCACAACTGGTTTGAAGGCGTTTCGGAATCAATGTTCCAAGCTGCTGCAGGACCTCCACCTACCACTGGATAGTGGTATGATCCAAGAAAAATGATGGGAGTGATGGTGTGCCACGGTCCGCGCTGCTCAGGGTTCAGAATAACTCACCAAAGAGCCAATCAACTTTCCATCCTCTTTATTCCTCCTACGCGTTTCAGCGCCACACCCGGCGAAATCCCTGAGGAAGGCGCCGGGTGTGGCGCTGAAACGCGTAGGAGGAATAAAGAGGATGGAAAGTTGATTGGCTCTTTGGTGAGATATTCTGAACCCTGAGCAGCGCGGACCGTGGCACACCATCACTCCCATCATTATTCAGGAAATTTAACAGCTGAGTGTATTAGTAAGATATCAGTAGCATATTAGCCATACTTTTGACCTCACACTTTTGCAAATAGTTTTTTATTCGCATACATTCTCTTGGTGAATATACTTGCAGCATTGAACTGATGATTTATATCAATTTGTGATGATATTTTTGTACCTTCAAATTTATATACTGTACAGTACGTAAAAAAGTTGGATTTGCAAATATTACATGCCAGATGTAGGCCCGATGCTGTCGCATTGGGAGGGCTGTAACATTATGATGGGGGTAGGCTTATTTTCTTGGTAAAAAATATGTAGGGCTACGCTGTATTTTCTATTACCAGCACAGGTAAACCAAGCAGCTACTGGCTGCTAACCCCCACTGCCTAGTACTACCTTCAGTGGCAATGAAAAATACAGGTGAGCCCTTAGTTTTTGCAATTATTAAACTAATACAGTTTAGCTGTGTGAAACGTCACGCCGCAATTGTAAGTGTGCCTGTGCTCTTTCTGCCCCCTGTGCACACACTATGCCCCCTGTATGCTCTTTGGGCCTTCCCTGTGCACGCTTTCTGCCCCATGTGCTCTCTACCCTTTATGCGGCCTCTCTGCCCCTGTGCACTCTGTGTGCTCTACCCCCATCCACGCTTTCCCTTGTGTGCTCTCTGCCCTCCCATTGTGCGCTCTTTTCCCTCTCTGCTGTGTGCTCTCTCTGCTTTCCCCTCTCTGACCCTCCCTCGGCTGTGCATCCACTCTGCTCCCCTACCTACTGCATCCTCTCTCTGCCCCACTACCCTCTCTGCTGTGCGCTCTCTCACTGGGCCCCCCAACCCTCTTTGCTGTGTGCTGTTACATCATTTATTAATTATCTGCACCTGCGCAAATCCGAGGTGTACATGCTCAGTTAATCAGCCAACTGCCATGTGCATGTACAAAGATTAAGGTCGTCTAATTAACTATGCTTGCGTGCGGGGTTCACGCAGGTACTGTTAATCATTTTGCGGCATCTGTTATTCCATTGTTGGTATTTGCAGCTGGCTATGGCGTTTAGTGCGTCAATGTCATATATTGGCAGGCTCGCTGGTGGTACTGCGCAAGGGTATTGCCAGTGGGCACCATATTGGAACACCCAACACTTGGATGTGTCAATATGGCTTCAGCGGCGCGGTGATTTGTGGGATATACACATCCAGATGGAAGTTGACGACGGACACCAATAGGCAAGTATTATATTAGAAGTGTATGCTGTGGCTTTCTTCCCTGACAGAACCGTAAAGTATTTTTTTCTTACGTTATATTGGTTTTAATTTGAATTAAAAGGGTTGTCCGGGCTTTTCCTAAAATCTGTGTGCAAAATGCTAACGGTTTATAATTTATACCCTCTTAGCATTTTGCACAGTTACCTGGATATCAGCATAAGGCGCATGTGGAGGAGCTGCTCAGTCTAGAAGCATGTTGTTTTGGAGTCTGATTGTGACGTCACAACTTTAGCACTAGGATTATTAATAGAAGAAAGTTTGTGGAGAACTACTAGATGCCACCATTCTGAACATGCCTAAACAACTTCGGTAGATGTTTGCTTACATCAGTGTTTTTGGGCCACCCACAAATCCACTGGAGTTGCGGAATGAGTTTAAGGAACATTTTTTAAGAGACTACTGTCACAGATACAACACCACAGAAGATTGCATCAATTTTGAAGACTACGCTATGAAAGATGTGCAAGATGTGCTGGTAATCCATGGGAAGGTTGTAGCTGATTTCAATTTGCCATGACCAGCAAACAAAAAACTATTTAGCCTTAAGAGGACTATGATAAAGTTTTTATGTTTCCGAGAGCCACAAAGATAAAGGAAACTCTGAATCAGGAGCAATGTTTTGCCTACAATGCCACTGTTCAAGCTTTAGAAGACAACAGTTTAACACCAAAGTGCTTCTTTATTGACAATCCTGATGGCAGTGGAAAACCTACCTATACTCATCTGCAGCCACAATGGAAATAGCAGCTACCAACTTGTTATGAGGAGGACAAACAATGCACTCTCTACGGCATATCAATTCCAATCAACTAAACTTCTGTTTCCAGGATTAAAATTGATATGAATGCCGCCAAACGGTTATGAACTACTAAACATTTCATTGATGAATGCATGACACAAAACCATGCTTTGAATGTCATAGATACACTTCCACGTGATGTAATAACACATGTTGCTGACAAAAGTCAGGCACCCTTTGGTAGTAAGGTTTTCGTTCTTGGAGGAGACTTCAGACAATGCCCTCCCATACTTACAAATGACACAAGAACAGAAATTGTAGATTGCTGTGTTAAATATTCAAAACATTGGAAAAGAATTTACAAAACTGATGCTATAGAATAAAATATTCTCCAGTGATCATCAATACATCAGTTGGTTTCTGAAACTAGGACACGGTGAGCTGTCAAACTAACACGATCTTGGAGATGGTGTAACAGAAATTCCTCCAGACATGCTGTGTGCTGGCTGTATAGTTACAAACATCTTTGGAAAAAACATTGCCATTAATATTAATGACCAATAAAGTGTCAACACTGCTGCATCACATGCTATACTATGCCCAAAAAATTATGATGTACACCTTCTAAACTCTAAAATCATGGAGCAAATGAGTGGTTAGTATATTTTATTATACAAGTGACAATTCTGTGGATACTGAGGACACTGATGAACTTGAACAGTACACAGTGAAATGTTTAAGTTCCCCGACACCATCCAGAACGCCACATCGGCTTCAACCTAAAATTGGCACTACAGTAGTGCTACTAAGAAACGTAAACACCAACAAAAGTCTCTGCAATGGAACTTGGCTGATTGCCAATGCCATAAACCACATCACTCAAGCTAAAGTGATTACTGGATCAGTCAATTGGGATATTGTTTTTATTCCACGCATTGATTTCTGTTTTGCGAGACTGGGTTACCTTTTAAATTAAGACGAAGACAGTTTCCGGTCAAGCCTGTATTTGCAATGACCATCAACAATTCCCAAGGACAGACCCTTTATAGAGTAAGAAATTATTTGCCCGAACTTGTCACAGAGCTCGCCCCATCGTGACATCGCCAACCTCCAGATACGATAGCATCGGGTCTCCATCTAATTAATGATAAAGTTACTGGCACTCTTAAAGTTCAATCTTCAATTACTGGGCAGTGTGTATTTACCTAAAACCAGAGTAATATATGGTCCCCCCCCCCATCCCCTAAAAAAATGCACAACTGCTTTGGAACACATCAATCTAAAGTTACATTGCCATGATGAGTATTTAGTAAGTTTCTGATGTTGCAGATTTTCTGCACCTGTTAAATAAATTAGGTTACTTTCATTTTTCAATGGAATTTAAATGTGATTTTTACATTTATTTTTATCGTTGTATTTCTTTGTTTTTGCACACTTGTTGAATTGACCTGTTTTAAATAAAGCCGTTTTGTTTTTCAGACTTCCTGGTATTTGGTTTAACAAAAACTTTGTGTGTGGATCATGAGCATTATTACTTAGTGTTTGCATTGGAAACACACTAAAACCACATACGGTACATGTTTTTTTGCATTTTGCTTTTTCACATCTATTGCAATTCATTGGAAAAAATCCATACAATTCAGCATACTCAAGAGAATTTGGCAAGTTGCAGATTTAAAAAAAAAAAAAATTGCAGGTCGGTATACAACACTAATAAAAAAAAGAAGCTCAATGGGCATAAGATTTCTTTAAATCCCATCCACTTTGTTGGAAATGCAAGATGCTACATTTTTTGTGCCACAAACATATGCAGTGTCAAAAATACACACACAGAAAAAAAAATTGTGGGAACTTAAGGTCCTGTCACACACAACGCTCCAGCGATCCCGACAACGACCTGCCGGAACGCTGGAGCGTCGTTACCTGGTTGCTGGGGAGCTGTCAAACAGGCAGATCTCCCCAGCGATCAGGGACCAGGGAGCCACCTCCCACATCGCTGGAAGCGATGTTACCAGCGTCCGCCCTGCTTAGATCAGCCTGTAAGCAGGGGGGAAGCTGGTAACTATGATAAACACCGGGTATCCAGGCAGCGCGCGTTGCCTAGATAGCCGATGTTTACCATGGTTACCAGCCCTGTGAGATCACTGATCGTTGGTCGCTCACTGTCACACGCAGCTATGCGTGCTGACCAGCGAGAGACCAAGGACCAAAAATGGTCCTGAGCCCTTCTCACAGCAGGGACCTGATCGCTGCTAGATGTCACACACAGCGACATCGCTGGAGACATCGTTGTAACGTCACAGTTACAATGATCTCGCTAACGATCTCGTTATGTGTGACTGGGGCTTTCATCTACAATTCATTCGTGTCATTATTGTCCAGACTCTCATCCACACTTTTGGAGTGGGCTTGACCTCCGTTAGCATGCTGCCAGATGCTGAAGCATCTTATCTACTTATCCATCACTAAGGCCCCTTTTAGACTGGTGTTTGTCAAAATCCGGCGGATCAGGACAAAAAAAAAAAAAAAAAAAAAAAAAAGTGTCTGGCGAGGGTCCCGCCTGACGGCCGCACTTGCGGCACACTTGTGGCAAGCCCCATGCATTGTCTATGGGGCTTGAGGTAAGTGTGCGGCAAGTGCTGTTGCGGCAGATGCGGCAGGTGCGCTACCGCAAAAAAAAGCGAGGTCAGCAGCGGTTTTTTTCAGGGCCGCACCTGCCGCAACCGCACTTGCTGCACTGCTGTACACTTACTGCAAGCCCCATAGACTATGCATGGGGCTTCCATAGACAATGCATGTGGCTTGACGCAAGTGAGGCGCAAGTGCGGCCGTTAGGTGGCATATCCGGTAAATCTGCCGCATCTGCCGCATTTTGGCGAAAACGAGAATGTGAAAGGGCCCACACAGGCATAAACTGCTCCTGCCACTACCCGATGGTTTGTCTGACCTGACCATATAGTCCTGGCTTCTATGTTGCTGGTGCTAGGGAAGATGCACATATGAGACAGTGGAAACAAAGTTAAATAGGAGAGACCACTAATAGTTGGCATGTTTCAGGCTGAAAACATTTTAGGTAACAAAAATACTTCACAGTGAAATTACACTATTTTTGACAACTCAACATATAACCTATTTTCTATTAAAATTCTTATGAAGGTTTTTTTTTTTACTTATATTTCCAGCAAATGAGAATTCCTTTATATAACAAGTGATACATTCCCTGAGGAGATACAATGATTTATAACAAGTTTCATGTGGTTATCTCAGATAGGAAAATTGTATCATGCTGTTTGTGCGGAAGGATCAGTGACTTTAGCTGTGTTGCAACAAGTGTTTTCAATACAGTTTACTCTTCACTAATTACAAATTGATGTTCTCCAGATTAATGTTAAATAAGCCTGCAATTAGCTTGTTTACTTGCCACTATGCCGCATTGAGGTCTTTTTATTGTTAAATTAGATAATTCATATACTGTTAAATACCATATTTTTCGGAGTATAAGATGCACTTTTTTTTTTTTTTTTTTTTTTTAGGAAGTGTGTCTTATAGTCCAGATGTATGGTCTTGCTGTGGGGGGAAGACTCCGGCAGTGGAGTGGGTCACAGAAAGCAGGAACAAGATGTAGAGTGAGCACGTGTTCTGGATTATTAGATTAGTTTAATATTCACTGCATCTCGCTACCCATCTTCTCTTGGCACTGAAGCACTCTCCCCCCCCCCCCCCCTTCATTTTCCTCCTCTAAAACCTAGATGCGTCTTATGGTCTGGTGCATCTTATAGTCCAAAAAAATATGGCAAATTTTTTTTACCTATGTAGTCATTTAAACTCCTCAATGTGGCTTCATTAACAGAGATATCTATTTTTTTAAATTTATTTAATAAAATAATTTTGTGAGCCCCTACAACAGGCTTATTACCTTTATTTTGCTGCCCACTACGGATTCCAGTCAGCGATGGAGCTAGCCTTTATATTTCAATTATATACTCCCAACTGTCCAGCAAAACATCATAAATGCAGTACGTGTTTGTATATCTTACAATTAATTGAATATGTACATTTATGTAGTAATATGATCACAAAGTTGTATTTTTCATCTTTTACATGCCTATAATATTCCCACAAATATGAAATATGCCAAATGAAAGGTGCCAACTGCCATTGAAAGATGGTGGAAGGTTGGAAACAGTGATTCACATATCAGAGCTTTTCAGTTTAACGGAAGGCATGATCCATCTAAAACAAAAGCATATAATAAAGACTGGGATACAGTAAACAGAAAAGGGTTTGTTAAGCCCCACATAATATTGCTTTCAAACGCATAACACTCACCTTACAGATCCCAGACATGTCCTGGGTTCCCTTCTCGCTATGACTTCATGTGACTGCTGTCACAAATCACTGGCTGCAGTAGACACCATTCATGTCATTACTGCAGCCAATAATTAACGTGCATGCTGATACATGACGAACCACTGCAGACCAGGAAGGAACAGCGGAGAACTTGGGAGCAGTGAGGATCCATACAAAGAATATAATTAATTGTTTACTTGATTAGCGCTTTAATCCTACAAGTTGCTTCACCTCACCCTGGCTTTCACCCTCTCTAGCCAGAAAAAAAAAAAGGATTCTTAATTGATATTTTACTACTAAAAATAGTATATTGAGGTGCGCTACTTTCAACCACCCTATATCCTCTAAGTATATTCTTCCAAACTAGAAACTGTTTTATAAATTACAATTTATTCATAAATCAATGAATCATACATATAGTGTTCAAACCCGCAGGTCCCGGCTGTAGAGCTGCAGGACTGTCTACCAATTTACACTATGCATAAAACCGCACACAAAACACACAAACCATAAAAACACTAAAATGTTTCCACCACACAGTTAATAGTTAAAAGTACTCACCTGGGAAGCTTTTTTTTTTTTTTTTTTTTTTCTCTCTTCTCCAAGCTCCTTCTTCCCAGAGGAGGATTTTAACTACTAACTGTGGGTTGGAAACCTAGGGTACCTTTACACGTCGCATCATTGCATGCAATTTCACTTGCAACTTACTGGTTGCAGTGAAATCATGGACACATTGTTCTATTTGTACACAGTAACAACATGGCACAATGTGTCCATGATTTCACTGCAACCAGTAAGTTGCAAGTGAAATTGCATGCAAGGTTGCGACGTGTAAATGGTACCTTTAGTGTTTTTATGTTTTATGTGTGTTTTGTGTGTGGATTTATGCGTAGTGTAAATTGGTAGACAGTCCTGCAGCTCTACGGCCGGGACCTGCGGATTTGAACACTATATGTATGATTAATTGATTTATGAATAAATTGTGATTTATAAAACAGTTTCTAGTTTGGAAGAATATACTTAGAGGATATAGGGCGGTTAAACGTAGCGCACCTCAATATACTATTTTAAGTAGTAAAATATCAATAAAGAATATAATTAAGTTTAAAAAAAGCCTTAAATTGTAACAGTCGTTTACATTTTTATTTAATAGTAATGTAGAGCAAGTGATGATAGTCAATTTTCACATCTACTTTATTAATGAAATCAGGAAGGAAAGCCACCTACTAGTATCCTCATTAGGGATGGGCGAATCTACTCGCTAGGACTCGTTACCTCGGCGAGTAGTAAGGGACTCGCAGGACTCGGTACTCTGCGAGTTTCCCAGCGTTTACTCGCACGGTCCAATGCAAATTAATGGCAAACGCTGACAAAACTAGGATTGCCTTTGTCTTGCATTAGACTCGGCTACTGTGCCAGTGATAGCAGGGAAACTCGCAAATAACTGCTGTTTCTTTGCGAGCCGAGTCCAGCTGTCTTCTCTGTGCAGCTCCAGGGTCCTAGAGCCCGCCTGCTCACAGAGATGATGTAGCAGTGCTGAGATTGTTTTCAGTCTGCTCATTCCCTGTGCATAGGACATCTACATTTATGCACAGGGGATGTAGCAGAGAGGACATCGCGTTTTGGACTGCGTCGGACAGAAGAGGATTTTTTTAATTAAAGATGGAGTCCCTAATGGCTTTTTTTTTTTTTTATTTCAAATAAAAATTTTTCTCTGTGTTGTGTTTTTTTAACCCTTTATTGAGATTCTTAGTGGCTGGGTCAAACGTGGCCTGACATTAAGAATCTCGGGCTTAATACCAGCTTGTATAACAATGCTGGTATTAACCCCTTTATTACCCAGCGTGCCACCGCCACCAGGGCCGCTGGAAGAGCGGGGTTCAGCGCCAGAGGATGGCGCTTCAATGAACGCGCCATCTTCTGGGGCGGCTGCGGGCTGCAATTTGCAGCGGGGGGTGCCCAGAAAGCTTGGGCATCCCTGCGCTGCGGATTCCAGCCCCCAGCTGCTTAGCTGTACCTGGCTAGACATAGAAATTGCGCGGAGCCCCACGCATTTTTTTTTTTTATTATATTCATGAAATAATTAAAAAAAAGGGCTCCCCTATATTCTTGTGTCCGGCCAGGTACAAATAGGCACCTGGGGGTTGGGGGCAGCCCGTCGCTGCCTGCTGGATCCGGCTGGTTCCAGAAATACGGCGAAGCCCACGTGAAATTTTTTTCTGACAAATCCATAAAACAATGTAAATAAAAGGGACTGCATCTTTATTAACCCCTGGACCATGGGCGAGGGGTTAATAAAGATGCAGTCCCTTTTTTAGGATTGTTTTATTGATTTTTCAGAAAAAAAATTACATGGGCTTCGCCGTATTTCTGGAACCAGCCGGATCCAGCAGGCAGCGACGGGCTGCCCCCAACCCCCAGGTGCCTATTTGTACCTGGCCGGACACAAGAATATAGGGGAGCCCTTTTTTTTTTTAATTATTTCATGAATTTCATGAAATAATTAAAAAAAAATGCGTGGGGCTCCGCGCAATTTCTATGTCTAGCCAGGTACAGCTAAGCAGCTGGGGGCTGGAATCCGCAGCGCAGGGTTGCCCAAGCTTTCTGGGCACCCCCCGCTGCAAATTGCAGCCCGCAGCCGCCCAGAAGATGGCGCGTTCATTAAAGCGCCATCCTCTGGCGCTGAACCCGCCTCTTCCAGCGGCCCTGGTGGCAGTGGCACGCTGGGTAATAAAGAGGTTAGGGCCAGCTTTGTATTATCAGCTGGCCCTAAGCCCGAAATTTATGGCGGTCACGCCAATATTAGACATGACCGCCATGAATTTCTATTAAATTGTTTTAAAAAAAACACAACAGAGAAAAATTTTTTTAGAAATAAAAAAAAAAGCCATTAGGGACTCCATCTTTAATTAAAAAAAATCCTCTTCCGTCCGACGCAGTCCAAAACGCGATGTCCTCTCTGCTACATCCCCTGTGCATAGATATAGATGTCTATGCACAGGGAATGAGCAGACTGAAAACAATCTCAGCTCTGCTGCATCAGGCAGCAGGCAGGCTCTAGGACCCTGGAGCTGCGGCAGCCAGCACACAGAGCAGACAGGACTCTTATCTGTGCGAGTTTCCCAGCGATTACCGATATACTCGTATAACCACCGTTAAGCGACCCCTACTTTGCCAAAATGGAAAAACTATTGATTGTATAGCCCAGGTGACCCCAGCACAGGTATACAGACCCAGCAGTGTTGTATACAGCTCCCCAGTGTATATACAGCAGCCCCATGTGTATTAACAGGGTTCCCAGCAGCCCAGTGGTAGTATACAGATTCCCAGCATCCCGTGGTAGTATTACAGGAGCCCCAGCAGCCCCATGATAGGTATACAGGAGCCCACAGCCCAGTGGTAGTATACAGAGCCCCAGCAGCCCCATGTAGTATACACGAGCCCCAGCAGCCATGGTAGTATACAGACCCCATGGTCAGATACAATCCACAGCTCCAGTGGTAAACAGGAGCCCGCACCCCATGGTAGGATCAGGAGCCAGTGGTAATACAGATTCCAGCAAGCCCCATGTAGTATACAGGAGCCCAGTGTAGTTACAGGAGCCAGCACCCCAGTGGTGTACTAGGAGCCCCACAGCCCCATGGAGATATACACACCCCATGTATTCAAGTCCCCAGGGACATTAGCAGCCCCAGGTACCACAGCTCCCTGGTACTGCAGCCCTGGGACCAACACCCTTTGGGGTACAACACCCCATGGGGTACCAACAAGCCCCTGTGGTCCAGTCATGGTCCCCAGCAGCCCCAGGGTACCAGAGCCCCTGTGGTCCCATCAGCCCTGGGGGTAACAAAACCTAGCGTTCCCCTTCAAGGGCCCCCCCCTGCTCTCTTACCATTCCGGACTTCTGATCCGCCGCTCCTCCTCCTCCGCGTGTTCCGTCCGGTCTCTAATCGGGATCCCGCCTGCCGATGACGTCACATGCCTTGCACGGCCGAAGATTCCATGTGAAGACGACGACAGAGAGACGAGGCGGCGGGATCAAATCGAATGGTATACAACCATACGGGGGGGTGCCTTACAAGGGGGGGTAGGTGCCATACTTTGGGATTTAAATTGTGAATGCACTTGTTTTCCCTGCCGTATACAGGAAAGCATGTGGCAATTAATGCAGCGGCCCCACGCGACGGAGGCCGCTCATACAGCAGCCTCCCCCCCCCCGCCTCCTGAAGCCTCCACAGCCCCCGGACACAGCCCCGGCACACAGCCCCCCCCCGTATTGACTCGTGTATAAGCCGAGGGGGAGACTTTTCAGCCCAAATTTTGGGCTGAAAAACTCGGCTTATACACGAGTATATACGGTACTTGCAAAGTAAACCAGTCTAATGCAAATCAATGGCAAAACTAGGATTGCTTCAGGCTGAAGCTTCCGAGACACATCTGTGATTTGTAAATCGCACACTACTCGCTATTACTCGCTTCCCCATTCATTAACATTGGACTCGCTAGACTCGCAACGAGTAGCGAGTCCCGGGCTCTGACTCGCTAGAGTCAAGCGATTCCGAGTAATTTAGGATTCGCCCATCACTAATCCTCATGACTGGCATGCCAGATTGGCAAATCACTATCCAGAAGGAGAAAAGATTACTCCTTAGAACCAACTTAGCCTCCTATGCAGCCAGATCAAATCTCATACTTTGCAACCGACAAGAAGCAAAACACTCCAAAACACTGTCTGCAAATGAGGATTCTGGGCTGGTGTAAATGCTAAGTCATATGACAAGACTCATTAAAGGGTCGCTTTTGACTTTTAGGATTGCCACTTCCAATAGGTGGCACTAGAGTGCCAATCTACTTACTCTCTGAACGAGATATTTCATATTCAATTTCCCCGAGGAGCATTGCGGCTCTAAAATCTCCTTACTGGCATGCCAAATTGGCGAGTTACTCTCCATGAGGAGAAAAGCTACCATTTAATTGTTAAATTGGTCCATACTAAAAAGATCTTGCTCCATCAAACAGACTTAAAAAAAACTTAGCGTTCCTTATGCTGCTATAAGAAAACTTGTGATTTCTTCCAATGTTCGCTGTCATCAGTGGGACATTCCTGACCAGTCTTACATGCTCACTTCATGGTATACTCCACTGTTCACTGTGAATAGACTATAAAAAGGACGGGGTAATAATGGTACAGATACATGTCTTTAGTCTTACTGATACTTTGTCCCTAAACTGTGTGAATACTTGTTATTCCACTAGTAATCTGAATAGGTATGTGGCAATATGCAAGTCCTCAAGGGAGTTGAGGCTAGTACTAGCTGTTTAGATAGTTAAATCAGTTGGCCAGTCACTTAGGTAAATGTTCCTTATGGAATGTTTCATTGAAGGACGTTTTATCATTAAGAAAATAAAGCAGATAAAATGTTTCCATCTACAAATCTAGCTCTTTAGAAGTTCTTTGATAGTGATGTCAATGCATCCTGCACCAACCTGAAGTTTTAATAAACACCTCCATCTATTTAATCAGTAGGGTAAAAGAAACGTTTCACCTGTGAAAGGGAGGATGAGCGTTTTTTTACATCATGTAACATTTATAGGACACACTTGTAGTATTAAAGTTTTATGTAGTCAAGTCTAGAGCAAGCCAAATTCAGGAATGCGGCAGATACGTTATATGTTCTCTGCAAGTTGAAATATAAGGGGGTCTGCCGCCAACCAAAAGCAACTTGTTACTTAGACTGATACAGACTGATCCATACATCCTAATGACACTTCTGATCATTGAACGCATGGTATCACAAACAAGCTAACTCACTGATTGCAGAATAAAGTGTTAAGAATATAAAAAAAAAAAAAAAAAAAAAAAAAAAAAAAAAACTATATTTATGTTATTAACATATACAAAATCCTGTAATGTTTAGTCAAATCCTCAAGGTTTGATCACATAATTCCCGTGAATATTATGGAGTTACAAAACTTTTAATGTTTTTTTTAAAATAGGTCTTTATGCTCTTTAATTGCCTGTAATTAGGTGGGGGTCCTAGTTCTGCAACTTTTACCAACCACTCATAAGTAAAGATAAGCGGCCCATGGAAGTTCAGGTTCTGGTGATGAAGCCAGGCTGTTTTTTTTTTCTTCTCATGTATGTTTCTGTCCTAAACTTAACCAAAACCTCATTTGAACACACTAAATGAGCAATGCGGCCCTGTCCACACACAGCCAGGTGTAAGAAAACTACTTCCGGGAGCGAGAGGGCAGTGATTTGTAATTTTTGTTTAATTTTACAATCACACAGCTTCAAGCTGTTAATTTTCATTGAGGGTGTATGGTTGCGTCACACACTTCTAATTAATGAAAAAGTCCATGTCCTTTCAGATATTAAGAGCCTCTAACGAATAGGCCTCCAGGCACCATGCCAAAAATGTTATTCAAGTTAGGCCAGATCAACACCATGGTCTTTGTCTTCCAGGTCTGTCCGGTGTGAACCGGACAGACCCAGATCTGGTTTTTACCCCCATGTATTTCTATGGCACCGGATTGTGCCCATATGGCGGGCGGTTGCTGGTTTTCCGGAAGGGTCCGGTTTTGTCCGATTTTTTCATCTGACACAAAATCGGAGTCTGCATCATATTTTGTGTCCGATGCAAAAATCGGACAATACCGGATCCTCCCCGGATCCGGTGCCCATAGCACGGGAGTCTATGGGTGCCGGATCCGAAATAAAATCGGACCGGTTCCTGAATGCTGAGTGCTGAAACAGCTTTTAACAGCCGCTGCTGAATTTCAGCACCTGGAGAGCTCTCAGGCTGAAATTTCAGCACTGCGGCCAGCTCCCCTGCAGCCGTGGCGCTGAAATTTCAGCACTGGACAGCGACAGCCACTGATTCTGGCACAAAACAGGATCAAAGGGCATATTGCCCTCCGGTTCTGTTTGTCCAGGACTGTCAGATTCTGTCCGATGCATCTGCAAAAAAAACGGACAGAATCTGACAGGGAAAAACTGGTGTGAAGCTAGCCTTAGGGACTGGAGATTTCTGGAGTAAGAAATGCCACAGCATCATCATGAATTAGACAAGTATTGGCATCACACACCTACCACATGTCCATCTAGCTCCACCCAACTGACTCCATCCAACTGATTTTGAACATGACAAAAGCCGAAATTTAAGAATTTTCAGAGTTTTTAACCATTTCTTGTACCATTAATCTTTGATTAAATCAGGCCCTGTGACTTAGTTCCATCTACACTCAGCTCTGTGCATGGACTTGGGAAGAAGACATACGCTTCTCATCCAAAGGTCCACACATCTCAGTAATTTTTAGAGCAATTGTTTGGGTAAATCAATGTGCCTAAAGAAACATAAAAACTGTTTAAAGTTTAGTTACCGTTTAATGATGAACAATGCAATTAAAGAACACGAGTATTTTTTCATGTAGCAATTTTAGATATCCAGTGGCATTGAGGTTTCCATTGATGAAAATGGCCCCACTATCTTTTACCCCATATACCACACCATACCATCAATTTTCGTTTTCCAACAGTCTTGGAGGGATCTATCCACTGCGGGTTAGTGTCAGACCAATAGCGGTGGTTTTGTTTGTTAACTTCACCATTCACAAAAAGTTTCCTCATCACTCATCTGAAGGCAATTGTTATCCTGTGAAAATATGAGATGTGCAGCATCTGAAACAACGGATACTGGAAGCCTGTGCTAGCATTTCTTCTGCCGTCTTACTATCAGTGTGTCAAGAATGGGAGAAGAGGGTTGTATTGACAATCCAACACTATGGCAGCACTTTGAGCACATTTTATAAGTGGTCATAAACTTGTAAATAACTCATGAAAGAATAAAGTTACATTAAAACCAAACACACCATTGTTTTTCTTATGAAATTCTCAATACGTTTGATGTGTCACATGATCCATTTCCCATTTAAAAAAAATAAGGTTGGATCCAAAATGGAAAATGGGCGATTTCAAAATGGCCGCCATGGTCCCCACCCATCTGGAAAAGTTTTCCCCCTCCCATATACTAATGTGCCACAAACAGGAAGTTGATATCACCAATCATTCCCATTTTATTTAGGTGCATCCATATAAATGGCCCACCCTGTAGATCAATGAAATGCTGTGTATCCTGTGGGAAAAGTAAAAAACTGATAGCACACATTTACATAATTTGTTTTGCAATAGATTCTCACCACAAAAAGAAAAAGAAAATCAATCATCGCATAAACACATGGTATAGTTGGATGGTATTTCAACAATCGGACTTATATAAGATTTGTAGAGATAACTAGTTGAGTTGTCATGTAAATGGAGAGGCATTTGGCATACTCCTCATGAGACACATATTTATTTTAATATTTTAATACAATTTTAGTTCTTCTCCCTAGGTCTCTTCCTCTTTCCCACTGTCTCTTTCTTTTCCTACAATCTTAATTTTCTTGGTATGAAAGTTAATACAGTTATCCAAGAACACTGATACATACCCTAATGGATACCTGAACATGCCCGGGTTAAAAGGGATAATAAATATTGTGCTATAGACCTGTTCAGGTACGAATGTAAATGCCAAATGTAGAAAATTTATTGAGAGTACCGTATATACTCGTGTATAAGCTGACCCATGTATAAGCCGACCCCCCTACCTTTTGCCCCCAAAACCTGGGAAAACCTATTGACTCGTGTATAAGCCGAGGGTGGACCCCAGCACAGGTATACAGCCCCCAGCAGTGTGGTATACAGGCCCCCCCAGTGGTAAACAGGCCTCCCCAGTGTTAGTATACAGCAGCCTCCCCAGTGGTATATACAGGCCCCAGCAGTATATACAGGTCCCAGCAGTATTACAGCAGCCTCCCCAGTGGTATATACAGGCCCCAGCAGTATTACAGCAGCCTCCCCAGTGGTATATACAGGCCAAAGCAGTATTACAGCAGCCTTCCCAGTGGTATATACAGGCCCCAGCAGTATATACAGCAGCCCCAGTGGTATAAATCAGCCTCCCCAGTGGTATATACAGGCCCCAGCAGCATATACAGCAGCCCCAGTGGTATATAGCCCCCAGCTGTGTATACAGCAGCCCCAGATGTATACAGCAGTACCCAGTGGTATACAGGGCCCCAGCTGTGTATACAGCAGCCCCAGCTGTATACAGAAGCCCCAGTGGTATACAGGGCCCCCCCTTGCTTGTGGCAGACCTGTAAAAGAAGACATCATTATACTTATCGTGTCGCTGCCGCCGCCCTCCGCTCTGTCACCGTCACCGCGCTCCTCCGGGACTTCAAGCTTCCTTATCCGGCGCACAGACAATGACGTCATTTCCTGTGCGCCGGAGAAGGAAGCACGAAGACCCGGAGGAGCACAGCGACGGTGACAGAGCGGCGGCGGCAGCGACACGATAAGTATAATGATGTCTTCTTTTACAGGTCTGCCACAAGCAAGGGGGGGCCCTGTATTCCACGGGGGGGGGGAGGGAGGCTGTATACCACTAGGTACCTGTATGACTCGTCTATAAGCCGAGGGGGACTTTTCAGCACATTTTTTGTGCTGAAAAACTCTGCTTATACACGAGTATATACGGTATGTAAGTGGAGACATGTGGCTTTGAGGAATCTAGTAGTCTGATCTTGAATAGAATTATCTGTTATGATGTTATGTATTACATTAAATGATTAAAACATTTCAAAAATAATTAAAAAAAAAAAGAAAAAATGATTATTATTAAAGATGGGCGAACCCACAAATGTTCGGACAAACTTGAAATAAAAAAATCCAGGTTCAGGATCAGACTTGACCCGAACCATGAACTCCATATAAGTCTATTGGGACCCGAACGTTAGTGCTATAAAATAGAGGCAGTAAGGGCTAGGGGGCTGTAAAAGAAAGCAAAATGGTGATTAAAGCTGGTAAATTATACTTACTAGTATCCGGTGCTGCAGTCACATTTGCGTCCAGGTCCGCTCATTAACCCTCAGGAATATTCACTGCACTGAGTGCAGCAGCCAATCAGACACCCACTTTCTGTAACAATATGTGTGATTGGCTGCTGCAGTCAGACTGAACCCCCCCCACAATTTGTATTTTTTGTGATTGACTGCAGGTTCATTGCCATACCCTAATATATATGGAAGCCAAATTTGTATAAAAATAAATATATAAAAAAATAAATTGCAAAGGGGTCCGATGTATTTTTGATTCTTAGTGTAGATAAAGCAATCAGGTGTGGCCTAAGGCCCCCAGCTGTGCACTTTATATTGGCTGAGCATCAAATACACGGAACCCAATGCATTTTTTCAATTATTTAAATAATTTTAAAAAATAGTGGCATGGGGTACCCCCCAATTTGCTACTCAGCCAAGATGAAGCACACAGCTGGAGGTTGGTGTTCTCACCCTGAGAAGGCACACAGTTACTGCTCCCTCCGTGGTAAAAATAGCAGCCCGTGGCCACACCAGAATTTGGCACGTTCATTAGAAGCACCAAATCCCAGCTGTTTACCTGGCTGTTCCTGATTACATTGGTGCAGAGGCAATCGGGGTAATTCTGAGAGACGTTCATGTTCGGGGTCTATGCAAAAACATTAGGTGTTTGGTGCAGATCCTAACTTTACAGTTCGGTTCACCCATCACTATTAATTATGGTGCACCGCAAACCTTACTTCCTGTACCCAGATGAGAACTGAAATCAAAGGTTAAAAAGAGGACATTATTTTTTTTATTTAAAAATGTATCAACAATAACTAAAAAGGGTTTGTAAAATCTATTAAAAGATTTTTTTTCTTTCCACTATATTGGCAAGATATGAAAAATGGGGCACTTAAATCGCAAGGTTCCCCATTAACAAAGGGGGAGTTAACAGATTCTGCTGTGTGGGCATTTCCATTGTGTGCACAATTACTAGATAAAATTAATCGTCAATATTACAAATTATTACTGAATAACTCCAGCACTGTTCAATTCAAAGCGTTAAACCTGAATAAAGGGAGTGAGTTTTTTCTTTCTAAGGAAAATAATGTGTTCCAAATTATTGGGCAACTATAATGGTACCTTTAGGGTACCGTTACACATCGCAATATCGCTCAGATATCGCATACAATTTCACGGGAGCGCAAACGTTTTTGGAACTTGTCCAAGACCGCATAGTAGATGTCACACAGGGAGATATCGGCAGGCAACTCAACTAGGCTGTAGTCCTCAACTTTTTTCCGCTGGGTATGAGCAACCCAGGGACCGAGCATTAACAAGTAGTTAATAGAGGAAGTTGCAAAAAAGATCGTAGTTGTGCCGTCACACAGCACAATCATGCCAGATCGCATATGCAATATCGTACGGTTGAAGGGCTTGCACAATCTTCTTGCAATATCGTACCTACGATTTTTTCGAGTCGCATTGCCCATTTACACGACACAACGCACAAACGATATCAACTGCAACGGCCGTACCACGTGACTTTTTGTCGATGTTGCATTGCGATATCGCGACGTGTAAAGATAAGTAAATATTAAAAGTAGTCGTTACCAGCCAACTTCAGACTGGGGACCATACAGGATCCACAGTATTGGTGAGATGTAGTCAGTATCACACAAACATACAGGTGACTTATAGAGGATATCCTCTCTGCCTGGGTAGTTTCAATTCATTTTAGTTCCATGTAGTACAGTCGCTATAATGATACATCACACCCACAGCTTGTCTCTCCAGACTTCCCTCTTCTAAATCTTCTGCAGCCCATCATGACATGGTGCCCTTAAAAGTAAATGTATCATTATACTGTCTCAGAAATATAAATATCTTTCATGCTGCTCCTCTAAATAATTGACCATCACTGAGTTTTTTTGCACAAAATATTCCAATCAAACTGCTCCTCTCTGTAATGTCTCCCCCAGACTACCCCCACTCTAATGTCTCCCTCATAATGACCTTCTCCATAAAATTCCCCCCACATTTCCCTTCAGCATAATATACCACACACCCTTGCAACATTGTGCTCCCTTTCATTAGTTTTCCCCCATTGCTCTATAATGTGCCCCAAGAGTAATACTCTGCACTATAAACTCCTCCCCAATATATGTCAGGACATATAATCTTCAGTTCCCCATGGAGCACTTGCCATTCCCCACCATGTCTTCGCCAGCTTTGTGAGCACTGCATTACCAGCAGCAGTGTGATTAGGTCAGCTGTGGTGTTCTGGTTCATCAGTCCAGGCATTCATAAATTCAGATAAATTTGAGTCTCAAAGATGCAAAATACATTTGGATATAACAAAAAGAGAACCGGAATCTCCTGGCTCTCTGCAGGCAACAAGGCTTAAATCTGGCATCGCGTATTTAAAAGATACAGTGTCTGTACCCCATCAGCCCTGAACAGCTGCTTGGGGACTGTCCTGGGGGATATGCCCCTCTGTGCCCCGGCCCAGCCCATCAGTCACTATATTAGTATTCAATGACGGAAACTGCCTCGTATTTGCAGAATCCCCTGCTCCTTTTTTGATAGATGATCCAGGTATGCAAACAGGTAGAAAGTAGTTCCCAGGGTTCGGGACTGGCAGACAGACAGACACTAATTTGGTAGCTGAATCAGAATCCTGACAGTTTATTCACTTATCTCTACTTTGGAAAATGGAAAATGAGGGGGAAAAAAGTGCAATTTGACCACAAGGCTGAGTCAGAAATAAACACAGCTCGTTAGCTTTGTTATAAAAGTCAAACCTTTAGCAGTAGTTAAAGCTGTAACATTTCGACCTTTGGCTACTTAAACGTCACTACAGCTTGATCACCACATGAAAAGCCAAAAAGTTGGACAACACTACTTTCAATAAAAGTGGATTCACAATCAGCAGTTTTTACTAGAGTTTGTGACAGTGTCAGATGGGAATACAGTATGGAAATGAATTACAAGCTTCTCCTTTATGCTTCCCATTGCTTTTAAACCCACTTATAACTTTATATTTTAAAAGAGCATCAGACATGGCAGAAGCATCTTTCCAAAGAATCAGAGTATAAAACCATCCTTACAATGCAACTTAAGAAAACAAACCAGAATCCAAATATGCTTCCAATATGACCCTCCAAGAAACACAAATTTCTTATAATGCATCAATATGAGATTTCTTTAGAAAACAGTCAGTCCTCTATACATTTGATACATGTATTTGCTGTAAGTACTTACTCTAACGATCCTTATGCAGAAAAGTAGTTTAATAAAATGGAGACACATTTATGAGTCACAAAGTCCAAGACGTGATCATGTAACTCCAAGATATAACGGTCAGTCCTACAATAGAAAATCAATTGGCCATTTTTCTTTAAAACAACATAAGTTATTGGTGACTGATCACATGACTAAACCATACCAACAGAAATGTACAAAAATACAAAGACCTCAAAATTCTATTAAACCTGTCAGTGACCACCAATACAACTTAAAAAACTGACAACACAAAACTGACCCCCAAAGTCATCCATATTTTATAATAAACTCCCCATAGTCATTTATATAATATGATGTATCCGTATAGTCCTCCATATAACAATACACCAACCATAGTTCTCCTTATCGCATAATGCACCCCATTGTCCTCAATGTATTATAATACACTCCCCATAGCTCTCCATAAACTATAAAGGCTCCCTTTACAGCCCTCCAGATATAATGGCCCCACATAGCCTTTCAAATAGTATAATGGCCCTCATATAGTTCTACATCAATTATAATGCACCCCATAGTCCATCATATATTATAATGCACCACACAGTAATTCATGTATTATAATATACCGCACAGACCTCCATATCTTATAATGCACCCCCCCAGAGTCCTCCATATATTATAATGCACTGCATAGTCCTCGCTATATTATATAGTTATCCCCCAATTTTCCTCAATATCATTTAATGCACAACTCAATAGTCCTTAAGCCACCAGTGTACTCACTGATTAAAACACTCACCTCACCTCAGTCCCTCCACTGCTCTGGTCTCAATCTGAGCATTCTGTGCACATCTCAGCACAACACAGCAGACAATAGTGATATTACGTTCACTGCGCTGAGCAGTCAGAGCATAGACAAAGCAAATGATCGAGGGGGAGGAGCAGACAGCGGAGCACTTCCTCTTTCATCATTGCTTTCAACTGTATTAAAATCTGTGATGCCGATACAGAAAGTGCGATGATAGGAACAAGGGGCCAATGCCAGTGCTAGCACCAGGCCCCTTGACTCACAGGTCCCATAGCATCCGCAAGGTCTGCAGTCATTGGGAGAACACCACTGTATATCATCTAGATAGTTAAAAGTGTGAGGGCTTTCCCTCTTTAACCCGATTGACCTAATTCGATCATGATTGAGTGGTGTTGATGGCTGTCATGGCACTTTCCGGTGAAATAATGGACTTAGAGGCCATCAGCTACTGTAACGTGTTCAGACGTTAGCAACTTTTAGGTGGTAAAAACAACATCCATTTTGTGTTCATTCCCGAAAACAGCTAGAGTGTTAATAAAATTACTTGATAGCAGTTTTGAATGTGCTGAGGGGTGTCATTTTAATATGGCTTTAATATGGTTTAATATGGTATGAGTTTTGGGGGTTTTCCAATGTATAGGTTCCCCTAAGTCACTTCAACTGATTAGGTCCCTAAATAAAAACAGTTTTGTAAATTTCATTGAAAAAAAGGAAGAAAAACAATACTGAAAAATGCCTTTAATATCTTAACAAAAAATATTTTACAGATAGTGCCGATGTAAAGCAGATGTGCAGTAAATGTTCTTGACCATTTTGTGTGGCGTGAATCTGGATTAAAGGCATAATCAAACTTTAAAAATTGCTAATTATTAGAAATATTTGGTTTTGCATTTATTTATACAAATATTGACCCAAACGTACCATTATGAAATTATAATTGTCGTATTATACTTTAGACTCATCAGTGTTAGATACATTCTGAGTTTATGGTGAACACCAAATTATCCTTGGTTTTTATTAAATTTGTTTAAAGGCACGTCAATATTGGAGAAAAATTGTGGTTTTAACCATTAACCCAACTTCAAAGTTTGGTCCATCATTACTGTAGAATTATACCATTTTAGTACAGTCTATGAAAGTCCTTACTGCTATACTGCTAAAATCCAACTGGTTGTTTTAACGTTGTAATTGACTCCTAATGTAGCAGTACCGTATATACTCGTGTATAAGCCGAGTTTTTCAGCACAAAAAATGTGCTGAAAAGTCCCCCCTCGGCTTATACACGAGTATATACGGTAATAATAAAAAAAAAAAAAATATACAGCCCCCCCGTGGTATACCGGGCCCCCCCTGTGGCAACCTGTAAAGGAAGCGATGATTATACTTATCGGGTCGCCGACGCCGACGCCGCCGCTCTGTCACCGTCCGTCACCGCGCTCCTCCTGGTCTTCATGCTTCCTTCACCGTCGCACAGGAAATGACGTCATTTTCTGTGCGCCCGTGAAGGAAGCATGAAGACGGGAAGGAGCGCGGTGACGGACGGTGACAGAGCGTCGGCGTCGGCGTCGGCGACCCGATAAGTATAATCATCGCTTCCTTTACAGGTGGCCACAGGGGGGGCCCGGTATACCAGGGGGGAGGGCTGTATACAGCCGGGTACCGCTGTATACAGCGGGGGCTGCTGTATACAGCGGGGGCTGCTGTATACCCCTCTGGGGCTGCTAAATACCCCTCTGGGGCTGCTGTATACCCCTCTGGGGCTGCTGTACACCCCTCTGGGGCTGCTGTACACCCCTCTGGGGCTGCTATATACCCCTCTGGGGCTGGGGCTGCTGTATACAGCTCTGGGGCTGCTGTATACAGCTCTGGGGCTGCTGTATACCCCTCTGGGGCTGCTAAATACCCCTCTGGGGCTGCTGTATACCCCTCTGGGGCTGCTAAATACCCCTCTGGGGCTGCTGTATACCCCTCTGGGGCTGCTGTACACCCCTCTGGGGCTGCTGTACACCCCTCTGGGGCTGCTATATACCCCTCTGGGGCTGGGGCTGCTATATACCCCTCTGGGGCTGGGGCTGCTGTATACAGCTCTGGGGCTGCTGTATACAGCTCTGGGGCTGCTGTATACCCCTCTGGGGCTGCTGTATACCCCTCTGGGGCTGCTATATACCCCTCTGGGGCTGCTATATACCCCTCTGGGGCTGGGGCTGCTGTATACCCCTCTGGGGCTGCTATATACCCCTCTGGGGCTGCTATATACCCCTCTGGGGCTGGGGCTGCTGTATACCCCTCTGGGGCTGCTGTATACAGCTCTGGGGCTGCTGTATACCCCTCTGGGGCTGCTATATACCCCTCTGGGGCTGCTGTATACCCCTCTGGGGCTGCTGTATACCCCTCTGGGGCTGCTGTATACCCCTCTGGGGCTGCTATATACCCCTCTGGGGCTGCTATATACCCCTCTGGGGCTGGGGCTGCTGTATACCCCTCTGGGGCTGCTATATACCCCTCTGGGGCTGCTATATACCCCTCTGGGGCTACTGTATACCCCTCTGGGGCTGCTGTATACAGCTCTGGGGCTGCTGTATACAGCTCTGGGGCTGCTGTATACCCCTCTGGGGCTGCTGTATACAGCTCTGGGGCTGCTGTATACCCCTCTGGGGCTGCTGTATACAGCTCTGGGGCTGCTATATACCCCTCTGGGGCTGCTATATACCCCTCTGGGGCTGCTATATACCCCTCTGGGGCTGCTGTATACCCCTCTGGGGCTGCTGTATACAGCTCTGGGGCTGCTGTATACAGCTCTGGGGCTGCTGTATACAGCTCTGGGGCTGCTGTATACCCCTCTGGGGCTGCTGTATATACCACTGGGGAGGCTACTGTATACTACCACTGGGGAGGCTGCTGTATACTACCACTGGGGAGGCTGCTGTATACCACTGAGGGGGCCTGTATACCACACTGCTGGGGCTGTATACCTGTGCTGGGGTCCACCCTCGGCTTATACACGAGTCAATAGGTTTTCCCAGGTTTTGGGGGCAAAAGTAGGGGGTCGGCTTATACACGGGTCGGCTTATACACGAGTATATACGGTATCTTATTCATTGCTTCCACAACATTACACCATTATTGTCCAGTGTATACATTTTTGGCCAATTGCAATTTCCCACTATGTGAATTTGGCTGATTTGCTAGTTTTATTTCAGACCTATGATGCTTACATTTTCTACATATGATTTTCCAAACCTAGAAGCAGTAACATTTTACTTTTTTTCAAGTTAAATAATAACCTGGTGGCATAGTGTACACGTTTCTTGTCAGAAAAGATAAGCAGCTGTTAGACATATCAGATTCCAGTATTCACTGCCTAAACAAAGTAGCATTTAAAACTATAACCTTTGCCAAACCAGCCAATTTATGATGGCAATGAGGCTTCACCAGCCAAGAGATACTACTATGCAGAGCCCACATTATGTCTATAGCTGTGCCAAACAAATGCCATCATACAATCCACTTTAAAGGGATTGTCCACTTTATACTTCTGACAAATGAGTGAAAAGGAATCTGTCAGCATGATTTTGCCATGTAAGCTGAGGACAGCATGATGTAAGAGTTAAAAAACAAACAAAAAGCAAGTGTGATTCTCTTATCTGTGTTCCTGCTGATGTGTACATAAACTAATGGCTTAATTACCCTGTGACTAAAGGCCATGTCACACATAACGAGATCGCTAACGAGATCGCTGTAACGTCACAGATTTTGTGACGCAATAGCGATCATGTTAGCGATCTCGTTATGTGTGACACGCAGCAACGATCTGGCCCCTGCTGTGAGATCGTTGATCGTTACATACTGCTCTGGATCATTTCTATGTTGTTGCGCTCCCGTTGGGAGCGCTACATCGTTGTGTTTGAAAGGGACAATGACCAACGATCTCAATGCTAAGCTATGGAGTGACAATTCCCAACGACCTCGGTATAATTCTGGATCGCTGGTGCGTTGTTTTTCACATCACTGGTGAGAAACCTGTTTGACATCTTACCAGTGATGTGAAAAACGAAGCACCAGCGATCCCTACACATCGGGATCGCTGGAGCGTCGTTATACGTGATTGGGCCTTAACATTACAGAACTAGGAAGTAAACACATGGTAGTCAAACATGCCCCCTGCTAGGATTTTCACCTCAAAGTCTATGCACAATCATTCTTGAGAGCCTGGGTTGGGTGGGGCAACTCTCCCAGCTCACACAAGTGTGGCGCCTTGGGGTCCAGTAATCACATTACAAGCTAGGAGGCAGGGCATCCACCTGTGAAACACACATATAACATATCCCACCCTGGGCCTGTAGGGGGAACGCTAACAGCTGATGTCAGGTTGGTTGCTGACGTCAGTAGAGGTCCCCTATGAATGCAGGTGCAGGGGGCGGAGCTCGTCAGTTCCAGTCAGGAGACCTCAGGTGACAGTTGAGCAGAGTGAAGAGGAAGACAGTAGAGTCACCCTAGGGACAGCAGCCATGTTAGTCCTGTCCTAGGGAACAGAGGGTGTGTTGAGCCCATAGTGAGGGCCTGAGGAGGAGAGAAAGAAGGTCTGGGAGTGGCAATAGTGCCAGTACACTCAGAATTAAGCACAGTAGGGTCACCGGAGACTGAGGTTGTCAGGGATTATACACGCAGCGGCCAAATCCAGAGAGCGGATGGTTATATACCACCCCGTTCACTACAGAGCCAAGGAGACACAGCCGCACTATAAAGCCCAGGAGAGCTAAACAGAAATTCAGTCAGAAGAAGGGTTCATGCTGCCAGCCACACGGCTAGTACAAAGTAGAGAGGGCCACAGTACCGCTTTATGCAGCCAGGGCCCACCGGACACAACATAAGAGGAAAGCCTCAGGACTTGCCTGGCGTGGAAAGCATCAATTTGCCCCCAAGCTTGGACCCTGTGAACTTCAGCAAACAGCACCCGGTACTACCTAAATTTCATCACTAAAAGGTAAAAGAAAGACGGTTACTAGTGTCCATACATCATTCTATCAGCGAAGTCCTCCATCCCCACCTTTACCTCACAACCACTTCACCAAAAAATATTAACCCGGCCGAGGGGTAAATTCAGCCCTGCCTGTGGAGAGCTTATCACCTTGCTGCATCCCATCATTATCCCTTGGAGCTGAGACAAGCAGCGGCTGTCACATCTGGCTGCATACCACAGGTGGCGTCACAGTGACAAACTTTTATTTAATTTTTTTCCCCTTTTTAATTGCGGTCCCTCCAGGGCCACGGAATCGGTCCATGGCCACTACCGTGACAATTCCCCCTGTGACCAGACAGCAGGGACCTGTCTACATTAGGTTGCCATCAGATGAGGTAGCAAAAACCTGCTGCAGCTGCCATAGAGAAAGAATTGGGGCCTGCCGCAGGAGTACCGCAAGTCGGCCGTTAGGCGGCAGATCTGGCAGATGTGGTAAATCTGCTGGATATGCCGCATTCAGCTAAACACGCTAATGTGAAAGTACCCTTAGTCAGCCACACTCGCTTTTGAGGTCTTTCACAGTAATAATATGCTGCTTGCTACCAGCGGCTCAGCTGCTGTTATTCAGAGCTGATAGCTTCACGTTTCTGATTCATACTCCCATCTCAGACTTAGATTCTCCTGCTACATGCGGCAAACACAAAGGCAAGAGGCAGCACTAACATGAAGGGCAACCCCTTCTGTTAAGGCCCCGTTACACGTTGCGATGTAGCAGCGATCCGACCAACGATGTGGATCGCTGCCAAATCGTGAACTGATTGCTAGTGAGCTGTCAAACAGGCAGACTCACCAGCAACCAGTGGTCAAGCAACATCATGGGAAATTCTTTCCAGGATGTCTAGCTCCCGCTGCCAGGCTGCGGTAAGCTGGAACAGGCTGGTAACCATGGTAAACAGCGGGTATCTAGGCACACGCGTAGCGCCTAGCTACCCAATGTATACCCTGGTTACCAGCCTTCTCCGCTTACAGGCTGGTATCCAAGGTACACAGCGGGTAACTAGGAACAGCGCTGTCCCTAGTTACCTGCTGTGTACCTTGGATACCAGCCTGTAAGCGGAGAAGGCTGGTAACCAGAGTATAACATTGGGTAACTAGGAGCTGTGCGCTGCCTAGACACCCGCTGTTTACCATGGTTACCAGTCCCAGCGCTTGCTGTGCAGCGCTGGGAGCTTGGTCATCGTTGGTCTCCCACTGTTACACGCGCCGTCACTGGGTGCCCAGCGGGAGACCAACGATAGATTTATGGACAGGACCATAAATCTACGATCAACGACTTATCATTGATACGTGTCACACAGATCGATGTCGTTTCAACATCGCTGCAACGTCACCAAACCAGTGACGTTGCAACGATATCGTTCACGATATCATTGTGTGTAACGGGTGCTTTATAGTGTTGGAACTGGGATCATTCTAATATAAATATATATATATATCTATTATATAATCGCGAATCGCTTTTTTGCCCCTTCCGGCGCTACTTCCGGCGTGGTCATGTGGATACGAGCGAAGCATTGGCTGCGAAGCGGCCATTGCGAGCCGTTCTAACTCGACTCGCAATGGCCGCGCAGCGGCCATTGCGAGGCTCAGGCACACGCCGAAGCATTGCCCGCGTAGCGGGCATTGCGAGACATTGCCCGCCATTGCCCACCCACACCCCGCCGATGCCGCCCGCGCTTTTGCCCGCCATGGAGCTGCCCCCTCTGCCTCCCCCCCAGCCCCGATCCACAGCCCCGCAACGCCCCCCAGCACCGCACACCCACAACGCCGCACAAATCCCCCCCTCAGCTCACCCACACCCCGCCGATGCCGCCCGCGCTGCCTCCGCTCCCCGCATCTCGCCCGGGGAGCATGGAGCGGAGGCCGCGCAGCCGCCTCCGCTCCCCGCATCTCGCCCGGGGACCATGGAGCGGTGGCCGCGCAGCCGCCTCCTCTCCCCGCAGCCCACCTGCTACGATGGAGCTGCCCCCTCTGCCTCCCCCCAGCCCCGATACCCAGCCCCGCAATGTCCGTATCAACCCACCATTAGGTCCGCACACCCCCCATTATGTCCGCAGACCCCTCCCATATGTGCTCACCCCCCCCCAATATGTCCGCGCACACCCCCCATATGTCCACACCCCCCCCACAATATCTCCTCTCCCCCCCCAAAACCACCCACTATGTCCGCACCCCCCCCAAATATGTACTCTCCCCCCCATTATGTCCGCACTCCCCCCCCCGCCGACGCCGTAGATCACTTACCTGTCTTCATGACATCTGCTTCCTCAGGTCCAGCTCCACTCCTCCCTCCGGCCCAGGCATCCTCTTCCTTCAGGCCGGCCCACGAGTCTTCCATCCGGCGGTCTTCTTTCTTCCTACACCGAGCTCCGGATCTTCCATGTTCCCTCTTCGGTCCGCTTCGCTCACTGAAGAATAAACATGGCCGCCGCGAGTTTCTGGAAGCCCCGCCCACGGATCCAAATCGCACCAATCACATTCAAATACACAACAACCAATGACATTCAAGGCTCATTCATACTTTTTTATCAATGGGAACTAACACTTTTACTATTCCAATACAGCCAATCAGATTCGCCCCTCATTCATCCATGTTTCTCAATGGCAAAAAATCACTACATTTAAATACAATTAAAATAAATAAATAAATACACATAAAAATATTTTAAAATACTAATAAATTCACTGAAAATAACAAATAAAAAATAAATTTAATAATAAAAAAACTAAAAAAAAAAAATAATAATTAATATAAATAATACATAATAAAATAAAAAATAAAAAAATATATATTAATATATCAAATTAATATATTAATTACATTTACTAATTAAAATAAAAAAAAATATCTAATACAAATAAATTTAATTAAAAAAAGAAATCATATACAAATAATAAATAATAAATCAAAATTAAAAAAAAAAATAAAACAATAAAAATATATATAATTTAAATATTAATAACATTAACTAATTCTAACAAAATCAAATTACTCACATAAAAAAAATACATAAAATAAAAAAAATTATAAAAATATTCAATAATAATTAATTACAATAATACAATAATAAAAAAAAATATTACATATAAAAATTCATAACATTAACTCATTCTAATAAAATAAAACAAATACATAAAATATTCATAACATGAACTTATTAAAAAAATATTACAATAAAAAAACAAAAAAAATAAAAAATAAAAACAAATATATACCTACTATAATCTAATTAACGTACGTTCTAGAATCCCGATGCATTTGCATCGGGCTCACAGCTAGTATATATATATATATATTAATTAAACTCCTTTAAAAACTTAAATGAGGATGCACATGCTCACATCATAATTTGAAAGGCACTGGAACAAACCAAATTATATCATGGTTTCCTCAGCAGCAGATATCATAGGATAAGGAAGCAGACCCATAAACACATGGCTAATCTTATTGATAATTTGAGCAGATCCTTGATCAATCAGCAGGTTTGGCCCGAGTAAAATGACAATATTTATAATCCCCTCTGGTGTGGGCACCGTTCCTGAATGGCATCTGAGGGAAGAATAAATTGTTATTTTACCGGAAACGAACCTGCTGATTGACAAGGGGTTGCCTGAGCAGTAGAAAATACCTTTAAGCCACGCAGAGCTCAAGTCTGTCAGGTCTGGCAGTCCTACATGAGTGGGCTCCTCATGCTTCTGGGCACACTCTAGCTCTCGGTCAGGCCACCTGTTGTCAATCACTGGCCATGAGTAGTGGTGTGTCACCTCCATGGGGAAGAGCTGGCGCATTGTGCTTGCTCTGATCTGGTATTGTGCTTCGAGAGATTCACTTCTGTTATCGCTGGGAGATGGGATGCAGTCACTGGGAGCAAGAGCTCCCAGCAATTATGTTGTTCAGGGACGGGGGACACTGGGTCCCCTGGTGCAAGCTGTTGCCAGTGTATACGAGACGCAGTGTGTGTTGGGTCAGCTAGGTTGTGGGAGGCTCCCTACACTTCCCTCTCCTCCCCTTCTTTGTTGCCTCTCTGAACTGAGGGTGAAGATTGGGGACAGCCTCAGCGCTGTCAGGTGATCTCTGAGAGGCAGATTTAAATCCACATTTTTCTCTGTTTTGCACGGATTATTTTAGTTGTGTTTGTGTGGTAGAGGTTAGTTTCTAGTGTGCTTCACGAGTGGGTTTTTTGCTCTGGGTTCTGTTCTTGGCCTTTCACTGTTTTTCCCTACTTGGTTTTGGTCTGCACTGCTTCTTACATTTTACGGGTGTGTTTAATCCAGCTGTTGCTTGTGTGCCCGTTCACCAGCCAATGCTCTATTTGTCACATGGGAAGGGCTCTTCCAAAGTCCTCCTTTTCAAGGACCAGGATGCAGGTAAAAAGTACCCTGGCCCTAAAGGGTGCGCAGTAGTGTGACTACAAGCGCAAAGTGTAACCAGCATACTGCAATTATTCCACTAATGCCCTGCACTACAAAGTCATTCTTTATCCATGAGCCCACTCCAAATTGTTAACCTAAGACAATCTACCAACTTTTATGCCCAGTTTATGGTGTCCATATACAAAACTTATAAATGTGTAGTTACAGTAAATGTTTTAGCTTTATCTAAAAATATCTTTTGACCACAATGCATTACAAAACATTATTACTCTGAGAAAAATCACCATCAGCAAGTATACTTTTACTTTGATAGAAACTCTGACATCATGTTTGGCTAAAGTACAATATAGCCATCTCAATAAAAAAAACACTGTCAGAAACCAGAACACCTTAGAAGGTGTTTATTGTACACTATAAAATTAGGAATTCAATTGTTCATAAACCGCTGTAGTGTAATACTATAAAAGGTGAGAGATAACGAGAGTTAAAGCATAACTGTGTGAATGGTTGTTCACTTCCTGGACTGGTGCTACTCCTCTATGCTCAATGCTTTATTCCTGGCAAAGTATGCTGGAATAAACACATGCCACGGGCATAATTTGAGGGTGGGAAACCAATCAGTGGCCAAGCAGAAGAAATACTGGGGATACCGCGATGAGAAAGTAGGCACAGGACATATCTAGCAGGAAAATATTTCTTTTTAATCTTTTTCACCACCCTGGTTCCATTAATAAGATGATGTCCATAAGTGTAAAACACTTGGTTTGAATGAAAATGATAGCACAACAGATCCCAATTTTTCAATGTTAATCAATTGTGTCCTTTCCAAAAGTAATCTTTAGCTGAGCAAGCAGTCATCTGGCTGGTTAATGGTTAACAGTTCAGTTACTTGTACTTGTAGCAATACCAAAATTCAATAAAATGCTAAAAGGACCTGTGTGATGTCACGACCCTGTGACTATAATACTAGAAGCGAAGTATACATAGACCTTATTGATTTAGCTCACTTAGCTCTGCCTATTATGGTCAAATGGTTGTGACATCAAACAGGTCCTATATACAGAGCATTTGACATTGCTACAAGTTCAGGGACATATCTGTTAATCGTCAACCAGCTGGATTAACTGCTTGACTGTTTGCCAGTGGCGTAACGTTAGGCCCAGGGGCCCCGATGCGAAAGCTCCAATGGGGTCCCCAATTATTGGAAATCTTTAATAGTATTAGTCTATTTCTATAGGCCAAAAGGACTTTTGGGGCCCCCCTAAGCTGCAGGGCCCAGGTGCGATCGCAACCCCTGCACCTATTGTAGTTACACCCCTGCTGTTTGCCCATCTAGCTAATGAAAATATGTAATTACCAAAAATTATTTTTTGGGATGAATACAACGATTTAAAAAAATAAATAAAAGTTACTAATGAACACTGCATGACCTAAAAAAAATTTGGGGATGGTTTAATAGCAAAAATGTAGTGACAAGTTCCCTTTAAAGTTCATTTTAAATCAGTAGACCTTGTAATAAAAAATTCCACAATTCGATGTATTTAAAAAAATAAAAATGTTCCTGTGCTGAGATATTCTATTATATATACCTTGTGGTGTTCTTCATCCACTTTCGCCAACAGGATGTGTCGATATCATACGCGGGCGGTAGCCATATTTGCAGACTGAAGTGATGGATTTGCAAATATGGCACCCGCTAGCCGTACTGGCCCTTTGCACAAAACTGCTACCGATGCACGAACAACTGGACCTGATGCCACCTGAAACTGACACCAGAACTATGTTACTGCTCAACCTGCCACCCGACATTATCACCGAATGACTAACACACTCTGCATACTAACTGTGCATGCATGTGCAGGCCCATTTAGTTAATTATGCCACCACCATCTTGGGTCACCTAAGTGTCCCAAAGGGAGAGGGCAGACAGCACGCACACACGGCGAGGGGGATGGGGGCAGACAGCGCATGCGCACACACGGCGAGGGGGATGGCGGGCAGACAGCGCATGCGCACACACGGCGGGGGGGGCAGACAGCGCATGCGCCACACACACACACGCGCGGGGGGGGCAGACAGCGCGCGCGCACACACACACACGGCGGGGGGAGGGGCAGACAGCGCGCGCACACAAACAGCGGGGGAGGGGCAGACAGCGCACATACGGCGGGGGGAGGGGCAGACAACGCGCGCGCAGACACGGCGGGGGGGCAAACAGCGCGTGCACACACGGCGGGGGGGGGCAGACAGCGCGCACACACACACACGCCAGGGGGGCAGACAGCGCGCGCACACACACACACACGGCGGGGGGGATCAGACAGCGCGCGCGCACACACGGCGGGGGGGCAGACAGCGCGCGCGCACACACGGCGGGGGGGGGGCAGACAGCGCGCGCGCACACACACGGCGGGGGCAGACAGCACGCGCACACACACACGGCGGGGGGGGCAGACAGCGCGGTCGCACACACACGGTGGGGGGGTCAGAGAGCGCACACGGGGGGGGGGGGGCCAGAGAGCGCACACGGGGGGGGGGGCCGACGAGCGCGGTCGCACACACACGGTGGGGGGGGGTCAGGAGCGCACACGGGGCAGAGAGCGCACACGGGGGGGGACAAGAGGACAGGCGGGCCACACGGGGGGGGCAGAGAGCGCACACGGGGGCAACGAACGGGGGGGGCAGAGAGCGCACACGGGGGGGGCAGAGAGCGCACACGGGGGAACGGGGGCAGAGAGAAGGCGCACACGGGGGGGGCAGAGAGCACACACGGGGGGGCAGAGAGCACACAGGGGGGGCAGAGAGCGCACACAGGGGGGCAGAGAGCGCACACAGGGGGGCAGAGAGCGCACACGGGGGAAGAGGCACAGGGGGGCAGAAGCGCACACGGGGCGGGGGGGGCAGAGAGCGCACACGGGGGGCAGAGAGCGCACACGGGGGGGGCAGAGAGCGCACACGGGGGGGGAGCAACACGGGGCGGGGGGGGGCAGAAGCGCCGCGGGACAGACACACGGCGGGGGGGGCAGACAGCGCGCACAACACACGGGGGGGGGCAGACAGCACACACACACAACGTCGGGGGGGGGGCAAACAGCGCGGTCGCACACACACGGTGGGGGGGTCAGAGAGCGCACACGGGGGGGGGCCAGAGAGCGCCACACGGGGGGGGGGCCAGAGAGGCACGCAACCAGCGCACACAGGGGGGGCCAGAGAGCGCACACGGGGGGGGGGGGGGGCCAGAGAGCGCACACGGGGGGGGGCAGAGAGCGCACACGGGGGGGGGGAGGGGGCAGAGAGAGGCACACGGGGGGGGGGGGGGGGGGGGCCAGAGAGCGCCACGCGCAGCCCACGGGGGGGGGGGCGGGGGCCAGACCACACGGGGGAGGGGCGGGGGGGGGCCGGAGAGAGCGCACACGGGGGGGGGGCCAGAGAGCGCACACGGGGGGGGGGGCCAGAGAGCGCACACGGGGGGGGGGGGGGCAGAGAGCGCACACGGGGGGGGGGGCCAGAGAGCGCACAGGGGGGGGGCAGAGAGCGCACACGGGGGGGGGGGGGGGCAGAGAGCGCACACGGGGGGGGGCAGAGAGCGCACACAGGGGGGGGGGCAGAGAGCGCACACGGGGGGGGGCAGAGAGCGCACACGGGGGGGGGCAGAGAGCGCACACCGGGGGGGGCAGAGAGCGCACACGGGGGGGCAGAGAGCGCACAACGGGGGGGGCAGAGAGCGCACACGGGGGCAGAGAGCGCACACGGGGGGAGAGAGGCAGGCAGAGAGCGCACACGGGGGGGGGCAGAGAGCGCACACACGGGGGGGGCAGAGAGCGCACACGGGGGGGGCAGAAGCGCACACGGGGGGGGCAGAGAGCGCACACGGGGGGGGGGCAGAGAGCGCACACGCAGTGGCAACCACCGATAGCGCACACAGGGGGGGGCAGAGAGCGCACACGGGGGGGGCAGAGAGCGCACACAGGGGGGGAGGCAGAGAGCGCACAACACGGGGGGGGAGGCAGAGAGCGCACACGGGGGGGAGGCAGAGAGCGCACACGGGGGGAGGCAGAGAGGGCACACGGGGGGAGGCAGAGAGCGCACACGGGCATTGTAAGGCAAACCCCATTCAACATCAAATATGATTTTTTTTCCTCTTTTCCTTGTCCAAATGTGGGGGTGCGTTTTATAATCTGGTGCTTCTTATAAAGCAAAATATACAGTGCTTTATAGTTTGACAGTTCTATATATTAGGCTGTTCCAGGAGCGGCAATATCAAATATGTACTCTTTTTTGTTTTTACATAATTACTATATAATTAAATATGTATAGTTTTCTCATTTTTTAAAATTGGGATTTTTTTCTTTAATATTATTAACATTTTCACCTTTTTCACTTTGTCACTCTATGGAGCTTTAACCTTTACAGTTTGATCACTGATGTATTGCAATGTATCTGCTTTGCAGTGCATTATATTATACCTGGGTCATTGAGACACTGACAGAAGACTTACCGTATATACTCGCGTATAAGCCGAGTTTTTCAGCCCAAAAATTGGGCTGAAAAGTCCCCCCCTCGGCTTATACGCGAGTCACTCGGTATGCTGTGGGGGGGGGGGCTGTGACCGGGGGCTGCAGGAGACAGGAGGGGGCCACAGTGACCGCGGGCGGTCACGTGGGGCCGCCTCATTAGTGTAATGAATATGCACGGCATCCCCCCGTCCATCAGCGGCGGGGGGATGCCGTGCATATTGCAATACACTGGCCCCCAGCAGTAATACACAGCCCCCCCCCTCCTTATTATGTCTCCCCCAGGCTGCGGCACTTGTCAAAATAACAAACACTTTATACATCACCTCTCCGGCACAGCTCCTCCAGTCCAGGCTTCTTCTTCCTGCTTGTGCTGGTGTCATGTGATTGGGCGCAGCCGATGACGTCACCTCCTGCGCCCGGTCACAGCACTAGAAGCCGGAACAAGCAGGAAAAAGCCGGGACCGGAGGAGCTGTGCCAGAGAGGTGATGTATAAAATGTTTGTTATTTTGACAAGTGCCGCAGCCTGGGGGAAACATAATAAGGAGGGGGGGCTGTGTATTACTGCTGGGGGCCTGTATACACCGCACAGGGGCCTGTATACACCGCACAGGGGCCTGTATAATACCACGCTGGGCCTGTATAATACCACTGCTGAGGGCCTGTATAATACCACTGCTGAGGGGCCTGTATAATACCACGGCTGAGGGGCCTGTATAATACCACTGCTGAGGGGCCTGTATAATACCACTGCTGAGGGGCCTGTATAATACCACTGCTGAGGGGCCTGTATAATACCACTGCTGAGGGGCCTGTACATACCCCTGCTGAGGGCCTGTACAATACCACTGCTGAGGGGCCTGTATACCATTACTGAGGGGTGCTATATACCAGTGACGGGGGGCTATATAATAGGATGGGGATCTGCTGCATTTCATACCCTTGGCTTATACGCGAGTCAATAACTTTTACCAACTTTTGGGGGCAAAAGTAGGGGGGGGGGTCGGCTTATACACGGGTCGGCTTATACACGAGTATATACGGTAGATCATTTTCCTGGCATGGTCAACAGTATATTGTGGCTGGCAGACTTGGAGGTCATCATGATGACCTTGAGCTGCCTTCACTGCTATCAGGTCCCCACAATTATGCAGCGGGGGTACCAATCAGGTAGGACAGGGAGAGCACCCCTCTCCCAGCCTTCGAATTGCTGAAATTGCTATTGATCGTGGAATTTAGGGGGTTAAATAGCCAGCACTCGGCAGTAACGATGCCCGCAAGATCGCCAAGACGTCAAGGGTTTAAAGACACGCTTTAATGTACGTTTCTGATTAGCTTCTATAACATGACCACATTTGAAAAGCATACAGTTATACTTTTATGAAGTCAATTTCTCTTCACGGTTTATTTAAAAGCAACAAAGCCAGTACTTTATAGCCTCTCTTTTCTGTTTTGCCGAATTTAACATTTTCATTATAGAGCAGTGCAAAGGGGTAGGGGAGTCTTCATTGTGTCTCAAAAATAAAAATATACATGAAATATTGAAAGGATACGTTGTTACAAGCTGACACATGGATTAGTCTCTCCACACTGAGCACAAGAACCATGAATGTTAGACCGCACAAGTCACACACTTTAAGTAATCTACTGTATATAGCATTTGATATTACCAACCAATGCTAATACATAGAGATCAAGCTAAATGCTTGCTGTTCTTAAGGTTTACAGCTCAGTGTGACCTCGGTGGTTTATTTCATACACTCAAAAGGAAGCAAGCTCAGACATGCTTCACTGTAAATCCAAATTAGCTGCTGCTGAGGAATGGAAATTAACAGAATATTTAAATATCATGCAAAGCAACCTGGATTTAGAGAGAAATACCCAAAAGTACAAAGCCGTTTTCTGAAAACTGGTTGTTACGACACCATTTAAAAAAAATAATAATTGAGAAATCTTTAAAAATCACACTCCATTAACACCTTGATATTCTGCAGGATAAGCATATGGCTGATTTCTATTCGCTTGATTTAACTGGTTTGCAGTACGCAATAGCGGGTGGTCCAACGACTCATTGAATGGAGCGGTGCTGTTCCAACTTTGTTGAGTGTTTGCATCCAGCCACGGTCAGAGGTAATAACAGCTGATCGGTGGAGTTACCAGTGTTGGACCCATGCCTATCCAATATCGTGACTTATCAAAAGGATAGGTCTTCAATTTCATATGGTGGGAAAACATCTTTAAAATTAAATCATTATATAGAAAACATCCATGATACTCTATATTATATAGATTAGAAGGACCTAGTGTCCCCCACCAGTCTTTTCATGAAATTTACTTGAACCCACCCAGTTGGGGTTTCTATGGATATAGGAGTCTTGTACAATTTCTTGTTACCTAGTATCCACATGGAAAAAAATAACCACCTTCTCAAAGGATCTCATGATTTTCAATATAAGAATTAGCATTAGGTCTCTGCCAACCCAAAGAAGAGGACAACACCTGACATGTACTGTAAATGTTTTCCATTGGTTTATGTGTGCACTTGTAATTACTATAAAATGATCATACGGCTAAGCAGTACAAGTCCTTTGAGCTGCAAAAACCTGGCATTAACTGTAGAAGTGTTCTCTGCTGTATCATATTATGTAGAACCTATTTTAACTAGGTGTAGTTGATACTCAACAGGTGCACAGCACAAAGTACCAAATAGAAGGGCATGCAAAGTGATATCGAATCTCTCCTCACACAACCAAGTTGTATTACTCCAATATTCACTCTTCATCTAGAAACACTAAGTTGTATTAGTCCAATATCAACTCTTCATCTTGAAAACATGCAGTATGTAAACACACAGGGATGTATATAGCACAGTTCTATATCACAAGGTTCTCTGAACGATAAGGTCATGTTTAAAGTGTTGGATGACAAAATAAACTTGGAAACTTAATTTATGCTTATAAGCATCAGTGTACAGTGTTGATTTAAAGGGGTTGTCCCAAAATAATATACAAAATATATACATATACATATATACACACACACACACACACACACACACACATATATGTGGACATTATATACTAGATGTGGGCTCGATGCTATCGCATTGGGTGTGGGGTTATGTCACCTGTCTGATGTGACTTGTCTTCCCCCTGTGCGCTCTCCCTTCATGAACCCTCTCTTATAAGCGATCTCCCCGTGTGCTCTCCCACCATTATGCGCTCTCTCTACCCCCTCTGTGCTCTCTTCTTTGAGCTGTCTCCCCCCAGTGCACTCCTCTCTATCCCCCTGTGTGCTCATGCCCTGTGCTTTGTGTCTCTCCCCTTGTGCTCTCTCTCCTGTTGTGAGCAAATATGGCAACGGCATGAGTAAGTGCATATGCGAGTATCAGGTCATGGCATCGTCATCTTTATATACCCAGGGGTCCATGGATGTTTAAAGTGTTTCAAGATGGCAGCAGTCTAAGTGCGCTGGGTAGGCAGTGTTAGTCATGCGACGATGTGTGCAGTGATGTCAGATTGCATCAAATGTCAGGTGTCTGTTGTAGGTGTCGTCGGGTCCGGTTCTCAGCAACACCACTGGTAGTATTGTGCAAAAGGCCAATACCAACAGCGTGTGGGTGTGCAGATATGTCTGCCGCCGGTCAACAATAGAGGGCCATCCTAATGGCGGAAGTGCATGACAGATGGGATAAGGTAAGTAAATATATTTATTTTAGACAGAGACCCAATTCTATCGCATCTGGAGATTCTAGACCAAGTGAGATTACATATTGCTTCATCAACATTACAAATGTTTTATATACACCCAATTTTGTTTGCATTTAGTAATTTAAAACTCTGCAATGGCAGTTGAATTGTCTAAAATGCAAATAAAGTAGGTATATGTATGAAAAATATGATGAATAATGGTACTGGTTATGTGTGTGACCTCAAGTCTGGCAAGTGGAGTGATATTGGTAATGTTTTGCTGTACTAATATAGTGGCTGTTACACCCTGAGCGCTCCTGCGCATCAGTGCGAGTAGTAATATGCCAGGCGCGTTAGCTATGATATGATGGTAGATGCTAGACTGTACTGTAAGTGCTCCTTCCAGGTCTGACTTCTGTTCAAATGTGATCCATTAGTATACCCAAGTTTTTTTCACACATACTGTTGCTAATCCCTACTCCCACTATTCTGTATATGCTATTTTAATTTGTCTTGCCTAGATGTAGGAGTTTGTATATCTCCCAGTTTTAAACTATTTTGTTAATGTATTTTTTGCTTTATAAGACACACCTGATTATAAAGGCACACCCCCCAAATTTGGTGAAGGAAAAGAGAAAAAAAATATTTTTTAATGTTAAATAGGTTCCGTCTTATAATGCGAGTGTCGACATTACAAATAATGTATGATATATGTCCCTCATCCTGGGACACAGCCCCCATACCCTGTGTATTAGCCCCTTGCGCTGGCACATTAGCCCCCTGTGCTGGATGTGGCCCCCTCATCACGCTATATGCCCCCCGTACTGGCACATTAGCCCCTGTGCTGGATGTGGGCCCCCCATCATGCTGTATGCCCCCCTGGGCACTTTAACCCCCTTGGGCTGGATGTGCCCCCATCACACTATATGCCCCCTGTGCTAGCATATTATCCCCCCTGTGCTGGATGTGGCTCTCCTATCACGCTATATGCCCCCCTGTGCTGGATCTGGCCCCCCGTCGTGCTATATGCCCCCTGTGCTGGCACAATAACCCCATGCTGGATGTGGCCCCCCATCATGCTATATGCTCCCCTGTGCTGGATGTGCCCCCAGTCACACCATATGCTCCCTTGCTGGCGCACAAACATTAAAATAATAGCCACTGATACTTACCTTTCCAATGATGGCTCTGTTCTCCCAGCTCCTCGGTGTCACAGCACAGTGATATCACTGTACGCTTCGGTCACATGATCGGCCGGCACACACAGGAAGAGACACCGAGGAGCATGGAGCACGGAGCAATCGTCGGAATTGTAAGTATCAGCAGTTATTTTAATGTGTGCACGCCAGCAAGGGGGGGCATATGGTGTGATGGCGGTGGCATCATTCAGCACAGAGGGGCATATAGCGTGACAGGGGTGAGGGACCACATTCAGCACAGGGAGGCATATGGAGTGATAGGGGTGGGGGGTGTAGGGGGGGAGAGGGGACGTCCAGCACAAGGGCGCATATAGCGTGACGGGGGGAGAGGGAGCATATAGAATAGTGGGGAGTAAGTGCAGGCAAATTTATATGCGCTGCTCCCTTGTTCATCTCTCAGCGCTGCTTCAGCACTGAGGTGATGGACAGCGGGATGCAGTGCATTTTAAATGAGGCTAATGAGCGGGAGGACGTGACCTTCTGCTGCCTCCTGCAGCCTAATCCAGCCGCCGGACACCTCTCCAAAGCGCTCCACCTCCACTACAGCATAGCACAGATAGATTCGGATTATAAAACGCACCCCCCACTCTCCCCCAAAATTTGGGGGGAGCAAAAGTGCATCTTATAATCCGAAAAATACAGATACCCACTGTTCCAGTTTGTTTAGATCTTTTTGAGTCCTCTTTCTCTTCTCTAGTATTAGCGATCTTTCCTAGCAAATTTAATCAGTTCACCCTCAATTCCTTCATCCAAATCATTGATAAAGAAGTTGAACAATACAGGGCCCAGGACAGAGCCCTGTGGTATCCCACTTGAGACATTCTTCCAACTTATTATTATTATTATTTATAGAGGACCATTGAATCCATGGTGCTGTACATGATAAAGGGTTACATACAAACAAGTTAAAAATACAATGAACAAACTAACAGTGACATATTGGAATGGAGTGGAGAGAGGACCCTGCCCTTGCGGGCTTACATTCTACAGGGCAATAGGGAGGGAGACAGTAGGTTGGGTCTGCGCTGGTGGTGATAGAGCGCCAGGTCCAATGGTGGTGTAGCGCCGAATCCAGTGGTGGTGAGGTAGTGCCGTGGTCATTGCAGGCTGTAGGCAGTCCTGAAGAGAATGGTTTTCAGGTTCCGCTTGAAGGTTCCGAGTGTAGGGGATAGTCGGACATGTTGGTGTGCAGAGTTCCAGAGGATGGGGGATGCTCAGGCGAAGTTTTCCACGCAGTTACATGAGGTATGTAGAAGTGTGGAGGAAAGGCGTTCGTGGAAGGATCGAAGATTAGGAGTTGGATGATACCGGGAGATCAGTTCAGAGATATATGGGGGAGACAGATTGTAGATGACTTTGTAAGTCAATGTTAGTAGTTTCAATTGGATGCGCTGGGGAATTGGGAGCCAGTGGAAAGATTTGCAGAGAGGAGAGAGGTGGATTAGTCAGGCAGCAGAGTTAAGGATGGATTGGAGAGGTGGAAGAGTGTTAGCAGGGAGGCCACAGAGGAGGAGGATGCAGTAGTTGATACAGGAGATTATGATGGCATGCACTAGTAGTTTAGTAGATTGAGGGTTGAGGAAGGGACAGATTCTGGAAATATTTTTGAGTTGGAGGTGGCAGGAGGTAGTGAGAGCTTAGATGTGTGGTTTGAAGGATAAGAGAGTCAAGGGTTACTCCGAGGCAGCGGACTTCAGGTACAGGGCGAAGTGTGATGTTATTGTGATAGATCAGGTAAGGGAGGTGAGCGAGGAGGGGGAAAGATAAGGAGTTCAGTTTTGTCTACGTTTAGTTTAAGGAAGCGAGAGGAGGAGATTATGGTTGATAGACGCTCTGGGATTCTGGACAGCAGAGAGGGGATGTCTGGGCAAGAGCGGTAGATCTGAGTGTTCTCAGCGCACAGGTGGTACTGGAATCTATGGGACTTTAGGAGTTGTCCTAGGTCAAGGGTATTGATGGAAAAAAGGAGTCCCAGGTCAGAGCCCTGAGGGACCCCAACAGAGAGGGGATGTGGTGAGGAGATCGTGTAGGAGGGGGAGACACTTAATGTGCGATTGGAAAGGTAGGCGGGAGATCCAGGAGAGGGCAAGGTGAGCGATACCAATGGAATAGAGGATCTGTAATAGGAGACAGTGGTCAACTGTTTTGAATGCAGAGGACAGGTCAAAAAGGTACTTTATTGCTAATCATTTTCAATAAACATACAATTTATAAACATTTATTGATTTCCCGATTTTTTTGCTACTATTGAATTCACGTACTCTCATATGCATGTGTTTGTATGATTCAGAAAATGTTAATTGTTGGATTTAAAAACAAAAAATGAAGCATGTAAACATGCCTATAAAAGAGTGTTTATTTCTGAGCTATGACTTTACTGTATTTATTACTGTGTTTATAGTCTCTGTTCGGTAACATTATAAGTATTACATTCTGATGCTATGCCATTATAATGCACAATTACCCTTTGGCATCACGTTGCTGTGTTCACTACCTATGTACTGTGACATCACTGCTCTTAATTCTATTTTGGTACACCTAAGGGTTCATTCAAACATCTTATTTTCATATTTGTGTTCAGTTTGTGATTTTCACAGATAAAATTTGTATCAATACTAGTGTATAGGGCTGTTAACATGTCTGTGTATATTGCAGGCTGACTGGTCAACACAAAATCAGAGACATGTCCAATTTTGATCTGAGCTTCTGATCAAAACTTGCCAGTCTGTGGGTATGAAAAAAATTCGACAGCTTTAGAATGCCATACGTGTCCTGTTATTTTTTACCAAACTGATAGAAAAAGCATGTCGCTGACCGAAAAAAAAAAAAAATCACGCATGAGTAAAATCACTGATGTCATTCATGTTCTGGGAACTCAAAAGTTGTATTTTATCTACCTTGAAGTATCAATGTATGCATAGTCGTTGTGATTTGACTTGCTTACTTGTATTTTGGTACTGTTGTTTTACTTTGTCTTGTGCCGTGCCATCACCGTGCACACTATTCCTCAGCCATGAAATAACTGGTCTTTATCATCTTTGTAGACACAAAAGATGTTCATTGTCCTTGTATTGCGACATCACTGTGTTGGGTTTCCTTGGTTTGGAATAATATGGTGTACATTTTCAATATATTGACAGCATATCAATGGCATCAAGAATTAACACTGGAAATCCTCTGCACTTTATGAACACTGCCTAAAAACATACATAAGCATTATCTATGGTCTACAAGACTGAAGAAGATAGCAAAGTGCTTTTTATTCCACCAGTTGCACAGAAAGTGAATGAAAGGTTAACACTAGTGATAAGCGAGTGTAATCGTTACTATTCGCTACTCGCATGGATAACACAGTATTCACGATACTCTCTCAGCGACTATCGCTGGTGCTTGTGAGTGATGTGTCCATTGTTATCGATTTGACGCAAATTAACAGCTCCCATTAGAAAATAAAGTGAGCTAGCACCTCAGTGAGGGCAGATTGAATGTTAGGATCTCTCTGGGGGGCACCGCAAGGTGTTTTATATAGTAGAAACGCAAAAAGCCCACCCATCCGATCCTGTCCTAGAAATGCTCGTTTTGTGGCCAGATGTGTGTAGGCAATGCCTATTGATAATTGTCTAACATTGGACTTGTTGTTTTGACGAGTACACGAGTATTACAAAGTACTGGTTATGAGTATAGCGATTACGAATAGATGAGCTACTCGCTCAACACTAGCCAACGCTATTAGCAGCTTTTTGAAATGGCACTTTCGGCCCTCATTTTTGTGATCATTTGATACCCAACAATTACAAGTGTTTTTTTTTAAAGTTTTTGAGCAATGGTTTTGCCACACAGAATTATATTTTTTCTCACAAACACTAAAAAGGTTGATAAATGCTGGTATAAGGGGACTTTAGGCTACCCTCTCATTTAGGACTCTTTTACATGGCAGTATTGTTTTGCATTACCAGAATTTGTTAGCTAAAACCAGGAATGAGTATATTTTGTGTCTATGCAGTTTGCACTCCAGGTTTGGATTCCAAATACTGATATAATGACAGACAGAATATGGTCATTAAGACTGCCAAGCAATCAGCATAGAGCCAATGACCAGACTAGGCAATACTTCCTATCATATGGACAATGCATATTTTCATCTGCTTTTCTTTGTCTTCTGGCCTAAATCATCAAATCCTTAAAATGATGCACACATTTTTTTGCGAAAAATAAAATAAAATAAAATTTGCCCTTTTTGAGCATTTTTAGAGAAAAAAAAAAAAACTTATGTGGTCCTCTAAAATGTCATAGGATACATCTTCAGTTGCGCAAAAATAAAATTAGTCAGATGCTGTACTCCAGTTTACTGAAGTACAAATGCACAAAATTTTTTGCAACATTTCAATAACAAATGATTAAGTAGACATAAGGGCCTGTTTCATGCTACAATATCGTTAACGATATCGTTGGTATGTCACGGGTTTTGGGACGGAGCAACAACGTCGTTACGTGTGACACGTAAAATCAAGCAATGATAAGTCGTCTGATCGTTGATCGCAGGTTTATGAACTGGACCATAAATCAGTCGTTCATTGTTCATGCAACCTGCAGCATCGGTGTGCGACACCTTGATAACGATGTCGTTTACGACTTTGCTTATTCAGAACTGGAGGACGAAGGCAACCAAACGACCGCAAGTATCGTTCGCTTGTCGCAGAATCATTGCTGCATCGTTCACGATATCAGTATGTGCGACACCTCACTAGCGATCATTGAATGTCATTCCAGCGATGTAGGTCAATTTGGATCATTGATTGGTTCGCCAACACATTGAAGCATGCAACCCAGGCTTTAGGCTCCATTAACACCATGCGTTTTTGGTCCGAATAAACAGACCAAAAACGCACAGTGTGAATGCACCTTAAAGCATGTGGATAACAAAACCATACCTGCACTGTAAAAAAAACAAAAATAAAAATTTAATACGCTATTGAAGCCATTTTTACTCCAGGAGAAGACAAAAAAGGGCAATGAATCGAGGCAATAATGCACAAGCGGGGTCATATAATAGCTGATCTTTAATGACTGATAAAGATACTCATTGAAAAGTGTAAAATCTGTCTAACCTTTAACTTACACCTTGAGGTTCTATAATTAGCTATATTCTTTACAGAACAGAGCCAGCTGCACTTTGCCCTGTCATGCTTAGAAGAATTGTGAATGCATTTCGTAATATAGCCACAAATGTTTGTCAACTGCATACAGTGTGTTTTCAGAGCAAGAGATCTGTAAAATGTTCTACTTCAAGAACACAGTAGACCAGTACGTATAATAGTTCTTATGGAAAAAAAAAAAGTTGTGCTATATAAACGTTAGCAATTTTCCATCTGCAATCATCAGTTTGTATTGTTAACCAACAACAGGTAAATATAATTTCCTTTGATTTTAAAGATAAGACTAAAGATAGCCCTTATTATATTCTGCCGATAATACAGAAACTGCAGAACAATTAGGGTGGAAAATAATGTACCTGCTTTAGTACCTAAAATACTCCTCATTAGGGTAAATACACTTAATGGCCACTTTGTTAAATATGAGGACTTGAATTGTGGCACCTCTATTGTAAGCAGCAATACTGAAAGTCAATATCAACCCTTTACCAAGCCTTGACATATGACCTAGATGAAAGCCCAACCAGAAGGTCAATTTGCAGACATATTTGGGGTTGAAACATAACTGGCTCAAAAAAAACATGCTGAACTGAACAAGGAATTATATACTTGATAGAGTACAAAGAAGAGATATACAAGCCTATAAATTACTCACAGATAATTAGTAACACATAGTAAAAAAATATACCAATATCTATATAATCACGAATGGGTTTTTTGCCCCTTTTGAGTCCGCTCGCGCTGCGAGTCAGTGTCGTCATGTGGACACGCCCGAAGCATTGGCCGCGCAGCAGCCATTGCGAGCAGTTCTAAGGCGACTCGCTATGCCCGCGCAGCGGGCATGGCGAGTCGCCTTAGCAGCGCGAAGCATTGGCCGCGAAGCGGCCATTGCGAGTCAGAGACTCGCTCTTCTAGAATCCCGATGCATCTGCATCGGGCACCCAGCTAGTTATGTAATAAATATTAGGAATCCCATCACCAGGCCATTTTTTCCCAATTCTGACCAGAGTCACTATCGGGTTATAACTCTAGGAATGCTCCAACAGGTTCCAGTGATTCAAACACCGTTTTATTTTTGCAACATTTTGGATTTCATGATAGTGGTGAATTTAGGACAATATATTTTTTGTTCATTTGTGAAAAAAAAAATGGAAATCTGGCAAAAATTCTGAAATTTTGCAATTTCATTAGCCGACATAATGTTGCGTTTAGAGAGCCTCGGATGTGGCTAAATAGTAGAACCCCCCCACACGTGACCCCATTTTGTAAACTATACCCCTCAAGGAATTTATTTAGATGGGTCACGAGTACTTTGAACCCCTCAGGTGCTTCACAGAATTTTATAACATCGAGCTGTAAAAATGAAAAAAAAAAAAAAAAAATTCCACAAAAAAGTTGCGCCAATTTTTTTCATTTACACAAGGTCAACAGGGAAAAAAAAAAATGTACCTCCAAATTTTTTGTACAACTTCTCCAGAGTATGCCAACACCCCATATGAGGTGAAAAATCAGTGTCTGGGTGCATGGCAGGGCTCGGAAGGGTAGGAATGACATTTTGGAGTGTAGATTTTGATTGGTTTGTGGGTGTCATGTCACGTTTGATTAGCCCTTGATATACCGAAACAATGGAATTCCCCATAAAGGACTCCATTTTAGAATAGAAACTAGATCCCCTGAATTTATCTAGATGTTTGGGAAGCGCCTGGAACCCACAGATGTGTCACAACATTTTACAACGTAGAAACGTGAAAATTAAAAAAATTTGATTGTTGATTTAGCATCAAATATTTTCATAACATTAGCAGGAGAAATTGGATCCCAAAATTTTTGGTGCAATTTCTCTTGAGTACGTAGATACCCCTTAAGTCCTGGAACACTACTGTTTGAGTGCAATGACAGGGCTCAGGAAGAAAGGAGCACTATTTGATTGTTGGAGAACAGATTTTCCTATAACAGTTAGCGATCCCATTAGTAAAGCCCCATAGTGTCAGAACAGCAGAAGCCCATTCAGGTGACCACACTTTTGAAATTACAAACCACTTGGGAGTTCATCTATAGCTGTAGTGACAATTTTATCTATGGAAGAGACCCCTGGAGTCAAATGCAGTGAATGTTGTATTATCAAAAATTGTAAATAAGCCCTTGCAGTGTTCATACATTGTGCCCAGCTTATTTATAATTCTGGTGAAATGCACCTCATACAGCTGGCATCCTCACTATAACAATGCCAAACATGTGGACGTTAACAGTGGTTTAGACACATTGTGGGGTTTAGAAGAGAAGGGAGGATTTTGGATCTCATGCTTTTTATTTATTTTTTTTCAGTGGGATGGGGGAAGAAGAGGTTCCATAGCTCTTTTACAGAGTCTTTCTGTGGCCGGTAACATGTAAACCCCCCATGCTATGTTCCCATTAACAGATGACTGACCTTGGAGGGGACTTGTTTTTTTGTGGGTTGAGTTAAATGATACTGGTGGCAATTCGGGTACAGAACATTCATCCTGTGCTCTATGCTGAGCACTTAAATAGGGGGTTTTCATCCACATCGCCAAAATAAGTGATTCAGGTGAGACCCCCGAACAATCCATTCCTTAATCAGGCAACAGAGTTATTCTGGACTCGGTTTTACTCTCTGTTCAGCGGTGTCCATCTTTTCAAACATGTACAAAACTGTGGATGACCGCAGTTTTGTATACGCCTAAAAAAAACACAGAGATGGACACCGCCAGATCACAGGTCAGATGGGAGTTCAAAGTAACTCCCTTTCCAGTTTGTAATTCTGAAAATTTGCCTGAATCAGATTTTTCAGAAATTTACCCATTATTGCCCATGCAAGTGCTCAACATAGAACACAGGATAAATATAAGCGGTTCCTTACTGTGATCTTTGGGAGGCAAAATAAACAAACAGCAGATGAAGAATTGGCTTTATTACTACTATTATGCCGTTCACTTTGTGGTATAGGTGATTACGTGGCTTTATTTTTCAGGTTTATAGGATTATGGAGATACCAGATTTTTATAGGTTCTTTTAGGTTTGGCTACTGTCATGCTAAAAACGTGTTTTTAAAAAATAAAGGATTTTTGCGTCACTGAATTTTGAAGTCTATAGTTTTATCATTTGGCTGTGACCCGTGGAAGGGTATTTACCCGAAACGGTGCCGTCGTCACCTCTGCGTCCCCTCCCTGCACCCCTTTGTATGCTGCTCCTGGACTAAATAAAAAAAATCCTGCTATATGCCGTTCTGGTGAGTGCTGATGTTTTTTCTTCTTTTTTGCTTAGTTTTATTATTTTCCTTCCAACAGTCATGTGAGGGATTTTTTTTTTGCAGGATGAGGAGTTTTTAATGGTACCATTTTGGGGCCACATAGTAGTTTTTGAACGCTTTCTATTCTGCTTTTTGTGAGGCAGAATAAAGAAGAAACCGAAATTCAGGAACTCTTCTTTTGTTTTACTTCAGTAAAATTACAGTGATACCACATTTATATAGTTTTATACTTTTTTCACCATGAATACTATTTTATAGAGAAAAATAGTTGTGTATTGCTGTATTAAGAGAGCTATAGTTTCTTTTTTTTCAGCTGTATGATGAAAATACATTGATTTTGCTACATGTTTTATTTTTACAGTGTTAACTGAAGGGTTTAACTAATAGGCTAATAGGATAGTTTGACAGAGCGGATTGTTATGGACATGGTGATACTAAATGTGTAGTTTTTTTTTTTTTACATAATTATATTTATCGGAATGTATTTTTCTTTATTTTCTGCTTTATTTAGGTTTACATTTTTTTTCTTAGTGCCTTTATGAGGCATCACCTATTGCAACTTTAATGCAATATTCAATCATTACATTACAGTGCAGCTGTCAGAACTGCTGTCACAAACTTCAGTGTTCATGCTCCAGGAATAATTACCAAGGCTTCTTGTAGTTAGGTGACGTAGAAGTTGCGATGATGAAGACTGATCACCATGGTGACAATGGGGCCCTCATGATTACATCACAGGGGATCGATCAAGAGGGGAGAGGGTGCGAGATCCATCTCCCAAACCCTCAAGTGCTGGGATCGATACCGATCATGGCATTTAGGGGGTTGACCAGCAAGGGATAGTGCGGGGACAGTCGATGGTTGTGTGAGGCCACTTTCCTCAGCATCCATTAATGGGATGACGGAGGGCAGCCGTCACAGCCGGGTCAAATTGTCCCTCTCCACAGTGATTTGAGTGATACATCATAGCATGCTCACTCCCCTTCAGGGCTGGAGGTAGTGTTGCTGCTTTTACTGCATTCCAGCCTATGACAGGTGCTACAACAGCACCTATCATAATGAGATTCCAATGTTTCAGGCAATTACATTACCTGGAACATTAGAAACGCTGTAATTGGGTGTTCAGAATTGAACAGCCACCAATCACAGCAATCGTAGTTGCTGGATAGAAACGCCAACCCCCCTGAGGTCAAGCTCTGGTACCCTGGTGACAGAACGACATTACTAGGGCTATGGTGCAGCATTTTTGGCCATATAGTATGTATAGGTACATCCTTGGTTGTGAAGGGGTCAATATTAAATGTGTTTCTGGGAGTGGCCCCTTGGCTGTTCAAAGCAAGACATCATATTTGACTATATGAGAGGTTTCCAACTGGGTCTAAAGGTACCTTTACATGCGCAACATCACGGCGATCGGTAGGGACCGAATGTGCGCATGCACGTTTTTGACGGTTGATACCGATCGCCGATGCCGCATGTACACGCCGCAATTGCGCCCTTAACCTAAGGGAACGTGGTTCCCCGGAAGTTGAAACTGATGCTGCGGGAAACATCCGGTTGAATACAGTCGCTGCTTCACATGCCGCAATCCCCAAAGGAATATGGGCTTACATCTTCAGCGCCGCAAGAACATAGGCGTAACAGAGTTGTGTATTCCGTGACCCAAACACGCTGATTAGACAACGCAATAGCATCATCATTGGCCAGCCTGCGCAGGAAGGCTGGCTAATACATGACGCCATTGCAATTGTGTAGTGTGAATGGGCAGTTCTTTAAATATGGCGCCCTGTGAAGGGACAGCCAATTGAAAAACAGTAGCCCCCACCAATCATCTCTGATGGGGCGCGGTATTCAGCACGCTGTGGCACGCCTCTTTGAAATCACTAGGCGACACTGATTCCATCCCCATCGCCCGTTCACACGTCAAAACCAGGGCAATTTACCATCTGGGTTGCCTCAGGTTTTAGAACAATGCTCTGAAACCGCAACCGGGAGCAACTGCGAAAATCTCGATCACTTTCCCCAATTACACGCTGCAACTTCGTAGCAATTTCAAGGCAACTGTGATTGAAATCCGATTGCCTCTCAGTTGCTACACCACAATTGTGGTGTGTAAAAAGGTACCTTAAGGGATATTGCGCCTCCTGGTGAAGAGGAGGAGAGGGACATGCCAGTGTAAAGGGCTTTATAAGCCACGCAAAACTCCTCTGGGAAATTAAACATACAAATTTTGAAGTTTTCCTGCTTGGAAATGAGACACATACTCTAAAATCCACCACTACACCGAGTGATCAGTTAAAGCGCTATATATGACAGGTTGGCCCTGTGGAAGCTTATTTGAGCAAAACAGCTGTAGTTTTATACTGCTTGCTTTGTCCTTTCCTCTCCCCCTCACCTAACCTGGCTTAGTGCACTAGATTTTAAATTTTTGATGCAGTAAAGTGTTTTACTTTACAGAAGTGAGTCGGAGATCTCCTGGGACTAGGTATTCCTGGACGCGCACCGCCGTTTGGACTTTGTTGGATGGGTTGCCCCTGACCTGCAAAGGTACGTCCATTTAACTCATTGTGGGGAAAGGTCTAGTGCCCTGAATACTGCTTTCTCTGACTGTGTAAGTGCTCTAAATGACTTTGGATGAGAGATTAATTTAAGGATTAGACTGCCTGGTCTGATGACAAGCTGGTGCGCAGTCAAACCAATTGCTGCTGAATACAACTTTGATTCTTCAACTAACTAGTCAGCAATAACAGCAACTAGTTCTGGTGTCTTTGCCATCTAAAGGAAACTGATTTGAAAGAATCTGGTGTGATAAAAAAGGTGCATAAATTCGACCTGCAAGTAGTGGTATAAAACATGACCTAGCCATAAATCCAGTTTTCTGGATGAGAGTGACTGAAGTTGGTGCACTCCGCATGAACTGAAGAAACCTTCCCTTGTCACATAAGCAGGATTTAAGTCAAAGTAGTGGTGTGGGGAAAGTTTTCTTGAACACTGCCACGCATTATGGGCTAAGCTGAAAATGTTCATTTCTTAAAAGGTAGCGTGCACCTTTTAAGTAGGAAAATTAACCATGCCACAAAGGGATATATAATCATTAACTGGTTCCCTAGAGCTTTACAGTCCCCAGATCTAAAAACCTATACAGAATTTCTGCTAGGAAAAGGCTGTCCAGAGTAGCCTCACTGTAGTATTTGGAGGCAATTACACAAAGCTATCCTATCCTCATGGTCAAATACTCTTGACAAACCTCATCAAGTGAACTCTCTTCCCCAATGAATTACAGATTCTGATGAACAAAGGAGGTCCAATACACTACCTGGTAAGAGTTTCTTATAACATCACTAAATAGCATAGACTGGAGAGAAATTGAGAACTTTTCATTCTAGATTAATCATGCATCCCGCAGGCAATATCTGTCTTCTACTTTATATGACATTCACAAGATACATTTACATGTGCAAATACATTTATAAAATAATGGATTGCTACGCCAATGATGCAGTTACATTGTTACTCTTGAGATCTTCAAATCCTAAGTAAGACATAGATAAGGCCAAGAAAGCTTAACATTTAGGCCTCAGAAATCAGTCATTTTTCCTGAAAGCATAAAATGGTCCAATTAAATCAGTGTTTTGGATCAGGCTTTTATTGTTGTTTTCTTTTTTACCAACAATGATTCATAAGTGATTTTAATGTAAAAATAATACTAAAAAAAAAATTGTAATGGATAGTGGAAGCTTTGCAATGTTAATCAAGTACAGTATACAGATATACTGATGGCATCAGCATGATTTTCACAGATCCATAGACTTCAATCGGTAGTTTAAATTTCTAACTCCAAAAAACGGGCATGCCTCCATTATTTTTCTGTCGACATACGGTGAACAGCATCATACACGATCATTAGATAGTTGTTGTTCCCATGAAAATCACGACGTTGGAATTGGCTCTTTAGATACATGATAAAAATTGGAGAATGTGAATACATGATCAGACCAGTTTTAGCTGAAACAGAACCAATTGTTTAAAATGGTCTGACCCCATTAGGAAAGACAATGATAGAAAGTGAATATACTTGGAAGGAAGATGAACACATTTAACCAGCCAAGTGAATGCAATATGGTATCAGACTTCCATACTATTGTGTTGATATTTCTATGTAGAACACCACTAACACCACCACCATTACATATATTCCTCACAATTACACCTTTTTAAATAATGAAGAATTATATCCAGACGCCTTTAATGTTAATGTCGTGCACATGTGTTGTAATTAGCTAAGACTGCTCATTACCAACGTGTTGTGTCAACACCTTTACATGGAGAGCTAGCGGTGTGTGCACAGTTTATAACCATGTGAGATGATGAAACCTGGGAGACCTAATGAGGTCTCATCTGTTTACAGTACAATGTGAAGTAGGGAGTTATCTAAAAATACAAGGATCTCAAATACAAAGCAGTGGAAAAAACATATCGTGTAATATTCTCAGAAGACAATGTGATATTGAAGCTGGGAAATCAAGTCTCCTTCACGGCTTTCCACGTAGATTCTTTATATTAGTCACTAACTATGTGAAATACAACCAATTATTATCTACACTTCATAAGGTACAAACAACTAGATTGCAGGAATACGGGAGTACATGGGGAATCCACTGGACAACAGCAGTTTTGCATCTCGAGCAAGGCGCCAAATGGCTGACGTCCAGTAGATTCCTCGTGTCTCCCTTTATGGCTGCACTCTGGTTCGTTTGTACCTTAATTTTGAGCAAAGTGCTTGTTTTATGATTTTTGAAGGTTTTTATTCTTTATAAAGTAGAAAGTCGCACAATCCTAATAACGCATTAGTTTTCTACAATGCATAAAAAAGTTAAATTTACATCTTTTACACCACTAGACTGCATCAGTATAAAATATGCAAAAATCTGGCCAAATTTGTAAAAAGCCACAAATAAGGCTGAATCATCTGAATACTGTAAAAGACAGTCTATAACTCCAAGCAGAAATTAAAAAAAAAATAAAAAAAAGAAGATAACTGAAAAATCCAGATAAAGTAAAACTTAATAAAAGACACAAACTGCATAATAAGAAACAAATTCAAAATTCACTTTTAAAACAATTATAGGCACTTCACACGGCACAATATCATTGTCCAACAACGATAAAAAGTCACGTGGTTCGTGCATTGCCGCCGATTTCGTTTGTGCGTTGTGTGGTGTAAATGAGCAATGCGATGCAAGACGATGCCAAAATGATATCGTTGGGGAATTGTGCAGGTTCTCCAACTGGCTAAATATTGGCTTGACGATCTAGCAGGATTGTGCTGTGTGAAGCCAACTACGATTTGGAGCACAACTTGCCCTATTCACTCCCATGTTAAATGGTGTTCCCTGGGTCGCTCGTACACAGCGCAAAGGAGGGGGTGTAGACATCGCAGTTGAGTAGCCTGCCGATATCTCCCTGTGTATCATCTCCTATGCGATCTTGAACTAGTGCCAAAAACGTGAGTGCTCCCGTGCCTTTGTATCCAATATCGGAACGATATTGGGAGTGTAAAGTGGCCATTAGTAAAAAGGTGCAAAGACAATTAAGACCCATATCCATACAGTGCAAAAACTTGCTGGAAAACTGCAATGTTGCAAAATTTTGGCATCTTTATGTCTGTCCTCGCCAGTTTTGCCAACAATGTCAAATTGGGGAGTTTTGTTGAGAATAGTGTGCCAAATCAGAGTCAACAAATTCATCCTAATTTCGCTACAAATGTGTAAATTACTGCTGCAGTATATTTTTTTGTAGTGCGATGGCAGCTGAAAGAGTTACACTCATCTTAAAGGAATTTGGGTCATCTTACTGTACCACTTACCAAGAATAGCATACAAAATGTCAGTCACAATGAAGCAGGGCTTAATTACGTTAGACATGAAGAAAACATACACATTTCACATACAAATAAAATTGTATTTCTCCTTTAATATATTTTTTTTTCTCCAGAGCCACAGAACCTTCCAAATATCTTTAATTGGTAACTTCTATTGTAAGTAAAGTTTCCACTGGCGATCACTCAATAGGGATTCTGTCAAACTCCCTAATGAATAATTTCTTGGCAGCAGCTGGAATACGTTCGGGCTGCTGGCTAGCAAATCATGATCTTTAGTTATATAGTGCCAACATATTCTGTACTTGCATGTAAATGCCTAGTGGTGACTCCACACCATTCTCTACACTAAAAAGGTGATGATGTACAAGCCACATAAAAAAGTACTTGGACACACCTCAATCAGTGAATTCTGGTTTGTCATTCAGTTCCATTGCCACAGGTGTATAAAATCCAGTCCTTAACAATGTAGTCTGACTTTAACAACATTTATGATCTCCTCTCCAATTGTATCTCAATCAATTACGGAGTGATATTATCTAAAAGTGGAAGTGTTTAGGAACTACAGCAATTCAGCCATGAATGGTGGATTACAAAGCTACAGACTCGAGTCAACGAGCGCATAAAAGTTACCAACCCTCCGCCTCAATACCTGCTGAGTTCCAAACCTCCTCTGGTATTTTCAGCACAAAATACTGTGGTCTATGGGCTAGATAGCATGGGTTTCCATAGAAGAGCAGTAATATGCAAGCACCAAGCACAATGCTAGGAGCTAGACGGAGTGATGTAAACCATGGCGCCATGGAATTTTGGAAAAGTAAGAATGTGTTTGGGGAGCGAGAAATTATGCTTCTCTATCTGGCGGTCTGATGGATAAATCTGGGTCTGCGAATGCAGACTGTTACCTGCCCATCTACACTGCTCAAATTTGGAAAGTTTGGTGGAGAAGCATAATGCTATTATTTATTTCTGCCAATAAAATGCATGTTAACTCGTCAAGCAAAACTGATTTCCCAGAAAGTGGTGCTGCTGAAAATATAACTTTGCAAATCATTGATTCCATGTAAACCAACTAATAGGTGGTATTCCTAGGGTAAGGTGCCGTCTAGTGATGAGCGAATACTTGACACCATTTGATAGTACAGTATTTGCAATATCCGTTACTCGGCGAGTATTGCAAGTGCTCGTGAGGGATGTGTCGATCATGATTCATCTGACACATAATGATAGCTCCCTTCAGTAAACTGAGCTGGCACCTCAGTAAGTTGACAGAATGTTAGGGTCTCTCTGAGGGGGAAGTGGTAAACAGCAAAATATTTTATGTAGTAGAAACACAAAAGAGCCCACCCTCCCACCCTATCCTAGAAATACTCATTTTATGGCCAGATGTGTGTGAGCGTAATCTATCATAGGGTGGAAACACACTATCCTACTTACATGCGAGTCTCTCGGACAAGACTTGGATCAGTGACCCTGAATGGCCTCTCCCTCTCTGGACGGGAATGTCAGCTGCTTATGTTTTTGTGCAGCATCACGTCCAGAGAGGGAGAGGCCGTTCAGGGTAACTGATCCGAAACTTGTCCGAGAGAATCGCATGTTTCCACCCTAATTGACTAACATTAGACTCGCTATCTGGATGAATATGCGAGTATTAAAAACAGCTTGTTACAAGTATAGCGAGTGCAAATATTTCGTACTCACTCATCACTAGTGCCATCCTTTTTATTTTAGTGTGCTTGCTGTCCTGGATGGGTGGAACCCTTTCTCTGGTAGTGCAGTCATGGTGATGGAGGAAAAATAATTTACTCCTCAAGTCTTGCAGCAAGCACCTAGTCAAGATGAAAGGAAGTTCTTTCTATCTCCTGATTATAGCTGTAACAGTGCTGACAAGAACTTTCAGTAGTTTAGAAATTCATCTCTAACCAATGTTATCAGTATGTTTTGCAACAATATGGTTGTGAAGGTCTTAAGACATTTCACTGGTTTTACCATTATAATTAGAGATGAGCTAACCTTTTTAAGTTTGGTTTGTCAAAACATTCAGATGTTCACTGAGTATTCGGCTAACAGTTCGCCGAACATCCAAGCAGAAACAAAAAAAGGCATAGAAAACCCTTTCATGGAGGCCCAAAAGCTGCCAAAAAAGCTCAAATTAGGGGCAGACACCAAGAAAAGTGGCATCTATTTGCCAGAGTTAAATTTTTTACAGTGGCGCACTATGAATGCATGGGACAAGGCAATGACAAGCTTATCAAGCTTCAACATTGATCAGGAACAGGTGAGAAAGCCCTGCTAAATTCAGGAAATACACAACAAAAAGACTCCAAGAAGAGTCTCCACATTTCAAAAAATTAGGGCTGACACCACAAACGTTGCATTAGTTGCCCCAGAATGAAAATTGGATAATAGCGAGATCAATGCAGCACACTGAAAAGTACACCATCGCCTAGTCTGCCCAGTATCCAACTGGGGTGGAAAGTCCTTGGAGACGCATGACTTGTTCATCTGATGAAAGATAGGCGGTCTACATTTTCAGGAGACAGCCAGGTGCGCTTATCAGTCAGGATACCACCAGCAGCGCAGGAGGACACATTCTGAGAAAACACTGGCTGCTGAGCATGAGAAAACCTTCAAGGCATGCCTAGCGATCTCAGGTCACTCTTATTTTTGAAGGCCAAAATTCAAAAGGGTTCAAAGCCCCCTATTGTAAGGATATTGAGCTTGAGATACTCCTGCACCATTCTCACCAGTCAATCACTATGTGTCAGACTGTACTCTGTTCTGCTGGTGGACAGGTTGGTTTAAATAATAGGTCAAACAACTCAGGGAAATTGCTTCTGACAGTTAAACTGCTGCTGCTAATGTTCCTGCCGTGATGACTTGACATTCCCCGGGTTGGAAGTGTACATCTGTGATACGAACTGGTCACATGACGTGAATGCTATGGTGACCAGATCAGCTGACCACACTAGAATAATGTACCGGTCAGCTGATCTGGTCACCATAGCAATCACGTCAATGATCTGGTCACCTCACTCGGTTACTACAGTGACCAGATCAGCAATCTCCGGTCCAGGCGTACGGTGACTCGCTGAGGATATCTGGAATCACTGTTCAGGTAAGCATGGTAGCTTACCTGAACGGTGACCTCAGGTGTCCAGAGTCATCGCACATCCTGAGTGGAGCTCACAGCTAGTTAATTCAGCGAATGGAGGCTTTGATGAGGATGCTGTATTCTTCTTTACCGCCTTGAATCAACAAGACATCACAGAGGATCTGAGGAGGGGTTTGAGGGTTGGGGTTAATAAAGATAGAGTCACTAAATGTGTTTGTGTTTTTTTTCTAATAATTTTTTTCTTTGTGTTGCACTTCTTTACGGTTTACTTGAAATTTTTAATGGATGGGTCTAACTTGACCTGACATTAAACATTTCAGGTTTAGGTAAAAACAGTTGAGTGTAGCAGCTCCTAGCTGCCCGGTTTATCTGTGCCGAGACTGAAAAATACAGCAGAGACCTAGGCATTTTTTTCTCATTATTTATTTATTTTACACGCTATGATGTCAGGTTGGTTGCCATACACTAATGAGCATGACAACAAAGCACAATCACCATCCAGATTGTGGAAATGCAGTCTAACTGAAACAGCCAATCACAAACGTTCTCACAGAGCATGAGCATTTGTGATAGGATGTTGTGAAGTCAGTGAAGTGAATATGCAGAAAGATTAATGGGCGGGACCAAAAGTGGGTGAGAGGAAGGGCGGCAGAGTGGACCTAGAAGCAAGCAGCGGGAGACAAGTAAGATGATTTGTGTGTGTGTGTGTGTGTGTCTGTGTTTGGCAGCTTTTGGACACCTATGAAGGTGTTTTCTATGCATTTAAAATATAACCGCTATTTAAAATTAGATTCAATAATAATGGAGCGCAAGTGATTTTAATAAACTTTCAAATGTAGTACATTAAAAAAAATTCTGGTTGGTTACCATTCATAAATCTTCCACAAGGTGTCCCCACTACACTGTGTATGAAGCAGACATATGTTCATTTTCACTCAGATCTGTCTTCAGTGAACACAGGGCATGAATCCAAACAAAGGAAAAAGGGAGTGAGGCCTACAGTCCTGAATGTAGCTGGTGAGGAAACAATGTATCAGATTACATCCTGACATTGCTTAGCTCTGTGCTGTAAACTCCTCTTCACAAACTTTTCTGTTCTGTCATCTGGCTGGACACAGCTTGGTCACATTCTCTGTTAACCCCTTGTCTGCTGGCTCGTCACACAGCTCACTATCAACCTGCTCTCAGAAGCTGTGGAAATAAAAGTGCTGGCAGTTGCTTGCCATGCCCACACAGCCATAAAATGTAGTTTTTAAAAGAACACAAGAAAACGTGAGAAATAAGTCATATGGCACAAAAAAGCATTATCTTAGCTACTATGTGACCCATCATTAACAACCAGTGCAGGATTTTTTTTTTTTCAATGAAATGACATTTACACTTAATGTTGCCTGCCATCGATTTCATTGGTGTTCGGGGCGTTCAACTAATTGTTTGAACAATTTGGCAAACATGCCGCATTCAGCGAACACAGCCGAACTCTAATCCTGGGGTGTTCGCTCATCTCTACTTGGTAGATGCACACTTTATCAACATGACAATGACCCAAAACACAAATCTGTTGCATTCCTGAAGAACAGGGTGAAAGAATTTGAGTGACCAAGTACCGTAAGTCCCCTGATTTGAACTCCATTGAAACAATATGGGGATTTCGGAAGTGACAGTTTGGGCATCACTCACCAAGAATTATATCTTTTAGAGCCTGAATACTGGATCACAAATAGATTATGGACTGATGTTGCAATATAGCGCCAACTGGTTTACTTCATATCTAGAAGACTTGGTGCCATTTTAAAATCATAGCGGTCAACTAAAATACTAGATTTAGTATTCATTCATGCTATGTACTGTACATATAATTTCATGTGACCAGAAGGAAAATTGCCCGGAGGGCTGGGGTTAGGGTTGCCTGAAGATTGTGGATAGACCTTGTCTTTAATGTGTATACATGTAATTATACCATTAGAACAAATTCCATACAACCCATATAAAACTGGTGGTGAGTGTTAACTCACATATACCAATTGCAACTCCAGACAGAGTATATATAGAAAAACAAGGAGAGGAGGTGTGCACAAATGTATTTCATTTAATGTTGAAAAATAAACTGGCTTCAAGCAGTAAAAGGATGGGAACAAACGATGCTAGGGGGAAAGTGCATACAGTGCAAGCGTAACAAGTATTAGGTCTGTTACCATATCTTGATGTGTGCATTGTACTTGGTAACACAGACAGCATACCAAACTGTCTCTAGAATTATATATGTGATTGTACAGTAGTGTTGTTTGGTTGATCTTGCCATTCTATAATGTTTAGAGTTGTAAACATTGCATAATTTGTAAACTCCTTGGGTGCTGGCTCACCATCTTGTGCTGCGGATCTTGTTTTTGTATACCTGCCACTTTTTTCTGGTTAAAATAAACTGCATTTTGCTTTTTTTAGACATAAAAAAGATCTGGTCGTGTTGTTTCTGTATGTTGCCTTAGGCACGACTTATCTGGTCCAGGGTTGATATGCTAAACATTGAAGTGTGAACAATATACAAAGCCCATCTGATTAAGTCTCTTAACAGTGTGAAAAAGGGTACCGTCACACTTGGTGACACACCAGCGATACCGACAGTGATACGACTTGGTAGGGATCACTGGTGTGTCGCTATGTGGTCGCTGGTGAGATGTCAAACAGTCAGATCTCACCAGCGACTCAGCAATGATCCGAATGATACGGAGGTTGTTGGGACCCTGTTTCTCAGACCTGTAGTATTGAGGTCGTTGGTCGTTGTCCCTGTCAAACACACCGATGCATGCTGCCCAGCGGGACCCCAATGATCAAAAAATGGTCCAGGCGACTGACACGACCAGCGATCTCACAGCAGGGGCCGGTCGCTGCCAAGTTTCACACAAAGCGAGATCACTGGCAAGGTCGCTGTTGCGTCACCAAACATGTGACTTAGCAGTGATCTCGCTATCGATCTCGCTTAGTATGACGGGGGCTTAACATAGTAGGGCACATTTCTCTGTTTTTAGAGTACTCCCAAATAGTTACTTTTAAAAACACAAAATTAAAATCTTGTTTTAGGAGATACAAAAAAGGAAAATTACATGTAGAGCAACTTTATAGCGAATGCAGATGGTACTAAGAGTAACTTTATGTTTTGCCATACTCTATCAGTTTGTAATCCAATGTTGTTCATTATTTATTCTCTGTTTTTCCTGGTAATATAATGTAGCCCAAGTTATCCAACTACCAGGAATCTCAATTACTTTTATTCTTCTTTGTTCCTAACTTAGTAGTGTATTTTGCATGTACGTCTGGATACAAGTCAGATATAAATGATTTATGAGCTTATCTCTGGCATTAGATAAAAGCAATGGTCTCTTGGGGGTCACATAAATAGACACATGCTGGTTAAAAGTCTATATATCATGGAAACGAAAAGGCATGCTACTTAGGATGAAACAATGCTGTCAAGAGAATCAATAACAGAAGTCTTGCACAGCAAAAATAAAGCTATTTTTGCAGAGGATTTTTTTTTCCACATCTATGAAAAAAAGCCCATGTCTGCCTGCTGGGTCATAACTGAAGCCCAATATGCTTTAACATAGACCTGCTCATCAGATGTCTTCTTTTCTTGTACAAATTCTATATATCTGATTTGCGGTCAGCCGCGTTTTTTTCCGCGGCCGCACTTGCCGCACCTGCTGCAAGCCCGCATAGACATTCTATGGGGCTTGCCGCAAGTAAACCGCAAGTGCAGCCGTTATGCGTTAACCGCAACTGCCGCGATAAGCGCGAAACCGCTGACGTGAAAGCAGCCCAAGTCCATGGGTCTGTGAAAGATGGAAGAGGGGGTGAGAAGGTAAATCTGACACTACGTAGATGCCATCCATGCATCCAAGTTGACTATTTTTCATGGACTGTTTGATAGAAGCTTGAGAAACCTTCATCAGTTTTTTGTTTGCCTTTTTTCATTTGAAAAAGTATTTCTGCATAAATTATAAAGAAACATCAAAGTCAATGATAAATTCGCCACCAAACACTGAACTATATATTAAATAAATAATTGGGTAACTATTTACATTCCAACCCATCAGTATACAGTTGTACAAAATGGCTCTAAGCATGCACTGAAAAGCTTCTCTGGAAGTTACAAGGCATCTCAGAAAACCTGGTCACACTCCATAGATATATTCTACGGCTAGTTTCACATCACAATTGTTTCCTGTCCATGGGGATCCTGTTCTTGCAGGACCCAACAGACAGGAACGGACAGGTCTGGATGGGAACTCCAGATGCAATTTCTGTGTCCAGATGTGTGATTTTGAGGGATCCAAACACAGAAAGAGCTGGGAGAAGCCAGAGCCTGCAAAGCACAGGCAAGCAGGACTGACTTTCACTTTTGTAATGAATATACATACATTGCGTAAATGAAATAAAATAAAGCAATGGTTAAAAAAAAAAAATGTAAATAAATAAATGCATGCTCACCTCTTCGGCTAGTGTCCCGTGATGTGAGGCATCCACCTCCGATGGCTGCAAGGACCTTAAATCAGCTGACCGGTGGGGCAACCCGATCAGCTGATGTGTCACATGACAGCATCAGCTGAGCAGTTTAAATCACCCGGGCAATTTAGACTGCTCAGCTCATGCGGTCATGTAACCCATCAGCTGATCGGGTTGCCCCGCCCGGTCAGCTGATTAAAGTCCTCGCAGCCGTCGGAGGTGGATGACGCGCATCGCTGGACACTCGCTGGAGAGGTGAGCGTTTACTTTTTTATTTTTAATTATTCCATTCTTTCATTTCACATTCAGTGTATGTAGATACACTGCTAAAGTGAAATTACATGGGAACAGAGCAATTTTAGTGTACTAAGCATGCTCAGTACACTGAAATCGGATCCATTAAACTATCTTGTTTTTCCCGGATTCGAGCTCCATTGGCCCCATGTTATTTTAATCGAACAGCTTCGAATCCGATGCGGTCCGATTCTGTCCGCTGCACCCATGATTTTGGGGACGTGAAAAAAGCGGACACAATCTGACCCCTACACACACGGATGGCTATTAAGCACCAATCCGTACTCAGATACACGGGGGCCAAATATGATTCGTGGCTATCCGTTTTACAACGGATAGCCACGGATCCCAAAAAATCGTGATGTGAAGGGGGCCTTAACAGTTTCCATTATAATTTTTTTTTAAACAATGAATCATGTTATAACAATTAAAAATGAATTTAATTTTGAAAAGCACTTAAGAAAGTTTAGCAGGTTAAAACCAGATTGTACAAAAATGGACAGCTTGGTTGGTAAAACACTAAAAGTCCTTCAGTTTTAATAAAAAGGATAAGACCCTATTTTGCTTTTGTTTCCCCATTTTCCAGCATACATAACCCCAGGATGACACAGCTCCGACACCACTGGATTGTCTGCATGGGAGGCGAGTATATGGAGGTTTATATACCACGGGGGGGCTGTATACCGCTGGGGCTGCTGTATATACTACTGAGGCCTGTATATACCACTGGGGAGGCTGCTGTATACTACCACTGGGGAGGCTGCTGTATACTACCACTGGGGAGGCCTGTACACCACTGGAGGGGCCTGTATACCACACTGCTGGGGGCTGTATACCTGTGCTTGGGTCCACCGTCGGCTTATACACGAGTCAATAGGTTTTCCCAGGTTTTGGGGGCAAAAGAAGGGGGGGTCGGCTTATACATGGGTTGGCTTATACACGAGTATATACGGTACGTATATGTGTGTAAATGTGTATATATATATATATATATATATATATATATATATATATATATATATATATATATATATATATATATAACACACACACACACACACACACACACACACACACATTTACACACATATACGTACAGTATATACTCGTGTATAAGCCAACCCATGTATAAGCCGACCCCCTTCTTTTGCCCCCAAAACCTGGGAAAACCTATTGACTCGTGTATAAGCCGACGGTGGACCCAAGCACAGGTATACAGCCCCCAGCAGTGTGGTATACAGGCCCCCCAGTGGTATACAGGCCTTCCCAGTGGTAGTATACAGCAGCCTCCCCAGTGGTAGTATACAGCAGCCTCCCCAGTGGTAGTATACAGGCCTCAGCAGTATATACAGCAGCCCCAGCGGTATACAGCCCCCCGTGGTATATACAGGCCCCAGCAGTTTATACAGTAGCCCCAGCGGTATACAGCCGCCCCCGTGGTATACAGGGCACCCCCTTGCTGCCACACACCTGTAAAGTAAGACATCATTATACTTATCCCTGTCGCTGCTCGGTCACTGCGCTCCTCTGGGTCTTCATGCTTCCTCCTCCGGCACACAGACAATTACGTCATTGCCTGTGCGCCGGAGGAAGCATGAAGACCCGGAGGAGCGCGGTGACCGAGCGGCGACAGTGACAGGGATAAGTATAATGATCTCTTACTTTACAGGTGTGCGGCAGCAAGGGGGGGCCGTGTATACCACGGGGGTGGGGGGTGTGCCTGTATACCGCTGGGGCTACTGTATACACGTATGACCCGTGTATAAGCCGAGGGGGGGACTTCTCAGCACACGTTTTGTGCTGCAAAACTCAGCTTATACATGAGTATATACGGTATTTATTTTTCTTTTTTGTGGCTCTTTAGCATTTAAAAAGGAGTTGTGCAGCTGTGGACAACACATTTATCATAAATATGAAAATGGAGGAGTTGTCCATAGCAATCATAGCAAACAAAAGGAATACGTATGGCTATTTGTATGGTTTTTTTTAAAACACTACTTTTCAGAAATCTATCCAACAATTATAACAATAAAAATGCTCATTTGTAAGTTCATTCTGTTTCTTAAATGTTGTAATCATTTCAAAAGCGTAATGAAACTTTACAAATGGTTTTCACATTTAATTGGCTTTATAATTAACAGTAGATCAGTGGGGTCCAGGTCCTTTACATGTTGCATTACAAAGGTATTGGATATATACAATGACGCATGAATGCATCATAGAGCAAGTATGGGTGCCGCCACACAAAGCCTAGATATCAGAAACCTTTCAGTGCATTCATTAATAATGAAGGAAGGTAAACGCTAAAGCAGTTTAGAGATGCAGGTCCCTTGTAAGTATATGTTCACCCATGTTTCTACATGATAACAATTCAATATGTTAAAAGGTTCAAATATTCTGTTTTCATAGATTGTGACTGGTCTTTAAAGCAATACTTCAGATATAAATTACAACGCCTGCCTTATTCAAAGGGCTCTAGCATGTTTATTATTACTATTGTTTTTCGCACTTTGCTTCATTTCTGAACTTATGAATGTAAATGTGCCCTTCTTTGCATTCCTATGGGCTCTACATTGATGGACGGTTTTGCTATACTTATCAAGGATGTTTTGTTATCTGTGGCCACCTGATATTGTATCAATGTACAAAATAGTGAAAAATGGAAAATCCTTAAAAAGGGATAGTCCACTGCATATTCATGACCCAACTTCAAAATATGTAAACATCAGACTGGTAGGGGTGTCAGATGTTGAACCCATATTAATCAGCTAGGTGTTCCCTTTCAATTGATTAGGAACTGAGCTGCAGTTCAAGGCAACCGCCTCTAAACCACTTATGAAGCTTTGTTCTTCTGATTCTATTTATATCTAGGCCACCACTGAAGCGGATAACAGTTTGTCGGTGGGTAGCTTGTGTTCGGATTGGATATTAGTGATTTATTGATAGGTCATCAATATTAAAATAGTGGACAACGCTAACAAATGTATGTAAAAGGTAAGGCAGATACATCCATGTATTGCACAAATTACACCTTCACATGGCATTCTGTGATTCACGTCGCACTAATTTGATATCAACTAAATGCCATTCAGGACTATCATTTACTGAAGATTAAAATAAACAATTAAAGGGTATTTCCAGCCTCAAAATACATTTCTGCAGTGACTATATGACCGCAGGTTGTCGAATATGTTTAGCCCAGAAATCCTCTCAGCCCAAACCAGGTGAGTTTGCATAATACGATTAAGGAGATTTGTAAATCTGTAGCAGGCATTCCATAGCGGATTAAATATACCTGTAAATAGCAAATTCAATTATCGTCTCTCTTATTCTTGCCCATCCCTAAACAGATATAAATAGGGCTGGAAAACCACAGATAGATACGCCAGCCGTTAATTACTGTTATAGTAATCATTAGGTTTGTTTGGAGAGACAATATACTGCATGTAGAAATGCTAGCATAGAAAATACATTTCTGAGGCCTAAAAAGAAGTACAAGACAGACATTGCATTAATACTCACCAATTCATCATACACATGAACTATAGAAAAGAAAGGTATGGTTGACCACTTGCTAATGTACTTCCATTACCAAAACTCTATCCTCAGTCCCAGGTGCTTCACTGCTGGTCCTTGCAATACTGTGTAAGGGCTTGTTCACACAAGTGTACACATAGAATGAGTGCTATCTGATGTTTTATTGGAAAGTACTCTGAACAATGCTATTCAATTTTTTTTGTCATCTTGCCAACTTGGCATGAGAAAATTAAATTGAATGCTCAAGTGGAAGCATATGTCAGAATTGCACACCCATTTAAGTATATGGGTCCATGGAAATCATCACACTGCACTCAGTTGACTTACGTAAATCGAGAAACTTTGCTCTCCATCTCCCCTTCACAGTGTGCTAAGACTTGCTCATTCAAGAGAATCCGATCTCACCAATATGACACTCTGATCAACCTCGAATCAGAGTTTCAGCTGAGAGCATGCTACATAATCGATCAGATTCTTTTGAATGAGAGAATCTATGCCTGTGTGACCCCGGCCTGAAGACCACTTTACACACACCAACTTATCTGTCCAACTTCTGACCAACTTACTGGTTGCAGTGAAATCATGGACACATTGTTCCATTGTACACAGCCACAAAATGGAGCAATGTGTCCATGATTTCACTGCAACCAGTAAGTTGGTCAGAAGTTGAACAGATAAGTTGGTGTGTGTAAAGTGGCCCTTAGGCATGGCAGCTAACCAATCTTCCTGGCACGATTGATGAGGACACACACATCTCTTCCCCGTGATGGAAGGGGACCTGCTGGGACCAAAAACCTAGATGTTAGCAGTGGCATTGGTGAACCTTTAGTAAAAGAATTTCAGTTCTATAAAGTTTACTAACTTATCAAGAACCCATACTTCATTATACAACCCAATTTAAACTAATAGGTCATCAGATTTAACTAAAAGATTTAAATATTATTAAAATGATCTTTTAGTCTAAAGTGATGTAATTACTTTGAAAAACATGTCAAAACTGCTGTATAATGCACAGATGCTCTTTGTAATTTCAGAATTAACAGCCATGTGGACATGCATTTTCAAACCAATTACAGCAGCTTCATTAGGACACATATCAGTTAAGGTATGCAGTTTGTATTGTAAAATGCGGTCACAGATGCCTTCAAAATGGCAAACATGAATGAGATTTCATTATGTCCATGGCAAAAAATAAAAAAATATAAAAACACAACACACCTAAAAGTTGTACTATTTTTGCAGTTATGTTTGGCGCTTAAATTAACCACTGCCTGTTTTCACTGACCTATTCACGGTCTGTGGCAAGAGGTTTCCACCTCACACCTACAAACAGTCTTAGGCCACGTTCACACATTGAGTATTTGATGGGTTTTTTACCTCAGTATTTGTAGCTAAAATCAAGAGTGGGACAATCGGAGAAAAAGTATAAAAACAACACGTCACCACCAAATACTCAATGCGTGAACGTGACCTTAAACTCTGTTCCGCCTGGCATTTGTTCATTTCCTTTTTGTGCCATCACAAAAGCAGATCATTGAAAACAAGTCTATAGATGGAAGAGTGGATACGGAAAGAAGAACAAAGGAGCTATACCACCTGCCCCGACACCAACCCCACCCTTGCCACCTCTGTTTCCTCCTTATCTTCCTTGGAGGAGAGCACCAGAGGAGTGGGTGGAAATAAATCATTAATAAGAACAGCAGTAGCACCAAAACCTAAGGTAATGGGTCCCAAGTCACTTGTGCAGGCCAGTAAGGCAAATTAATTGAAGGTGATTAATCCATCTCATCACCACATATCATCAGCACAAAGGGATGTTTTACAAAGAGGATTAACATTTATACCCAATACCTCTCTTGATTTATTTACAGTAAAGAAGGACCTTAATCAGTTCCTTAGGAAGTTGGTGCTGCATATACTGCATTCTAGGAGATTGACAGCAGATTCCACTTCTCCACTATCAGACACGGAAAGGGACGCATTATTGACTTTGGAGGAATTGGGTGAGGAATCTTCTGCAGTTTCTAAAATCAACTTTCCACAATCTGTTATTCCCAGATCCACCACATTTCCTCTTTTTTCTATCTGTTCGCAGGTTGAGATCTTTAATAAACTAGTCTTCAATGAACTGAAAACTATTGAGATCACTGGTAGAGGGAGACAAAACCTATCATTCAAACAGAGATGGGCCTTGATGGAACTCAGGTCTTGGAGTGATGTATTTAAACCTGGGGACAAGGGTGGGAATGTGGCGATTTGGCCGGCTCCCCTCTATGAGCAGAAGGCCTTTAGACAATTGTGACAAGGTGTTTTATCAACGCTTACATTATGATCCTACTGCTAAATTCGCCTAAGAACTTCAGGCTATTTTGGAACATGCCCTAGAAAAAGGTATCATCCTATAGGAGGTATATAGTGGTCTCCTGGTCGAGTCGCCGGTAGTGCCAACTTTCTACCTTCTGTCACAAAATGTATAAAAATCTGACCTATCCGCCGGGGCATCCCATTGTCTCTTTCATAGGAAGGTTATGCAAAATATCATGTAAATTTATAGAATACCATCTACATCCACTTGTGAGTGATGCTGCTCTCCTATGTTAGAGACACTGCGGACATCCTGTGGAGGTTGGATGGTGTGATGTTGGAGGAGTTGGCGCTGCTAGTGACAATCGATGTTGAGGCCCCGTATACTTGTATTGACCATCGTGACGGCTTACACTCCACCACTTTTTTCTTGGGGATGAGCAACCTTGACACATCCTTCCAGGGGCTTATTTTGGTGCTCCTAAACTAAGCCTTGTGGCACAATTATTTGTCTTTGGGGATGACTTCTACCTCCAGCAGCACAGCACTGCCATGGGGGCGGCTTGCACACCTTCGTATGCCAACCTCTTCCTGAACTACTGGGAGAGGGAGGTTCATGGTGATGGCGCGCTAGCCTTCTCTTATGTGCAGTGCTGGCTGTGATATATAGATGATTTGCTGGTCATCTGGGATGGAGCCATTCCCAAACTTGACAATTTCCTGCTCTCACATCGTGGAAGTTAATTTTCTTGACGTCAATATCAGGAAAGCTAGTGATGGGACTGTTGAGACTGACCTCTTCAGGAAGAAGAGGTCGGTTCATGCCCTGCTACATGCCACATCATCCAACACTCCAGCCACCATCTGTGCCATTCCTGTGGGCAATAACTGCGGAGGAGGAGCGTTTGCTCCATCAAATGTTCCTTTGAGGCTCAGGCTGCCGACATTTGCGACCGATTCATTGACAGAGCTCTATAAAGAAAAGGATATAACTGTGCCAAGTATACCCAGAGAAGTGAACTACTATCCGATAAGGTTAAACTGAGGTCTGAAAAGACCGTAGTTTGTTTAATCTCTACTTATAACAGCCAGTGGGGAGATTTAAGGGATATCCTGGCCAAACACTGGTCAGTTTTACATATTGATCAGTGTCTAAGAGACCCCTTGCCTGATAGACCATTAATGACTGCGAGGTGGGGCTGGAGCATCAGGGACTTACTTGTGCGTAGCCATTACATCCACAGTATTACCCCACTATTTAGCCTGGGAAAACCGCGTTGGGGCTGCTTTCCATGTGGATCGTGTGTGGGGTGGAATAATATCATATGGGCCTCAAGGTTCTCATCGGCGGACGGGAGCCACGAGTACCAGATACGCAATATATATCCTGCAGCACCCGAGAGGTCATTTACTATGCCACATGTGGTTGTAATCACTTTTATAATGGTTTGACCTCTTGGGAGCTTCAGAGGACGAGGGAGCATGTCAGGGATATTGCATCATCGGCTGATGTTTGATTCCCTTAGGATGCTCCTCGTCACTGCAAGGAATATCAGTGATCCTAGGAGTTTGCAGATAAAAGGGGTTGATGCTCTCAGGTCGGGCATTAGTGGTGGTGATGTTAAATGCGCCCTGGCCCGGCTTGAGAACAGATGGATTTTTCGTCTAGGTACTCTTGTTCCAGCTTGTCTTAATGAGAGAATAAGCTTCTCTTCATTCTTGTAGCCTTCTGTCTGCATGTTTATTTCTCAATCCCTCCCTCCTTTCTGATCTTCTTGGCGACTTGTGTCCATTTTAGTGTATAACATTTGTATTTCAAGGTTGGCATGATCCATTCCACCTTATTTTTGGATTTTAATCTGTCTTTTTCTTTCCTATTTTAGTAATTTTGTATCCCTTTTGATCATTTTGTATCACTGTTATGAAGACAATGGGGAAACCTTGCGTGACTGGGAAATATCTGTTTTTTTGGACTCAAGCCATATGGATACATCTGGAGCTGTAGTGCATCCCTTCATTATTGTTGCCATTCAACTATACATGTAATTTTGACTGTTGTCCTTATGCTATTATTTTTCTTCCTGTGTCACTTTTTCTGTATAACTTTCCTCTCTAAGGGCCGCTTTACACACACCAACTTCTGTGACCCAACTTCTGAACAGATCTCTGGTTGCAGTGAAATCATGGACACATTGTTCCATTTGTACACAGCCACAAAATGGAACAATGTGTCCATGATTTCACTGCAACCAGAGATCTATTCAGACGTTGGTCACAGAAGTTGGTGTGTGTAAAGCGGCCCTAACTGGATCACCATATTGCTGCTTCTAGCTGTGTATACCTACTTTAAATCCTTGGCTGCCTCTTGTGGCTACCTTAGGTAACAAATTTCCGGTACTCTGGGATAATAATCAGAACATTAAAAAACTCTTCAAGCATAGATACTGGGCAACTCTATGTTAGCCCGACTTATCCCAGTAGTTTGCAGTGTTTTTCTGGAGCTTTGTTATTGCTACAGATGCTCTATTACTGTGCCCTGAGTCCTGCCCTGAATAAAGATGGAGACGGTGACGTCCATGCATGTGAGGGACATAACTGGAAGTCCCGATCATGCACATTTCCGGTTTGGTGGTGCCCTGAGCTACTTACATCTATGGAGACTTTTCCTCCCTCGGGACGCCGCCGGAATACAAAGTGCCATCATTTGATCTCCTGGGTCCGCCCCCACTACACATGTGCAGGCAATAACTTATTCACACATGTGGTATATTATATGATATTATATATGACCTCCCCTGACACATTTCCACACACCCTGAAGAAGTGCCTGTGTGGCACGAAACATGTAGCGGTGACCCCTGGAGACTTAGAGGCAATTGAATTGGTTACTATGGGCGAGTGCCTCTGATGTATCTTGGCTTTAGGATTAATTTTTTGTTATAAAAGGATTGCAGGTTGTGGCCAATACTCTGCTGATCCCCTTTTGGGACATGGTTATAACTGTCCTGAAGGTCTGTTCTAACTTTTTGTTATTACTGTCCCTTTTTCATCGATTAATTGTAACTTTGGCATCTCCACTCTTTTATTGATACCTTTTTCTATTTCTCCTGGGGGTGAAATTCCTACCCTCCTCTTCCCCTTTCGCCTGACCCCAATTTTAATGCAATTTATGTAGTGTTGTCCTATCTATGCCATCTCAATTAGTCTCTAATAAATTTTCATACTTTCTTGCATAAACTTTACAGAGTCTTCTTTGAGTAACACTGTAAACTGGCGAGTGGGGTGCACTAATACTTAACCACTGTTAAACCTATTTCTCATTCTTTTGGGTCTGAGAACATTGAAGGTAATGTATACCGCATACTCTGGAACTCACTGCCCCAACACATTAGACATTCTCCTACCCTGGGAACCTTCAAAAGAAGCCTGAAGACCCACCTGTTCCGCCAAGCCTACCACCTGCAATAGGACCCGGTCCACCACACCGCCTCACGACTGGAATTCCCCCTACCACTGTATCCCCACCCGCCCCTCATAGACTGCAGCCCTCGCGGACAGGATTTTCCCCCTCTTGTATCTGTATGACCGAATTGTCCACATTTATTGTTACGATTTTACTTGTCCTAGTCTGCCTCTTTTAGCATGTAAAGTGCCATGGAATATAATGGAATATAATGGCGCATATAATATAATAATATAATAATAATAATAATAATAGTAATGTCAAAAACATAGCCGACAGCAGAGACCAGGGCTGTGGAGTCAGTAAACTAAACTCCGACGCAGACTCTTCAATTTCCCTGAATCCGATTCGGACTCTCAGACTCCACCAAAATAGAGACAGACTCAGACTCCACGACTCCATAACCAGGCTGTGAAGTCAGTAAGCCACATACCTAACTCCAAATCCTCAAATTTCCATCCAAAATGGCCGACTCAGACTCTACAGCCCTGGCAGACACCTCCGACACACCCCATTCAAGAGTCTGTGCGAGTGATTTCAGTAATTGTGTCCGTGTCATGCTATTTTGTCTGTCATTTTTACACAATATGCAAAAACGGCTTCTAATATATCCTACATACATATGTGAAGAAAGACGCTGCAAATTATTGGTACATCCTTTGCATCATGTACTGTATGCTCCCATGTGATATAACCAAGAACTTAAAGCAATTATCAGGACTAAAGATTACAGTGTATAGATTTCAGGACAATAAACTATAAATAACTTGGAATGGAAAATGTAAACATACCATACAACAATAAATGCTTAATAGGTCCCATAAGAAAATACAACTTGATTGGAATGACGAGCTGCATGACTCTTGTAACCTGGAAGCCTTACAAAAGTTCAGGTCTAGATCAGCAGCTACATCTGAGCTTCTACACAACTAAGGATAAGGTAACTTTTGGTGATTTATGGCATTGTCTGAGTCATTGAAGTCACTATGTAAACCAATTAGAGAGTCTACAAATATAAATACCAGTAATTACTTTAACCCTTTTTGACCAAGCTAACTTTCACCTTAATGCCCAGGCTAAATTTTAGAAATCTGACCAGTGCAACTTTATGAGATAACTCGGGAACGCTTCAACGGAACCCAGCATGACAAATTGTGTACCAAGATATGTTACCCAGATTCTTCTAAGTGTGCACATACCCCACATGTGGTCAGAAACGTCTGTTTGGACAAATGGGAGGGCTCAGACGGGAAGGAGCGCTATTCGAATTTTGGAAAACAAAATTGGATAAAATTTGTGGGCACCATGTTGCATTTCCAGGGCCCCAAAAGATACCTAAAAAGCAGAAACACAAAACAAGTGACCCTATTTTGGAAACTATATACCTCAAGAATTTTGTCTAGGGATATAGTGAGCATTTTGAACTCACAAGCAGTGCACAGAACTTAACATTAGGTCGTTATGTTGAAAATTTTCAGTTTTATTTTACAAACATGATGCTTTAGCCCAAAATTTCTCACTTTTCCAAGAGGTAATGGCAAAAAAAAAAAATAAATAAATCCAGGTAGAAGGAGTGGGGGCACCACCTAAAGGGGAACTCCTGGCCAGGAGGCAAAAGCGGACCGGAGGCACAGTATACACCCGGGGTGCCGGTAAAACCAACAAATGTCCAAGTCAAAAGGGAGAAAAACGGCACTCACCGGGACTACAAGTAGCGATGTCCTTTATTGATGGGGTTGCAGGTACAAAGTGCAGGGAGGGGGTACCGGGGTGACGACGGCACCGTTTCTGCAACCCCATCAATAAAAAAAAAATAAAAAAAAAAAAAAAAAAACTGTTGTTTCCCACTTTCAGGAGCATGGTGATATGTAGAAATACAAACAGGTTCTCTTTGAACACACAGTAGGGATCAGAAGGGAAAAAGCAGCATTTTGAGTAGAAATTTGGCTGGAATAGATTGCAGAAATTGTCTAATATGTAGAGCCCCCGAGGTCCAAAATATCAGAAACTCCAAAGATGACCGTATTTTGCAAACAAGACCCATCAAGTAATTCATCTAGGTGTGGGTTAAGCATGTTGAACCCATAAATGCTTCAAAAAAACTTTAAATTGTGTAAGTGAAAAAAAAAGTTTTTTTTCCCCGATAAAATGTTGTTTTCGCCGCAAATTTGTAGCTTTCATTGTTAACAATATGAGAAAACATACTCCGTTATGTGTTACACAATTTCAGCCAAACACAATAATTCTTCATATATGGTCCAAAACTGCTGTTGAGGCACATGGCAGGGCTCGTTAAAGGAAAGAGTCATGTCTTTTTATAGTACAAATACTGCTGGAATAGTCTGTAATAACAGCAGAAACCCCCTTCCCCCCAAAAAAAAAAAAAAACACACCCTACTCTACAAATTGTCACCCTCTCAAAGAATTCATCTACGAGTGTAGTGGCTATTTTGTTGCATCCATACTGTGATTTTTTTTTTCCTGAAGAATGTCAAACATTCCAGCCAATTGCCCATACATTGATCCAACCATCTAATATATAAAGCTGAATGTGTGTATGTATGTGTGTGTGTATATCCGGGATTGGCATCTACACCGTCGCAGCTACAGCCGCAAAATTTTGCACTGTCACACGTCTGGACCCCGGGAGCGTCATAGGCTATGTTGTGAGGCGAAATTTTAACCCTGCGCGTTCCAGTTCACCAAACAATTTTGCCCCTATCTACATAATGGGAAAAAAGGGAAGGAAGTTGAGGGAAATCGACAGCTTCACTATAGGACAAAATTTGCACAGTCACACGTCTGGACCCGGAGCGTCATGGTCCTATGTTGTGAGGGAAATTAACCCGCCGTTCCAGTTCACCAACATTGCCCATCTACATAAGGGAAAAGACAGTTACATTGACATTGATGAGAGGCTAAGATAGCACCAAAGACTAACAGACACAGCATATAGTCACTAAGGTGGGCCCCAACTGAGATATTCACCACACACGGGACATGTATACACACCACACACACACAAAGAGTAACAGCAAGTCTATAGTCGCTAAGGTGCACCCCAACATGCTACTCACCACGCATCCCGAACAAACACACCTCAAGACACACACACACCCAAGGGACACACACATCACAACAGACACACACACTCACTCTAACGACACAGCACTCACCACACAGGACCACACATCACAAGAGACACACATACACACCACACACACAGACCCCCCACAGGGACACACAGCACTACACCCCTATAGGGACACATCATCACCCCAAGGGACACACACACAAAGAGACACACACAACACAGATACACACACCACAGACCCCACACAGGGGCACACACACATACACACCCTATAGGGGCACATGCACTTACCCCACAGGGACACACACACACACACCCCATCCCACAGGGACACACACATACACACCCCAGGGACACACACACCGCACAGACAGACACAGATGTGCACAAATCACACAACTCGCCTCATACGTGTGCTATCTTTATTTTCCAAACATAAACATCTGATTAAAAACTGCCAATGTGCAACACATGTGCCATATAGGGAATTAAGGCAGATGTCAGTCATATGAGCTGTCTATTATGTGTATGTGTAAGGTAACATACTGCCCGGCCAGGGGGAGGGTTTACTGTTGGCTGGAGATTTATTAGGCTGCCTATAGCAATCAATCACAGCTCAGCTTCTATTTTCCTACAGGTCATTAATATGACATATTCAAATTCTATTTTGTTATAGCTAACAGCAGCTATTTATTAACCCGGGCGTAGCCGGGTACTACAGCTAGTTCACTATAAATAAGTTAAATGAAGACTTTTATTTTTCTTGCCCCAAACTGCAGCCATTAAGAGGTTGTCCAGTAGTGTTTCGCCCCATGGAGAACTTATAACACCACACTTGAAAACAAATATTTCTTTAAAAGACAATTTAATGAGACTTTAGGCTCGATTTATCAAAGTGCTCATTTCAGATTTCCACTTCAGATTTCCAGCATAAGGCCGGTTTCACACTGGCGTTCGTCCGCGCTGCATAGATAGGCAGCTCACTGAGATGCGGCGACGCATGTGTCCTGCGTTTCTATGTTTAACATGGGGACGCACGGTGTATGCATGCGTTTGGCTTTGTCCGAGTGCGTTTGTGTCTGAATGCATATATTTCGGATGCAGAAAAAAGGCTTCGTGTTGCAGTTTTTGGAGCGTCCGAGGGTGCTTGATTTAGACGCAAGCATCCGCACGCAAAAAATGCTAAATGACAGTGAATTGTGTCACACTGCATCTCTCTATCTCGCTCTTCTTCCCGAGACTGCTACAATGGTGTGCCCAATACATTCCTATGGACTTTTCACTCACTAAGGAGCTGGAGAATACACAGTGCTTATGCCACCGCATGGATGCATTCGTGCCTGCGTTTTCTCAAGTGCATTCAGATGCAAGCATCACGAACGCCAATGTGAGACCAGCCTAAAACATCTGTTTTTTTTTTTTTTTTTTTTTATAAAGTTGAAGTGGTGTAAAAGTTTTGACACTTGGTGTTTTTACAGTCTTGCCCTATTTTCCCAGAATGTGCAGATTTGTGATAGGAAGGAATGAAGCCCATCTGGCAAATTCATCAAAAGTTACACAACTTTGGTGTAATTTAAGCCAACCCCTGACTAGAGTACTTCTTTAATTGGAATAATCCACAGAAAAATGTAAAATGAAAGGCTGGAAACCGAAGAAGTGCAAATAAGGTCTTATCTATGAAGAGCGACAGATCCAACTAAGGGAAAAAGAAACAGGTTCACCTGGGGTAGTGGTGAGAAGCCACAACTACTATCAGACGCTTATGTGATGGCTGCAGAAAACCACGAGGAGATGAAGATGGATAAAGCTGTGCTACCACATGGACCAAGTGCTATAGAATAGGCGTTTTTTATTGTTGACACGGTTCCGAGAATACTTTCTCCTTCTTCGGGGCAAAAAACACAAAATTTTATGATTCTTGTCCTGAGGAAGGAGAAAGTATTTTCAAAAGTGCACCGACAATAAAAATCACCTTTTCTATAGTATTTGTGTTCACGTTTTCCATGTGGTAGCGCAGGTTTATCTCATCTTCATCTCCTCATGGTTTGTAGCACATCTCTAGCAGATGCACAAATTCATTGACTGGTGCACATCGTTAAATTATTTACATCTTAATTCAACAACCCCTTCATTAAAAAATGGCATGTAAAACACCAGTAAAAAAACAAATTGTGTTCTAAAGGCTGAAGAGCAGTGCTTTTTTTGTGAGGGTACATACCGGTACGGCGTACCAGAAATTCTAAAGAGCAGGCAGCACTGACCTGCTGTGTCACTCACAGGCTGTGTGTAGTACAGTTTCCCTTAGCGCCGAAGGACCTGCGATGATGTCACATACGTGTGACTCGGGTGGGTGGAGTTTTCCCACAGGGAAAGAAGATGGAGGACGACGACTAATGCAGGCTGCAGTGCAGGGTATGTGACAACAGCACTGACAGACTGTCAGTGACAGTGATGAGTGCAGAGGGCGGCAGGCTGTGCAGGGGGAATAGAGATCAGGACAGGCAGGGTATGGAGAAATTGAGACAAGGGGGATCGAGGATGGAGAGACAGGGGGATCGAGGATGGAGAGACAAGGGGGATCGAGGATGGAGAGACAAGGGGGATCGAGGATGGAGAGCAAGGGGGATCGAGGATGGAGGAGACAGGGGGATCGAGGATGGAGAGACAAGGGGGATGGAGGATGGAAGAGACAAGGGGGATGAGGATGGAGAGACAGGGGGATGGAGGATGGAGAGCAGGGGGATGGAGATGGAAGCAAGGGGGGGATGGAGGATGGAAGAGACAGGGGGAATGGAGGAGGATGGGAGGAGGCAGGGGGATCGAGGATGGAAGGAGCAGGGGGATCGAGGATGGAAGGAGCAGGGGATGAGATGGAAGGCAGGGGGATCGAGGATGGAAGGAGCAGGGGGATGAGGATGGAAGGAGCAGGGGGATCGAGGATGGAAGGAGCAGGGGGATCGAGGATGGAAGGAGCAGGGGGATGGAGGATGGAAGGAGCAGGGGGATCGAGGATGGAAGGAGCAGGGGGATCGAGGATGGAAGGAGCAGGGGGATCGAGGATGGAAGGAGCAGGGGGATCGAGGATGGAAGGAGCAGGGGGATCGAGGATGGAAGGAGCAGGGGGATCGAGGATGGAAGGAGCAGGGGGATCGAGGATGGAAGGAGCAGGGGGATCGAGGATGGAAGGAGCAGGGGGATCGAGGATGGAGGATCAGGGGACGGGATCGGAGAGACAGGGGGATCGAGGATGGAAGGAGCAGGGGGATCGAGGATGGAGAGACAGGGGGATCGAGGATGGAAGGAGCAGGGGGATCGAGGATGGAAGGACAGGGGGATCGAGGATGGAAGGAGCAGGGGGATCGAGGATGGAAGGAGCAGGGGGATCGAGGATGGAAGGAGCAGGGGGATCGAGGATGGAAGGAGCAGGGGGATCGAGGATGGAAGGAGCAGGGGGATCGAGGATGGAAGGAGCAGGGGGATCGAGGATGGAAGGAGCAGGGGGATCGAGGATGGAAGGAGCAGGGGGATCGAGGATGGAAGGAGCAGGGGGATCGAGGATGGAAGGAGCAGGGGGATCGAGGATGGAAGGAGCAGGGATCAGATGGAAGAGAGGGATCGAGGATGGAAGGAGCAGGGGATCGAGGATGGAAGGAGCAGGGGATCGAGGATGGAAGGAGCAGGGGATGAGGATGGAAGGAGCAGGGGGATGGAGGATGGAAGGAGCAGGGGATGAGGATGGAAGGAGCAGGGGATGGAGGATGGAAGACAGGGGATGGAGGATGGAGAGACAGGGGATGGAGGATGGAAGAGACAGGGGGATGGAGGGATGGGATGAGAGGAGCAGGGGGATGGAGGATGGAAGGAGCAGGAGGTGATGGAGGATGGAAGGAGCAGGGGGATGGAGGATGGAAGGAGCAGGGGGATGGAGGATGGAAGGAGCAGGGGGATGGAGGATGGAAGGAGCAGGGGGATGGAGGATGGAAGGAGCAGGGGATGGAGGATGGAAGGAGCAGGGGATGGAGGATGGAGGAGCAGGGGATGGAGGATGGAAGGAGCAGGGGATGGAGGATGGAAGGAGCAGGGGGATGGAGGATGGAAGGAATGCAGAAGGGGATGGAGGATGGAAGGAGCAGGGGGATGGAGGATGGAAGGAGCAGGGGGATGGAGGATGGAAGGAGCAGGGGATGGAGGATGGAAGGAGCAGGGGATGGAGGATGAAGGAGCAGGGATGGAGATGGAAGAGCAGGGGGATGGAGGATGGAAGGAGCAGGGGGATGGAGGATGGAAGGAGCAGGGGGATGGAGGATGGAAGGACAGGGATGGGCAAAGAGCAGGGGATGGAGGATGGAAGGAGCAGGGGGATGGAGGATGGAAGGAGCAGGGGGATGGAGGATGGAAGGAGCAGGGGATGGAGGATGGAAGGAGCAGGTGGATGGAGGAGGAAGGAGCAGGGGGATGGAGGATGGAAGGAGCAGGGGGATGGAGGATGGAAGGAGCAGGGGGATGGAGGATGGAAGGAGCAGGGGGATGGAGGATGGAAGGAGCAGGGGGATGGAGGATGGAAGGAGCAGGGGGATGGAGGATGGAAGGAGCAGGGGATGGAGGATGGAAGGAGCAGGGTATGGAGTGGAAGCAGGAGGGATGGACAGACTGGAGGATGGAGGGATCAGTGGAAGAGAGCAGGGGGATGGAGGATGGAAGGAAGCAGGGGGATGAGGATGGAAGGAAGCATGGGATAAAGGGATGAAAGAGCATGGGAATGGTGGATGAAGAAGCAGGGGGATGGAGGATGGAGAAGCCAGGGGATGGAGGGAACAGGGGATTGAGGATGGAGGTTGCTGAGGGATGAAAATCTGAATTACATAGCTTTGGATTGAAATTGGCATATAGGCCACAGAAATGAATGACGAGACGTAGGACTGCACCCCTCCCCCACTTCTCAAGCTTGGCTGGCGCCTGACAGCCCCGCTCTCCGCCTCGGATATGGTACCAGGAAATATTTTTTTTACAAAAAAAGCACTGCTGAAGAGATATTGTGCTACTTTATCGCTACTCTAACTACTATTGATTAACCCTCCCCCCCCAACTTCCTCTCTGATGTTACTTTGAAAATGCCAGTAAATGCTGGGTTACTCCAATGAAGGATCGTCGGGGGCAGAGGGTGCAGTCACTGATACAGCCTCTGCCACCTCCCAGAAGGGAAGCAACATCAGTGACACTTTTTCTGGGATTGGGCTAGTCTCTGTGAGCGGTGCATTATGAGATTTGTACAGGAGACCATTAGCTATGGTCAGGATGGGACATGATACTATGGTCTGAGCTCAGATGTGTGAAACCAGACTTTCTAGTTATAATTGGCATTGGGACATTAACTGAGAATATCTCTGGCTGGGTGGAGAACATTCTAAAACCCTTGGTGAGGCAAACACCCAGCTACATCCAGGACACTACGGACATTCTCTGCAAATTGTCAGTCCTGGGTCCACCTCCAGAGGATACAATATTGGCCACCATGGATGTAGAGTCTCTTTACTCCAACATTCCTCACAAAGACAATACCATTTACCATAAACCCATAGGTTGTCCGGCATACTTGAAATGGAACAGATTTCATCGAAGACACACAAAAAAAAAAAAAAAAAAAGTCTACAGTCAAGCTATATGGTACATTCAGATCTGTTCAGACAATGAGGATAGAAAACTATACCTAATATCACTTATCATCCACTTGTAATTGATGAACAGATCCACAGAGCTGCAAGGATCCCAAGAGCCTGGATTACAAACAGAAGGAGGACAACAACAGGGTGCCTCTTGTGGTCACATACAACCCTCACATGAAAATCTTAAGGAAAATTGGTGCTAATTTTCAACCTATAGTCCACAGAGACCACAAAACAATATTCCCAGATCTGCCACTGCTCTCCTACAAACAGCCTCCCAACCTAAGAAATATCCTTGTCAGAAGTGTCCACACATCACCATCACAAACGAGCACAGTCCCCTGTAACAGTAAGAACTGCAAGACCTGTACCCACATAATCATCAACATATACAGTCCCTATACTCAACACAAACCAGGAATATAAAATCATGGAGTTTTTTTCATGTACATCCTCCAATGTGGTATACATGATACAATGCACAAGATGCAATGCTGGGACATACACTGGAGAAACAAAGCAAAAACTAAACAATGATGAATCTGCATAGACATACAGTATAAAATGAGCTGGACAACCTGTAGGAATACACTTCTCTAGACCTGGACACAGTATGGCAGACCTAAAAGTCCTAATATTGAAAGGTCACTTTAAAAATGATAGGCCAGTTTCACATTGCGATTTTTTCCCTGTCCGTGGGATCCTACTTTTTGCAAGATCCCACGGACAGGAAAGGATCAGGATCGAATGTGAATGTCAAGGCTATTTCTGTGATTTTCACGGGTCCGGACACATAAAGAGCTGTGTGGGGCACGGTCACTTCCGTAAGTCTATATACATACATTGCAGAAGTGAAATTAAGTAAAAGCAAGGGTTAAAAAATAAAAAAATTAAAGGGATCCTGTCACCCCAAAACACCTCATAAGCTATTAAAAGATGTCCCTAGAGCATATTCACACTTATCCTACACTCCTTTTAGCTAATAAATGCATCTATTGAAAAAGATAAACGTTATTAACCCCTTAAGGACCGAGTCACTTTGCAGCTTAATGACCAGACCATTTTTGGGTAATTCTGACCACTCTCCCTTTATGAGGTAATATCTCTGGAACGCTTCATTGGATCCTAGCGATTCTGAGATTGTTTTTTGTGACATATTGGGCTTCATGTTAGTATTAAATTTAGGTCGATAATTTTTGCGTTTATTTGTAAAAAATAAAAAATTTTGCAAAAATTTTGAAAATTTAGCAATTTTCAAATTTTTAATTTTTATTCTGCTAAACCAGAGAGTTATGTGCCACAAAATAGTTAATAAATATATTTCCCACATGTCTACTTCACATCAGCACAATTTTGGAAGAAAAAAAAAAAATTTGGTAGGACGTTATAAGGGTTCAAAGTTCATCAGCAATTATTCATTTTTCCAGCAAAATTTACAAAACCAATTTTTTAGAGACCACATCACATTTGAAGTCCCTTTGAGGGGTGTACATGACAGAAAACACCCAAAAGTGACACCATTCCAAAAACTGCACCCCTCAAGCTACTCAAAACTATATTCAAGAAGATTATTAACCCTTCAGGTGCTTCACAGGAACTAAAATAAAGTTGAAGGAAAAAAATGGACATTTTAATTTTTGTAACAAAAATGTTCTTTTAGCCTCAATTTTTTCATTTTCACATGGG